>CM060937.1:475943071-476568071 GCA_030765085.1 Allium cepa
TTAATCAATGATTAATTACAATTAATTACAGTTAATTAGATCTTAATCATTTTCATTAATTAATCACTTCTTAATTAATTATCTTAATTAATTTCAAATTAATTAATATTAATTATTAATTTATTAAATCTTAATTATCAATTAATTTAAACTTTGATATTAATTAATTAACTAAGATTATTTCTTAAGAAATTATATTAACAAATCATTAATCGTTTAAGTAAACCAAAAGATAATCGAGTTGCTTTGATTATCTTTTTAAGCCGTGTTCAATAAATTACTTTTGTCACATTAGATGCCTTAAAAAGTTAAGATTTAGTTTTAAACAATATTTTATTTTAATTTTCTTTTATATTACCTTACTTATTAAATATAAATAACCTTATAAAAATATTATATTAAAACTAAATAAACTAAAATTTAATTTCTTCAAACATTTCACTTAGGTCTTAAATTAGCTTAAAATTTCAAATCAAATCATTGGTTGAACATATTTTAAAAGCATCTTAAAGATTTGAAAAATAAAATTAAAGTAAAAATTGTTAATATATTGGTCTCGAGACTCACTTCGAGTCATGCGCGAGAGAATTTCGTGTGTGCTTCGAGTTATAACAAAATTTACCCGAGTAGCCCATGTTTTAACTTAAAAAAATTTCTAAGTATTTAAACCTAGTGCACCAACACTTTTCTCGAGTGGATACTTGGGCCACCACACATTCTTTCCCATGCTTACTTCAAGTCATTCTTCCCCAAGACCAAACTACTAGCACCCATCAGAAGTTCGTGCACATGCACAATCGAAGACGCCATTGTTGGTCGCAGCTCCCACCACCATCGAGTCATCGGCAACTCACCTGAACCCCACAAGCACTCAGGGATTCAAAACGTTGACGAACTCGCGATTGAACATCACTACCCAACTGTAACAAAACCAGGCCACCAGAAAACACATCGTTCTACCACCTTTGGCCATCGGAGGCCATGAAAGCTTAACTGAAGCTTCGTCTCGACTGCACGTTGCTATCCCCACCGGAGCGATCAACTCCGGTGGTCTGACGAAACCGCGATGAACCTGTTTCTGCCACGATAAAAATGTGGGTTAAAACCCTATTTAGATCTCCTCAGCCCATCACAACGAATTAAAAAAATCATTTGGCAATTTTCCCAAAGTCTCTGACCTTCGAACATACTCCACCCTTGATCGCAAGATTCATCATTGCCCCGATCACCGAAATTTGGTGAAAAAGGCAATTCCGATCATCCCCATTTATCTCAAAAATTACTTGATTAAAAATGATGATTCTACCTTTAAAAATCATTGATTTCGAAAATGATTTTTATGACATAATTTAAATCATAAAACATGGTGGTTGAATTTTTAACATCTATTAAGATTTTACTGTATTTTCATATTCCCAAAAGATCTTTGATTAAATTTGCTTAACTTAAATTTTTAAAACGTGAAACAAGTTAGCAAAAACATGTTTCATTTAGTTCATAACATCTGCAATGAATTAAAGGGATGGAAGTTGATTTATTTTCTTTTCTTGAACTGGTTTCGATACCTATAAGTAAGGAACAACACAAAAGTTTTATAACTTCCAGATATGTACATATACAAACATACACTTATGCAAGTATTCTTCACATACATTCAGGCGTAACTTCAAACAACAAGTTTTAAAATCCAAATCCAAAGAGGTTTAGTCACCTGAAAAGTGAATAAAGAATAACTTTTGGGTTTTGAACAGAGACTGCTATTTGAAACTGTGGTATTGATTTCTTTTTTTTCTTTGTGTTTGATCTTGAGTGATATTTGAGTTTTGTAAGATAATGATTTTTTTTATTTTCCAGGTTTGCTAAGTTTTGGTTTGAATGAATAATACTAAGTTGTATTGCATATATAAAAGAAAACTTACAGGGGAGGCTTATCTGGTTAAGTTGTTTTTCTATTTTTTTTATTTGCTCTGATTTTTCTCCTTGCCTACAATTTTTGACCAGACAACTTTATTTGGGGATGATAAGATCTTGCTTTGGTGGCTAAGCAAACTTTGATTTCGGCTTGAGAAGATAGAATTAAATGCTTATGCTTCCTTCTTTGTTAAAATGCAATCCTATTTTGATTTTTTTTTGTAAGTACAAATTTTGTTTTATTTTGCAGATTTTTTTCTCTTGCATATGTCTTTGTTTGATTATTTCTTGGTTTACAAATTTACATGCACAAAATTTCACATGTATTAACTTATCTGATGTATCCATATTAACATGTAACCTGAACATATATACAGTTTTGATTAATTGCCTTGCTTAATATAAGATTGTCATGGTTATTATTATTATTTGTTTTATAGTTTGTAACTTACCTTATATGTTTATGTTTTAACACAATTCTTGTTTGTTATACATTTTTCCTTTATTTATTTAGAGCTTAAATTACCAAACATTTTATTTATATCCATATATTTTTGTAATACTTAATATTAATAATATTTTATTTTGTTCTGAAACTTTTCAAATTAAATTACAAAAGTTCAAATAAGTTACCGAATTTAAATTAAAATTTTTGGATGTTACAATTTAGGGAAAATTTGTTTTGAATTAAAAACCAAAAGTGGTCTAAAATTTATGGATAACTTGGTGTGCAAATAATATGTATGAGAAATGTACGTAATGTCAAAAATGGTTTGAAATCAACTCGAAATGTTGATTTTAAAAATTTGAAATGGGAATTCAAATTTGAGTAAGGTTAACAGGACTTAATTTAAATTTAACTTAAGAGGAAGTTAAATAAGTTTGAATGAACAACCTGATCTGGAAATTTCAAGATGAAATTGGGATTTAACTTGGAAAGTTAAATGGTTAATTTGAATTGGGAGTTTATGTAATCTCATGATGGGTTTGAGATCTGGAATTTGAAAATGGATGGATGTTTTAAAATAATTTGAATGATATCATCTTATTGTAATTAATAATCTTTAAGCTGAAGTTGGATTTGCTTAAATAAATGAAGAAATGGGGCGTAGTAATATATCCATTATTAAGGTAAAATGGAATCATTTTGGACTTAGATTTGAATATTTAAGATAAAACTTCAAATGTTTGGTTTCAAAATTGAAATTTGATGAAAAATTGAATTTCAAAGATTTAGTTGTTTAAAAAGGGTTTGAATTATTATTTGAACATTGAAATAAGTTAAAAATGGAATTTGGATTCAACATTAAATGGTTTTAAAGATATAAGTTGATTTGATTTAAAGGATTAAATCAACATTTAAAAATTTAACTCGAATTTATATAATTCGAGATGGTTTAAATATGATATTTGAATTGAATTAATTCAAATTAATTTTGATCTGAATTAATTAGAATTGTGATTGAAGATGGATAAGTTTAAAAATTCAAATGGAAAATTTGAATTGGATTGATTTGAAATGAAATTGAAGTTGAATAAGTTCAAATTCAAATGGGAATTGGGGTTTATTCAAACAGGAATTGAGATGATTTGAAATTGAAGTGGGTTCAATTTGAAATTAGTCCAAATTGATTTGAATAATTTGGAATTGTAATTAAAGTTGAATAGGTTTAATCAAATGGAATTTGATTTGAATTTGGAAAGAAATTAAGATTAATTCAACTTGAATTGGAGATAAATCAAATTCAAGGGAAATTGAAGTTATTTAAATTGGAACCAAGTTAATTTAAATGGAAGTGGAAATTTAAATTGAATTGATTGGAAATGGAGGTAGGAAATTGAACAGTTTAACTCTGAACTAGTTTTAGAATAAATTGTTTTAAAATAAATCTATTTTTCCAAACTATTTATTATACAACTTTTCTTTTAAACCTAAAACTATCTAATACTTGTTTTACAATTATTTTTGGAACTATTAAGCAATTTTTCAACTATTTTATAAACTGATTACTGTTTTTCAGCTACTTTATAACTAGTTACTATTTCACTACTATTTTGCAATTATTTTACTATTTTTCAATTATTTACAGTTACTTAACTATTTTACAGCTATTTTACAAATTTATAATTATTTTTCAACTACTTATCTATTTTAAAAAATTTCAAGCTATTTTCTAAATTTAAACTGGACAGAGTTCAAACTGATTTGATTTAAACATCCATTTGAGATGAGAATTGAGATGATAATCCAAATGGGATTGAAGCAAATGTGAATAAGTGGATAGAATCATAGATAAAGGTGAATAGAAAAGGAAATTGATTTGGTTAATAATCAATGAAGAGAAATACGTAGGATGAACGTATAATATTATATTCGCATAGTGATGTGATCCAGATTCGAGCACATAATTTTGAGATAGTATGTCGATCCGAGTTGGGATTTTTCACTCAATTTTCGATGGCGAACCTGGATATGGATCGTTGATTGGTTCTGGATATTCTCTATCATAGTTATGGCTATGCAAGGAGAATGGCGGTAGATCAAGAAACCAGATCTGAGTCCGCAATAGGAAGTCAGGTGGACAATACTAGTTCAGAAGTGAAATTGTGTGATCAAGTGAGCGATCAAATTGGTATAGCGTACGGATGATATGTGTACATCATACGGGTTTAAATGAAATTGATATTGAAAATTTGTGAATAAGAGATGTGAAATGATTTCTTTCGAAAAGAAAGTATATTTTATGAAATATATAATGGATAAAAGTGAAGGTTGGATATTTTTATGATGATAAGTAAGATGCAAACAACGTTATAAAAGAGTAATCAAATTTGAAGGATTGATTTTGAATAAACAAAGTTATATATCTTTGTTATATAAGATAAATCTCCCCTTGTTGAATCTATAGCCAGAAGAGAAAGGATTTTGAAAGTGCTTGAAGTATAAAAGGGGTTTTATACAAGTTTGAAATTATCCAAAGCTTTTAAAGTTATATATATCTATATATCTATATAAAGGATCTTATGAGGATTTCAGAAAAAGGTTTTGGGAACCTTTGGATTTGAAAAGGCTTTTGATTTTTGGGTAAAATCAATATTGGATTTGGAAAGCCTAGTTTGAGAATTATCGATTTTGAGATAATCGATTTTGAGAAAGAAGATTTATATGTGATTCATACTAGGTGTATGATTTGAAGATACTATATGTGTATAGTATAAAGTGTTTTGAAAATGGCTCTGGAGAAAAAGGCGCTCCCTTGAATGAACTTCTCAGGAGTACCATAGGTTGGTACTGCCTTGAGCCTCTAAGGGGGAGGTTCTAAAGTTGATCCTGTAAGGAGTCTGGACAAAACTAGTTCCTGACGATTATAGGGTAGCGAAAGTCGAGGGTGCTGATGCCTTCAGAGGCATTTGGGTTGTGCTGTGACGACAGTGTAACTCGATGTCGCTGCGACCTACTGTGTGGACCATAGCAGAAATCGTGTGGAGGTGAGTGTCAACGGTCTACGCTTGATTTTGCCGGGAAGGCAACGTAACATCGGTAGACTGCGATCTATGGTCGAGTGGAGTAGAGAAGTTTCATTCTTTTGGCAGCGAAATTCGAGGACGCTGAGGCCTATAGTTATATGGGTTTTTGCTATGACAGCAATGTAACCCCAGTTGTAGCTACGATCTGTAGTGGATTCCATGGTGTAATCGAGGGGCACAGAGGCCTACAATTATCTATGGATTTTGTCGGGATGGCGACGTAACCATCGGGTTAACTGCGACCATGGATGGGGGTGATGATTTCCAGAGCATTCTCACCAAAAGATATTTCCTCTATTTTCAAAATGTTTTCTATATTTTCAGTAAAATTATTTTCCAAGTATTTTCACTGGGTGTTGAAAATGGGTCTGCTAAGTATTTATAGATTTTTAGTCTTACGCCTGATCAACATATGACCGAATTTCTATGAGAACGAGGATGGACTTGTTGAGACATCGAGTTATAAAAACTATTTTTTTATAAACACTATTTTATAATATAAAATAGATTTTAAAAGTGTTTTAAAAATGATCAAAGAAAATTTGTATGATTAAGTATTTAATAAATTCTGGTTTCGTTCCTTTTCGAGGACGAAAAGATTCTAAGGGGGAAGGAATCCGATGACCCAAAATTTTGGGCAATATAAATTTAATAATCTGCATTAAAATTAAATTGATTTGATAATTTGTGTTAATAAAGTTTGTATTGATTTAATAATCTTCTTTTAATAAATATTTAATTTATGAATTTTATCTTTTAAAATATAATAAATTGTTTTCTATTTATAATGTGTATATTCGTATACATTGTAAATAGATAATCTTTGGTTTGAATTTAATAAATAAATAAAGTCTTTTTTCAAATTCTAATAATATATTCAATATTTTGCGAATTATGATTTAAATTAATATTAAGCTTTTCAAAGTTATTCAATAAATAACAATATGGTTTGTAAATACTTAAGATAAATGTAATTTTTTTTAAAATTATATCTTAGCATAAGTTAAAATTTAAATAAAAGGTTTGTTTAATTTCTTTTTAAATATTACTTGATATATATGAATTAAAAATAGAAGTTTAAAATTTAATATAGCATATGATATATTAATTCATTTAATGATAGAAGTAATTTATAATCTCTTTTATGAATTATTTAAAATTTCAAATAATAATCATAATACTTTGTTTTTATAAACATAAATAAACTTATAGAAATAGATTTTTTATTTTTAAATTTAATATGTAGATATATATGTACATATAACTTGATTTTAAAATTTGATTTTATAATTTTGATTTGAATTTCAATTAATTTTGAATTTCAAAAGATAGACATTTTGAAATATTTGAATTAAAGATATTTGTATAAGATTTTATTTATAAATATATTTGGTTTATTTCTTTTATTTCTTTTAAAATTATCTATACGTGTATATATAAATACTAATTAACTAATTAGTTAAAAACATAATCTTTCATTAACATAACTAATTAACCCTAAAAGAGACATGTGTTAGATTGTTAAGTAACTTATATGACAAATGTTAAAATAAAGGACATGTGGCATTTCAAAAGTTAGTTTTTCTTTTATATTTATTTTAGAAAAAACATATGCATACAAATTTACAAATGAAATCATTTAATTTAGGAATAACTAGTGTAACATTTGTAATGTAGAAATTTAACAAGTGTCAAGTTTTATTCCATTTTTCTCTTATTTTAGAAAGATGATAAAATCAAATTTATATGGATACTCCTCCTCCTCTTTCATTTTCTTTCTTCACATATTTTTAAAAAAAATCTGTAAAATAAAAACCTGAGCAGATCCAAACAGAAACAATTCAAAGCTATTTAAAACTGGAAAACTCAATCAAGGAAGCTAAGGCAAACATGATGATTCGAACCCAAGACAGGAGTAACCAAAGAAGAAAAAAAAACTGAAAGCAAGTTAAACAAAAGCAAGCTTTCATATCAGAGAATTTAAACCAGGCCTCTGTTCTTCATTGAGGTGAGCAAACTTTCAAAATTATATATGTAAATTGGTTTGCATGTGATTAATTTTGAGTAATGACTTGGAATTTAGTTGATATGAATAATATTGTGTTGCATGTTGATAAATATAGAGCCATATGTATATGCAGGTCTGAGCATATGTTGTATATATCATCTCTGTCATGCTGAAAGTTCAAAACTACCAAAGAAATTTAATTGATCATTGTACAATCGAATTTAGGCTCTGATGTCTAAAAGAGGAATGTTTGTAATATGTTAATATTTTTTAAAAAAAATAGATTCAAGTGGAATTATTGAGTAATTGTTTTAAATATATGAATTACAGTAAAAAAAATAAAACAAGGTCAAGAATTCGATCATCATATTTTCAGATTTTGATCATATGATTAGAATTGCCATCAAAAATGATAAATTTTAAAAACAAAATCATGATTTTTAATTTGGCATTGGTTGTGAATTGTCGAGATGAACGTAAATGCTTTATTCGTCGATTTTTTTATGTTGGACGAGGGGATGGTCATCGAAATTTGAGCTGACGGTTGCCAAAAGATGGGTGGTTGCAAGAAAAATAATTAGGAGGGTTCTAGATGGTCGTGGTAGCCGGAGGAGGTCTAAGTAGGGTTTAAGGGTTTGGATTTGTCGTCGTGAGTTTCGAGGCTGGATCGTCATCACCAGGGGATCGAGATGAATGGGACCTAGGGGATTCGACGCAGCATGTCTTGGTGCCGCTTTGAGTGAAGTAGCACGACCTCTAGTGATCTGAGTTGTCATCGGTGAGGCATTTTTTTATAGGTGATGTGGGTTCCAGGGAGAGGTGATAGTTCGATTTTTAATTTGGGGAAGACGACGTCGATCTGGGTGCTCGTCTGTGGTGAAGTGGTCTTCGACGATCTGTCGAGGCCGGAATGGTTGATCGGAGGATGGAAGGTGGTCGGTACACGTGCATGTGCACGTTTGGAATTTGGAGACGAGCGATGGTTTGGGGAAGATGTAATGGGATCGGGTCATACTTGAGAAATCTGTTGGGTTTGTCTCGAAGTTTTTCTGTGGAAGCAAGTTCTCGTGTAATGGCTCGAGGAAATATTTTGTTAAATCTAAAGGTGTGTTTTAAACAAGTATATTGTTTTTAGTGGTATTATTCAACAAGTTTTAAGTAAATGTCTAGAGAAATGGAATCTATATTTTCCAAAGTAAAATTAATTAAAAGTTAATCACTTATTAAATTAACAAGAGTTAATTAATCTGGAATTAAAAATCAAAGGGGTAATTACTTAATATAAGTAATGAAGGAATAGTTAATGAATGTAAAGATCATTAACTAATGATTATGAGATAATTAGTTAAGATAATTAATTTGAGATAATTAATTTGATAAATTAATTAAGGATAGTCCTTCGTGGAAATTGGTTAAGTATAACTATTTAATATAATTACTTAATGAAGTAATTAATGGATAATCATTGAATGCAATTTATCAATTGAATAAAAAGGGAAATCTCTTAATGAAGTAATTAGTGAATAATTACTTCAATGAAAGTAATTAAGGATTAATCACTTAATATAATGAATAAAAAGTATAATTAATTAAATGATAATTAATCAGTGTAACTAATTATAGAATAATTAATTTGAGTAATTAATTAAGGATAAATGTAATAAATCATTGTTAATTACTTTACAAAAGTAGTTAAGGTATCAGTTGATGTGATGGGGGAAGGCTAATTAATTTGTAATTTATTAAGAATTATTACTTATTGAAATTAAAGGATAATTATCGAAGGTGATTAATTAAGATGGATAATTTAAGGATGATTAATTAATTTGTAAGTAATTAATGTTAAGTAAAGGAAATCTTAGTGATTAAAGATTAGTAATTAACTTAATTAGAGATGAATTAAATTAATTTTGGAAATGATCCGTCCTTCTTATGAATGATTAAATGATGATTTAATGCTTGGAATTGATTGATATCCCTGATATGAAATACTTTGTGATATGATATGTTTTGGGTGGACAATGATAATGTGGTTATCTGTAGATGATGAATTTCTGTGAAAAATGACATCTTTTATTTTAAATTGAGTTATATTTCACTTGAATAACTAGGTTTAGAATGGTATCGAATTTGAAGAGACCGGAGTCGGGTGTTAGTAAATACCCGAAACCACTTCGATTCTTTATAGATTGATATGTGAAATCAATAGACTGGAATGGAATGATTTAAGCGAATTAGACCATTTAATCTAAGTGTGGGTACTTAGAAATTGATGTATGAAATAAGCGATGTCTATAACGAATTGTGAATTTGTAATTTGTTATGAGTTACCCCGGGTTTTAAATAAGTTCTATGGATTGGAATTTCATGTTAGATGAGTTTACTCACGCTGGTTTCCAGCCTGACCCGGGTTTACTTTGATGTAATGCCCGGGTCAGACCGAGTATTACAGATTTTCAGGTAAGGACGTTCTGGAGCTCAGGAGGCGAGCTGGATGACAGGAACGTATGGAGAGAATTTTGTGGTGAATATTATTATTACTTATTTGGGAAAAGTTATTTTAACTGTTCAGTGATTGTGTAAATGTAGAAATTTTGATGTATTAAAATGTATTGGCTGATACAGTTTTCTTTGTATAACTACTATTTTATGAGATATTATATTTTATCCGTTGCGAATGTGAGAATCTGTGTTTTGTTTCTGTTTCTTCTTCTTTCTCTTATCTTCTTTTCTTAACTATCTGGAATTTTCGGGATCGAAAGTTCCGTGTCGTCACAGATAGCATGTTAAGAAACATCGATTTTTGTTCCTCATGTTGTAGAAAATATATCCGATGGATTTCTTGGCATGTCCTATGAGTTTACACAAGATTGATCTTACCTTATGATTACTAGGATCGACGTTCTTAATGTAGGTTGGACAACCCCACGCCTTTAAATAATTGAGGTGGGTTTTCTTTTTATGCCATATCCCGTATGGCATCTTTGACATGGCTTAGTGGGTAGAAATTCAACATAAGTGCGGTGGTTTGTATCCCCTACAGGATAGAGGTAACTTAGCATCACTCATCATCAAACGAACCATATCTAATAGGGTTCGATTCCTTCACTCTAAAACACCGTTGTGTTACGGAGAATATAATGGAGTTACATAAGACATAATCTCGTTATATTTTAAGTATTATTGTAGTTTTTGTCCAACGTGCCCACCTCTTGGTCGAATCGAAGTATTTTAATCTTTCGGTTCACCTGATTTTCAAACTCATTCTTATATTCAATAAATTTCTCACGGATGTCGGATTTGTTCTTCATAAGATGCACATATCTAAGTCTCTAGAAACCATCAGTAAAAAGTTACAAAAATAAGAATAGTTATTTTTAGCAATTATAGGCATTGGGCTATATATATGTACGAGCCCAATGAGTTCATCCAGTCTTTCATTGCTCCCACTTAAGGGGAACTTGGTTATCTTACCTTCTAAAATTGACTAACAAGTATCAAATGATTCAGAATCAAAAGATGGGAGAAACTTTAGATTTTCAATTTATATAGTCATTTCTCACCTATATGATCTATCCTACAATGCTAAAGATCATTTTATTTATACCGTTAAGAACTACCCATGGAATATACATAGTTTGTGTAGATCACATAAATGCCATTATATAAAATACCATCGTAAACTTTACTACCATCTAAAATAATGTTCGTAATATTATTAGCATAGTGAAAAGCATAACTAGTCTCAATCAATCTAGGCACATAAATAATTCCATAAATAAACACTTTACATGATAGCAATTAATTAATATCAAAACAAATCCACTCGGCAAACTGAAATGAAAATCTCCAACTTTCATTGCATCTACAATAGATCCACCAATATATTGAAGCCTTGTTTTTCCCTTTGCCACATGAAACCAGTTCTTAAGCCCTTGCAATGAATTACAGACGTCAATTCCAGATCCGGTATCGAAAACCCAAAATAATTTGTTGATTGTAAAATAAATTTGAATCATAAATATACCTAATTAAGCAGCAGAACCATTTTCTTCTTCTCTTTAAGGATCTTTAAGTACTCTGGACAAGTCCATTTCCAATGGCCCTTCTTGTGACGATGATGACATTCACCCTTGTTCACAGCAGTAGTCTTCTTATTTTTTTTATTAATCATTTTATGCATATTCGAACCATTCAAAGATGATGTATTATACTTGACGGCAAGTGCAGCCACTACAACAAAACAGCCATTTTACAACGGGCAATGCCCGTTGTAATATGGATTTCACAACGGGCATGAGCCCGTTGTGTTAGGCCTCATTGTAATAGGTCGACCATATTTTACAACGGTCAATGCCTGTTGTAATACACCTTTTTACAACGGGCAATGCTCGTTGTAATATGTAATATGTTGATCATATTTTACAACGGGAAATGCCCGTTGTAATACACCTTTTTACAATGGGTAATGTCCGTTGTAATACACCTTTTTATAACGGGCAATGCCCGTTGTAATACATGATATTGCAACGGTTTCTAACCGTTGTAAAATAAATGCAAATTTGAAAAAAAATTACAGCAGCATACATCCATACCAATAATGAATAATTTAACGAGTAATAAATATTATCATAAAACAACCAAAATCACATTCAAAAAGACTGAAAGCTAGAGTCATAAAATTCCAAGACATGCCAAAAAGTTAGATAAGTTTACGTTGACATAGTTCTAATACACACTGTTTTTCATTTATTTAGTTCTCTACCCAATTCTCTACCCAGTTCTCTGCACCATTTCACATTTACAAACAAACCACCCACCATAGTCATTCACTTCCTCCATATTTAACTAACTTCTCCCTCATACAACTGTACATTTCCCTTCCATACACTTTAAACATTGCACTACCCAAACCACTTCGCTACTTTGATAGGCACTATGCCTGTGCCTTCAAACATCAGCAGTTTCATCTCTGCCTATAACTCTTCACTTCCCCATCTAACAGTATAACATTCACAGTCACCATCAAAACCATCCCATTACATGATCACCACTTCTCCTTTTCACCAAACTAAACAACAACTTCATCAAACAATCACTGCAACTGACTACTTCTATAACCATCATCACAATCACCTCCTTAGCAAAAAACCATCACCCACATCCATCATACACAACGCTTGTCCCTCCTCCTTCAATACTACAACTCTTCCTACGAATAGTGCATGCAACTGCACAGCCTACATCAACTCCCTGACCAACAGTGCTTCTCTCTACCCATAACACAGTCATATAATCTCCTCCTCCATTCACCGTCCCTGCATATTCACCCTCTGCTACAAAATATCCATCTAACCTTTATCACTGAACATTCTCCTTCACCAACAGTACAACCCACATCATCTCTACTGTCATTCATTTCAGCCTCGACAACCAACAACTACAGCGAGTTCACCCTGCATTTCATTCCTTGGCCATATTATTCAATGCACTTATATTTCACAAATTTCAGTTTAATATTTCAAAAACAGGTACTTAATTGTAGTTTATGCAACTTCGTTGAATATTATTTAGCATGAAATTCATATAAATATTGTTATGTATTTGTGTAGTATTACACAAAATAGAGTTGTTTCCTGTCGATGCAATAGATTTTGTATAGCTGATGTGATAAAGAAAAACTTAAACTAATCTAATGAACATATGGAATTTGAAAAACACAGAACAAAACGATAAATTAGCTGGAACCAAAAGGCATATTACTAACTCCCAGTAATATGGCTAATTCAAACTTTTAGACTTAAATTTAAACAAAAATAGTCAATACAAATAACAATCGATAGTTTTGAAAGTAAAGTTACCCCGGTTCTATGCTGATTCAATCCACTTGATCATTCAAACATATCATACCATACACAGCTGTACCATTCACGTCTACCTCCACAATTGCAAACAGCAGCTACACACCCTACCCATTCATCTCATTACAAACATTTTAAACTCCACTTTCGCCGAACTGCAGTAGCCTCACTCAACTAGAAGAAACCGAACCCACTCCAATCTCCTCCATAGTGACATCACCACACAATAAATTCATACACCACTTCACACCATAAACGCAAACATACCACTGTGACTGTCATCACACTATCTCTTCTCAATTACAAAACTGCCTGCCCTTGTCAACTTCATCATCCCATCAGTGCACCACTACTGCTCAACTACTGCTCCTTCACCCTGCATACATCCACCTCAACCGCCTGCTATAACCACTTGACAACAACAACAGCAACTCACAGCTGCCGTTACCACTCAACAGTCCTAACATTTCATCCACCCAGTGCAGTGCCATTCTTCCCCCTCGACGGTCATATCCAACTGAACAACCAACCACCAACATATGCTTTCATTCAAACATCACTATATAACATCCTACAACCCATCCAATAACAGTTGCCAACCACTTCAACACTTGCTACCATACCATATCTCCTTACCACAGTCATTCGCCAAACTGCCCTTCTTAAAACTGACAACCATACAACTCCGTCAACTCTATATCACCACCAAATACCCACATCACACTCAAACTAATAGCTCGACCAACCACATCAATTTTCCCACCGTCACAACAGTTTAGCCAGCAACAACAACCACCAAAGCAAACATTGCAACTCTCCCTATCCATTCATACATCCACTGACATCAACTCCTACTACAACATAACTGAAAAGATTTGATATTGGCTTTGATCTATTTCTGTATACAGAATTTGTTGTAGTAAATCTGAGATATGATGTAAAAGAAAGATAAACTCTCTTTTATTGATTTGAAACAGATAAAGTGTATCATAGATATAACGTTACACTCGGCAGTGTATTTATACAATCTGAATTGTATTTGGGCCGAGTGCATTTGGGCCATATGTTTGAAACCCGTATGCAAATACAAAATACATTACAAAATACAAATGACTCAGTGAAACCCTTATTTCATTACTCCCCCTCAAACCGACGTTAGGGTTTCCATGGCTTCTCCATTTCTTTGCGCCGCCATGTGAGAGATGTTAGATTTTCTTCAATCCAGAATGAAAAGTCACCTCAAATTCGAGACCACTATAGATTATACTGAGTATACTTTAATCTCTTTGAGATGCGAGTCTTATTCCATCTTTTTGTCTCTCGTTCTGTTGATGTCAGCAGCAGATCTGAGAGATGAGGTGAAGTTCTGTTGATTCTCTGAAGTAGATGCTTGAATAATTCTCTTATTGAGGGAGATTTGTTCATTACTGCTGCTAGACATGGTGTCGATGTTGATAACATATATGTTGCCTTCTGTGCTAAAGATCTTGACTTTATTGCATTGAGCTCCTGTGGCTTCCTTGTATTCACTTGAATCGTCGTGACTAGCAACAACTTTCAGATCATTTCTGAATCTTGTGAAGTTTTGTTTAGACAAGGGTTTGGTAAGTGTGTCGGCTCTCTGGTAAGCAGATGGTATGTGATTAATATGTAAATTTCCTTTCTGAACTTGTTCTCTGACAAAGTAGAGGTCTATCTCTACGTGTTTAGTCCTTGAGTGAAGCACTGGGTTGGCTGACATGTATATTGTGCTTTGATTATCACACCATAACGTTGGTTTGACATGTTGTTTGACGTTTAGTTCATGTAACAAGTACTGCATCCACATAATCTCCGCTGTTGCACTTGCAACACTTCGGTATTGAGCCTCTGTGCTGGATCTGGAGATAACTGGCTGCTTCTTTGAACACCATGACACTGGGTTATCTCCTATGTATATGCAGTAACCTGTGGTTGATTTTCTATCATCAGGGTCTGTTCCTCAGTCAGCATCAGTATAACCAGTGATACTTAAATGTTTGCTTCCCTTCATATGCAGTCCATAATTGATTATTCCTTTTAAGTATCTTAATATTCTCTTTACTGCTTTCCAGTGATCATCTCTAGGTTCCTGCATAAATTGACAAACTTTGTTAACACTGAAACAGATGTCTGGTCTTGTAATAGTTAAATATTGTAAAGCACCAACAATACTTCTGTATTGTTTGATGTTTGTTATGTATTCTCCCCTGTTTTTGGATAAGTATTGATGGCTGATCATTGGTGTAGGCTGGGGCTTTGCACTATTCATTTTGGTTTTAGTCAGTAGCTCCAGAATATATTTCTTTTGACAAAGAAAATTTTCTGACTTTGATTTTCTTTTTACTTCAATCCCTAAGAAATAGTTCAATAACCCCAAGTCCTTGATGGAAAAATTCTTGTCTAGACATTCAGCAACATTCTCAATTTCATTCTCATCATTACCTGTAATAACAATATCATCAACATATATTAAAATATAAGTACTTGTTCTATTATTAACTTTAATGAATAAAGAGTTGTCAGATTTGGTAGAATGATATCCAAGTTGAACCAGTGTGGCTTTTAATTTGTCAAACCAAACTCTTGGAGCCTGTTTGAGCCCATATATAGCCTTCTTAAGTTTGCAAACTTGACTTGTGTTTTGTCTGTAACCAAGGGGCTGCTCCATGTATATTTCTTCTTGTAGAGTTCCATTCAGAAATGCATTGTTGACATCATATTGTCTGATATTCCATTGATTATGTAAAGTAATACTCAAAATAATTCTGATAGTAGTTGGTTTGACTACTGGAGAAAAAGTTTCATTAAAATCAAACCCATATTGCTGTGTGTAACCCTTTGCTACAAGTCTTGCTTTGTATCTGAACACAGTCCCATCTGGATTTCTTTTGATTCTGTATGTCCACCTGCATCCTATGATATTTTTATTATTAGGTGGATGTACAAGATCCCAAGTATTGTTCTTTATTAAAGCATTGTGTTCTTCATCCATTGCTCTCTTCCGGTGCTTGTTTATTGCAGCTTGCTCAAAGGTTTCTGGTTCCTCTATAACTGATTCTGCTGTATATAGTTTTGGTTTGAAGATTCCACTTTTCGATCTTGTAATCATTGGATGTTCTATTCTTGCCTGTGGTGATTTTTCTGTACTTGTTAGACTATTATCATTTTCTGAATGCTCTTGCTCATTTGTTGACCCCTCTTTATTGACTGATTGTGTTGAATGTCTTGAATTCACAGGTGTTTGATTGAGATAGGTAGAAGAGCTCAATGGTTCATGACCTGGTTGAGTTGACATTGTGAGTTGTGGATCATTAGCTCTAGCAGTCCCTTCAATCATCTCAGGACAAGGAATATCACTGCAAACAGGTATACTGGGAATATAACTTTTTGAATTATAAACTTTTTGAGTAGTTTTAATACTTTTATTGCTGAAGGGAAAAACATGTTCATTAAATACAACATGTCTACTGATTATAATTTTCCCATCTTCACCAAGACATTTATATCCCTTTTGGTTTGTTCCATATCCTATAAAAGTGCATGGTTTTGCCCTAAAACACAATTTATTGTTATTGTATGGTCTTATGTGAGGAAAGCATAAACATCCAAATATCTTTAAGCTTTGATAATCTGGCTTAACACCTAATAATTTCTCTACTGGACTGATTCCTTTATGAACCTTTGTGGGCAGTCTATTAATTAAGTAGACAGAAGTGTTAAAGGAATCAGGCTAGAATTTTAGTGGTAGTGATGCTTGAGCAAGTAGTGTTAGCCTTGTTTCAACAATGTGTCTATGCTTTCTCTCTATTAGACCATTTTGTTCTGATGTGTAAGGACATGTGGTTCTGTGTACAATTCCTTTCTTAGCAAAGAAATTGCTAAGTGATTTGAATTCAGTACCACCATCTGACTGAATAATTTTGACTTGATTTCCAGTCTGTTTTTCAGCCATCAATATGAAATGTATCACAGCATTATAAGTATCTGATTTGGCTTTCAAAAAATATATCCAAGTATATCTTGAGTATGCATCAATAAAAGATATATAATATCTATAACCATAATCTGAATAAATTGGGGCAGGTCCCCATAAGTCAGTTGCAACCAATTCTAAAGGTTTTGAATAACTGGTTGAGGAGTCATTAAAAGGTAATTTATGACTTTTACCCAATTGGCAATATGTGCAAACATATGGTAAAGCAACATGGTCAAACATGATTTTATTTTTCTCAAGTACTTGTTTCACAACATGTGTGTTTGCATGACCAAGTTTGTAATGCCACAAGTCAAACACACTTCTATTTTCTTTAGTTTGACTAATTTCACCCAAGTTACAACACTTTTGATTTTTCCCTGATTTGCTGTTGTTTTTGATGGTGAATCTGTAGAGTCCCTTCACAGCTTCACCCTGCAAAAGATTTTTATTAGTCAGTATATCTTTAACCAAGCAGTAATCTGGAAAGAATTCAAAACATACATTGTTATCTTTTGCAAATTGTGATACACTAATGAGGTTTTTCTTTATTTTGGGAACTCTTAACAAGTTATTCAAGTATAATTGTCTTTGCTATCAATGATGGCCTTGCCAGTGTGAGTAATATTCACAGATTCACCATTCCCCATGCATATTAACTGTTTACCTCTATATTCCTTGTTGCCAAGATTTAAGTTGTCTAGATTATTTGTTACGTGATTGGTTGCTCCTGAATCTGGGTATCAGCTTTCATCATGTATGTGTTCTGATGTTGTTACAGTACTTTGATTAACTTCACCATTACTATTGCTGTCAGGTTGATTTTGAATCAAATTTACACTTGCTTTTCCATTTCCTTGATTACTTTGATTCTGGTTTGGTACATAGGTAGCATTGAATCTGAAATAACACTTCACTGCAATATGACCAACTTTTTCACAAATTTGACACTTGGGTCTATTGTTATTGTTGTTCCACCTGCCTCTGGATCTGTTTGAACTACCTCCTCTTTGTTGTGTATAAACTTGTTTATTTTGGTTCTGTCCTTTGTTCCTTGAATTGTACACATAATTAACTGACATATCTGTATCTTGAGTCTTTTTGTGATCTATTCTTGCCTCATGTTCAAGAAGTGTTGCATGAACGAACTGTACAGATGGCAAGGTTGGTTGAGATGACACAACTGCAACAACAGCTTCATATTCTTCACTAAGACCATTCAACATACTTAATACTTCTTCTGTTTCAGACACTTTATGCCCTGCTGCATCCAACATATTGCAGATGTTATTTACTTGTGATAAGTAATCTCTCATTGATTGATTCCTTTTAGTAACATTTTGCAGCTGTCGTTTATAGTGCATAACTTTGGCAGCTGACTGAGTGTTGAATATTCTTTCAACTGTAATCCATATGTCATTTGCTGACTTGCACCCTATAACTTGAGATAAAAATTTTGTATCAATAGAAGACAGCAGCCAAGAACTTATTAATCTGTCTTGTCTGTAGTATTTTGTGTATTCCTCATTGCTAATCATTTTATTTTGTGAATCAGTGACAAATCTTGGAGGAATTGGGATAGAACCAAGAATGAATCCTTCTAATCCATATCCTTGCATTGCTGTTTCAACTTGCAACTTCCATAGGAGATAGTTGTCTTCTTCAAGATGAACAGTGATCAACTGACTCTGAGGACTGATCACTATTTTGATTAACTTTTCCGTTGCATCGGTTAAAGTTTGTGACAGTGGGTTATTGGTATTATCTGATGTAGCTGATGTATTGTCACCTTCATCCATGATTGCAGAGGAAACTGAACAGATAGATCAAGCGACAAGATTCAGTAATATAGCCAATACAAGATTGCACTGAAAAGCAAGAAACATGTTAGTTGCAGCCAAGATTTAAATGATGAATCTGCTTCTGATAATTCTTGGCGAGGCAATTCCCTTTTTTGTTGAGTTTTGCTGTTTTCTTGAATTGGTTTTTCCTATTTACTGAGTTTCTTGCTGCGAATTGGCTTTGATCTTTGAAGAAAAACTTGTTGCAATCAGAAATCTATTTGATTTCTTGGTATGGTACCTGTTTTTCAAATCAAGACAACAAATTCAAATACTAACCCAAGTGATGAGATATCACCTGATTGGTTGAGAGCCTTCAAATGATGATAATGATTCTGATGAAGTTGCCGTTAGGCGTATGGCTCTGATACCATGAAAAGATTTGATATTGGCTTTGATCTATTTCTGTATACAAAATTTGTTGTAGTAAATCTGAGATATGATGTAAAAGAATGATAAACTCTCTTTTATTGATTTGAAACAAATAAAGTGTATCATAGATATAACGTTACACTCAGTAGTGTATTTATACAACCTGAATTGTATTTGGGCCGAGTGCATTTGGGCCATATGTCTGAAACCCGTATGAAAATACAAAATACATTACAAAATACAAATGACTCAGTGAAACCCTTATTTCATTAATAACCCCACCACTTTTCATCTGCCACTACTGCGTGTGACTGCTACAATAAATTTGATCCAGGATTAAGCGGTTTGGTTAACCGAATTATTAACCTCAAAATATAAGCTGGAATGGATTGAACAACAATTGTATACGTTTAAAAAAAACTAATCCCGATAGGGTTTCAAAAGATCAAAGTTGAGGTTTGAGAAGATACTGTTTAACATGTCTAATGCAAAGGCTTGTCACAGCTATGCTAAACATTGAGTGTTAAGAATTTTTTTTTACTCAAAAGTGTTAGTTTAAAATAATCCCCATCATAATGTTCGATCAGTTACTCTGCTACTTTACCATCAATGAATACATGATCAAACGACTATCAAATTTGTTAGTGAATTGAGGTTAAATTCCCCAACAAAGATTTACTATGATGGCATGTAAAATTCTGCTTCTGCCAAATCAACAATAGAAAGGGAAGATGGAAAAGTGCCACATATAGATATATAAATATATGTAATAAGCTGAATCAATTAGAATGGGCTGTTGAGTAGTGAATTTCCAGTCACATACTTATTGTGCTTTTCAAAATAAACACAATATAACATGATCTTTCTCTCTTATACTATCAAAAATTTAGTTATCACATATGTAACACTATTAAAAACTTTCATTTAATTCTCAACATACTTTCAATTCAATTGTTCCAACTAGAACCAAAGTAAAAGAATGCAAATTAATAGATTATATTAAGTTAATAACTTGTTAAATTTTAACTAGAAAGCTAAAAACTAGAATTATAGAAGCTAATATGAATGGGCATCACACCTTTTGCCTTTTGGTCCTCGTGTTCCATAATCCACTATCCACAAATGAAGAGATGATCGACAACTATTATGTTGCACCAACGCCAACTGCTTGCATCCCCACCTGGTGCTGC
Source organism: Allium cepa (assembly GCA_030765085.1). Classification (NCBI taxonomy): domain Eukaryota; kingdom Viridiplantae; phylum Streptophyta; class Magnoliopsida; order Asparagales; family Amaryllidaceae; genus Allium; species Allium cepa. The sequence continues at coordinate 475,963,777 of CM060937.1, forward strand.
CCTACGTGACCCGTCAGATTCAGATTTGGAGCACTATCGGATGTAGTTGCTAGTCGGCTGCTGCGCGTGCCATTCTAGAGTTGTCGGTGTCGCGCCTCCGCTACATCCTATTGGAGTCTTCGAGTCTGGAGTTTTCATGGCCCGTGTTTGATTTGTCGCTGCCGATTTAGAGTATCGTGATTTTTTTCTTCCACCTTTGTGGGACTGGAATCGTTGGTTGAACGTAAGGGTTCTAAGGCAAAGTTGATATCGAATGGCACGTTTAACAAACCAACAATGCAACGGGTCATTCACAACTCCACTTCATCTTCTTCTTACAGTTGAATTCTCAAATTGTTCCTTGTATTTCCATGTTGATCTTTGTTTTTAAAGGAGATGTCTTCCCTGCATTTATGAAAACATAAGATTTATGGCATAACTAACTATTCAGATTTTCTGCTGGAAGTGTCTGTATCTCAATTTCTTAAGGGAGTTTGATCAAATGGAAGTTCAATTTGTGTAGCATTGCCATAAAATTCCTCCAAGTTGTAGTACTCTCTCTGCTAAGGAAGAAATATGTGTACAACTACATCACCTGCAAAAGTAGATTTACATTATCTGACTTAAAACTATTTATATGCCGATTTAGAATTTAGAGTCTGTAAGCACGAATGACTTACCGAAGTCTAATAAAGTTCATGAGTTGGGTTTTGTGTCACCAGATGCAACTCTATTGTACTGCTTTTCAGCTGTGTCTCTTATTCTTGACCTACATTACAAGATTGTACTTTGTTAAATTATTTAAAGCTCTGCAATGGGGAAAATTGGTATTGGTAAAGATAAGTTTTAGCTACATACCCAATGGCATCTATTTGAGGGCGAGAGAAGGCAGTTGCAATGATGAAAAATCGAGTCCAGTATACTAGAGGTTTGGCAAATAAAACACGGATATCTCTTGCTTTGACATCGCTTGCAACTTTTACTAACGAAACAACAACTACGAAAAATAATACAGTTAGAACATAAGAAAATGAAATTTCGAAAGAAATCCACCAATGAAGATTCAGCGATCTGCCCAAATCCCAACAAGAAACTCATCAAAAGGGTTCAATTACAGTCAAAATGTTCCAAAACAGCAACCAATATCTCTAAGTAATAGCCTCACCTGAATAAACAAGTTACATGAAACAAAACTGCTGCATCCAAACAAAATCAAACCACGAAGGGCATCAACTGCGGCTTCAAGCTTGGGCATACTATAGTTTTGCTTGAAAGGAGTTTAGACTAGGGTTTTGATTTGGAGCTAATTGGAGTGGAGTTGAGTCTCACCGTCGGTTTTTCTGTGCTTGTTGTATCGTGGAACATTGATGGAGTGAAATATGGGGTGCGCGGCTGTCTATTGAAAAATGCGACATCTGTTGTGTTGCATGGTAAGGCACAGGTCGCCATTTTTGGGGATGAGTCGGACCTCGATTGATAGTGGTGGGTGAATAGAGCGCGCGAAGAGAGGAAGATAGGAATTAACGGTTTTGGGTGTCGTGTTGAATCGAGTAGGAGGGGGGAGGAATAGGTGCAGCCATGGGAATGTTGGATTGCCATGGAGAAGAGGTCGACGAACCTAGGGATTCCAGATCTTGATAAGAACGTTCGATTTGGGATTTAGGGTTAGCGATAAATAAAGTTTTAGTAGCGAAGGGAAGAAAGAAAACAGATGGAGGGCTGAGTGGACCGATAAAATAAAGGCTAAGGCTATTACAACGGGCATTTTTGACCGTTGTAAAGTTGGCATTTATTACAACGGGCCTAAGTGGACCGTTGTAACAGCCTTCTATTACAACGGGCAAACAACGCCCGTTGTAAGAAGGGGTTGTATATGGCATATTTTACAACGGCCCTGAATGGACCATTGTAATAGTCTTCTATTACAACGGGCAACCAATGCCCGTTGTAAAAAGGGCGTTTTAATAGGGTATTTTTGTTGTAGTGAGCCACTTGATCCTTGGATGATGACTCTACAGACCTCAACATATTAAGGAAATCTATGAGGCTTATTTTTAAATGATTCATATTATAGTTTAATATAAATAGCTCATACCAAAGAGTAAGAGACCCAAGGATTAAGTCTACTTGCATCTCGTTGTTATTACAACGACTAATTGTGCTAGTTCATCAATATAGCCTTTTACCATTAGAACATAATCTTCCAATTTTCCTCTCTCTGTCATTTCTGTATTATATAGTCTTTTTGCATATTCGTACCTTGCAGAATGGGACTGTTCACCAAATAGACCTTTTAGACTATCAAAAATTTCATGGACAAACACGTTCTCACACTGCTTCCTCAATGACTTGTCTAACATAGCAATCGTGAAAAACTAAGCGATCTCTAGTTCTGAAACCCATTTATCATAAAATGTCTTATTTCGAGGTCCGCATCATTAGTGATTTGTTCTTTTGGAGGCGCGGTTATCAACGACTAAAGACATTCATAAGTTAATACCATCTTTAACACTCTCAGCCAGTCAACATAGTTGGCGATTTTTTCATTTTCAGAAGTAGCTTGGGTATAGACATTTTTCTACAAGTTTTAACTTTGTAGATTAGGATAATTTCATAGTAGATGTTTTTATAATATTGGTAAGGTTAAACTTTTTGTTTCATTTCATTAATAAGCTCCCACTTGTCTATTATGTTTCTCCAAACCCTAAGATGAAACAAAGATGACTTTCAACTTCACTTGTTGGTGTTAGGACTCATTTTCCTCGAGATTTTGACCTTGAGGAATGTCAACATGTCATAATCCTATGAAACGATGGATAACTCTAATAAATTATATCACACACAACTCCTAACCCGTGATTCTTTGTCCTAATCTCATTTTGACATTGAGGAACATCAATAAATAGAAAGAAATTATTTACTCTAACTATTGTTTTGCGATGTCCTAAGTATAAATGTATGTACCTTGAGGAATATTAATAAAAAAATACGTTTATCTTACCTTGTCTATTCAATATATTAATAGTGCTACACATAATATTCTTAGCTTGAGGATTATCAACAACTAAGAAGTATGCAAGTAATCAATTAATATACAAATGGTAGTGTACAACTTTATATTAAAGGTTCATAATCTTTTATATATTATATTGAGTGATGTCGACTAATGGAATAATGTATTTCTTATGAAACATTTTCATGATCCAAGTGTAGGACACAATAGAAATGATGATATACGTATTATGTGCATATTTATCTCTTAGGTCTATTTAGGGTTTCTTAATGTTCCACCTCTAATATATACATTCATATTATAAAAGTTATAACTTATTTTACAACTTTTGTAAGTTAATTAACTTACATAATAGTCTTATGTATAATATTATGTTAGCTAAATTTTATTTAATTAATTTAATTAATTAATATTTTAATTAATTTTATATCATTCAATTATAATATTTTACATTGAATATGTATACTATAATAATTGAAGTTATAAATAATATATCTTTATATAAATATGTATGTATGTATTTTGTTATTTATCAATTGACTTTTAATTAATCAATTAATTTATTTGAACATTTTTATTCAAATATTTTTAACTTCAAAAATTCTTATTATTATAACTATACAGTTACATTGTCATAAACAATTGTCAATGTAACATATATCATAATATATATATATATATGTTTAGTTAATTAATTAAATATTTGATAATTTATTTATTTTATTTTATTAATCTTACTAACATTAATATTTTTAAAACTTATGTATTATATTTTCAAAACATTTCTGAAAATTATATTATAACATTTATAATATATATTTCTTATTTTAAATTTAACTTTCAAGATTAATTTTTTATTTTAATTTTAAAACAATTTTTAAATTTAGTCAAAGGCCCAATTCATATTGGGCATTTTATATTAGGGATAAACTTTTTGGCTTATTTCAGTTTTCGGGCCAGGCCAGTAGTCAGGTAGGGCAGAGTAATTGATTGTCCGAACCCAATCTTAGATACTACTATTCTATAGACCCAACTAAATAAGCAAGTTTAATTAATTTTCCATAGCATGACTAATTTAGACTGTATAGACTATCAGGCACTAATATCATTATTAGATCTAGGCTGACAAGTAGTGGTGTAAATGGGTAAATTACAAAAAAATTAGTCCATTTGGATTTTATTAGGATATGAAGTCTGAATTTATTTAGATCTTATCCAAATTTGTTTTAAATAAAATCAATATTTTATTTTATTTATAATAAAGCTTTATCATATTAATATTACGTTTAATATATAGTATAATATGCAGATCATATACACATGTGTATATGTGCACGTGCAACAAAAAAGTATATACGATTTAACATGCCTATGTATAGATATTGGGATTGATATCGCAATGAACAAATTAGTCCCTCCATTTGCATTTGTGTCATCTAATATGTAAGCATATGTGTGTGTGTGTGTTTATATACATATATAAATTAAAAAATGATATTTGTAAAATATATAAGTATGTGTGTATCTATATGTGTGTGTGTATAAATAGCTAAAATTACATAGAAAATATCTGACAATTTGATTTTAAATTAGTATATTAATTTTAAATAAATATTATATATAGTTTGAAACTTGTAAAAGAATTTATTTTATGCATAATCATATAAATGCATATTAAGTAATGATAAGAATTCGATATATACTAATATATATGTATCTTCCTTCAAATATATGTGTGTGTGTGTGTGTGTGTGTGTGTGTGTGTGTGTCTGTGTGTAATGAGAATATCCAATTTTGAAACTTTTGAAAAGTCTAAAATACCCTTTTTAATTTCTATTATGTGATAAGGGTATTTTGCCATTTTTACTCTCCAGGTTCTTCTACACTAATTGTACAATGACATTTTTCCCATTCTCCTACCATGTATTTTAAAACAATCAACTCATGCAAACTCCAACAAAGCTCGACGAGTCCTAAGTGGAATAGTTCTTCATAAACATGATGGTATTCACTTGGGAATTATTAGAGGCCGCCCTCCTTCTTCTTCTCGGGTTCTCCATTTATTTTGACGATCAATTCTCTTATCCCATTTAAATCACTTAAAATTAAGGTACTGCTTGATTTGTATTTTTTTTTCATATTAGATTGTTGTTGTTGGGTAATTCTTTGTATTGCTAATGTCAGTAGTTCTAATACTAGCTATTAAAAAAGGAACAAAGGAATGTAGATGAATTTATTATATATGCATAATATTAGATTTGTAACATACAAGAAATTAACATATTGGTGACAGGGCTTCAGTCGAGATGTCACCCTAGAACACTTTATTATTTCTTATGTTACCAATTTCAATGCCTGCTCCCAGTTCGGCTTGCTTAATGGCCAGCTAGCAGTTGACGTGAATATTGGAATGCACCAAAATTTTGCTCCTAAAGCATCTGTTCACTCTAGTCTTGGAGAATCTTCATTAGCTCACAAAGTGCCTTCGATTTTTTTACTCTTTTGTTAGATATAATATATATCTGTAGTATGTAAAGTGCACAATAATATATGCTCAGATTGTTGTGGATGCTCTAAAGATGCTATGGAGTGTGTATTCATCAAGTTGAAAAGTCAATGAAATCAGAGAGTAACACAAATCGAACAATGTCAAGAATTGTTTCAACAAGTCAAAGGCAGCAATATTTTCTTATGGAACTCGTAGGTGATAAAAATGAAATGACTCACAAATTTTAACAATTTTTATAATATAATTAACCGAATTTTTTGAAATTTTAAATAGTTGAATTTGGAAATAAAAATTTGATATTTGGAATACGTCTATTTTAACATAGCAACTGGAAAAATCTGGTTGGAAAATACGAAAGTTATTCTATTGTCTAATTTTTAATTTCAATTTAAACCAGTTAAAATTGATCTAAATAAAAATGTTTCAAAATCTGAATATTTTATATAATAAAAATTTCTATCATCTTTTGAGTGAGATGTCACATTTCGTTTCACCAAATTTGGACTGCTATTGCTCTGTTTATCTTAATTCGGGAGTTTTAGCAGCATTTTCGGCACCGAATATCGACTTTTGATAGGATGGTCGTATCGTTGATATCTATGTACCATTCTATTAATCATCTTATTTAAATTAATTACATCAAGCAATTAATCTCAGTTAAACCATAATTATTAATCACCTTTGATTAATCACATTCAGTAATTAACTACCCTTAATTACTTATCAAATTAATTACTTCTTAATTAATTATTTTAATTAATCCCTTGATTAATTATACAAAATAATTTAATCCATATTACTTTCACAATTCCATCATAATCCACAAATTACATCCAGTAATTATCTTTAATTACTTCACTGAGTAATTACATTCCATTAATTACATTAAGTAATTATTATCAAACCAACAAGTGATTAAAATTAATTAAACTTAATTAATTAATTAATTAAAACTAATTACAACAAACTCCATTAATTACATTAAGTAATTAATGTCTAAATTACTTCCATCAAGTAATTAAACTTAAATAATTTTCACAATTGACTATCATTTAATTAATAAATTATTTAAATTAATCACATTAATTAATTATTAAATAATCTTAAGTTAATAACCATCATTAATCATTCTTTAATTACTTTTCTTAAGTAATTAACTTTCATTAATCCTTATTAATTTCAAATTAATTAATCTTTAATATCCAATTAATTAACCTTTAATTTTTAGTTAATTAAGTGTTAACTGTAACTTAATTAACACACAATTACTTGATTAATTAATTACTAATCATTAATTAAATATAATTAATGATCCTTAATTATGGATTAATTATCCTTAATTAATTGATTGACTTAAACTTTAAATTAATAATCTAAAACCCTTAATTACCTTAATTAATTATCCATTCCATTAATTAGTTAAATAAACTATTCATTTAATTACCTTAATAATTAAATGAAATTATAAATCATTAAATTCTAAATTTTGTTTTAAGATAAAACCTTTCTTATCTATGGTTAAATTATCATTCATAAATACATTTGAAAATATTTATTTCAAATTCAATTTCAAATTTCATTTTAAATTCAAGTTTTAAAATGAAAACCAATTTATCTTCAACCAAATTAAAACTTTGAAATTCACATGTTAAAGAATACATATATAAAAGAAATTTAAACATTTTAAACTAAATTCCTTTTTAATTTCAAATCATTAAAGTATACTTTAACTTTTAAACTTATTTACAATATTTGAATTTATAAACTTTAGCTTATTTCCAAAACTTAAGATTCAAATCCAATTTGAATTCAAATTTAAAATTCTGATTTAACTTTGTTTAAATCCTTTTTTACATTTCAAACTCCATTTAAATTCAAATTCTTTAATTACATTTTAACTTCTTAAACACTTTTATGTTACTAAGATAATTTGAATTTAAAAACTCTTTTATTTCCAAACTAATATTCAAATTAAAATTGAATTTATTTTAGACTTAGATTTAACTTAAACTGAGATTGAAAGCTTGATTTAAACTTTATTTAAAAACTTTACTTTCATTTAAATTCAGTTTTAAATTTTATTTTAAAATTTTAAACAGAATAACTGGTTTTTGTTTAAAATCTGTTGTCATACTTTAACCCGAGCCAGAGCAAATTCTGCTTCGAGTCAACAAGCCCACTACTTCGAGAAATACACAGCACCTACTCGAGTGATTCTCGAGTTCCCCCACTGCTTACACCCAAGCAATCGTTAGAAACCAAAAGTGCACGATGCACATGCACCGTGCCTCCGGCCAACTCCAGCCACCTCCGGTGGCCTCTACACATCAGCGACTAACTCCTCATTCCACCCCGGTCATCCTCTAGCTTCCACACTACTTGAATTTGAATTCGAGTTCAAGCTTAAAAACCTGGAACAGAAAGAAAAACACCGTACAAAACCTATCAATGCTTCATCTACGGCGCTCCGACCACCAGAGAGCCTCCACCACTGGCCACAGCCTCGACTATGCTTCAGCAACCATCTCCCAAACGCCCACGACACTCGATCAAACTTTAAAGCCGTTCCGATCAATTTACTAAATCTTCCAAAAACTAGGGCTACAGATTCAAATTTAACTTCTTAAACACTTTTATGTTACTAAGATAATTTGAATTTAAAAACTCTTTTATTTCCAAACTAATATTCAAATTAAAATTGAATTTATTTTAGACTTAGATTTAACTTAAACTGAGATTGAAAGCTTGATTTAAACTTTATTTAAAAACTTTACTTTCATTTAAATTCAGGTTTTAAATTTTATTTTAAAATTTTAAACAGAATAACTGGTTTTTGTTTAAAACCTGTTGTCATACTTTAACCCGAGCCAGAGCAAATTCTGCTTCGAGTCAACAAGCCCACTACTTCGAGAAATACACAGCACCTACTCGAGTGATTCTCGAGTTCCCCCACTGCTTACACCCAAGCAATCGTTAGAAACCAAAAGTGCACGATGCACATGCACCGTGCCTCCGGCCAACTCCAGCCACCTCCGGTGGCCTCTACACATCAGCAACTAACTCCTCATTCCACCCCGGTCATCCTCTAGCTTCCACACTACTTGAATTTGAATTCGAGTTCAAGCTTAAAAACCTGGAACAGAAAGAAAAACACCCTACAAAACCTGTCAATGCTTCATCTACGGCGCTCCGACCACCAGAGAGCCTCCACCACTGGCCACAGCCTCGACTATGCTTCAGCAACCATCTCCCAAAAGCCCACGACACTCGATCAAACTTTAAAGCCGTTCCGATCAATTTACTAAATCTTCCAAAAACTAGGGCTACAGATTCAAATCGACCATGCGCTACTCCAAAATGAATTGATCGATTTTTCCTGGCATTCTTCCCTTAATCCATGCTCACTTCCAAATCAACACTGAAGATTTCAACATCCAAAATTGTAGAGATCACCAGAAATCCCTTATTTTCCCTTTTCTGTTCATTTCAGAACTGCACCTATTCCTCTTTCTTAAAAATATGGATTTTAATGCTAAAAATCAAGATTTTGTTTATATATTCATATCCTAATACTGAATCTATAATTTTCACAGTTTGAGTTTTAATTTATTCAGAGCATGTACTGATATTTTGTTTAAGAGGGAAACACGGGCTTTAATTTAACTTGATTAAATTTTTAAATCTTAGTTTATGATAAATCAATCAACATTTGCTTGAAAATTAAGTCTTAACAATAATTTGTACCAGAGAAAATTGAATTCAAATTTAAACAAGAACATCTGGGCTATAAACAGAGTAGGAACAATTAAGCATACTCTTACATATATGTATATATACAGCAAGTTCACACAAACATATTCATCTCATCATCAACTAGCATGCAACCAGATTTTATACTAGATTTTTTTCATAAAGTTACTCACCTTTTTAAACTAGAAGACAGAGCCTCCAAAATGTTTTGATAGCTGTTTTGATTCTTTTGAAAACTGGAATATACAGTTTCCCTTTTAAAAAACTTGAATTGCTTTGAAGACTTGAGTTACTGATGCATAAACTTGATTTAAAACTGCATGCAACTGCTTTGATTCCCAGATTTTAAGAAATGCAGGTTTGTTTTTGAAGATGTGCAGGTTTTTATAAAAATGCAGGTTTGCTTGGGTTAAAACTTGAATATTGAGATGCCACTGATTTTTGGTAAATTTTGATCTTTTCAAACTGAAAATTTTCTTGCTTTAAATCTTGAGTTGTTGAAGCTTTAATACTGATCTTCAAATAAGAATTATATACATGCAGTAGCTTTGAAATTCCAGATTTGAAAAGATGCAGGCTGCCTTGATTTAATATGCAGGTTTTAAAAAAAAACAGATTTTCTTTGAATGCTACAGATTTGCATGTTTTGATTTCATGAATTTGATTTTAGTGTTTTTCAGATTTTAGTTTCAAGGGAATTTGTTTTAATTCTTCTTTGGCTTTGAATAAAGGAATAGAAAAGAATGGAGTTAGGGATATAAAGGGTTTTATATAAATGAACATGTGGTTTATTAAAAATAAAGAAAAATTAAAGTTTTTAAAATGACACTTGACATTAACTTTAACATTTGTCAAGAAGGTAAATTAATTAGTTAACACATGTTCTTTTAATTTGTAAAATGTTTACATTTGTCTTTTAAAGTTAATTAGTTATAATTAAATGTTAATTAGTTATTTAATTAATAGATTAATATAAGATAAATGTAAATCTATTATTTAATTAATTAGTTAATATGTATTTATTTGTTTGTAGAAAATTTTAGAATGAAATAAATTATTTATAAAATAAAGGTTTATACAAATATTTTAAAATCCAAAACAAATTAAAAATATTAATACTTTAAATTTAAAAGTTTTTTGAATTCAAATCAAATTGTAAAATCAAATTTTGAAATCAAGTTATATATATACATATATAACTACACAATTAAATTTTGAAAAATAATTATTTTTATTAAAAATCTATTTGTTAAAAACAATGTATTATTATATTTTGAAAATAACAAAATTTGATAACTATAAATGATTTATAAAATAAATTTTGTCTTTATTAATAAATTATTTATTTTATCACACTATATCAAAATAAACCTTATTGTTATTTTTATTTAAATTTAAACTCAAAAATCAATTTAAACAAATTAAATTTTTATGTTATCAATTTAAAACCATATTTTATTTATTAAATAACCTTTTAAAAGTTTAACTTTAAAATTATACCCAATTTTACCAAATATATATATATATATATATATATATATTTAGAAAATAGGACTTATTTATTTATCAAATTTAAACAAGGTTTTACAATATATACATATTCTATATACATTATAAATAGAAAACAATTTATTAGCTTTTAAATGATAAAATTTATCAACTAAATATTTATTTAATTGGATTATTAAATTAAGTCCAATCTTATTAACAAAGATTATCAAATCAATTTAATTTTCAATTCGGATTACTAAATTGATATTGCTTAAAATTCCGGGTCATCACGGTGTATTTTTACATTTTCTTTCCAAAACTTAGAGAAAGAATGAAAAAAATCTCAAAATTTTTTTAAAAAGCATTTTGATTTAATTTTAAAGAAACACTATAGGTTAAATATATGGTTTTGGTTTATAAATTGAAATTTTCGAAAATTTATTTTTCTTAACAAAAATAAAAATGATGTTTGATTATAAATAATAATGGTTTGACTAGTATATAGGAAGGTTCATATGTGTTAATTATGAAGTATATTCTAATTAAAAAACTTTGCTTAAAAAAGTGGTAAATTTAAAGTAATAGATATAACATTTTTATCTTCTTAGTTAAATGGTGCTAAGATGATTTGCAAAACTCTCTCCTCTTAAAACAAAAAAACATTTATATATATGTATATTTTGTTTGACACCTATGATCGACAGGTGTACACACTTGTATGCATACTCACCATGCACTATACCTTTCTCACGTAAGCCCGGAAGACAGTGCATGATCTGTATATCTAGCCTCAGTTTATCTGAGCTAGGTGTGTGTATATAAAATTATTTTATTAATAATGCCTACAGTCGATAGGTGTTCACGCTAATGTGTTAACTCGCCTCGCTCTATATTCCCCTCACATAAGTCCAAAAGACAATGCATGAGTGATATATCTGGCCTCAGTTTATCTGAGTTAGGCATATGTAAATATTGTAAATATCAATAAAAATTTTAAAAAAAACAGAGAGATTAAGCAAATGAAATCCTAGCACGATTTAAACTTGTTTGATTTATTATTGAAAAGAAATGAAAATTCCACTTTGACAAACTTTGAAAATTAACTAATGATCTATCTCAAAGTTACATTTTGTTATCAATCAAAACAATGAGTTCATCAATAGTATATTTGTTATGATAACTTGATTTTTGTTGGAAATTTTAAGAAGTAAAATGTCTTAAATTTCATGATAATAACCAAAATCTATATATAACTTATTTGTGTCGATTTAAAAGTGAATCCTTCATTGTAAATATTTTAAAAAACTTACGTTCATTTCTTTGTAAATAAATCTTGCATTTTATAAATATTTTCACTTCGCATTTGGATTTTGTGGGTAGTATCCACTGAAAACCCTTAGGAGACAACACTAGTCCTACTAGGGATACCCAAAGGTTCAACGGCTTGTTGCATACGCTCAATGCAATCGTGCATCCTACGAAAACGGATTTATCTAAGTTTTTAGCTTATTCGAGGACGAATAAAAAGATGAGTGTGGGGGTATCTTATTTGAATGTAAATGTGCATATTTTTACCACCATATTTAATCTAATTAAAATAAATAAATGATCATATTAGGTATTTTAACTTGTTTAAACCAAAATTCAGTTTATTTTCAAATTATCATATATTCATCTCCATATGAGAGCAAAATGGTCATTTTTGTGCATAAATTAATTTGTGAAAATTCACTTGGAATTTTCTATGTTGTTTTATAGGAATTTGACTTCATATGCAAGTGGTTTCATGAAGATATATGCATGCACAAGAGTGAATACAAATGAATGGAGATGGAAATAATTCATTTCATGGATCATGGAGGATCTACCCACCTACCTTAATGTACAAATTAGAGCTAATCTACATGTTAAAAGGCCATTGAATCTTCGTGCACACTTAATGGATGATTATTGGATGCTAATGTTTACTTGACCGCCACATTTTCAAGAGGGATGTTTGGATAGTTTCGAAAAAATGAATTAAGGTTTCCAAACATGTATAAATACGGCTTATGCTTCATGTAACCTTCTCTCCTATCTAGTCACTCTTAGACTCTCTTCTCTTAGTTTTAGCTTAGACTAAAAATAAAAGAAAGCTCTCTTTCTCTTTTCATGACCACTTTGTCATTTTTATCTTATGTAATTTTTCTTTTTTATGCAATATTAATTATTGTTTCCTTTTAATTACATGTTCATTTCCTTTCATGCAAGTAGTATAGTTTCATTTATTCATGCAAGTAGAATAATTTTATTTCTTTTTAGTTAGCTCTTCTTTTACTTTGCTATCCTTTTCTTTTTATTTCATGTTGCATGCTACAATTGTTAATATGATAACAAAAATGAGAGGCTAAACCCATTCAATTTAGGGGTAATGAAGCTCTTTATTCATGTAGATCCAACATAATTTGTTAATTACGCTCTTTTTTGTGCTTAATAACAATGCTTATAGTGGTTTAACTTGTTGTTTTTGCTTTGAATTTGATAGCCTATATTGTTGACGCCGAATAGGCTACCTTAAACAATCATAAACAATAATTTTCTATTCATCTACATATGATGATGGTAATGAAGTGAATGTTGAAATCAAACTTTGATGATTTATATTTCTAATTAATAGTCAATAGGCCATGCTTAAAATAGGTTTTACTTTCAACTTGTTGTCATTTTTTATGAGAATTAAAAGTGATTTAAAGTTGTGTTATAGTTCGATGGCTTATGTTGGGCAAATTAATAGCATAAGTATGCCATACTTATGATAAGCACATAATTTAAATTCGCTTATGACCAAATAAAGAGATCATAATTTCATATTTTATTGAACTATATGATCTAGAGATTGGATTTATCTTTAAATTGTCATTTTATTCTCATAGTTTACATTCGCTTTTGTAGTTGTTTGTTTGTTAGTTTTCTCATTTTCTAGCTTAACACTCTCTTCAAATTTGGTTTAATTTGATTGAATAGAAATTTAAAACCTAACAATTCCCTACGGATCGACACGTATTTGCCACGTACTAACTTTTGTACGTCGTGCGCTTGCGGTATTTTTATTATAAATTCGTTTGATGATGTTATAATCGATAGAATTTCCGTCGAAGAACAGCCAACTCTTGTCTTAGGAGGACTAAAAAGAAAAGTGGAAATAAAATGGGGCAAGAGATGCATATATAGAAAGATAGTATGGAGTGCAAAGAAGATCAACATCCACCATTTGCTCTTAACAATTCACCTCTTTTGGGTTAAAATTCTCTCCCATCACTCCTTGTATGGTCAGCCACCCTAAGCTCCCTTCTAAGCCTTAAAATCACACAAAACCTGATCAATAAGAAATTAATTTAAATCTAACTCAAATACATATCGACATCATATATTTATATGTGTGCCAGTAGCTAACATATACACAATATTTCATATTGACCAACACAAATTAAATAAAAATTTATAATTAATATTTAAAAAATTAATTTAATTAATTTATAATAGTTATGATTAATTAAATCAGGTTTAGTAGGAGTATTCAACAATTTGGTTTTGTGACTCTTAGGTGTAAATTCGGTCAGCGACTAATATTAAACAATTCAAATATTGATGTTCACACATCACTTAGCAGGTGATCTGACATTATGGCCAAATTTATCACTTACATAGCTTCGATAAAATCCAATTTCCCTTATTTAAGCATTACCCAGTAGTGATAATTATTTATACTAATTCTCTTCGTCAAAACTATATCACATTAGAACTTATGGATTTTGGTAACGGTCAAAATTCTTATATCGACCATATTCACCTTATAGTCCAAACAAAAAGTCCTTGGTCCAATAGTAACAATCATTATTAATCGAAATACTTTGGCTAAAGACTTTGTCTTTGAGTTGAATTCAGTTGACCATGATACCGAACTTATATAATTGCGGAGATAAATCCTTTCTCGAATAGTGTTTTACTTCCAACGCATCCATTCAACCATGATAATAACATGATGATTACGATAATTGTAATTAATATCACCAAACACACCTTTACGAATTTTCTATCAACTATACTTAAATAAAATATTTAATTAATTCTAACATACTATAATAAGCATATAACAAAAAATAAATTAGCTTTATTTCTAATGATATTTTATTATAAGGTTGATAATTTACAATAAATTACAGAATTGTCATCGCTAACTCTATAATACAACACATACTTGAAAATAATTGCAAAAGACATGGAACATTTGGTGTTGTAGTTAGAAACGAGAACATAAATTTTTTTGGACCTTCTAATTTAAAGTCTGGTATTCAAGCTCCCATCGTCATGTCCTCTAAGGTGAACTTATCATCTTGGTTTTTTCCACTCCTAAGAAAATAACTTGGCAAAAGATCCTAGTTGGTATTTGCATGGGCTGGAAAAGTTTTATACTTAATCCTCATTTTCCTAGCATACCTGAGGCCTTGTTCCACTACATTGTGGACTATCTATAAGAGATGCACACGGAGATTTGTTATTTAGTCCTTCAAGAATCGAAGTATTATGAGGAAGGATTAAAGGCAATAAATAATTTGGGTAGGTATTTCATAGTGATTGTTACTCTTCCTAGTTCTAAATCTCAACACTTCTTGTATTCCATCTTTAAATTTGCTTGTTACTTTTTTTGGCAGAACATGGAGATTTATAGGGAGTCAACTTTGATTTACGAACTAAGATCACTAGTTGAAAAAAATATCAAAAGGAAAGGAAAATAGTATAATAAATGTAATTCGATGATGAAATACAAGAAGATGGTGAAATATCAAAAGAAGAGGATGAGCATGACAAGGATGACAGCAACGAAGGCGATGACAATGACGATGATAATGGAATTGTATGCACTAATAGGCATGGTGTTGGATTCATTCCTCCTACCCCTTCTTCCTGTATTATGGATGCGATTATTATTTAGACTTTTTGTCACTTATTATCTACAATATTATGTCTTGTTTCATGAGTCTGAGGAAAGTGAGAGTGAATCCGATAAAGATAAGGAGTTATATCAAGAAAGGGAGTTGTTTCATGTATCGCCATAAACATCTAAACACAACGATGAGCTAGTGAAAATGGTGCAAGCCATAGCTATTCATCAACGTGTCCAACAATTAATTTTTAAAGGACTCATAGCTACATTGGAGACGGCTTAGTTACTTAGAGCAGCGATGACAGGGATGAGAAGGTTCAACCATACGAATGATAAGAAGCAGGAATTGAAATTTAAAAAGAAGGGTATTTTGGTAATTGGATAATTCATTTTCAAATGATAATTTATTTTAGATATAAATTGACATCCTATAAAATTCATTTACTTGCATATCAGGTCTAATCAGGGCGTGGCTTTCACAATTACAATCATCTTAAGATTTTCTATATAGTTGACTAGCTTTTGTTAGAGTTAGAGTTCGAAAATATATCAATAAGGTGAAGGGAAATAATTCTTTATATTTTACATATGCGTCTAAATTCTCGTATTCACTAATGTTTTATTATAACACCATAATGATATAAAATGATATACATATATATATATATATGTGTGTGTGTGTGTGTGTGTGTGCGTAATTCTTTTGGTTAGGTATGAATCAATTCGACAAAGATTAGTTGTTTAAGACCTAGGTACATGTTGAATAACCGATTAGGATATTATCCATATTCTCAATTTGTAATTGGTTAATTTTTTTTCTAGGACTATATGTGTGAGTTGTTGTTGATACTTACTTTGGTTGTTGGTTTCCTATGTGTATGCATATGTGAATGATACTTGTGTATTGGTTTCATTTTGTTGGATTGGTTGTGGTTGTTGTTGTTATATATGTATATACGTATGTATACATTTTGTAATTTGTGTATATACACACACACACACACACACTAATACGCAGTTTAAGTTATCGTATTAAGTATGTATGCCTATTGAAAATTCACTGAAAACATTGATATATTTGTTAATAATATAGAGTTAGCGGTATTCCTTAAGGGAAATTCTGTAATTCATTGTAAATTATTAACAATGTAATAAAATCTTATTAGAAATAAAATGTGTTTTTTCTTTCTATTATATACTTGTTACATCATGTCATGTTAATAAATTATCTAAGTTAAGTATATATCAAATAGGATATCCTTAAGTAATATGTTATGTGATAGTTATTGCAATATATTGTAATCATAAGAAATTTATCGTATTAAAAATAATATATTATTTTAGATGTTCTTGGTTAAGATGCTTCCAGACATGATATCTATAAATTCATTCGGACTAAAGTATACAATGCTCTCCAAATATTGGATGGTGTATCACTCATGGCCGTTTGAGGGCACAAAGGGGTTACATATTGATTGTTTTCGATAATAATAGAATATCTGACTCAAGAGTTTTTATTGGTTAATATAACCAAGGTCAAACACAGAATCTCGAACTGACATATTATATAGATCTCTTGACTTGAGAATATTTTTGTGCTTCAATGTGGATATTCCATTTTGATTTTAGCTAAATCTTGGAATGAATTCCATTGTATGACTATTTGTGTCGAATTTAAAGCATTTGATGTGAAACACTATTCAATAGAGATTTTATCTCCTTGGTTATATAAGGTTAATATCATGGTCAATTGTAGCCAAGTCAATGTCAAATTCTCTAACCAGAGCAATATGGATAATAATAATAGTTATTACTTAACTAAGGGCTTTATGTCTGCACTAAACAAGCTAAATGTGGACGATACAGAAATTTTGACAAAATGAAATCCATAATTATTAAAGAAATATAGTTTTGACGAAAAGAATTAGTATAAATAAATGTTTTTTTTTGAAAAGTAGTATAAATAAATGTTACTATCATGTATCACTTAATTTAGTAAAATTGAATTTAACCGAAAATGTATATGCCATAAGTTTGGTCAAACTATCACACCACTAGCTAATATGATGTGTGAACGATAATATTCGAATTAATCAATGTTAATTGTTAACTAATTTACACCTTTGAGCCACGTAACTGTAATGCTGAATACTTCAACTACCAGACTAATTAATTTATGATTGTTGTAAATTAACTAATATTTATGAAATATTTGTTATTAAATTTGATTTTATATGCCATTAGTAATTAATTGCTTCCATACGTAAGAGTTATATTTGTACATATGGATATGTAATATTGATAAATGTTTAATTTGATAAATAATTATAAAATGATTTTAGAAATTTCAAAGTCCCATAAAGCCTCATGTATGGGTCGACTAAAGAAGGAGGGGGCGGATTTTTAAATGTTCAATTATTGATTTAAATCAGAAGAAAAGATTAAGTAAACAAAGAGATTATATCTCCACCTTTTCCTCCAACTAGATGCCGATTTAAACCCTTCACCACCATTCATTTGTGCCTCATCTACTCTACCATAGCCGCAAGCATCTTGGACTTATAGAATCATCTCTAGCTGCTGCATTTTCTAATGTTGGTTCGGTTGGATTTAGAAGTTGCTTATTTATTCAAGTTGCATATCATAGGCTAATATTTTGGCAATATCTCAATTTCAATGTTAATTATTATTTCCTATATTGATCATCATATTCATGCTATTTAGATTTCAATTATAATAACGAATTTTTACATACCTTTTTGTTGTCCAATGTTATGTATATATTTAAATTAACTTAAAAAATTATATGCAAACATTATCAATACAGTTATATTATTTTCTACCATATTATAAATATTTAATAATAATTTTCAAAATTTAAAATCATTTTAAATTACCTTTAATAATATTATAATGTAATATATGTAATTATATACATCGGTATTGTGTATATATAATTATTTAAAGTAGTTTGTAAACATATGTATCTTCGGATTTTAAAAATATTATTTTTGTATAATAATAATTATTGTTATAAATATAAGTTTAAATTCTATTAAATAAAATAATGTATGTATTACAAAAAAATTTGTCAAACTCGCATTTTTTTTATTTAGAGAAATTAAAAAAACATTTTTCAGGAAAAAATAAAATTTTAATGTACGTATATTTATGAGTTAATAGTTTATAAATAAATTTATTTCCAAACAAAATATGAAATACACACACATGTGTATGTTTCTATTTTTTTAGGATTACACACACATACACTTAAACTTTTCCAATTTAAAATTGAAATTTAAAATAGATATTTACTTAGATCCGCATTTGGCTTTCAAATTTTAAATTAACACTGTTTTTTTGTTTTAAAGATATTAATTTCAAACCATTTTAGATTGGTCGAAATTATTTAAATAAAATGTACAATTTTATATGCATGTATGTATATGTATGTATAATTTTTAAAATAAAACTATGGATAACAAAGACATACAATGGGATAAATGTGTACGTTACAGTGTAAATTCTAGCACTTTGATACACACGCATTAACTGTGTACACCTCTTATACGTTTTACATTTACCATACACATATGGTGTGTTTGGCACACTTCTAAAATATAGCTCAATCAAATTAAATACTTTCTTCTACTAAAAAATTTAGTCAAATAATTATTTTATTTAAGACATCTAGATTGGATCTAAAATCAATTATATTTCGTAAGACCAATAAGATCAAAATAATGAATATTTTTAAATTCACTCATTTAACCTGCTAAGACCTAACCCACTTCCTTCTTTGGTATTAGAGCCCAATAGCTTATAAGGTCTAAGTTAGAAGTATGAAGGCTAACTTATTAATGTTTACCCATTTAGGAGGGTGTTTAAAAAGGTAATGTCTAAAATTGGGTTCGGTTAATCAAGTACACTGCCCTACCACACTACTGGTCTAGCCCAAAGAATTAAGTAAGCCCAGAGGCTATACCTATATAAAGACCTAAACTGATTTTAGTACTTGGGCTAATTTTCAATATCCATTTTTTAAAATTAAATAATATTTTAAATTTAAAAATTAAGCTTAAAATAAGAAAAAGATTTTATAAATGTTAAAAAATATTTTTCAAAATTATATTGAAAATTAATTAATTATTTTCAGATTTTATATTAATAATTGGATTAATTGAATAATTAATTAATTAAAGGATTAGTTAATGTAATTAAAAAATATATAATGCTACATGCATATTTATTTTAAAATGTTTAAGGCGGATAGTAATAAATTTTCAAAATCAATTATATTTAATTAAAATAGTTTAATCAATTAAATTAATTAAATGTTAATTAACAAATAATGTACAAGTACAATGATACATGTATATGTGTAATTACTATAGATGTTAAAGTCAATGTTCAATTTTGAAATGTTTAAAATGAATAAAATTAAATTTATTAAAGTGTTAATAAATAAGTAGTTGAACTAATTAAATTTGATTTAATTAATGAAATTAAAACCGAAACTAAATATAATTTAATTAAATAGATTGAAATTATAAGAAATCCTAATTCAATTTAAGGAATGAAAACATATGTATAAGACGTGTTTACAACCAATTTTTTCTCCTATGTACACATTTAACGCAGGTTCAGGTCCATAAAATTAAATGAACGCCCAACTTTATGAAGAAACAAGGACAACAGCTAGCACATATAGAAATCGTGTGTTTGCACCAAAATTAGGCAACACCCTTCAGAAGTTTTTGAAGAGATAATAAATGAAGAAATCATTGAAAATGAGGATTATCTAACAAAAACTCCAAGTCACAGAAAAATAAATTGCACGGAAGACAATAATTTAGAGTGGTTCGGCGATTTGCCTACGTCCACTATGAAGTTTTATCACTTTATTGCTTAATACTTGAAGATTACAAGTGTTCTAGAGCGAAGTACAGCAGATAGTAGACTTAAATTCGAAATCAGCAGCAGTGAAGACGATATGGAGTGATTCTGGCAGCGTCCGAGCGTGCTTTTTCTCCAAGAATTTTTCGATCCCCTTTCTGATTGACCAGGGGCTCTATTTATAGGCGTAGAAGGCTGATATTTTGCCTAAAATCCAGGGGACCATTTCTGGCACGTGAGGGGGCCCACACGCCCGGATTCTGGAAATCCGGGCCACTTTGGAATCGAACAAGAAAGCTTCCAATCGAGGTGAAACTTGGTGTCGGTATTCTTTAGCGTGTACGTAAGCTCCTGTGAAAATTTCATAGCATTTGGACTTGTAGATCCTGAGTTATGATTGATTCAAGATTGTATTTCCGGTTGTCATGCTTGGTTCGAATTGATCCCGATCGAATCGATAGGGTCGAATCGATGTTTGGCGCATGTGAGTGATGACGTGGTGCGCGCACTTCTCGGGTCGATCCATCCTTTTCTTCGAGTTTACTGGGTCGAATCCATGGTTTTACCCGCCTTGACTTAGTGGTTTCGAGATAGTGGATTCGAAGGTATGTTCCTTCGAATCGATCGAATGGATGTACCTTCGTATCGATCAGGGTATACCATAGTTGATCGATACGAAGGCTTCCCAACTGGATGGTTTCGAGGCAAGTCATGGGAAGGCGTCGAAGTGAGGTTACAGGATGGATTCGAAGCGAATCAACTGCATGGATTCAAAGTATCTTGCCTTGAGGGATTCGAAGGTCTTCATCCTGAAGGATACGAAGTGAAGTAGTCCCATGGATTCGAAGTATCTTGCCTTGAGGGATTCGAAGGTCTTCATCGTGAAGGATACGAAATGAAGTAGTCCCATTGATTCGAAGTATCTTGTCTTGAGGGATTCGAAGTAAGGGACGTTCGATGGGTTCGAACCAAGGCTTGGTTCTATGGATTCAAACACGGGGCCTGCTCTGATGGATTCGAAGCAGGGGCTATCTCCTTCACCTTTTACTGGTGATAACTTGAGCACTCGAACTCGGATTGTCTTGAAAATTGGAACGTTGGCTTTCACGGCTCTGCTTGATATGTTTTATCAATTGTAGCCCGATCCAGACTTGGGCGAAATTCATTGATTGTCCGTGGTTACCCAATAGCTATTCAATGCTTAGGATGTACAACCCTTGTTTTCCAGTCAGTTTCTTGGTATCTCGGCCTTGCCAAAAGGTGGGATAACATTTGCCCCCCAAAGTACGTCTTGTGTAAACATGATGTGCTTTGAGAAGTTGTAGCCTTCCGTTGGACAGCTGCGACACGTTTCGTTGAAAGTTGTATTCTGTATTGCTGTAATTAACCGTTGTGTGATTGTGATTGGATGT
This sequence comes from Allium cepa, assembly GCA_030765085.1. Taxonomy (NCBI): domain Eukaryota; kingdom Viridiplantae; phylum Streptophyta; class Magnoliopsida; order Asparagales; family Amaryllidaceae; genus Allium; species Allium cepa. The sequence continues at coordinate 475,985,751 of CM060937.1, forward strand.
TTGTCGTCGAAATCATGACGAGATGAGCCTTTGATCCCTGTGAATGTCAAAGATCAAATATTAGTCAGACATATGTGAATATATGTGTTACCTTGACTCTAATTAATGTTGCGTGTTTGCAAGTCGTTGTTAGCTCAGTTTGTTATCGAATTCTGTATCGATCTTCTCCTGAATTGATTTGTAATTCGAGTTAAAACATCGTCTTGATGTTTGTCAATGGTCATCCTCTTGTATAGATCCTCTCCTGAATCAGTGAAAAAGTTTGACAAGTAAATTTTTCATATCGAAGCGATGCGTTCATTCTCATCGATGGTTTCCGATGGATTCGAAATGGTCTTTCGAATCGATATACTTCGAGCCGCTGCGAATCGATGGTTGTGAAACTGGCACTTCGAATCGATAGGATTTTATGACTTCAAACCAGCTTTCGTTCAATCGCTTCATATCGTTGAAGCTTCGTGGCAACGCCACCTTGATGGATTCGAAGTATGGTGGATTCGAACGCGCTCGTTCGAATCGATCGGTGTTTGACCGGTAACAATCGGTCAAGTCGACCGGGAGGCGAAGCGTCTCTTTTCCTCCCTTGGATCCATATAAATACGCGAGGCTTAGCTCACTTTCATTTTTTACTTTGTACTGTTACACTGTCTTTCTCTTCGCACCGATCCTCCAGGCTCAAGAAAGACATTCTTTCGAATCGATCTAGCCTTCAATCCTTCGATCAAAATCAAAACAAATCAGGTAACTAAGGGTTTAGGCCTAGCGTAGAACGATGCGAATTGGAAATCATCTTCATCACCCTTAATTTTTTTCTTCTAAAATCAATTTTTGGAAGGTTGTGAGATCTGGACGAAACTGATCGAATCGATGGATGGGGCTTCGTATTGATGCTTGTGAGGTGATGTGGTTCGTATCGATCGATTCGAACTAATGACTTCACGATCGATTCGAAGGTATTGAGCTCGATCGATACGAAGTTGCTTTCCTGGGTTGATATGAATGCTCTTTTGATGGACTCGAAGTGCTCCTTCATTTGATGCTATGGATATCGTCCCAGAGACCCATGTCGATACGAAGTGATCGAGTCGACTCTTATCGATTCGAAGCACATCGAGTTGACCTGTATCGATTCGAGGCGATCGATTCGACCGTCCTCAATTCAGAGAATACAACTCTTCTGACTTGCTCTATCATCTGAACTACGATCGATTTCCAGCCGAAATTTGATGAACTTAATGAATTTCAGCATACTTGATTCCGACGAGCTTCTACCTTGCATAATTGAACTTGACTGTAGAACTGCATATTTGACTATCTCTTGAAGCTCGTCGATGGAACTGTGGCCTAACCAAAAATATAACGGATTTATGCTTGCATCGATCAGTAGCATCTAGATGACGTGGATGTGACGGTCAGCGATGACGGTCATTTCCGGTCTCGATTTTCAGAGTTTTGTTGTTCGCACATCTTGCTGTTTGCAAATTTTCTCTAACTCTTGTTGAATTCTTCTAAGTAATGCACGACACTACACTGCACCGCACACACTTTACACCGGGAAGGAACGGGTTTTATATGTGCTTAATGTTTCTTTCTGATGAGTTAGTTAGTTATGGAATCTTCGAGCTCTCAACGACAAGAGGTGCAGAGTTCGCCTCCTCCTGTGCTTGAAATCCCTGACATTCCTCCCGAAGTAGTTGGTCCGGCTCCGGACGAATTGCCGGAAGCCATATTTATCGAGGATCCTGTCGACTCCGTTCTGTCCAGTATTTCTGAAGCCTTACTGGGCCGGATTTGCCTGAAACATAGCTTATCCTCGGATGATGTTTTGCTACCGAGCGTTGACGACAGACCTCACAATCCGCCCGAAGGGTATACTGCTTTCTACCGTCACGCCTGTGCGGCCGGAACTCTCCCTCCATTTAACCAGTATACCAGGGAGATGTTATCATTCATTGGAATCGCCCCCTCACAACTTCATCCCAACGGACACGCATTGCTGAACAGTGTTTTTGTCCTATTTATGGACCATCTCTTTCGCCCGCCAAGGCCGACCGAGGTTAGACACGTATTTAACTTCAAGAGCAGGGTCGATATCCCATCTTTCACCTTTTTGGAAGCAGTTAGAAACTGCCAGATTGTGACGGGAGCCTGGACTAGACTCAGTTATTTTAAAAATGAATGGTTTTTTGTTCGATGCCCTCCAGGGTTTGTTAGGCAATGGCTGTCCAGACGTAAGTGTTGTGGGCCTTCCTTAAATAGTCATTGTCAACACTTGTACTAATATCATGTTCTTCTTGCAGCTATCATCTCAAGGCCCGATGGTGGTCATTACAAAGGATTGTCCGAAGTTTACAAGAGGTCCCGAGCGATTTGCAGCATATCGACTCGGTGTTAACTGACGATAACTTAAGGATATTGGGTTTAATAGAGATGGGCCAGAGCATTGTTATTGAGGGGTTGGCGAAACCGGCTTCGAAGACAAAGAAGAAAATGGTGAAGAGAAAACCCGACATAGTAATAAGAGAAACGAGTGACGTTGAAAGGACGCCCACTGATACCGAGCTAGCGGCTGATCTTTCCCGAATAGAAGAGAAGAGGAAAGGCAAGGCTGTTGTCCCTAAATTTAAGAGACGGAAGTCTGTAGTCGTATCTCGTTTGATCCCCGGAACTACTATCTCTGACGCTACTCCTTGTCAATCAGGAAATGATTTTATAGGACTGGATGACATTCCTATCCCGGAATACGTATCTCTCCACCACGAGTCCAGGTAGGATGAACTCCGGGAAGCGTTAGAAATAAGCGAGCCTTTACCCGTTAGTGCAGTCGACACTTCTGGTTGGTCGGGGGTTTTGCACATTTGCATACACTTTCATAACACTACACGACTTCCGCATAGATCGTATTGCTTTCACCTGGTATTTAACTGAATTGCTTCTCTTTTTCAGGTGTTATGTCTGGCCGTCAATCTACATTAGACAAACTCCGAAGAGTGCATCATCCTTCGTCTTACTATGAATCTTGACGTGAGGACTCCGATCGCGGTCGCGAACGGAGGTATCATGGCCAAGAATATTATGCAAGGGACCATCCCCGTAGTTACTCTAGTCAAGAGCGCTCGGACAGAGATCGGAGATACCGTTCCCCTTCTCGCTCTCCTCCGCCACCCCGAAGCCATATTTAGGTATCTGAGCCTCTGCGACAGCAACCGTCTTCACAATTTTCGAGGCTTGAGTCACATCGTTCTAGAACTGAGGTTGTTACGACCACGGCTGCGGAGGAGACCCCTATTGAACCATCCGGTGAAGGGGCTATCAGACTTGATCAAATTAAGAAGGACTTCCCGGAAATTTGCTTCGACGCTTGTATTTTCCCTCCTAATCTTAAAAGAATTCCCGAAGATGCCGTGACCACAGCACTTAGTTATACCCGCGACTTCTATGCTAAGTACAAGGAATGGTATAAGGCGGCCGTTAAAGCTTCAAAAGTAGCCTTTGATCGGGCCAAAATTATTGAGAAACTGGAAGCCGACTTGGCTCAGAAGAACCGTATTGTCGATATACTTCAATCTGAGGCGGAATCCTCCCGTAGGGCCGAAGTTGAGTCGCTAGAAAAGATTGATAAGACATTAGTTGAGATGGCAAAGATGCAACAGGCACATTGCACTTTAGTAGAAGACTTGGGCCATCGATACGAAAATTTTGAGGCCGAGCGGGATGCGGCAGTTAAAGAACTGGAGGAGTTAAAGGCTAAGTTTGCTGATATAAGCAAGGAAAAAGACGATGCTAATACGGTCGCACAAGAAGCGTGTGAGAAAGCCGTTACTCTTCGGGCAGAGCGCGATGCAGCAGTCGCAAGGGTTAAGGAGGTGGAAACGGAAGTGGAGGAGAAAGTCCAGGCAGAGAGGTTCAAGATGGAGGCTGAATTTGACGAACTCTTGGATACATATAATGCCAACGTGTTAGAGCATAGAAATCTCTCCTGGCTAGGAGATTACTCTATGCTTCTCTACAGTGCCTGGAATAAATTAGTGGAGAACAAGAGGTTGTCTTGTCCAGATGGAGTATTAGACGAGTTTGAGATCGAGTCACGTCTTCTTAGAGAGGAAGAGAGGAGAATTTGTCATGAGGCGATAATCTCCGTCGAGAAAGAAAAAATTGGCATCCAGCAAACGGAGATCGACGAAGGTTCGGGTGTCGCGCATCATAGTGAGAATACGAAGTTCCTATTCCAACTTCGTCCGAAGTTATCACCGCGGTTGACCCACAAGTCATTCCTGTTTACAATCCGGATCAACCGGGGTTATCTTCTGGTAAGACTGCTGTCTCCGAACCCGTTCAAGTTCCGAGGCAAGGTAAGGAAGGGATTTCGATTATTTCCCTCATGTTTTAAGGAAACGATTTTTGATAGAATTTACAGGACTGACTATTTTTGCTCTCCTTTATTCAGTGACTGAGAGTGCCGCCCCCGTGCTCCCAGTTCCTCTGGTCCTATATCCTACGCATGGAGTTATTATCACCGAATCGATTTCACCTGCTGCCATGGCCGGTGATATTGGAGAGGGGAGCTCGATGTCATTTGATGCACAAATGACTGAGGAGTTACTTGGTCATTCTCTTGACCCTATTCTTGATCCTTCATTCGCAATGAGTGGAGTTGCTCCAGTTTTCAGTTCTGTCATGACGACCACCAGCGTATCCAGCGCAGCTCACTTGTCCCGAGAAGAAGAGATTTTTGCTGAGATAAGTGCTGAGATGGCCACGGTGACAACGGTCGGCGGTTCTAGAAGCGGCACTGCCCCCTCAAGCTTAACTTCTTTAATGGTGATTTCTCCCGGCGGCACGGTGACCGTCCCAAGCGTTGCAGAGCAGACACCTGTCACAGCTCCTATGCCTTCAGTTCGCCCTTCCATAAGGATCTCTGTCCCCTCCAGCTCCGAGGAAGATGTTGATATTATGCCAGATCCAGAGGATGAACCAAAGAAGGGCAAGAAATCTCGTAGGAAACCGAGTAGTGGGTCCAGCGGCTCGACTCCAAAGAAGAAGCCTCGGAAGAAGAAGGATTGAGCTTCTTAACTTATCATGTTGTTGTAAATAGCAATTCTTTTACTTCTTCTTTCGTTCTTTTAGAGCCGTGTATAAGTGTGGATTCGGCCTCCACTTGATCGAAATTTTTTGATTTGCCATGTAATCAAACCTCTTTTTGTTAGTTGATGGAATGGGAAGTTGTTCTTTTCTTTTACTTAAGTTTTTGCAGTGTTTGGCTTTCAATCCGGTGTACTTGTGGCGTTTTTTACCATTAAGTAGAGTTCGTTTTTTATTTGCTAAGCCTGAAGAACACAATTACGTGTCGTGATTGATGAATGAGTTGAACTTCGGGCAGTGTACTGCTTCAGTTAGCGATTAACACTTAAGCTTTTTTTCCCCCAAGTCTTGGGGAACAACATTCGTATTTTGATGGTAGATCACACTTATCACAAATCTTAAGCACATGTCCACATTCTGGGGACTTAGGATAATTTGAGATCGATAATCTGATTCGCATTATGGCAATTTTGACTTAGTATATGTGCTCCAGTCCATACTCTGGGAACTTGGAGATAGCATGTATGTTTGAGTTCGCACTCCGAGAACCTGTAATTTATGTTTATACTCCAGTTTGCACTCTGGGAAGTAGGAGTCCGTTCGCGCTCTGGGAACGAGTTATTTGATGTTTATACTCCAATTCACACTCTGGGAAGTTGGAGTTCGTTCGCGCTCTGGGAACGAGTTATTGGATGTTTATACTCCAATTCGCACTCTGGGAATTTGGAGTCCGTTCGCACTCTGGGAACGAGTTGTTGCATGTTTATACTCCAATTCGCACTCTAGGAACGAGTTGTTGCATGTTTATACTCCAATTCGCACTCTAGGAATTTGGAGTCCATTCGCATTCTGGGAACGAGTTGTTGGACGTTTATACTCCAATTCGCACTCTGGGAATTTGGAGTTCGTTCGCACTCTGGGAACGAGTTATTGGATGTTTATACTCCAATTCGCACTCTGGGAATTTGGAGTTAGTAGAAGGATTGTCGTGTATCAATCCTTGTAAATGCTGGTGTAGTGTTCTGTCCTCGAGCTCGGGTTTCACTTAGAGAGTGACCGATCGTATCATAGTCACTCCCTATTTGAATAAATCCCACCACATGATGGAACTTAGCTCTCCGTGCATCGTGATATTATGCGTCATTTTCAGTGAATCACAGCTTTGGCTCGAAGAGATGGCATTTTATTGCTGAAATGAAAGAAACATAGCAAAATCAGTTGCCTTATTACAAATTCAAACTTCGAAATCCAAAAATAAAATGCAAAGGAAGAAATTGACTAAAAATAGATAAATAAAGCCTGTCATGTGTAGTAGCGACGGAGACTTTCGCTATTCCAAGCTCTCGGCAAAGTATGATCGTCAATGGTCGACAACTTGAACGTGCCATCTCCGAGCTTTTGTGAAATCACATACGGCCCTTCCCAATTTGGCTTCATGTGCGAAGGGACTGGATAAATTCTCTTGAGTACGAGATCACCGGGTTCAAAGGTTCGCGGTCGGACCTTGGCATTGTATATTCGAGCGACTCGACCCTGATATGCGGCTGCCGTCAAATCAGCTTCTTCACGCTTCTCATCGAGTAGATCTAGAGATTCAGCAAGCAATATGGCATTCGTTTTCGGATCATAATATGTCACACGATGAGAGTGAACTTCCACTTCGACTGGAATAACGGCTTCAGAGCCATAAGATAGAGAAAATGGAGTGTGTCCGGTTGTAATTTTGTGAGTTGTTCGGTAAGCCCATAGAGCCATAGGAATTTCATCAACCCACTTGCCCCCAGCTTTCTCCAGTCGTTTCTTCAAAATAGACTTGATAACCTTATTGACGGCTTCAGATCGACCATTTGCTTGAGGGTGTCCTACTGCAGAGAATTTCTTACGGATGTGAAATCGTTGACAGAAGTTCTTGAATTCAACACTGTCGAATTGGGCTCCATTATCGGTGATAATAGTATGTGGGAGACCGAACCAGCAGATGATGTTGCGTACCATGAAGTTGATTACTTTCTTTGTCGTAATCGTTGCAAGAGGTTCAGCTTCAGCCCATTTCGTGAAGTAATCAACTGCGACGATGGCGTACTTCGCGCCACCTTTAGCTAAAGGCAGTGTACCAATTATATCAACTCCCCATATTGCAAATGACCATGGACTGACCATTTGGGTTATCCCAGTAGGTGGGGCTCTAGGAATCCGAGCGTGTTTTTGGCATTTATCATATTTTTTGGCATAGTCCATAGCATCGCGATTAACGGTAGGCCAATAATATCCATATCGGAGTATTTTCTTGGCAAGTGCTTGCCCCCCAGTGTGATCGCCACATTCTCCTTCGTGCACATCGTGTAATACTCGTTTGATTTTGTCGTGTGCGATACACCAGAGAAGAGGAATAGAATATCCCCTTCGATACATAACTCCATTCTGAATGACAAATCGTGAAGCTTTTCGAAGAATTTGTCTTTTCTCACTTCGACGCTCAGGTAATATACCATGCTCAATGTAATCTTGGTAGGGGGTCATCCACGACTCCCTGCTGGAAATAGCTTCAAATGTGAAATCATTCTCTGCTCGATCAATGCTCGAAGAGGATAAAGTTTCAACAGGAACGTGTCCCAAGTGTTGAGCTTCGCCTGTACTTGCCAACTTTACCAACGAATCGGCTTTCTGATTGTGCTCTCGGGGTACATAGGAAATGGTATAATAATCGAACTGACCAAGCATCTCCTGGACTCGGGCTAGATAAGCAGCTAGTCTTCGATCTTTGGCCTGGTATTCACCCCGAACTTGGCATACTACCAACTGGGAATCATAGTAAACTTCCACAGCGATAATTCTTAGGTCACGGGCTAACTTCAACCCAGTAAGCAAAGCCTCATATTCAGCTTCATTGTTGGTTGCTCGGAAATCAAACTTTAAAGCATAGCATATGGATCGGCCCTCGGGGGTTTCAAGCAATACCCCTGCGCACGAGCACCGATTGTTGGATGCACCATCAGTATACAGCTTCCATATGTATTCGGGGGATTTGCTAGTTTCAGATAAGTCTTCAGGAACAGTGAATTCGGCAATGAAATCTGCTAGGACTTGACCGTGTATGGCCCTTCTCGGAGTATATGTGATGTCAAATTGACTCAGTTTAATGTTCCATTTCAGTAACCTGCCAGACGTCTCAGGTCGTGTGAGGACTTGTCGTAGCGGCTGATCGGTGTACACAGTGATGGGATGGGCCTGAAAATACGGACGGAGCTTCCTTGAGGCGATGACTAGGAAAAATGCCAATTTTTCTAACCTTGGATAATTTCTCTCGGCTCCGGTTAATCATTTACTAACATAGTAGACCAGTTTCTGCACTCGGTCTTCCTCCCGAACTAACGCAACACTAATTGCGTTGTCAGATACTGCCAGATAGAGGTATAACTGTTCATGATCAACAGGTTTTTAAAGAACCAGCGGTGTGGAAAGATGCTGAATTAGTGATTGAAATGCGCCCTCACATTCTGTAGTCCATTCGAAGTTTCCTTTCCCTTTTCGGATCAGATCGAAGAAGGGTATGCATTTGTCAGTTGATTTCGAGATGAACCTGCTCAGTGCTGCAACCTTCCCATTAAGACTCTGAACCTGTTTTATGGTCCTTGGAGTCTGAAGATTCCTGATCGCCCAGATCTTTTCTGGGTTGGCCTCTATTCCTTGGGCGTTGACGATGAACCCAAGGAATTTTCCGGATGCGACTCCAAAATGACATTTTAGCGGATTAAGCTTCATCCCGTATCTCCGAAGGACATTGAACATTGACTCTAAGTCTTTGATGTGATCAGTGGAGTATCACGATTTTACCAACATGTCGTCTACATAAACTTCCATAGTCTTTCCGATCTGGTCGCCAAACATTTGGTTGACTAAGCGTTGGTAAGTTGCTCCGGCATTCTTTAATCCAAAAGGCATGACCTTGTAGCAGTATAGTCCCAGGTTTTTTACGAAGCTCGTATGTTCTTGGTCGGGCACATGCATGGATATCTTATTGTAACCAGAATAAGCATCCATGAAAGATAATGATTTGTGTTCGGCCGTTGAATCCACAAGTTGATCGATTCGAGGAAGTGGAAAGCTGTCTTTCAGACAAGCCTTATTTAAGTCGTAGTAATCGATGCACGTTCTCCATTTTCCATTCAGTTTTCAGACAAGTACAAGGTTGGATACCCACTCCGGGTACAAAGCATGCCGGATAAACCCATTCGCTTTTAGCTTATCAACTTCTTCTTTGAGGGCGGCAGATCTTTCTGGATCCATACCGCGTCTTTTTTGTTTGACCGGGATATACCGTGGGTCAAAATTCAAGGTGTGGCTCGCGATGTCCGGCGAGATTCCACACATATCAGAGTGCGTCCAAGCGAATACGTCTAGATTTGCTTGGAGAAATTCGACCAATTCCTGTTGTGCTTGTGGGTTTAGCTGAGATCCAATTTTTAACATTTTTGAATCATCATCATCATTAACTGGAACATCAATTGTCAGCTCGGCGGGGGAAGCTTGACTTTCTTTAGATTCATCATTATCTTTATTGTCTCCGGGGTCAAGATCCTTCTGGAATCGGTCGTGGTGCCCAGGCTGAGGCCCAGGCACTAATTGTCAATCATCGGCGAAACAGACGCAGAGAGATTCCTCCACGTCCTTTCCTTTCTCTGTTCGCTGCGCTTCTCGCAGTTCGGCAACATAGCCGGCTCTCCCAGCAGTCTGATCTCCTTGAATGACCCCAATCCCACGATCAGTGGGGAATTTCAAAGTTAAGCACCATGGGGCAATTGCTGCCCTGAATTCGGCAAGGGCCGGTCGGCCCAAAGAAGCGTTGTATGGAGAGTGGATATCTAAGAGAACAAATTGTAACATTCGAACTCTTCGGCGTTCTCCAACTCCCAACTCCACTGGCAACTCCACCACTCCAGTGGGTACATTAGCACTTCCATCGAAACTATGGATTCTAGATTGACAAGGCTTTAAATCTTTGGCTTCCATCTTCATTTGATCATATGCTCTCTTAAACAAGATATTTACTGAACTCCCACTGTCCACCAGGATACTCTTCATCCAAGCAGGACCAACCTGGGCAGATATGACTAGTGGGTCTATAGTTGGGGCTTCGACCTTATCAGCATCTCGGTTTCTAAATACGATGTCAACTGCCATCGTCCTCTGTTGTTTGGCCGGAGCCCCTTCGTCAAGCGTACTGCAACTCTCGAAATCCACATGCCTGATCGAATTGGCGTATGATTCACTTTCCCTCCAGCTTCGATCCACTGGATGAGGACCACCACTAACTGTATTTATAACCAACCTCCCGCCTGTACGAGCGGGCTCCTCCTGTCTCTCTTGGTTTTGTGCACGATTTTGGTTTGACGGGCCCACACCACAGCCTGTGGTGCCCGCACGAATTGATCTAACTTCCTTTCCCTGATCAATTTTTCAATAAGATCTTGCAAATGTCTGCAATCATTGGTATTGTGTCCGTAACTTTCATGGAATCTACAGAACTTTCCTGTTTGAATCTGTCTCTCCGACGACGGCTTCAGAGTCAGCTTCTTATACTGCATTGCATTACAAGTCTGTAGATATACGTTCTCCAGTGACGTATTCGGTGGTGTATAGCTTTCAAACATTTGTGCCCTACGTCGCGGGCCACGATTCTGATCTTTCTTCTTATTTCTATTATCGTCGTTCCTCGACTGGGTTTGCTTATTTTGAATATTCAATTGTACTTTTCCAGAGCTCTCCCCTGACTGTTTAACTGCCACATTGCTTTGAATTACTTCATTGCCGGGTCTCGCATCGTCCTTCTTCCTAGATTGTTTCACATCCTCACGCCTTAAGAATTGAGCGGCTTTGGAGTGGAAACGATCCAACGATGCGGGAGGCTTCCCAGCCAGCCAATTTCCAAATTCAGAGTCGGGGTCAATCCCTTTAGTCAAGGCCATCAAGATTGAATTATCATTGGGGTTAGTGATCTCCGCACAAGCGGCATTGAATCTTTCCAAATATCGCCTGAGTGTCTCTCCTGGAGCTTGAGTGACATTAGATAAAGCATTTACGTCATTAGGCCTGGCAATGTGCATACGAAACTGTTCAACAAATTTAGTAGCCAATTGGTCAAATGAAGAGATAGATCGAGGTGGTAATCGTGTAAACCACATCTTCGCAATTCTCCCTAAAGAAATGGGAAAACTACGGCATTTTACTTCATCATCAGCTCTTGCAGCAGTCATCGACCATTCGTATTTCAGAATATGTTGATTAGGGTCGGAACTTCCATCATACATGGGCAGAGTCGGCATCCTGAATCGCCGAGGAGGTTCAGCATATAATATGTCATCAGTAAATGGAGTATGACTTCGAGAGATTCCCCAATCGTCATTTGTTATGCCCTGACTTTCGCGAATCATTTGGTGTACCATAGATAAGAGATCAGGTGTTGCTATATTCGGAAGGCATCGAGCCAAAGTGTGGTCGGGTTCCACAGTGCGAGGTAGGATCGGGCGCTGTCGACGATCCGTATCTCGCCTCCTTGAATCGATGTCTTCTGGGACATATGGTCTTAGAACATGTTTCTGCTGGTGGTAGTTATGATTGGAGTGATTTCAGGTATCAACTCCTATGTCAACTGCGGTGGCGGTGCCTTGGTTATCCGTAGTATGTTGTGGAACAGTGCCTTCTCGGGAGGAGGGACCTGTATGAAAACTGGCAGAAGGGCCAACTCTTATCTGCCCAACAGTTAACGCTTGTTGGTGACCAGCAGCATGCGCATGACTTCCGTCTAGCCTGGGACGGGTAGATCTGCCACTGTAATCAGAGGAGGCAGAGCTTTCAGTGGAAGAATGAGGGACGTGGTCCCTTCTGGATCTTCTACGCCTTTAGTGGTTTAGTTAATTAGTCACCTCAACATTGGCGCGTAATTGTTCGGTCAGCTGTTGCCGACTTTGGGTTAGCTTATGGAGTAACGTATGGAACTCTTGTCGAGTGACCGAACCTGATGGATCTGAATGCCCGGTATCATCTTAATTGGGTGGAGGTAGTTGCGCGGGATTTTGTCTATCCCGGCCTTCTCGTGCTAACCATCTTGAGATGTAGAATCCTTTCCTAGATTTTGATAAATCTGAATAGTATGGAAGGATTCTGAAATTGAAGTCTGGATCTCTCTCTTAGATTTATGCAATCCGGTATCGATGACAGATCCAATGAGTAGAAGAAAATCTGGGTTTTCTCAGTGAAAGCACCAAAGTGTTTGCACCAAAATTGGGCAACACCCTTCGGGCGTTTTTGAAGAGATAATAAATGAAGAAATCAAATTCAAATGAGGACTATCTAACAAAAACTCCAAGTCATAGAAAAGTAAATTGCACGGAAGACAATAATTTAGAGCGGTTCGGCGATTTGCCTACGTCCACTATGAAGTTTTATGACTTTATTGCATAATACTTGAAGATTACAAGTGTTCTAGAGCGAAGTACAGCAGATAATAGACTTAAATTCGAAATCAGCAGCAGTGAAGACGATATGGAGTGATTCTGGCAGCGTCCGGGCGTGCTTTTTCTCCAAGAATTTTTCGATCCCCTTTCTGAATGACCAGGGGCTCTATTTATAGGCGTAGAAGGCTGATATTTTGCCTAAAATCCAGGGGACCATTTCTGGCACGTGAGGGGGCCCACACGCCCGGATTCTGGAAATCCGGGCCACTTTAGGATCGATTTGAACTAGGGTTCGAATCGATCAAGAAAGCTTCCAATCGAGGTGAAATTTGGTGTCGATATTCTTTAGCATGTACGTAAGCTCCTATGAAAATTTCATAGCATTTGGACTTGTAGATCCTGAGTTATGATCGATTCAAGATTGTATTTCCGGTTGTCATACTTGGTTCGAATCAATCCCGATCGAATCGATAGGGTCGAATCGATGGTTGGCGCATGTGAGTGATGACGGGGTGAGCACACTTCATGGGTCGATCCATCTTTTTCTCCGAGTTTACTGGGTCGAATCCATGGTTTTAGCCGCCTTGACTTAGTGGTTTCGAGATAGTGGATTCGAAGGTATGTTCCTTCGAATCGATCGAATGGATGTTCCTTCGTATCGATCAGGGTATACCATAGTTGATCGATACGAAGGATTCCCAACTGGATGGTTTCGAGGCAAGTCATGGGATGGCGTCGAAGTGAGGTTACAGGATGGATTTGAAGTGAATCAACTGGATGGATTCGAAGTATCTTGCCTTGAGAGATTCGAAGGTCTTCATCCTGAAGGATACGAAGTGAAGTAGTCCCATAGATTCGAAGTATCTTGCCTTGAGGGATTCGAATGTCTTCATCCTAAAGGATACGAAGTGAAGTAGTCCCATGGATTCGAAGTATCTTGTCTTGAGGGATTCGAAGTAAGGGATATTCGATAGGTTCGAACCAAGGCTTGGTTCTATGGATTCGAAAATGGAGCCTGCTCTGATGGATTCGAAGCAAGGGCTATCTCCTTCACTTTTTACTGGTGATAACTTGAGCACTCAAACTTGGATTGTCTTGAAAATTGGAACGTTGGCTTTTACGGCTCTTCTTGATATGTTTTATCAATTGTAGCCCGATCTGGACTTGGGCGAAATTCATCGATTGCCCGTGGTTACCCAATAGCTATTCAATGCTTAGGATGTACAACCCTTGTTTTCCAGTCAGTTTCTTGGTATCTCGGCCTTGCCAAAAGGCGGGATAACATTGTGCATGTCCCAGATAAAGAGCAACATGATGAGGCAAAGCCGAACTCCACAACTCAAATGGATAAGTCAAAAGACCATGAATTGTATTGATTTACAGAACAAAGACTACATAGACTGAAGCATGAGTCATCATTTATAAACAAGAATGCATTTTTATTCATTTATCAAAACTACACATAGATAGGACATAACACCCGGAAGCCAATCTTTCATAAGATGACACAACCGTGGATTTCGCATATGAAAAATTAGTGCATGACCAACTTGTAGTGGGTTGCCGATACATTTCAACTAAAGCAAGTCCTACCGTGAGTTAATAATCAAGCACAACTACATCGTCATCATTAAGACTGATTACGCCGACATGAAATATGACTGTGCCATCGATGATTCAGATAACACCACCACCATCAAGTACGGCTATGCCAACAACAATTCAAACTCTGCCACCATCATAAACATGACTATGCCATCAACACTTCAGACTGTGCTGCCATTATAGAACCAGACTACGCTGCTATTATAGAATCAAACTACGCCGCCTTCATCAAATAAGGGGGCACCGCTACATTCAACGTGATAGGCATGGCGTCAACTCAAAAATTACTAGGTACTGCAAAAAATATCCAATGAGCATAGGACGGTTTATAGCTCCAATCTCAAACTACGTGTAACAAATTCAAAATTCCTACCTAAGACCAAATTAAAAGTTACAGCCTATAGTAAAATTTTACTGCCTAAAGTAAATTCAACCCCTATAACCATATCAGTAATCCATGCATAATTAATCTAGCACAGGGATGAACATCACGTGGTAAGATCCAATGGCAAAGGAGGAATACAAGTTTATGACTTCAATAAACCACGTGACAACATTTTCCTTATTATGAAAGGGAAGACAGTATAGTAGAAAAGGAAAGTGCATATTTTTTCATCCCAAAGAGATATATTGTATAAATTTTACTTTCTGCCATTGTAATCCAAAAAAGCTTGTATAAAGAAGCATACGATAGATAAAAGAATTAACTAATGGACGTAGGATTTCTTAGCATCTGAATCATGTCAATCTTTATGTCCTTTACGTTTCGGCATTCATTACCTCACTATCTGCTATTTATTACCTTTGTGTAAATCTCTGTGAAAAAATTTCAAGTTATATACTGAGTAGACAATCTCAAATGTAAACAAGGCACACATTGAGTAAACAATTTTGATGTAAACTTGCATATTGAAACATTGAGCATATGATCTCGATGGTAACCGTTCCCATCTTCTTTGCACAACATCGAGTATCCAACATTGCCTGAGTGTAGACTGACCCTAAAGCATTGACTAACCTCCTCATTAGTGCCCGTATCCTATTTTCAACATGTAACACTGAGCATACTTCACAATTCCTGAACTCATCTTAAGAGTTAAGTAACCTTCTCATTGACGCCTGTATCCATGCATAACAGCCAGTACACCTCATAATGCCTAAGCCAGCCTTGCCCCTAACATTGAGTAACCTTCGTGTTAGCGCCCCGATGCTGCAAAGCATCGAATTTCCATGGAATCACATGTTGTGTTGAGTATCATGTTACACAACATCATGAAGTGTGCACCTAGGTATGTCACTAAATGTGAAG
This sequence comes from Allium cepa, assembly GCA_030765085.1. Taxonomy (NCBI): domain Eukaryota; kingdom Viridiplantae; phylum Streptophyta; class Magnoliopsida; order Asparagales; family Amaryllidaceae; genus Allium; species Allium cepa. The sequence continues at coordinate 476,001,201 of CM060937.1, forward strand.
CCGACCTATTGTGTTGTGCAAATCCATGCCGTTATGCGAACTCTCAAAATAAATGAAAGTAGGAATTACTTTCAATGAACCATCCTAGTTGGCCTGCACCAGGTCCAGGTTCGACGTGGGTTTGCTTTGTCCATTTTAATAACATTTGAATTTTGATTCAAACATCCGATCTCCTATACAAAATCATCCATCGATGTTCAAATGTCTAAACTTACTTTCAGACATCTAAATTAGCTCTTAATGTCTGGCTTAGGTTTGAAAAGTCTGAACCTAGTCATATTTCAATATGTTTCTTTCCATTTTGTCTTGTTAAAAATTTAGTCATTTATCCCCACAATTCAGATGTCTAACCTGATCATATTTTATCTCATTTTGATGTCTACCTTTATCCCATCTTCCCATTACTAATTACAACTTTTGATTTCATTTTATTCAATGTTTGGACTAGTAACTATACACAATTTTACTCTTGTTTGTCTTGTAAATAATACCAATAGTTGTATATGATTATCCACTGATACATTTCCCTATATTACGTGATCCAAAAGTTAATTAAATCGGGCATAGGTGATTTCTAAAAGGTATATTTATAGATTTATCTCTTTTCATCCTATTCAGTTAATTCTATCATATATAGCAAGTCTTTAAAGTTTTAAAGGAGATTTCAATCCAATCTACCCTCCTTCAAGTTCCATAATTGTATTACTAAAACATAACTAGGATTCTCCAATTGTTTCGATTCATGTTAATGTGTACTAAATTCAAAATCATTAATTCAAATTAAATATCATGTTTTTGTTTTAAAATTGATATATAACTGAAATCTAATACATATCTACATATACTCATTTTGTAGATAAATTCACTCACCTTTAAGTGTTGATTGAAGAAACATCTTCCTTAATTCGATTTGATTTGGCATTTCTTCCTCCTCTTCTTAGCTTGTAATTATCGATTTGATTCTTCTTTTCTTCACTTGGTTGTTCTATTATAATTTGAAGTTTTGATTTTGTTTTATTTAAAGAGTTTGTTTTAGGGCGTGATGAAGAAGAAGACTCGGAGATGTGGCTGTTACAAAGTGAAAGAGAATGAGAGATGAGGTGAAATGGGATATAAACAACCCTTACATAGGCATAAAATCCAAAATTCCCCAAAGCCCTCACCTAGGCCTTGACCAGTTCCACTTTTTAACATGCACAACAATATATAATTCATATCTCCTATGTTATATCTTTTCTGATATTTTATATATAAATTTGGGCTAGAAAGACTAGCTTGATGCGAGTGACAGTTCGGACTTTCCAAATTCATTCGTTTATAAAATTTCAGTTTTCTAATTTAATGAAAAATTACAAAAATGCCATTTTTCAATTTATTATTCATATTATATTCTTATTAAAACTACAGGGTGTAACATTCTCTTCCTTAAATGAATTTCGTCCACGAAATTCCTGAAGAAGGAATATGCATCTCGTGGACTCAACTTTACCATTGCAATCATGTATATGTGCAGTAGTACACTCAAAACAAATCACATAAAGCATCCGAAAAATTCATCAAACATTCCCATTTTCGAAAGTTTCTAATGATAAGATATGACATCCATATGGGTATCCACTAAAATCTAAGTCAATATAGCGACATATATCAATCGGAAAATAATGTAAATAAACACTATATAGCAATATATAAATAAAAGTAGATAAATAATATTCGTCCATCACACCAACATATCCCATGACTATAGCATGTGAATAATAAATAATACTAACGCAACTCCAATATGAATATAAGATTATGGCATAAAGGCATGGATGCAAAACATCCTCAAATATAACTACAGTCTCTATTTAAATGGAACATGATGTATGATAATCAAGTCACATGGTAATTTAAGTCATGTTGTAGCATTAATCACACAAAAAAGCATACCATACTATTCAATTTCCTAATTTAACTAATCAAACAAAATAGAGAAAACGTGTTAGAAAAGGGTGGGGATAAGAAGCTCTAATTTTGTCTTCTAGCTCCTAAGTACTCACAACTGAATCATTTCTTCGATGAACTCTGGCTAATCTAAGGTTTTTATCGCATAATTGCTTTTTCAATGCTCAATAACATGGGTAGGTACATGGAAAACAAGTGGTACTCTTTCTACCTCGATTTATTCTTACTGATTCTGCTTAACTACGGTAGCTAAATCTTATAAGCACTTGTGCAAGTGCGACACATGGAAAACATTTTAAACTCCCGCTAACTTTTTCAGGAAGCTTCACTCTATATGCAAACTTGCAAACTCTTTAAAAAATTGGAAAATGCCCTACAAATCTCGATGTTTACTTTGAGAAACTACCAAATATTATAACGATTGTTAGTGGAAACACCTTTACAAAGACCATATCACCCATAGCAAACTCGAACCCCATGCGTCTCCTATCAGCATATTATTTCTATATGTCCTACGCAGTCTTCATACTCCTACAGATCAACTCTAGTTTCTCCAGGGTCTCTCTAATCATGCTGGGCCAAGAATAATCCTACCCGTAGTGTCCGACCATCAAGCTGAAGGTCTGCATAGCCTCCTATACAATGCCTTAAATGGTGCATTCCAATATTTTGCTGATAGTTGTTATTATACGCAAACTATAATAATGCCAAGTGATCCTTCCAAGAACCTCCAAAATCTAAAATACACATCTGCATCCAATATTCCAACACTCAATACACCTTCTCAGTCTTCCCGTCCATCTGTGGGGTGATAAGCTGTACTCAAATTTAGTTCAGTGCCATGCACCTTCTGAAGACTCCTCCAAAAATCACCAACAAAGAGTGGTTCTCGATCACTAGCTATACTAGATGGGATGCAATTGAAATAGCTTCAAAAAATATTTTTCCCAAGGATGCGGCAATCTCATACTCCTAATTGGAATAAAATAGCGCATTTGGTCAGTCTATTGACTATGATCCAAAAAGTTCTCATTTCCCTTATATTTCTAGGCAGCCCATCAATAAAATCCATAAAGATACTCTCGCATTCGATATCCAAAGGCCGTAATAATCCACCAAGCATTCTATGCTTCGCTTTTACTCACCAACATGTCAAGACTTCGATACAAACTCCATTATATATCTCTTTATACTTGGTTATTGTAACACTCTCTTCATAACTCCATGTATTTTGTCACAACCAGGATTAATGGTCATCTTAAAAGGATAGAACTACTCTAGAACCAAGTCAACTTATTCCTTAACACGAGGGATACACAATCAACCATCTCTTTGTGGAAATCCTCTAGAATTTATGGAACAATGACCCAAGTGACTGGAAGCTCTCCTTTGTTCAACTTCTCAAAAATAGCCAACAACTCTACGTCTTACATCTGACCCGATCTGATACAGTCCATAAATGAAGGTTGAACATCTAAAGGCGATAACAACTACACCAATGTAAGGTCTAATAAAGGTCGAAACTTAAATGCTAAAATAAACTCCAATTGCTTCCACTCTAAAACATAGAGATTGACATCCCGTGCTTCCAACTAAAGGCATTGACCACTACATTATCTTTGCCTAGAGTACATGAGATGCTGATACTACACGATTCCAAGAATTCTATCCATCTCCGTAGTCTCCAAAAGCGACATTTGAAAAAAATTCCTTTACCTTATGTCTACAAAGAGTAATGATCACATTTCTCAAATGCAACTTGTTTTCTTCCTCACTTTTCACACAAACAAGTGTATCATCAACAAATACCATGATGAACTTGTTCAGCAACCTTCTAAAGACTCGAATCATAAGGTCGAAAAAATCTAATGGTGCATTGATCATTCCAAATGGCATGACCAACCACTCATAATGTCCGTTAAGAAAACGAAAAGCGATTTTTTGAATATTTTCCTTAGCGATATACAATTAGTAGAATCAGGTTGCCAAGTCAGGTTGAGAGAATATCTTTGCTCCAACTAGCTGATCAAACAGGTTATCAATTTGAGCCAACGAATAACGGTTCTTCTTTATTAGCTCATCCAGTTCATGATAACCAACGCAAAGTCTTAGAGAGCCATCCACTTTGATAGCAAAGAAAATAGGTTCTTTCCATTCTAAAATATTTCTCCAAAATAAAATCTTTCTTCGTTCACTTTCTTATTAGGCTTGCATCTTTCTTTAGGAGCCATAAGGGTAAGGTAACAAGATTGGCATAAAATTTCTACATAAATTCAAAATTCAATCTCCCTATGACGAGGGAGACTTGAAACCACAACAAAGACATTTGGAAACTCATGAATTATAATTATGAAAACTAACTCATCATGTGACATGTTTAGAGAACATAAGTAACTCAACATAACCGAACTTTGGGGATTGCAACAAACCTTTAGACTATGCCCACTACAAGTACCCAAACAAACCACCTTCCAATCACAATTCGACACAGCTTTATACACAACCATCCAGTCCATCCCTAGGATCAAACAAACCCAAAAAATCCTAATATAAAAGCATCAAAATCAAATTCAACTTTAAACACTTGCAAATCATGGAAAACGGATTGATCCTCTAATAGCGTTCTATACTCTAAATGGTTTGTAACTTTGCTACTCTAAGTTCAATTCGTTTATTACCTGTAACATCCCCCACATGGAGGCCCAAAGCTACTGACTAAGGATGTTGTAGTCATCCATAGTTATTAATTCTCGGTGACCAAATGCGGTGATGTTAGATATATTGATACAATAGAAACACATGGTATGAAAAAAATTAAAATTATTAAACAAATTTCTCATTCCCTTTCAGTCATATTTGAAATTCAATATATAATTCTAAATTCGAGAACCACGTTCAAAGAAAATATAATTATTACAAACTACGCTAAGAGTGACATAGGAAGATGCCCCATGAATGATCAAGGTATGTATAAGCAACTAAAAAACTTTACCTTTACATCAAAACACGGTGGAATCAAGTAGAAAAGCACCCCTTATTAGCTAGCTTACTTTCTACATATCTCCGGAAGCTTATATTTTTAAAGGAGAACCTGTAGATCTTCAACTCTCAAATTACACAAAATTAATTGATCACCCGAGAGTTTAAGGGAAAAACATAAACTTCGAGTCAAACATAAATCTTGGTATGAATAATAACCTACCATCTTAACCATTTATATATCTAGTAAGACCATGCCACTTAGCAGAACAAGTTTTCATCTCACTAGTATCTCACCTAAAATTTATAATAATCATAAAATGTGCTCCTACATCCACAATGGTTAAAAACAAAGCAATTCATAATATCATGGTGATACGCAAACATGCAAAATATCCTGTATTTTCCAGCCCCGTTCATTTGACTATCCATCTTAATTATAGTTTCAAGGGTTACTACTAACCTATTAGTTTTCATGGGTAAACTAATAACTTGCTTAAATTTTATGGACTATCTGTTCGGTTTCATGGTTTTCATGGGATTACAAAGAACCTATTGGCTCCTACCTAAAACTTCATTTAATTATTTTTCATGGGTTCTCCCTGAACCTATTGGTACCTCTAATAACATCATGAGTTGACTATGAATCTATTGACTTCTGTCAATAATTTTATCTGGATTTAGTTTTCATGAGATCACTGCGAACCTAATGGCTCCTGCTAGAAACTCTTTCCAAACATAGTTTTCATGGGTTTACAATGAACCCATCTAATATGAAAACTTCTTAATCAGTTTTTAGACATCGTCCTATGTTCTTGTCTACCTGACCTCCGGTATGCAATTCTACTCATATCGTAGTTAACTCAATTTATATCCACTACTAGATCAAACTAGCTGGTTATTTAGCTCTTATTCCCCAAAATACATTTATGGGTCCATTATACAGTGAATATGTTTATAGAAGAAGCACATACAATAATATAACAGTACCAACATTTATGGTTTTATATCCTTGAAATCATTTCTACATGAAACATGATTAATACATTTAAGGGGTATTTTACCATAAGGACAAACTTTGCAGTCCAATTAGTTTCTAGAACACACATTTACAAAAATTAATTTCAAGGCCAAAGTCGGCAGAATAATTACTTTTAAGGACAAAGTCAGCAGTCCAATTATTTTCAAGGACATAATTTCATAGGTTTTTAAGCCTTAGAAACTAATTATTTTACATTTTGTCCTTAAAAATTAATTATTTCAGTTATGTGTCTTAGAAACTAATTGCGCTTGCTAAAGAGACCCTTATGGAAAATTTCCACTACATTTAACCCATGATTTTCATGAAGGAAAGCATCTTCAAAAAACTCCAAAGTTAAAAAAAGTTTCAAAGATCTTTTATATTGCCCTGGGTTTCCCTTTAAAAATGAGATTGGGTTTTTTTTTTTGAAAACTAAGGCTTTCGAAACCTTAGACCTTTAATTTTGAAATAATTAGAATATATCTTTCGAAATCATTCAAATCTTCTTTTCAAAACATTTAAACATATGCCTTTCAAAACACTTCAAAATATCTCTTTCGAAAGCATCAAACCTTCCTTTCGAAAATTTAAAAAAAACTTCCCAACTTACAGAAACGTAGCTTCAATACCATTTGAAAGTACCTCTTTCAAAACTATTGGGTTTAATCTTAAATGAAACTTTAGGATCAAAGTGAACATAAGCGAAAGTGCCCCATTCGAAACTGTTAACCTTCAAGTAAATGAGTTGGGAGAAAACAGATGGCTTCGGTACCATCCTTGTGAAAGCTTTAATATTTTAAGTAAAACAACTTGAAGGATAGCTGGAAACACCTTTCGAAGCCACTACCTTCGAAATCCTTAGTATAAGTGGCTGCTGAAGCCCTTGCGAAAGCATTAAGAAGTGGCTTGTTATATTTATAAAACAAAAGATTGCCTTTGGAACTTATTAAAAACTTTCAACCTATTCGAAAGGCATGAAGACGACAACATGGTTTCGGCTAGGTCCAAACAACCCTTTCGAAAGCTCCATTTTAAAACAAAAATATGCGGCAACCCCTTTGAAATATACCCTTTAAAACAATGAGGTGGCAGCCCATTTGAAAGTTGTATAAAAGTAATTCCACTCTTTCGAAAGCATCCTCTAAAAAGAAAGGCAAGCGACATCTCTTTGGAAAGCAAAACAGAGGCCTCGACCCCTTCGAAAGCAAGATTTCGACTCTATACCTTCCGCTTTTCTCCAATCCACTACATACTAAAGCATTGATACCATGTGTATTGGTTTCGACTTGGTTGGGGGCGGAGGTATGAATCGAAAGGTTGCTACTGGAAGTGGAGAAACAATATGTCTATGCAAAACTGCTTCGTTGCCTTTTTAAGTAAATGCTTTTCAATTGACTTGCCTATTAGTAGAAATACACTTGGTTGCCTTAACATTACCAAATTCCTTTCTAAAAGACTGCCGAATTCATCCATAACTAACTAAAAATAACTAGCAAAGATTCCCTTCCCTTTAACAAATAGTTAAAAAATTCAAATCCTTCAACTTAATTAATTTAATTTCTATAGTAAATTGCGTAGGAAAAATCTCAAAAAATCATCATAGTTCACTATTAATACGTTATTTAACATACATAAATTTCGAACCCAAAATCCATTATATAATAGCCAAAATGAATTTACAAACCCAATTATCTATTTCTTCCTTCAAAAATTTATAATAAATTATCCATAGCTTACAAAATTACAAAATTTTAAGACCATCTCCAAAATAATGTTTTACATAACATTTTAAATCCTCAGGCATTCAAAATCCATTATATAATAGCCAAAATGAATTTACAAACCCAATTATCTATTTCTTCCTTCAAAAATTTATAATAAATTATCCATAGCTTATAAAATTACAAAATTTTAAGACCATCTCCAAAATAATGTTTTACATAACATTTTAAATCCTCATGGCATTCGAAACCCAATAAATACAATTTTAGCCTTAAAATCGAATAAAACGTTTATCAAACATTCTTGTTTGAATCAAACATATCATGTAATTCGAGCATACCATCATTAAAATCATCATAAAGGTTTTGAACTTAAACCCAAAATATAATGCTCTTTAAAAAAGAAAATGAGATGGCTTTGATTATTATTCACATTGCTTTGGATAAGGAACATGAGATTTGATCTTCCTTAATTCTTCTTGCTTTATTCCTTAGCTTTTAATTGAATTTTCTCCTCTTTTCCCATAGGTTATGATAGACTTACTCTTAATTTTATGTTTTAGAATTATGAGATTGTGAAATAAAAATGGAATAAGGGTTTAGGGGTTAAGGGTTATGGTGGACGCCTATTCCCCATAGTACCCTTGCCTTGTTCTCTTATTAGTTAACTTATAAACCAATTCCACAAACTCATTCTTTTTAAATTTTTATTTAGTTAAGCATGACCTCTAATAAATTTTCAAATCTCAATCCACTTATCACTCTAATCTTTACATTATTATGTTTAATTTATCTAATTAAATATCATGAATAGTGTTATTTGAAATTAGGGGTGTTACAGGCTCCACTCCTTAAAGAATTTCGTCGTTGAACTTCAGTAAGGACTAAATACAAAACATAGCAATCATCTGTAACATCTCCTAACTACCATATTAGCATCCCAGATCAACAACAGCCTACATAGAGAAAATACAGAACATAACCTCACAACAGATCAGGGCAAGTATATCTAATCCTGTCTTATGCCTCCCAAGTACAGTCATTTTCATTGTCGCTCCATTGAACTTTCACTAACTTAATTGTCTTGTTTCTTAACCTCTTCTCATCTCTCACTACAAACCGAACTGGTTGTTTAACAATAGTTAAATTTGGTTCTACTATCAAATCTTCCAACTCTATCGGAGGAATAGTAGTCTCTGGACCATGCGCATACTTATGAAGATGAGATACGTGACATACATTATGGATGTCTACCATACTGCTCGACAACTCTAATCTATACATATGTTTTCGATATTCTCTATAATTAGGAATGGACCAGCATATCTTAGTGCAAGTATCCCTGACTTTCCGAATCGTACCACACCCTTCATCGGTGATACCTCAGTGGAAATTCCATCTCCAACTAAGAATTCTAGTTCTTTATGCCTTTTATCTTTGTAACTCTTCTATCTATACTAGGCTTCCTTCATCCTTTTTCAGATCAACTCAATCTTCTTTGTCGCCTCTCTAATCAGATTTGGACCCAAGACTAATCTATCCCCAGTCTTTAACCAACATGCTGACGATTTGCATGACCTTCCACACAAAGCTTCAAAAGGAGTCATTCCTATACTAGTCTGATAACTGTTATTATAGGAAAACACAACTAAGTGTAGGTTATCTTCCCAAGATCCACCAAAGTCTAGCACACAAGCTCTTAACAAATCCTCAAGTACCCTATTAACTCTCTCTTTCTGCCCATCCATTTGACGGGATATGCAGTATTCATCTTGAGCTCGGTACCTAACATCTCCTGTAGGCTCTTCCAAAATTCACTAGTAAACAAAGCATCTCTAGTACATACTATACTACTAGGAATTCCACACAGTCAACTATGTTCTTCATGAACAACTTAGCTAAAACAGGTGCAGTCTTGGTTGACTTAACTGGAATGAAATGGGCACTCTTAGTCAACTTTTCCGTTATGACCCATAAAATTTCATAAGCTCTATTCGACCTTGGCAACCTGTCTATAAAATCTATGGATATCGAATCCCATTTCCAAGCTGGTATCTCCAAAGGTTGAAACAATCCACTCTGCTTCTGATGTTCGGCCTTCACTTGTTGACAGTATAAACACTACCTAACCCACAAGCCAACATCCTTCTTCATACCTTCCCACTAGAAGCTCCTCCTTATATCTTGATCCATCTTGATTCCTTTAGGATGAATCGTAAATTTGGATCGATGATATTCACTCAGAACTTCTTTCCTTAAGTCCTTAACATTCAGAACACACAGTCGTGCCTTCTTTCTCATCCGTCCCCTCTGGTAAAGGCTAAAATCCTTTAGATCATCAATCTCAGACCCAACCTCAAGCCTTCTAATCTTCTCGACTAATAATGGATCCACTTTCCACTTAGAAGCAATCTTGTCGATCAGTACGGGTCAAACTTACAAACAAGACAACATAGCAGTGCTCTGACTAGAACTAGCAGTTGATCTTAACTACACACTACAAATAGTCAAAGCTTCAAGATATTTTAATTCTGCCAACATGGCTAACACAACATGCTGATGATTTCTGCTAAAAGCATCCACTGCTTTATTTCCTTTTCCAGGTGTATATTCTATACCAAAATCATAAGTTGCTAAAAACTCCAACTACCTTTGCTGTCTCATATTCAACTCCTTCTGAAAGAATAAATATCTTAAGGACTTATGAAGCTCAAATTTCTCCCCTAAGAGATAATATCTCTATATAATCAATGCGAAGATCACCACAGCCAACTCCAAATCACGAGTAGGATGTCTTACTTCATGCGGTCTACGCTGTCGTGTAGCATAGGCAATGACTTTACCCTTATACATCAACACAACACCTAGTCCAGTTCCACATGCATCGGTATACACTACGAAACATTCATTTCCATTTAGAACCACCAACACAGGGGCATTGGTTAACAAATGCATTAGCTTAAGAAATGCTTCTTCGCATTATTCAGACGAACTAAACTTCACATCCTTCTTGGTTAACTTAGTCAAAGGTGATGTTATCCACAAGAAATCCTTAATGAATATCCTTTAATAGCCAGCTAGTCCAAGAAAACTTCTAATCTCAGTCATCATCTCTAGTCTCTTCTTGTTGTTAATAGCTTCGATCTTATCTAGATCGACTGATAATCATTCTCTGAAACCCTGTTACCAAGAAATTTAACCTCTTTCTTCCAAAAATGACAGTTGGAAAACTTCGCTTTCAGCTGATGCCACCTTAGCATCTCAAACACTACTCTAAGATGATCTTCATGCTCTCTTTCATCCTTATAGTACACCAAAATTATACCTATAAATACAAATATGGACTTATCCAAATACTCTCAGAAAACTCGGTTCTTCAGATCTATGAAGAAAGCTAGTGTATTCATCAACCCAAATGGCATTGCTAATCGCTCATATGAACAATACCTAGTCCAAAATGCGGTCAACAGGATACTATCCTTTACCACTCTTAACTGATGAAAACCTATCACCAATTCCAATTGGGAAATTACTCTGGCGCCACACAACAGATCAAATAAATCATCTATTCTCGACAAAGGATACTTATTCTTGATCATCTTCTCTTTCAACTTACGATAGTCGATACACATTTAACGACCCATCTGATTTCTTCACGAACACCGCGGACGCACCCTAGGAGAACTACTTACTCTAATAAAATTTCTCCCTTCCAGATTTACTGCTGCACCTTCTATTCCTTCATTTCGATCAGTGTCATCTTGCTAGGTGGTCTACTTATAGGTTCAGCTCCTGGCACATGATCTATCCGAAACTCAACGGCTCGTTTCGGTGGTAATCCTGTAACCGGCTTAAAAACATCTGCAAATTCTCTTGCTACATGAACCTGACTTTACTCGTCTTCTACTTCCATAGCACTCAACAAATTACAAGCAATCCGGTCAGAATCCTCCTTCGAGAATATAATTCGGTTATGACTATTAGGGTATCTCAGTGATATTTTCCTATCTCGGCAAAATATCCTATCCTAATATTTACCTAACCAGTTCATACCCAAAGTGATTCCGAAGTCTACGAATTCGAGAACATACAGACTTCATGCAAACTTATGACCTAACAAATCAAGTTTTAACTTGTCATAAGTCATTCCCAGAGTTGCATACCTTCCTGTCGGATTCATAACCCTTAAGAAAGAAACAAGGTATGTGGGTTCTAAACATAACTTATGAACCAAACACTAAGATATAAATAAATGTGATGCACTAGTGTGACGACCCGATTTTTGATGCCCGAAAATTGAACCATCAGGATTTAAAGAAGAAAAAGGCAGAAGAAGTGAAAACAAAACAGCAATAGAATCTTGCCATTGCAGCGGAATAAAATATAATAGATAATAACTGATCTTTACACAAAAGAAAACTGCATCTGTTTTATACATTACATCATCAGAGTACAACTCAAATTAATTCACACAATCAATATTCAAATGCTGGACAATTATATAAACTCGTCCACATAAAAGAATACACAGCGGAGTAATAATCAAATACAGATGTACGTCTCGCTATCTAGCTCGTCTCCTGAGCTCCACAGCACCATATCCTGTATTCTATAATACTCGATCTGACCCGAGCATTATAGTTAAATAACACCCGAGTTAGTCTGGAATACCAGCATGAGAAATCACACTCAATTGGATTATTAAAGTTTCAAAATCCTTTGAAAATCAAAAGCATCTCGTAAGACTGCGCCACAAATAAACATGTCGGGTTTTTACCTTACGATAACCAAAACATTTCTTATAAAAATCCTCTGATATTATAATAGTGTCTATATATAAATACTTATTCAAACAACTGAAATTGTTACATGATTAAATTCCAGCTTACTAGCCATAAAGTGGGTTCGACAAACAAAATCGTAATGGCACGTAGGGAGAATGGATTTCAAACTAATGACTAGGCACTAGGGTACCACCTGTCATAGTACGTGGCCTAAATCACCGTACCGAGGATCCCTCCCGATTCCCTGCAACATAAGACCTGGACTATCCCTTACTGAATAATCCCGAGTAAGATCACCCCGCCGTTGGGGTTTAGCAAACGCACCACACAGCCGAAAAAAGGGACATCTAGACAGGGATGACCTTACCCTAATGGGCGCGACCCACTTAGCCTTGCTGCATAACCCTTGATTTTCAGTCATACCTGGCTGATGAGGCTCGAGGCTAAGCGTTACCTTTTTAGAACACATCTTTTAGAATGCTCATCGTCCTCCTGACGATGTTCTGAAAGCATTCATCCATACAAGTCCGTCTTGGGTTCGAAAGGAACCGAAGGCACTACTCCTACTACATCCATTTTGGAATCACCATTAGGATTAGTAGCGATTAGCCCTTGCACTTCACTGCTCCATCTTCGACTCCCAGCTCTTGTCTTCCACACGAAAACGTTCAAACTGGATCGAAGTGGTTTTCCAAAAATTAATCCCGATCCCCGTCTCTTCGAAATGATCAACGCATTGGCCAATATCGATAGTCGGTTATTTAACTATCGAATAATATTCACAAACAATCATCAAGCCATAATAATTTCTTCCAAATTATTTATTAACCTCAAAATATCTTCGCAAGATATTTTTCCACTTTTCAACACTTTTTGAAAACAGTTTCAAAACCATTTTTCTTTCATGGAATAAATTCCTCAAATATTCTCGACTCCCACTGAAATCTCCACGTACAAAATATTTTAGATTTTAAAATAGTTTATATTACTTTATTATAAAATATACCTTAAAACATTTAAACTAAACTACTTAAACACTTTATTCAAAAATATATGTTTGAAAATATTCAAAATAAAATTACTTTATAAAATATAAAGCTATTTTCTAAAATAAAAGTTAAGTGAAATTAAATTTAAAATAAGGGTTATGAAATTCTATACAAATTTTCAAATAAAACTTTAACCAACTATCTTTAAAATAAAACTACTTTATAAAATTTAGATATTAATAATTAATATTAATAAATATTTACCTTTTAAAATTTTAACAACTTAAAAAATAATTTCTTAAAACCGTTCCTTTAAATAACTTTAAAACTTTCAACTTATACTTAAAAATCATCTTTGAAAACGTACTCGGCTTTTCAGCGAATCTACTTTTCTTTCACGCCTCTTAAAAATAAACTACTATTTATTTTTAAAACAAGTTGGCCATTCCTCTAAATTCCCATCGTGAAATTTATACTTCCAAAATATCCACTGATATCTAAATTTACTTTATAAACCCAGTTTATAAAGTCCTATAGTCTTATTCCTTTAAAATCACAGTTTTCAAATACTTTATCAATTTCCAAATTGATTTTCAGATTTTACTCCATTTCAAAATAAATTCCTTTACTTACTCTATTTTTATTTCAAAACCCAATATCTTCAGGGTTTACTTCTTAAATTATGATTTAAAATCTTATTTAACTGAAATTACCAATTTCATACTTTTCCAAATCCCTTCTCTATCCTTTCTAAAAGACTTAAACCCTGAATTTTAGAATAAATTCTTTATTTCTTTAAATAATATTACTTAGGTTTTAAAATTCTTTATTTCCCCTTTTTGTTTAAAATCACCTTTCCCATACTTGGAATTTATTTATTAGAATTTAAAAAAAAATCCACTTTTATCTCCTTTTTTCATTCTTCAATTTATCCCAAATTTTCTAAAATATTTTTACTTATAAATTTTCTCTTTTAATTTTCTTTTTAAAAATCAAATCTATATATTTTGATAATTCTATATTCCCAAATATATTCAATCGCACCATAACATCCATTATTTCCAATTACCATCGTAATCTATCATAGATTGTCCAATAAATCATAACACAGAATAGTTAAACAAATCAAAATATTTTGAGGAATCCTATTGGATCCCTCCAACCTGTTTCCCTGCATCCATAGATGTTAGCACAATATAAAATACCAATTCCACTTAGAGGTGGAATATCGCGATATATGGGTTTATATTTTCTCATCCGCCATTATGCGGCTCATCAGGTCTCATCCGCTATATAATGCGGGAAATCAATCACTCCAAATATATATACTATATATACTACTATATATATATATATACTATCACATCCAGTCTATTCAATCCATCTACCAATAATTTAAATTAACTATTTAAATTAACCAGAAATCCGAGATGAGCGAGATTAACTCACCTTTGATTTTTATTTTGCAATACATTTCCATTTCAGCTTGTTTTCTTCACAATACCTGACCTTGTATAAACAGTTATATGGTTTATCAATATTCAAAATAATCGAACAATTAATTACTATTTTAAAATTTAATTAACAAATAATTTTGTTTAAAACCGATTACCTTTAATAATTTATCTTTAATAACCAAAATAATTGACTAACCAGTTAAACAAATTATTTCCTTAATTTATTGATAAATTGGTAAATCGATAATGTACATTTATTTTAAAAACAAATTTCCTATTCGTAAAACATTTAAATCCTAAATTTTAAAAATAATCTTTTTTCCTTTAATAATTTTTTAGTAACTAAAATTAATCATCAAAATATTTTATTTTAAATTTCCATTTTGAAAATACACACACACATATATATACTTACAAATAAATTATAGATAAAAACTGATTTCACATAACTTACACTTAAAAAAATTCATATATATATATATATATATAATTTCAAAGTCTAGTTTATAAATATATATCCTCTTTTTATTTGTTTTCTAAGAATATATATTTTTTCTCTGTTCACATTCATATACAAATTAAATTGGAATAAACTATATACGTCATACTGTTAAATTTCATTCTGTACATATAAAATATTAAATTTAAATCGAACGAACTAAATCAAGAGATCAGCTCACTGCTTTGCCGAGCCTACTCGCGAACGTCTGAATCAAATCGCGAACGCCACCCAAAATGAGGTTGACCCGCACCTCCAGATTGATCGGCAAACCCTTGCCTTGCCTCGCGATCGACTTCCTCCCTCCACTAAAATCGAACGAACCACCCAGAATATTAGAATCTACCCTCGTCTGAAGCCACGATCGAATCCTCAACAACCCTTACCTCGAAACACAACAGCCCTCCCGAAGGACTAGCTATCGAAGAGATCGAGAGCGAGCAATCCCTGCTGGAACGTGCTGACGTTCGCACGCATTTTCTCCCATAACCCAGTCGCATGGATCGCGATGCTTCAACGAGGCATAGCCGATTGTGACAAGATTCGATTTTGAACGATTACTATATTCCTTTTGAAGCGATTCCATTAATTCATTTGGGAGCTATAAGCTTGAGTTAAAAATGTGGATGGGTAAAGTATAATGGAGATCGAAATTTTTAAAGCTCCGCCATAAAATTTTTGCAACAGTTTTGATTTTATTTTCATTTTTTTAAAAGATGAACGGAAACTTAATCTGGCCATCTCGATCTTCGTTTAAGAAAAAGGACATTTGGAATGAAATTAAAGAGGAGGGTAGATACGTGTTCTAGTGTATGAGACGTGTTTGAATATGCTGATTGTATAAGAATATATATATATATATATATATATATATATATATATATTCATTTAATTTAAATTCGAATTCAAATTTTAAATCGTCTCGACGAAAGCAAATCAAAATGTCGAACTTCTATTGAGGCGTGCCGCTAGGCATTTATAATGTTAAACCCCTATTTCGAACACGATGGAAAAGGTTTTGAGTTCTAATTTGTTTGCATGGAGAAGATAGCTTTTTAAATCCAGTTATAAAATTGAATTTTCGATATAGTTTCAGCACGTTTACTTATCGTACGTTCACACAACGACTCCAAACACTACAGAAATTGAAATCCGGTAATAATATACTACTACTGATCCAATGGAACTAGTTTCGTCAAATTCCTAGACTGTGCCACAGAAGGCTATTTTTAAGTTCAATTTAAACTATATATTTTTAAAACTGAACAAAACATTTCCAGATTCAAATTTATACTTCTATTATCTCCAGTATTACAAATATAAAATTTTCAAACCATTGAAATATTTTTAACAAGCATCAAACTAAAGATTCGATATTTACCCAATTTCAAAAATTTTACTTAATAATTTAATTGCCAAATATAAAGATATTTGAAATTCAAGTTAAACTACCTTTCAAATATTTAAAATCAATTAAATATTTCAATTTCAAATATCCAGAAATTCCGAGTTTTCACAACTAGTATCAGATAGTGCTCAAACTGGCATACTTTGAATCAAGAGCGTACCTTCCATCACACTCTTTCCCTTCTCAATAGCAGATGGCCTAACAAATGATGGTCCAACGAAAGAACTTTTCCCTTGTCCACCCCGACTGGTTATGGACACCGATTCATGAGCATAATGACCCTTCTTATCACACTTAAAGCAAACCAGATTAGCCTTTGCCATCTTGGCTCTCCTTTCTGTGTTCCCTTCTTCTTGGAGAACTTTTTCTTCTCGCCAAGAGAACTTTGGGTTTCAACCTTTTTCTCCTTCCCGTAAGTAGCAAACATGTCCTCCTTTTGTATTGCCATTTCCATAACAACATTATAAGGATCATGAAGATGTGGCAGGGTCACCCTAGCAATTTCAAGTCTCAATCCTCGAATAAATTCTCATTCCTTTAGATGATGTTGTCTATGGTAGCATATCCATATCAAAATAGCTCATCAAAATTCATAGAATACTCAATTATCGACATCTCACCTTGCACTAAATCCATGAACTTCCTCAAAAATGATGACTTGCAAACTTCAAACGAAAACCTATGCTCAAATCTCCTCTGAAACTCCACCCAAGTCAACTTTTCCTCTAGACTCCAGTAGTAACACTATTCCACCAATGAAGTGCAGCTGTCTAGAAGCAAGCCTCCTTTTCTACTCATCATTCAACTTCAAGTCAACGAAGATTCTCTCACAATGCAAAAGCAAATTCTCAACTTCTATAGCATCCTTCGTCCCCAAAAACAGCTTCCCACCAAGACCAGTATAATCCTTGCTTAACTTAGCATAGTTGTTTCCAATTGTAGCCATAGGATTAGCTCCTCCAACATTCCCGGCTACTCAAAACAGCTACTCCAGCTTGCATCAGATTAACAAAGAACTGACACATCGTCCCTATATTTACTGGCAAATTTCCAGCACCTACGTTGGCATCTGCATTTTGATTAGCAGTTTCCTATCAACTAGGTTCCTCTTGGTGGGTCAAACGTTTTCTTTTGTTGTGGTGCTTCCTCCACTGAGATTTCCTCATCCATTTCCTGCCTCATATCTTCTTTTCTCGTAAATCTGCATAAAATCCTTAGTAAGATAACAAAAAAAGGTCTGCGAGAGAAGGGAATACATACTTACTATATATATATTTATATGTATATATATATATATATATGTATATATGTATATATGTGTGTATATATATATCAAGTACAAGTACGTTACTATATTGTTAACACAAACCCCGTTCTTATTTTCTGATTCATTGGATTATGTTTTGAATAATCCTTTAGGTTTAAATTTCTTAAGTTTTCATAAACCTATTCTCTGATACCACCTTGTAATATCCTCTACTTGGAGTCCAAAAACTAATGGCTATGGATGCTGCAGTCATCCATGGTTATTAATTCTCGGAGACCAAATGCGGTGATGTTAGATATATTGATACAATAGAAACACATGGATATGAAAGATTTCTAAAATCATTAAACAAAATT
The DNA here is from genome assembly GCA_030765085.1 of Allium cepa. NCBI lineage: Eukaryota > Viridiplantae > Streptophyta > Magnoliopsida > Asparagales > Amaryllidaceae > Allium > Allium cepa. The sequence continues at coordinate 476,019,629 of CM060937.1, forward strand.
CTCATTCCATTTCAATCATATTTGAAATTAATTACATAATCCCAATTCGAGCCCACATTCAGAGAAAATATAATTATTAAAAACTATGCAAAGAATGACATATGAAGATTCCCCCATGGATGATCAGAGTATATATATAGAGAACAAAACAAATTTGCCTTTACATCAAAACACAACGGAATCAAATAGACTCCTTATTAGCTAGCTTTCCTCCTACACGTCTCTGGATGCTTATTTATCTAAAGGAGAACCTAAAAATCCTCAACTCTCAAATTGCTCAAAATTAATTGAGCACCCAAGAGTTTAAGGAGAAAACATAAACTTCAAGTTAGACATAAAGCCTGGAATGAATAATAACCTACCATCTTGAACCATTTAGATATCTAGTGAGACCACGCCACTTAGCGGAATGTGTTTTCCCCTCACTAGCATCTTATCCAAAATTTATAATAACCATATATTGTGCTCCTACATCCACAATGGTTAAAAACATAGCAATTTATAATATCACGATGATATGAAAACATGCAAAATATTCTGGATTTCCCATCCCCATTCATTTGACTTTTTATCCTAATTAGTTTCTAGGGTTACTATTTACCTATTAGTTTTCATGGGCTGACTAATAACCTGTTTAAAGTTTATGGACTATCCATTCGGTTTTGTATTTTTCATGGGATCACTAAAACCTATTGGCTCCTGCTAATAACTTCAATCAATTATTTCATGGGTTCTCTATGAACCTATTGGTATCTCCAACAACTTCTCTCATATCATAGTTTTCATGGGTTGACTATGAATCTATTGACTTCTGTCAATAACTTTATCCGCAGTATAGTTTTCATGGGATCACTACGAACCTAATGGCCTCTACCAACAACTCTTTCCTAACATAGTTTTCATGGGTTTACTATGAACCTGTGTAATTTGACAACTTCTTAACCAGTCTTTGGACATTATATATTCTGGTATACCTGACCTCCTGGATGCAATTCAACTCATACCGAATTTAACTCAATCTATATTCACCGCTGTGGCAACCTAGCTAGTTATTCCGCCCTTATTCTCCAAAATACTATTATGGCTCAATCATACAATGAATATGTTTATAGAATAAGCACACACGATAACATAACAATACAAACATTTATGGTTTTATATCCTTAAAATCATTTCTACATGAAATATGGTAATACCTTTAACCCACTATTTTTATCAAGGAAAGCTTCTTCAAAAACTCCAAAACTAAAAACCATTTCAAAGCACTTTTATGTTGCTATGAGTTATCCTTTAAAAATGAGACTGGGTTCTTTATTTTGAAAACTAAGGCTTTCAAAACCTTAGATCTTTACTTTCGCAATGACTAGAATATAGCTTTCGAAAACATTCAAATCTTCTTTTCAAACGACTTAAACATATGCCTTTCGAAACACTTTAAAATATCCCTTTCGAAAGCATCAAACCTTCCTTTTGAAACCATCAAAACCATCCTTTCGAAAGTATTAAAATATATCTTTCCAACTTATAGAAGCATAGCTTCGATATCATTTGAAGGTACCTCTTTCAAAAGCATTGGGTTCGATCTTAAATATAAAATTTGGGTCAAAGAGAAAATAAGTGAAAGTAGCCCTTTCGAAACCATTAACCTTCAAGTGAAAGTGTTTGGGGAAAACAGATGGCTTCGATACCATCCTTTTGAATGCTTTAATCTTTTAAGTAAAACAATTGAAAGGATGGCTTCGAAACACCTTTCAAAGCCATTGCCTTCCAAACCTTTATTATGAGTGGCTATTGGAGCCATTTCAAAAGCATTGGGAAGAAGCTTGTTATATATATAAAACAAAAGCTTGCATTTCGAACTCATTGAAAACTTTCAACCTATTCGAAAGGCATGAAGATGATAGCATGGTTTCGGCTAGGTTCTAACTACCCTTTCGAAAGCTCCATTCTAAAACATGAAACATGGAAAACCCTTCGAAAGCTAGCCTCCAAAACTATAAGGTGGCAACCCCTTCAAAAGCTATATAAAAGTAATTCAACCCATTCGAAAGCATCCTTTTAAAAGCAAGGCAAGCGGCATCTCTTTGGAAATCAAAACAAAGGCCTCGACTCTATTGATAGCATGGTTTCGACTATATACCTTCTGGCTTTCTTTAATCCACTACGTACCAAAGCATTGATACCATGTGTATTGGTTTCGTATTGGTTGGGGCGGAGGTATGGGTCGAAAGGTTGCTACTGGATGTGGCGAAACAATAAGTCTATGTAAAACTGTTTTTTTTTTCTTTTTTAGTAAACGCTTTTCAACTAACTTGACTATTTGTAAAAATATAATTGATTGCCTTGACTTTACCAAAAAAAATTCCAGAAGACTGCCGAATTCGTCTAAAATTAATTATAAATAATTATCAAAGAAGTCCTTCCCTTTAACAAACAATTAAAACATTTAACTCCTTTAACTAAATTAATTTAATTTCCATAGTAAATTACTAAGGAAAAATCCCCAAAAATTATCATAATTCACTTTTAATACGTTATTTTACATTTACAAATTTCAGACCCAAAACCCTTTATATGATAGTGAAAATAAATTCATAAACCCAATTATCCGTTTCTTCCTTTAAAAATTCATAATAAATTATCAACAGCTTGGAAAATTACAAAAATTTAAACCCATCTTCGAAATAATGTTTTACATAACATATTAAATCCTCATCGCATTTGAAACCGAATAAATATGAATTTATCCTTAAAATCGAATAAAACATTTATCAAACGTACTTGTTTGAATCAAACATATCATGTAATCCAAGCATATCATCATGAAAATCATCATAAAGGTTTTTGACTTAAATCCCAAAATCAAATGCTCATTAAAAAAATGAGATGGTTTTGATTATTGTTCACCTTGCGTTGGATAAGGAACTTGAGATTTGATCTTGCTTAATTCTTCTTGCTTGACTCCTTAGCTTTTAGTTGAAATTTCTTCTCTTTTCCCCTAGGTTATAGCCTACTTGCTCTTCATTTTATGTTTTAGAATTATGAGCTTGTTAAATAAAAATGGAATAAGAGTTTAGGAGTTAAGGGTTATGGTGAACGGCTATTCCCCATTATACCCTTGCCTTATTCTCTTATTAGTTAACCTATAGAACCATTTTCATAAACTCATTCTTTTTAAAAATTTATTTAGTTAAGCACGACCTCTAATAAATTTCCAAATCTCAATTCCAATATCACTCTAATCTTTACATTATTCTATTTAATTTATCTTATTGCATCTAAAAACGATGTTATTTAAAATTACCTGTTACATCAGCATAGTTTAAATAAATGATTAAGGTGCCCCAATGAAAAATAAAGTGTGAATAAATAAATTAGAGAGAGTTAACACACCGTCCAAGATGACTTTCTTCCCTTTTCCACAACTGGAGCTAAACTCAAGCTAGGAAAAGCATGAAGTGCATAAGATGGAATTACGGGACTAGAAGTCTTTGGCAAGGTCGGACACTCCTGTACACCCCATATTTTCAGTAAAATTATTAGAAACATTTAATTAGGTAAATTAAATGAAAAGTGTAAAATGGTTAATGGGTTGAGATTTGTGATTAGTAAGGTAGCCGTGCCATATACAAATAAACCGAAGAATTAAAATGTTAAGGCAAATGGATATGGGGCAATATAGGAATATGACACATCATTATGCCCTAAACCCTTATCATTCACACGTTTGTTTCTATATTCACAAAAGAAAAACAAATTCGAGGTCATCCACCATTAAGGGAAGAAAAGAGAAGATAAGCAAAATTTCAAAGCAAAAGCTTAAGCAACTTAATCAAGATCAAATCTTAAATCCTTAACCTCAAAGCTAGTTAGTTGCAACCAATAATTTGACTACATCTCATATTTTTCTTTGAGGTTGGTTGTAACTAACTAGCTAAAAAGCTAGTTAGTTACGACCAACCTCGAAGCTAGTTAATTGCAACAAATTTGACTACATCTCATATTTTCTATTATTTTCAATTTTAAGGTTAATCCAAATTATTTTGCATGGTTGCCATGTTTTTGAATGATTAAATGTTTACATATGTTTGTTGATGATTTATCCTTATTCATATAGGTTTTATGATATTTTTTTATGTGGAAACCCTACTAAATGACGTCCAAAGGCCTTGCGATTTTAGATTTAGATCAAAAATGGTATTTTGAAGATAGGTTTCAACTTTCATTACTTTTGGAATTAGTGTGGATTTAAGATTAATTTTCTAGTGAGAAAATTGATTATTTGGGTTTAAAAATTATTTAAGATTAAATAATATATGTTTTGGATTTGAAATTATTGCATGTTAGGAAACATATTAAAAATGATTTTATGGATTTTTGTAGAATTTTACTATGTGTTTTAATAGGTATATAAAATTATTTAAGGTATGAGACTGAAATATTTTATATGTTTAGAAAAGGAGAAGGGATATTCTGTAAACTATTTATATTGTTTAATTCTAAAATTTCGGTAGTGTTTTTGGAAAAGAAAATTGCAACCAATAATATTTTAAAAAATAAGGCTAGTTATTTGAAAAGATTACTCTAAAAAGATAAAATTCAGTTTAAACAGGCTTTTTACCTATTTCACCACTTTCAGCACCTGAGGTTTCGACTTAGTAGTGCCGCCTCCATAACCATCGAAACTAATGCACATAGTATAAGGACTTGGTATATAGTGAATTGGACTTAGGCGGAAGGTATAAGGTCAAAGCCATGGATTTCGAGGGGGTCGAAACTTTGCTTTTCTTTTAAATGAAAACGTGCCTGCTTTGCTTTCAAAAGGTATGCTTTCGATCTGGTTGACTTTAATTGGGTCAAAATGTTTTAAAGGAATTGTTTTGAAGAAGTTGCGCCTTTTTTTTAAGTAAATGCTTTCGAAAGGATCAAAACTCTTTGCTGCCACTTTCTACCTTTCGAAGCTAATGGTTTCGAAAGGGATACTTTGTTTAAGAAAAAAACGTAGCCATTTCTCTAATGCTTTCGAAGGGTAGGTTTCGACACCATCGCTTCTTTACTTAGGTATTGCTTCCAAAAGAGTGCTTTCGACTTAGTTGTTTTACGATCCTTTGTTCTGTTAGAAGTAAAACCCAAAGGTTTCAAAGAAGATAGTTTTAAATAGTTTCGAAAGGTTTTCCACCTGTTTTAATTGAACCAAAATGGTTTGATGTTTAAATGCTTTCAAAACGTTTTAGTGAAAGTTTTGAAGGCACAGTTCCTCAAAGGTTTCAAAAGGTTTTAAAGGAAAGGCTTTCCAATGTTTTTGAAAGGCAATATTTAAGTTTTAAAGATTGGATGTGTAATATTTTACAGCTTTCAAAGGAAAGGTTTTTCTATGGTTTCGAAAGGATTATATGAATGGTTTCTAAAGGAATGTTTGGCCTTTCGGCCTAGGTTATAAAGGGCCTACTTGGTTGCGTAAGGGATACTTTCAATGGGATCTAAAAGGGTACTTTAAAATATTTAAAATGTTTTCATCAACAAAGATTTGTGTAAAGTGTGTGTGTGTGTGTGTGTGTGTATAACATAGCAAGGTGATTTGAGTAAAGCATTGAATTTATTTTCCTTGTTTAAAGCATGATTTAAAGGTTTAAACCAATTTGAGAAGAAACAATTTTCAACAAAAATTTAAGGGAAGATTATGCTAAGTAAAATAACTTAGATATTTGTATACCAGATGAGATCGGTATAGGGTCACACCTTATACATTAGCTATTAGCCCCTGGTTAAATTAATCCAAAATTCCAATGTGTAGGCTTTGTCACGGGTAAGACTAAAATGATGTGACACATATAAATGAATACATTTGCACAGATGTAGGTTATTGGTGAGCCCGCAAAAACCATTAGGATCAGTTGACCTGGAGAAATTAATTTAGGGACAGACTATCCAGAAGATGAGTTTCTAACATATATTAGATTATTTATTTATATTGTTTGGTAGCCCCGAGTCAGCTAAAGGTTAGTGATTTGCTAGACAAAACTATATTGTTTAGACAAATAGTTCATTTTTTACTTGATATGTATGTTTACATAATAATGCTTTACAGTTTTACCAGTTTTGGTTGCAGGATTATGATTTGAAAAAATATGTTTTAAAAGGATATTAGTAAGGGGAAAATCTTCCACTAAGTGGCGGGGTCTCACTTAATATCAAACAACCGAGATGTATATTATTATTCACACCAGACATTATGTCTGACTCAAAATTTGAGTTTTTCCCTATAAACTCATGGGTACTTAAAATTGATTTGAGTAGGCTAATAGTTAAGGGTTTTCAGGTTTTTAGTAGGTTGGCGAATAAAGCTTTCGAAGATGAGCAGGTGGCTGAAGCATAGCTATTTAGGAGTTGTTGTTTTATATATTTTTTGATTCCGCCGTGTTGTATTATGTCAGTTATGACTATATAGTACTTTGGTCACCTAAGGGGGCATCTTCGTATGTCTCTCTTGAGGTATTTTGTAATAGTTATATTTGATCCAAACTTGAGAAACGATTGGGATATGTAATGGAATATGAAACATATTTTGTGAAATGTAATCAGAAAAGTTTTTTTTGAAATTTGTGATTTTTGTTTCATATTTATGAGCTTCTGATACTATGGAGACCATTAGCATAACCATATTTGGTCACCGAAAGTTAATACTATGGACGAGTGCAGTATCTATAGTGCTTTGCTTCTGGTCTCCAGATAAGGGATGTTACAACTTGGTATTAGAGCATAGGTTTATGAAAAACTTCAAACAAAAATGATTTTTGAAAACATTATCCTAAGGAATTAGAGATAAGATTAGGGTATGGGATAACGCTATTGCACTGTACTTGTATTTGCTATATATATAAGCATATGCTATATCTCTATTCTTTAATCTCTCTTAGGCTATTCTTCTGTATCTCACGAGGCTTGAGTATAGAAATGGATGTTAGAAGTGGAAGAGTTAACCTTGGAAGGGGAAGCACCACTACGAACGGAAACACCAGACCAAATACAAGGAGAAACCAAGGTCAGGCACAAGTTGGAAATGTGAGTGCTAGAGTCCCGCAGGTTGATATAGGAACTATATATCAGTTCTTTGTCAATATGATGCAAGCGGGTGTTACTATTGATGTGGTTGGAGGAAATGCTAGAATAGGGAATCAGGAAGCTCCAGTAGCCAACAATTATGCGATTTTGAGTAGAAACTATGATAGGTGGGAGGAAAGCCATTCATCAGAACTGAAGATGCTATTGAAGTAGAAAACTGGCAGCTGCATTGTGAGAGGATCTTTCTAGACTTTGGGCTCAATGTTGAGAAAAGGAGGAGGCTTGCATCGAGACAGCTTCAGGGAGTATCAATATTTTAGTGGAGTAGTGTGACCGTTGGAGTTAATGAAGAAACGATGACATGGGCTGAGTTTAAGAAGAGTTTCAAGAAGAGGTTGCCTGTGAAGACAAAGTCTACCTTGATCAGAAAGTTTACCGAGTTGAAACAAAGGGAGATGACTGTGTTGGAGTTTGCTAGAAGGTTTGAGGAGTTGGATAGTTATGGATATGCCACTGTGGATACTATGATAAAGAGAAATGAAAAGTTCATAAAGGGGTTGAAGCCTGCATTGGCATGGGCTAAATTACCTCATATTAGGGATCCTTGTTATGTTGTAGGTAAGATGGTGTTGGCACATGAGGAAATACTTGCTTTTCTAGAAAAGGGTAAGGCAAAGGAAGTCCAGGTGGGGTGGAGTCAAAAAAGGAAGTTCTTCCATAAGAAGGGAGCTCAGAAGGGTGGAGCTGCTAAGAAGGGAAAGGTAGAAGGGATCTCTTACAAGTGTGATAAGAAGGGACATTTTGTTAATGAATGTCATACTAGAAAGGTGAAGGAAGTGATCTGGAAGAAGAATATCTCCAACTACAATCCATGGGAGGTTAATATGAGAGGCATGTTGCCTTATATATTACCAAATAGATTTTCTTTGTTCGAAAGTGTTATGAGCGTAAACAACTGCACATGTCAATTCCAAATCTCCTAGCTGCTTTAAATACCAAGTTATATATTTTTCATTTTGGTGCACGATTATGTTTTCCCATTATTGCGTATTCCAAAGGATTAAAATCCTTCCTTTTGGTTACCGATTATTTTCATGCTCATAAGCCCAGCCTTGTCTGACACTACTAGCCACTTTTGATATTTGTTTAAAAGGCAATTTGTTTTCCAATAAGGCTATAATGGAGAATTTTGCTTTACCTACATAATTTAACATATCTAGTTATTTAAGGGATGCATTCATCCCCCATACATTCCAAAATAACATAGGCATTAATTAGAAAGAGTGGGAGGACTCCTCGGTGCTAGGGAGGGAGAGCTCTCGTTAACTGACTTCGTTCTCTTAGACTTTCTCGACTTAGTTTATATTTGTTGGACTAAGTTGTTCCATTTTGGGTTAACAATAGTGCTGTCTGTAGGAGAGGCAGTAATTTTAGAAGATGTGTCCTCTTGTCTGCCTCTTTTAGAATTTCTAATTCAGTTATTAATTGGTTTGGTTGGAACAAAAAGTTCTTGATCCGCTTGACTATTCACATTCAAGTTATCTTCACTGTTCTAAGAAATATTTTCCTCTGAGATGTTGATATGTCTTTTTGAATGACTGTAGGTTGGTTCACCAAGTCCTTTGAGTATTAGGTTACATGCATGGGCGATTTAGGTTGAGTCTCAAAGGTTTCTTCCTCCTTACCAATTTGCTGTGAACCAGAAGAAGATCCAACGCTTAAGTTTTGTTGTTGTATTTGTAAGCTTGAATCATACATGCTATCTACATTTGTGTTTAAATTAATAGGCCATTTGTTGTTTAATTTATTAACTACGACTCGTATAAGTGGATTTTTGAACACTTGATTGTCTATTATTCTTTGGAATATCTAGATTACTTTCCAGATTTTGACCTGAAGCCATGTTTTCTAAGTTCATGTTATTGTCAGATGCAATATTATCTACTTGCATTGCATTATTTGAATTATCCATTATTCCGTTATTTTCTAAGTTCATCTTATTGTCATATGTAATATTATCTACCAGTATTGAATTTTTGAATTATCCATTGTTGTGCTATGTTTAGGCATCCAAGTTTTTTGAAGCGAGCATTTACTATCCAAAAGACCATAATAGTTACACAAGTTATGTTTGTCGAGTTGCCACTCATACTCCACACTTAAGTTGCTATTCTCATTAAACATTAGGAATTGCTTGAGAAACTGAAATTAACATGTTCCATTAAAAGCATTCGAGCATAAGAAATACGAACCATACCCTGGTGATGTAATCTAATTTTATCGGAGAACCCATGATTGACGCAATTCTACCGATGGCCTCTTCTGTCCAATAGTCTAAGTCGAAGTCTAATCCTGGCAATCGAACCTAAATAGGGATTGATTGAAGGAATCCCCTTATAAGTTTCATTCCAAGTTCCCATTTCTTCATAATAATTAAATATTTATCATAAAAATATGGACCATTAACCAAAAAAATTCAGTCTTCTTGAGTTTCAAATTTTATTAAATAAAACCTATTATCTTTAGGGAATAGCTGGAACTCACCTTTCAATTTGTAGGCACATGTTATGCGGGTTCTAAGAGACGATAATATGGTTTAGGACCCATCAAACAAAAGGTTGTAACATTCTTCCAATCTCCATAGTACTACCTACTAATTGAGTGACCATTTTAATGCAATGTAAATTTTTTGAAATCATGTGGAGGAAATTACGAGATATGGGAGAGCATAGATACTTCCAAATTTTCCATAGTAGGATTCCATGCTCTAGGTACCATGAACTCTTCCATAGAAATGATCGGGTATAGGTTGGTGTTTTGGGAGTTTATTATGGCGATGTTTAAAGCGGAGGGAAATCACGTTGATTTCCTATGACTTGTCCTGTGCCAGAATTCCAAATGATTTGTTTTTGAGTTATGCATTTCTGACCATGTTACACCGGTTTGTAGATCTGCCATCTAGCTCACCTAGGTTGAACTACCATGAAGCCTTTATCATTGTTTATTGTCAAAACATGAAGGGATGTGTATAACCCTAATCGCCATAGGTGAAAAATGCTAGGATAAAAGCCACTAAAAAAATCAAAATTTGCTCAAATAAATTATTTTATTACTTTGTAAATTTTTCCCCTATAAATTCCCAATTATTTCTATTCTTCCACATGTAAATCCTTTTTTAGTTAATTTAATGTTTACTTAAATTTTTTCTCAATTACGGGTTGTTATAGACTCTCTCTTAAGAAATTTGTGTCCTCGCAATTTCTCCTTAGGGAAAATTCTATAACCGAGCAACTAAATTCTAGCTTAACTACACCATTAACTACAAAAACAAATTAACAAGCAAACAAAACATACCAAACTTGTGTGCATTAGGAAATAGCTCAAGAAGGACCAAGCCATTGTGAGAAATGCGGATCACGAATCTTAAGGCCAAGATTAACACTAGAGGGGGGGTGAATAGTGTTAATAAATAATTACTAAATCTTTTTAATTTATGTTAATTTAGACACAAAAGTATGCAATATACAGACACGGATATGATCACAGAAACAATCACAGATGCAGAAATAAAATAAAAGCAATAAAGGAAAGAACACACCGGATTTTATACTAGTTCGGAGTTACCCTACATCCAATCCCGCAACACAAGTACGGATTTCTTTTCAAAAAAAATTGTTCAATTACACCCTCGGTTTCAAGGCTACGCGGTACACCCTCCAGAATTTCGATCCTCTGGGTAGAGATACTTGATTTCTAGGCCATAAGTTTACCCAACTAATTTACCAAGGCTACAATCAGACCTTTTCCCTTTTGATTGATTTCCAAGGCTACAATCAAACTTTTTCTCACTTAATAGATTACAAAGAAGTCTATAACTCTGAATAGCACTGAGAATCTTGTAGAGATAGTGATAGTGAATCAAACTAGAAGTAGTCGAGTATGATTCAATGTTGATTTCGGCAGAGTAATGATAAAAATATGTATTAAGAAATGAGGAAGAAGAAGAGGAGTGAAAACCAAAAAATTATGATTTGAAATTCGTTGAAACTGACCCCTATTTATAGAAGAACAATAGCCATGACCATTCATGAAGAGTTATGGCGAATAGACACTTCTTTTGAAATTTGAATTTTTGAATCAAACTGTCATCATGTCGACATGGTCATGCTAGGCATGTCGACATCCCAAAGGATTTTTTGATGTTTTTGATTTCTTTGAAAATAACCTTTATCTTATATAAAAACTATTTTAAACTTTATAAATATACTTGACTATAGTTAAAATTCATAAGTAGATATAAAGAATAATATATATCGATTTTAACTATAATCTTATATTTAAATCTAAGTATAAATATTTAAAAGTTAAATATATTATTTAAAAAGATAGTTTAAAATCAGGAGTAATTTGAATTTGAAAATAAAGATGTTTTTGAGGCAAAAATTATTAATAATCTGGATCGAGGGTTTTGAATCTTTTAAAACGAAAGTTTTGAAAACATTTTGAAAACAGAATATAATTTTGAAAAATCATTTTGAATAAAAGTTAGCGGATACAAAACAATGTTTCACTAGATTTTTCGTTGGTTCCATCCTACTTAGGGTTCCATCCCTTTAAGGGCTCGAAGTGGATTCCATTCCACGAATAAATTGGATTTTAAGATGCCAGTGCTTTTCTACGATTTTTAATAAAAATTCCTAATAATAAGAAAAAAATACTTATCCTTGAAATCTTGAACTCTTGATATTCTCGATACTCATGAGTCTTCTATCTTGATATTTCATCTTGATATCTTGAATCTCTATACTGTACAGTCTTCATTCTTAGTACCTGCATGGTTAAATCTTGCATATACATATATATCTAAACTTATAATGTTAGTATTTATATTTTATAATCTATTCTAAGGTTGTTGTCATTAAAACCATCATCTCACGGACTAACAGCCATACGCTCCTCAATCTCCCAAGTACAATCTAAGGGATTGTCAGCCATTACACCTTCACTAACAGGACCCTCTTGCACCAAGCCATCAGACCTTTGAATCAACTATATGTATTGAATGCTACACATAAGACAACTCTGAGGAAATATTAAGCTTCTCAATGTGTTTGTGGCTCTAAAATTATCTTGGTACTCCTTACACACTTCCTCAAGTGGGAAACATGTATGACATTATGGATATACCAGATTACTGATACGCAACATGACTAACACATTGGATAGTCAAGAATAGACCAAATAAGCGTTGAGGAAGCTTCCCTAACTCATTGAACCTCATAGCACCCTTTGGGGGAGATATTTTCACTAAGACAAGACCACCAACCTCAAACTTGATATCCTTCCTCCTCAGTCCGCGTAAGACTTCTGCCAGTCCCGAGCTTCCTCCATTCATTCTCTAATCAACTCTATATTCTTGAAAGACAATCTGATAGAATCAGAAAAATAATAAATCTATCCTCGATCTCAAGCCAATAAGATGGTGAACGACATGGTCCACCGTATAGAGCCTTAAACGGTGCCATGTTGATGCTAGACTGGTTGGTGTTTTTTTAAGAAAACTCTACCAAATAGATATGGTCCTCCAAAGTACCTTCGAAATCAAGAACACATGATAGAAGAAAATCCTCCAACATCTGATTAACATGCTCTACCTAACTATCAATCCATGAATGATATGCAGTACTAAATTTCTTCTTTGTTTAAAGACTGTTCCAAAAACTATTGGTGAATAAAGGATCACGATCACTCACAATGACACTCAAAACATTACGAAGCCTCACAACCTCCTTCACATAAAAGCTTGGCCAAATATGGAGTATCCATATTTAACTTCATCGGCATGAAGCATGCTAATTTAGTGAAGCGATCAACTACTACCTAAATACTATCATGGCCACCCCATGGTCAAGGAAGACAAAATTAGAGAAATCCTTACTAGATTTCAGTTGGCATATTTATAGTGAACCAGCATAAAAATCAAATATACTTATACCAGATCCTATTTCCATAGCAAGATCTCCAATGGTTGAAGGAGACCGCTAGGCCTTTTGTATTCAGCTTTAACAAACTAAAAAATCACACATTTTTTCACATACGTCCCAATGTCATGATTCATCGTTTCCAAGTAATAAAGATGCTTCTTATCCAAATATATCTTACTTCCATCGGGATGAATTGTAACATCCTCTACCTTGAGGCCCAAAGCTAAGCACTACAGATGCTGCAGTCATCTATACTATTAACATCCGACAACAAAATACGGTAATGCTAATGGTATCCATAATATCAGAAGCTCATAAATATGAAACCAAATACAGATTTCAAAAACAACTTTGCTGATTACATTCCACAAAATCATATTCCATATCCAATTACATAATCCCATATATTTCGTAGGCATTGACCAAATATAATTATTACGAAAATACGCCATGAGCGACATATGAAGATGCCCCCTTGGATAATCAAAGTACTAAATAGAAAAAAAAACTATCAAAATACATCACAGCGAAAATGAAAACATGAAAACTCCTAAATAGTAAACACCAGCCTTCTGCTCGTCTCCGGAAGTTTTATTCGTCCACCTACTAAAACTTGTAAATCCTCATCTCTTAATGTAACGACCCGCTATTTTGGACCATTCAAATCGACAATAATACCGTACATGTCCGACTTGAATAATTCAAAATACCGAATTGTTAATAAAATTTGGCAAAACTTAAAATATACAGTAAATAAATCAATCATAGATCACTTACACAGAGTAATACAATGCAGCGGAATAGATAAAGAATAGAAGTTCATGAAGCTACTATATACCTCAGAGTTAGAAATCAAATACAACCGAATAATTCAAATGCCATGAAGTCTCCAATGCAACAGATGGCTTCTCTGAACCAATCAACTAGCTGACTGAAGGGATAGATAGCTAGATCTTCAAGCAAAGCTCCAACTTCGAAGATGAGTCTCAAATGTTGTATCTCTCAGTCTGACCCGAGCGTAAAGCAAAACACAAAACACTCGAGTCAGGATTAACATTCTTATATCTATAAATCTAACTCAAGTGAAATATCAACTGAAATATAATTAACTTAGAGGATGTTTGGGATAACCATCCTCTAAGGGTCCATGGAACTATCTAAAAGATAGAAATATACACTATAACACCGTAGTCTTTTCAACTTAATTTATACTTCAAAACCAAATATCATTTTCACTTCAAAATCTCTATACTTCCCAAATAGTATTTTTATATATTAAATAATTTGTACAGTAAAGAAATTTCAATTCCCTCAACTTAACAAATCGTTTAACATCAACCCGACCACCCCATTTAAATCTATTTCAATCTCAATTTATTAATTTAAATTCAACTCAATTTCTAAAATAACCACTTCAATTTTATCGATCTCAAATTCGGATTTGAAATCACAAAATACCCTTTATATTCAATATATTTCAAAACTTTCAGTATTCAACGTTTCAAACTAACTTTTTAATCAATTTAGTTTCTAAATAATAAATTCAACTATACTGATTTCAAATACATATCTGAATCTCAAAATAAACCATTTAAATCCCAATATAGTTCAAACCTTTAATATTTAATTTAATGTTCAATTTAATAGTTCCATATAGATCTCGATTTAACCTCATTATTATCTAGTCTTAAAATAATCCCTCGTTAGATACAATATCATTTAAGTAACCTTAAATTACATTTTACTCAATATTTTCTTTAATTTGTTTAAACGTGAAATATTCATTAAATCACTTAAATAAAAATCCAGTTACAAAATCATACCCTTAAATTTCCCATTCAATAATTTCAAATTGATTTAATTGAATAAATCCTTATTTAAATACCATTTAGATAAACCCACATTTATCTCCCAATCTTAGCAAATTGCAGAATACTTTTTGGAATAAAACTTACATAAATATTTATCATAATTTATGTATTAAATCAAATTTTACTGAATTAAATATTATTAAATCTATATATCATTACCCTTTATATATAAAAAAATTTAAGGATTAACATTTAATAAGACCATATATTTCTTTCCAAAACAATGAATTAAATTTCAAAATATTTATAAATATGGACCAACGATGTCTTTATATATTTCTTATCATATGGTCAAGTGTTACGGATATTTATCATTTCAATCCGTACACTAAATGTATACGGGTGGATAGCATTTCAACCCGTAATCCCAATTCAATTAAATGAAAATCGTTTGGGTTTATCATTTCAACCCATAACGATTTTCTCCTATTCTAAAGTCTGTTCGGGTATGTATCATTTCAACCCATAGTGATTTCTATACTAACAGGGAACTTGCAGAGTGATAACAGATATGTAAATAATAATAACAACAGGCATATATCATCAAAATAAATATATAAACAATAGGATATGGTGTCATATCCCATAAGTGAATAGTTATAGATAATAGCATATATAACAATTTAAATAACTACAGCCTCATATTTCAATTGTCGTCTCAATTGAAATCAAATTTAGTAAATAAAAGAATGTTAATCGTGAGTGATTTCTCACCTTTCGAGGCCAGAGAAAAAGAAGTGAGTTATGAAATCCAGATCCGAATTCCAAAACAAAGCTAGATGGACACGGTTCAATGATCAAAGCTGATAATAGGAATAGACGAATTCAAATCAGAATTGGATCAAGGAAGATAAATAGGATAAGTGAGCTTATATACAACTAGCCAACATATGCAGACACAGTTTATAAAATATGCAACAAAATATGCATACCTCGGTTAATATACATACATAGGTGTGCAGACCGACTATATTAATATAACCATATATATACTATATAACATTTCCTCTACCAATTTGTATATGACTATACTTGAAATCAAAATACACATCCCTTAAAAAAAAATCCAACGTATATCAGTCAGTGCAAACAACCTTAAGGCTGACATGAAATAAACTTTTGAAAGAATATACTGTTGAAATTATAAAATATTGATATAACTTATACTGTAAAACTACCATAGAAAATTTATATATATACCTACATTTAGATATAACTTATGTAAATTGTTGAAAATAAAATAAAATATAGTACGGTAGACTCTAAAATACTAAAACAATCATAAAAATATATATTATAAATTGACCTATCAAACATGTACCCACCAATTTTATATAATATATATACCAAAACAGTAATGAAAATTGAAATACTATATTTTATATATCTAACATATGAAAGCTAATAAAATAACATATTTTATTATAGTTGAAACTGTTATAACCAAATATATAAAACATATAAAAATACGTATATTAATAGAAGGCTGCCAGACTTATACCATATATACCGTAAGCTTTCAATAGTAAAATAAAACGCGTATATATATATATATATATATAACTTATCAACTAATTAGTAAAACATACGTATCTAAAAGCCATATGATAACTATATGCTAACAAAAGTCAAAAACTATATACCGTAAAATCTTAAAATAATATACATAATACAGTATAAATATATACTAACCTTTATATATGAACAGAAGTTAAATATTTATATACACGTTTATAAATATAACAATTATCATATATATATACTATTATGAAATATATTATTATTTTTAAAGTTCAACTGTTAGGGAATTCGAAATCCCCATAGTTGCAGTAAACATATAAAACAAAACTTATGCACAATCTATATTGTTCTTAATATATAAAATAGACTTATATCAAATAAAATGCGTACTTACTTTTAAAAACCAGAGAGGAAATGTTTTGCCAACTAATGCATGCAGCCATGGGGAGGAGGCAGGCCAAGGAAAAGAGAGAGCTCATGCTCAGGTTTGGAAGAAATAAGAAAAGATGGAGGGGAGAT
Organism: Allium cepa; assembly: GCA_030765085.1. Lineage (NCBI taxonomy): Eukaryota > Viridiplantae > Streptophyta > Magnoliopsida > Asparagales > Amaryllidaceae > Allium > Allium cepa. The sequence goes on from CM060937.1 coordinate 476,036,586, forward strand.
GAGAAGAGGCGATTTTTAAAGGAAGAATGCAAGCGTGATTCAAGCAACATGACATGGCGAAGGGCATTCTTCAGGCAACAGAGAAAATGCTAGTTTCTTAAATATAAAGGTAGGTCTGCATCTGATATGTGAACGTGCTATATGACTTTATATAATATTTACAAAGCTCTCTCCTCTTTTAATATTAATTTGAGGGCAACGAATAGCCTACAGAGAGAAAAGAAGATGCAATCTATGCTATACTATATATATATATATATATATATTCCTAGAAACACGTAAACGAAGAGGTAAAAGAGGGAAGAGAAAGAGGCGTATAAATGAATGGTAAATAAATTTAGATTTCAAATGAAATAAATGGAACAGCAGAAATTAAAGTATGGATGTAAATCCTAGAATAATAAAAAGCAACGGTTATATGTTGATTAAGAAAAATAATTAAAACAATTAATGGCTTAAATGGGGCAGCATGTTTCAAAATTTTGAAATGCAAACGAAACGTACACTATAAATATAAAGTTTTCAAAAGCAAAAGAAACGTAAAGCTGTCCATTAATTAATCAAAACGTTATTTAAGTAATAAATTGAAATGAAAAAAAAAATTATTGTAACGGTCAATAGTTGATTTAGCTATACACTTAAAGCAATAAATTTTTGTTTGTTTGTACAACACATAATGAGTTTTGAAAGTCAAGGATATAAAAATGGATAAAAGGAAAGAAATCAGGAAATTTTGTGAGCAATAGCTTTCCAAGGAAAGGTAGGCTTACATTATATATACATGCTGAGATGATTAGGCACGTTCAAAAATTTTGAAGCAAATGAAGGAATTGGAAAGAAAAAAAAATGAAAGAAATTTGAAAAGTCCGTAGCTATGATTTAGCCAAAAATTATTAAAGCCATTCACTAGGAAGGTTGGAACCGAAATAATAGGGAGAGGAAGGCACATTAAATTTGATGACAAAGTTGTGTTCAGATCTATAAGCAAGTGGTTTATATATTATAGGCCTTATGAAAGCGAGGGAAGGAACGGATGCTACTAGCTTGATGATTTGAGATTCTTTCAAGCGTTAAAAAAATAAATAAAGATAGACCAGAATAAACGCACCACCATAAATATAAATATACGCTTCAATTGCAGAAGAAACGTATAGAGAAAATTATGGGTAGTGGGAAAGGTAAAGTCAGTGCACGAAACTACAAGGAATAATAAAAGCAAGGTCGATGATCTCAAATTTATTAATGGTTACGAATGGAAAAGTCTACCTGAATTGGAAAAGTATTAAGCAATAGAAATCTTTAACGGTAGTAAAAAGAAACCGCTACGCACTGATTCAGAAATCAATTAAAGCAATTAATAGCTTGAATTGGACAGCACGTTTTCTCAATTAAATAAACTTCCATAAAATTATTTGAAAATTTACAATCTGCTATATTTAAATATACGTATTCTAAATATATAAACATTTTATTTAAAAATTAAATTATTATAAGATTTCACAAATATTCAATTAAATACGTTATAGAATCAATTAAAATTGTTAAAATTTTCCGGGTCGTTACACTCTCCCCCACTCAAAACTTTTCGTCCCCGAAAAGGAAGGAGGTATGAGAATAAAACAACCAGAAAAAAAATAGATTGAAAGCCAAGATAAACAATAAATTTTAAAACTATATAAATTTTATTTGAAATATTTATTTGAAAATTTCATTTGAAATTAAATTTTCTTTAATATTTAATACTTCTCAAACTCCTTTGCAAACAATTATTTACATTATTACTTCTATTTACAAAGACTATTGAAAATATTAAATCCAAAATTTATGAAACTTTTAATTTATCTCAAGATACCTTTCAAATATTATCAATAAATCAATAATCATTTTCTTTAATGATGTTTTATTTAATTTATAACTTCAAAAATATTTATAACACTAAAATTTTATATAAAACAATGTAGTATACAAATAAGCAATATTTAAAAGATTTATTCAAAAAGGAAAGGAAGGTAGATTCCCAAAACGGAATATAGGTGAAAAATGAAGCTGAGCAGATGAGGTAGATTCAAAAGAATAGAATCGGGCACGAATAATTTATTTCAAACCATAAGAATTTTAATTTCAAATATTAATACAAAATTTCTTTGTTGGGAAAAATACTTTTATAATAAATACCTTTATAATAATACGTTTATACCGAAATAAATCTTTCTTTTGAAAATATTTTTATAACTCGATGTTTTAACAAGTTTATCCTCGTTCTTGCAGACTCTGGCCAGGCATTGATCAGGTGCAAAGCTAGAATTCTTCAAGTACTTAGTAGACCTGTTTCAACACCCAGTGAAAATACTTGAAAAACCTTTTTAAAAACAGATATGGAAAGTACAATCCAAACAAAACAACCAAACCAAAACCTTTGTCCGATCATGGTTCGCAGATACACAATGGTTACGCCTGGGTCCCACAGGAAACAATCCATATCTGTAAGCTTTCTCAGCCCTGCGAGTTACGCCATGATGACTAGTAGAGTGCAGGATACACAATGGTCACGCCTGGATCCCCCAGGAAACAATCCGTGCCCCTAGGCAAGACTCAGCCAGGCACTTGCGCTACTATTCGCGACCTACACAGATTGCAGGATACACAATGGTTACGCCTGGATCCCCGAGGAAACAATCCGTACCCCTAGGCAAGACTCAGCCAGGCAGTTGCGCTATGCAGTCACGAGAGAAAAAAACCATGGGTTACGCCATGGTGGGAAACACTCGAGTATTACATCCGGAAAACCGAAAATCAGAGAGAATAATATCGATAGAATGAATCCACGATGTGGCCACAAAGCGGATATCAAGCAGAAGGCACTTTCCATATCTTTACTTCGAAAATATATATCATATATTACCTTTTCAAATACTTTCAAATATCATACTTATATAAAATCCATATATATATATATATATATATATAAGATTCCATTTCAAATCGAATACTTTCCAAATCAATAGTATATCAAATCATACTTATATAGACTTCGATTTATAAAAAAATTCTCTTTCCAAATTGAGTACCTTTCAAATCAATAGATTTCAAATCACTTCATACTTATACAAATCCATTTTATATAAGTTCGACCACTCCCAAATCAAGTGCTTAACAATATAAGTGTCTCAATTTCAAATCATTTCAATATCAATTCAGTTTCAAAATCATATAGGATTTCACCAAATTTTCTTCCAAATTAAGTATCTAAATTTCAAAGTTCCCAAAATAATAGGTTTAGAAAATTATCCCAGTTTCCAAATTAAAATAATTCAAGTCAAACAAATTCATTTCCAAAATCACCATATAAGTACTAGTTTTTAATTTCAATTTACTTTCAAAACCAAATATTTTCTCAAAATCAATTATACTCAAAATGGTTTCCAAATTTATAATCATCACTTTAAAACTTTTAAACTATCTATTTCTATTAGAAATATCCAATTTACCTTTCTGAAAACCATTATTTGAAATTAATTTTTTTTTCCAAAACATTTCAAAACTAAATTCCATATTAGTATAATTAAAAATAGTCATATTCACTTACTTAACAAAAGGTTTCAAACTTACTTAAGTCATACTCTTCAAAACTAAACTTATATGCTTTATCAAAAAATTTATACTTTTCGAAATTTCTTAGTTTAAAACTTTTAAACCTTGATTTGGAAGTGCTCGAACCTTCAAAATAGTCGATGAAATCAAATTTCAAATCTAAGAGTTGGAAATCAAATTTTTTTTTTATAAATAGAGTTATTACTAGTCAAATTGAAAACTCGAGGACTGAACACCGGTCTCACTTTAAATTGTTTCAAATATATACATATATCTTTCGAAAATATCAAATTATACTTCGGAATTTGAAATCAGAAACGGTTTTACAAAATCACTCGCATAGCGAAGCTATTAAAGTGGCCTCTCCCTCACTCTGAAACTCGAAAATCAATGTCGATGATGCGTGCACTCATCACCGAAATTATTCTCCAGCGACATAAGTGAGTTCTGGACTTCTATTTTCTTGAAAACTTCTTTGAAATTTCTTCAAAATTATTGGAATTCATTTGAACCCATTTGAAACATTTCTTATTCGGAAAAATACTTTTAAATCATATTATTTTTATATATTTTCCCAAAATCTAAAAACCAATTTCAAAATATCGGAATTCAATTCTCGAATTTCAAATTTAACCCTTCAGTTATAAATCCTTTTTATATAAATCACTTTCTTATAAATTTTCAAAATTTCCAATCCTTTCAAAACTTTTATATATAGAATAACATTTCTTATTCGTTTTATATATAGGTATATAATCCTTATCGAAAACATTTTCACTTTTATATATAGAATAAAATCATAGTTATCAAAATAATAATTTCGTATAAAACAATTTTAAAATACAACAAACCCGATTTTCAAAGGATGATTCAAGAATGGATTTCAAAACAAAGATAGAGATTTAATTTAGAGAAACTCTAATCAATAGAATCCTGATTCGAAGATAGGCTCAAACAAAATTGAGAAAATCAAATTACAAAATAGAAGATGGATATACTTCTATAAATCTCGGGCGACCTTAACCGGGTCAACCGTGACTTCAGAAATATAATTGATGCGGAATTCTAAAGCAAATCGACATTCGATTGCCTGAGATAGAATTCGGCATACCAAGATATAGCAGCATCGTAAACCGAGGATACAGAAATCTCCGGTGAATCAATGCCAATTGTAAAGGAGTTTTCACCCCCTTTACAATTCATTCCGTGGAGTTATGGGATACTCCAGAATCAAACGAATATAAATAGGGAGAGACAAGAATGAATTTCGGAACCGAGGGACATTCCAAAATTCAAAGGAAATCAAGTAAAAAAGAAGGGATTCAACTCGAACGAAAGTGATTCTTTAAATGAATTTACCATATATGCTAGGTTTTGCCTAAGCCAAAGCTCTGATACCAACAGTAACGACCCGCTATTTTGGACCATTCAAATCAACAATAAAATCGTACATGTCCGACTTGAATAATTCAAAATACCGAATTGTTAATAAAATTTGGCAAAACTAAAAATATACAGTAAATAAATCAATCATAGATCACTTACACAGAGTAATACAATGCAGTGGAATAGATAAAGAATAGTAGTTCATGAAGCCACTATATACCTCAGAGTTAGAAATAAAATACAACTGATTAGTTCAAATGCCATGAAGTCTCCAATGCAACAGATGGCTTCTCTGAACCAATCAACTGGATGACTGAAGGGATAGATAGCTGGATCTTCAAGCATAGCTCCAACTTCGAAGATGAGTCTCAAATGTTGTATCTCTCAGTCTGACCCGAGCGTAAAGCAAAACACAAAACACTCGAGTCAGGATTAACATTCTTATATCTATAAATCTAACTCAAGTGAAATATCAACTGAAATATAATTAACTTAGAGGATGTTTGGGATAACCATCCTCTAAGGGTCCATGGAACTATCTAAAAGATAGAAATATACACTATAACACCGTAGTCTTTTCAACTTAATTTATACTTCAAAACCAAATATCATTTTCACTTCAAATATCTCTATACTTCCCAAATAGTATTTTTATATATTAAATAATTTGTACAGTAAAGAAATTTCAATTCCCTCAACTTAACAAATCGTTTAACATCAACCCGACCACCCCATTTAAATCTATTTCAATCTTAATTTATTAATTTAAATTCAACTCAATTTCTAAAATAACCACTTCAATTTTATCGATCTCAAATTCGGATTTGAAATCACAAAATACCCTTCATATTCAATATATTTCAAAACTTTAAGTATTCAACGTTTCAAACTAACTTTTTAATCAATTTAGTTTCTAAATAATAAATTCAACTATACTGATTTCAAATACATATCCGAATCTCAAAATAAACCATTTAAATCCCAATATAGTTCAAAGATTTAATATTTAATTAAATGTTCAATTTAATAGTTCCATATAGATCTCGATTTAACCTCATTATTATCTAGTCTTAAAATAATCCCTCGTTAGATACAATATCATTTAAGTAACCTTAAATTACATTTTACTCAATATTTTCTTTAATTTGTTTAAACGTGAAATATTCATTAAATCACTTAAATAAAAATCCAGTTACAAAATCATACCCTTAAATTTCTCATTCAATAATTTCAAATTGATTTAATTGAATAAATCCTTATTTAAATACCATTTAGATAAACCCACATTTATCTCCCAATCTTAGTAAATTGCAGAATACTTTTTGGAATAAAACTTACATAAATATTTATCATAATTTATGTATTAAATCAAATTTTGACTAAATTAAATATTATTAAATCTATATATCATTACCCTTTATATATAAAAAAATTTAAGGATTAACATTTAATAAGACCATATATTTCTTTCCAAAACAATGAATTAAATTTCAAAATATTTATATATATGGACCAACGATGTCTGTATATATTTCTTATCATATGGTCAAGTGTTACGGATATTTATCATTTCAATCCGTACACTAAATGTATACGGGTGGATAGCATTTCAACCCGTAATCCCAATTCAATTAAATGAAAATCGCTTGGGTTTTATCATTTCAACCCATAACGATTTTCTCCTATTCTAAAGTTTGTTCGGGTATGTATCATTTCAACCCATAGTGATTTCTATACTGACAGGGAACTTGCAGAGTGATAACAGATATGTAAATAATAATAACAACAGGCATATATCATCAAAATAAATATATAAACAATAGGATATGGTGTCATATCCCATAAGTGAATAGTTATAGATAATAGCATATATAACAATTTAAATAACTACAGCCTCATATTTCAATTGTCGTCTCAATTGAAATCAAATTTAGTAAATAAAAGAATGTTAATCGTGAGTGATTTCTCACCTTTCGAGACCAGAGAAAAAGAAGTGAGTTATGTAATCCAGATCCAAATTCCAAAACAAAGCTAGATGGACACGGTTCAATGATTAAAGCTGATAATAGGAATAGACGAATTCAAATCAGAATTGGATCAAGGAAGATAAATAGGATAAGTGAGCTTATATACAACTAGCCAACATATGCAGACACAGTTTATAAAATATGCAACAAAATATGCATACCTCGGTTAATATACATACATAGGTGTGCAGACCGACTACATTAATATAACCATATATATACTATATAACATTTCCTCTACTAATTTGTATATGACTATACTTGAAATCAAAATACACATCCCTTAAAAAAAAATCCAACGTATATCAGTCAGTGCAAACAACCTTAAGGCTGACATGAAATAAACTTTTGAAAACATATACTATTGAAATTATAAAATATTGATATAACTTATACTGTAAAACTACCATAGAAAATTTATATATATAGCTACATTTAAATATAACTTATGTAAATTGTTGAAAATAAAATAAAATATAGTACGGTAGACTCTAAAATACTAAAACAATCATAAAAATATATATTATAAATTGACCTATCAAACTTGTACCCACCAATTTTATATAATATATATACCAAAACAGTAACGAAAATTGAAATACTATATTTTATATATCTAACATATGAAAGCTAATAAAATAACATATTTTATTATAGTTGAAACTGTTATAACCAAATATATAAAACATATAAAAATACGTATATTAATAGAAGACTGCCAAACTTATACCATATATACCGTAAGCTATCAATAGTAAAATAAAACGCATATATATATATATACACATATATATTTAACTTACCAACTAGTTAGTAAAACATACGTATCTAAAAGCCATACGATAACTATATGCTAACAAAAGTCAAAAACTATATACCGTAAAATCTTAAAATAATATACATAATACAGTATAAATATATACTAACCTTTATATATGAACAGAAGTTAAATATTTATATACACGTTTATAAATATAACAATTATCATATATATACTATTATGAAATATATTATTATTTTTAAAGTTCAACTGTTAGGGAATTCAAAATCCCCATAGTTGCAGTAAACATATAAAACAAAACTTATGCACAATCTATATTGTTCTTAATATATAAAATAGACTTATATCAAATAAAATGCGTACTTACTTTTAAAAACCAGAGAGGAAATGTTTTGCCAACTAATTCATGCAGCCATGGGGAGGAGGCAGGCCAAGGAAAAGAGAGAGCTCATGCTCAGGTTTGGAAGAAATAAGAAAAGATGGAGGGGAGATGAGAACAGGCGATTTTTAAAGGAAGAATGCATGCGTGATTCAAGAAACATGACATGGCGAAGGGCATTCTTCAGGCAACAGAGAAAATGCTAGTTTCTTAAATATAAAGGTAGGTCTGCATCTGATATGTGAACGTGCTATATGACTTTATATAATATTTACAAAGCTCTCTCCTCTTTTAATATTAATTTGAGGGCAACGAATAGCCTACAGAGAGAAAAGAAGATGCAATCTATGATATACTATATATATATATATATATATATATATATATATATATATATATATTCCTAGAAACACGAAAACGAAGAGGTAAAAGAGTGAAGAGAAAGAGGCGTATAAATGAATGGTAAATAAATTTAGATTTCAAATGAAATAAATGGAACAACAGAGATTATAGTATGGATGTAATTCCTAGAATAATAAAAAGCAATGGTTATACGTTGATTAAGAAAAATAATTAAAACAATTAATGGCTTAAATGCGGCAGCATGTTTCAAATTTTTGAAATGCAAACGAAACGTACACCATAAATATAAAGTTTTCAAAAGCAAAAGAAACGTAAAGTTGTCCATTAATTCATCAAAACGTTAGTTAAGTAATAAATTGAAATGAAAAAAAAAATTATTGTAATGGTCAATAGTTGATTTAGCTGTACACTTAAAGCAATAAATTTTTGTTTGTTTGTACAACACATAATGAGTTTTGAAAGTCAAGGATATAAAAATGGATAAAAGGAAAGAAATCAGGAAATTTTGTGAGCAATAGCTTTCCAAGGAAAGGTAGGCTTACATTATATATACATGCTGAGATGATTAGGCACGTTCAAAAATTTTGAAGCAAATGAAGGAATTGGAAAGAAAAGAAAAATGAAAGAAATTTGAAAAGTCCGTAGCTATGATTTAGCCAAAAATTATTAAAGCCATTCACTAGGAAGGTTGGAACCGAAATAATAGGGAGAGGAAGGCACATTAAATTTGATGAAAAAGTTGTGTTCAGATCTATAAGCAAGTGGTTTATATATTATAGGCCTTATGAAAGCGAGGGAAGGAACGGATGCTACTAGCTTGATGATTTGAGATTCTTTCAAGCGTTAAAAACAAAAATAAAGAGAGACCAGAATAAACGCACCACCACAAATATAAATATACGCTTCAATTGCAAAAGAAACGTATAGAGAAAATTATGGGTAGTGGGAAAGGTAAAGTCAGTGCACGAAACTACAAGGAATAATAAAAGCAAGGTCGATGATCTCAAATTTATTAATGGTTACGAATGGAAAAGTCTACCTGAATTGGAAAAGTATTAAGCAATAGAAATCTTTAACGGTAGTAAAAAGAAACCGTTACGCGCTGATTCAGAAATCAATTAAAGTAATTAATATCTTGAATTGGACAGCACGTTTTCTCAATTAAATAAACTTCCATAAAATTATTTGAAAATTTACAATCTGCTATATTTAAATATACGTATTCTAAATACATAAACATTTTATTTAAAAATTCAATTATTATAAGATTTCACAAATATTCAATTAAATACGTTATAGAATCAATTAAAATTATTAAAATTTTCCGGGTCGTTACACTTAACTTACTCAAATCTAGCACCCGAGAGTTTAAGGGGAAAAACCTAAACTTCGAGTCAGAGATAAAGCCTAGTGTGAATAATACTATACATTTTGGTTATCAAATATTAAGTGAAACCACGCCCCTTAGCGAAACAGGTTTTCCCTTACTAATATCCATTTTTAAAACATATCTTTTGCAAATAAAAATCCTAAAACTAAACATGTTAAAACAATAGTAGCAATATCATGTATGCATACACTATAGTTTTGTCCGAATATTATAGTTTTGTTTGGCTAAGCACTAATCTTTGGCTGACTTGGGCATACCAAAAATAAACAAATAACTAAACTTCTATTAGATACTCTTCTGGACGATCTGTCCCTAACTTACTTCTCCCAAGGTTAATTGATCCTAATGGCCTTGCTGGCTCACCAATAACCTATCTCTACTCAATATATTCCATTCTATAGCATCACTTTAGTCTAACCTATGACAAATCGCTACACACTAAAAATTTTGGACATATATTAGCTAGGGGCTACTAGTTAAAGTATAGGGCGCGACTCCATTCCAGTCCCATCTAGTATTCTAATATTTGATTCATTTACTTAGGCTCCACTACCCCTTTAAATTTCCTTGAAAACATTCATTCAACTTAATTTAACCTTTTAAATCATTCTTAAACAAGGAAAATATATTCTATGCTTTACTCAAAGCAGTTTTCTACGTTATATGTACTTTACACAAAATATTGTTGATGAACACGTTCGAAACCATTGTTTAAAATCTTAAAACAACTCTTTTCGAAACCATCAAAAGTACCTCTTTTGAAACCCTTGAAAGTACCCTTTTCAAAACTATTAAACTACTTTACTTTATAACCTAAGGCCAAAGGGCCAAAACATACCTTTCGAAACCATTTATAATAATCCTTTCGAAAACATTGAAAACGACACTTTCAAATGTTTTGTTAAACCTTAGACATCCTCTTTTCAAAACACTTTAAACATGCCTTTTGAAAACATTAGAAACCCTCCATTTAAAACCTTTCGAAAATAGAACAACACCCCTTCAAAACCTTTATCTTATACCTTTCGAAAACATTAAGTCCTTTACATAAATCAAACCTTTCGAAAGCATTGGATTCAATTAAAAATATGTGGTACAACCGTTCGAAACCTTTGGGTTTAACTTTCAATGGAACAAAGGGTCTTAAAACAACTAAGTTGAAAACACTCTTTTGAAAGCAATTTCCTAAGTAAAGAAGTGGATGGTTTCGAAACATATCCCTTCGAAAGCATTAACGAAGCGGTTTAGATTAAAAAAAACCCTTTTGAAAGCATTGCTTCGAAAGGTTGAATGCGGAAGCTAAAAGTGAGCTATCCTATGGATCGTGAAATATGGATATACAATAATGCAGAGAAAAATGTAGATAGCAATATAATTAATAATGCGGAAAAGAAGTGCAGTAAAAAATAACACCGGAGATTTTTATACTGGTTCGGAGCACCGTCCTACGTCCAGTTCCAGACTCCTTCTGGAATTACACTAAAATAATAACCCTCACTTAACCTGGAGGAAAAGTTCTATACAACACCTGAACAGCCGAACAGGATTTCTGCCTCAACAGCCGAGGAGGTCTTTCTTCCTGAGCAACCGAACAGGACTTATACTAGATACAGAAAGCATTGTTAGCTAGTATGTTTTTGATAACACATATATGCCTTGAATTACACCCTTCCTATAATCAAATCCTCAAGAGTATTTTGTGTTTGTATTGATTGAAAGGAAGAAAATCACTTAGAATCGAAGAATGTATATATTTACTCAAAGATTCAAGCGATATAGAGTTTATGATTGCTTTGAATTGCAAAGAATATAGAGCATGAATAGATTAAGAGAATAGAGCAAGAATTCAGTGATTTTGAAAAGAATCAAAGCATGTTTATACAGAGGATATAGAGATGCAATTAGTCGTGAAAGATCTCAATCAAAAGTTGCATCCGTTCCTCTTGAAATTGGATTGAAGCCCCTTCATGAAAGAACGTGTCTTTTCAGTCAAGTAGCCATTATTTGCCATTCAATAAACTGAATCAAAAGTGCCAGTCGACTGAATTTAAAAGATGTGCATTTCAGAACAATTATCTATGCAATGACACAGGTCAATCGACTGGCTGACCTGAGTAAGTCTCCAAAGCTGTGGTATGTTGCATAGAACTCAATAAAAAAATTATATTTTGAAGTAAAATCCATTTGTGTGTGTGAGACTACTTGAGGAATGATTCTAATGATATTTTCACATAACTAAGACTCAAAATCGAGATGAATATACATATGATATTCTGAATTGAAGTCTTGTCTTGATTGAAGTTCCATTCTCTTATTGTCGTCATGTTACACCATCATGTGATCTATGATCATCAATGGTTTTTGATGTTCTTTCTCATGAATCAAAACCATAATTCGACATTCTCCCCCTTTTTGATTGATGACAACATATATAATTGACGATATATAATACGAGTTATAAAGAATTAGTTTTCTTAGTTTTCTCCCCCTGAATGTATGGCTCTGCCAAAATTGTTGGAAAACACAATAATTTGTCCCCCTTTTTCATTGAAAAAAGGAATACTTAGAGATAGCCAATGTACCATAACATACATAATCACATAAACATACCATTCATACAACACTTCACAATATCACAATATATTACATAGTTCATAGTCATATGAATTTAAACAAACACCGAAGCACATTTCGAATGCAGTTTGAAGTAGAACTTAGTAACAAGATTGTTGTTGAATGAGTAGAAAAGAGAAATAACTTACTAACCATTAAGCCAAAAGATCAAAAGACAACTTACTCTGCGTCCAAATCAAAGGGATCTTCCTCTTTTGGTTGAACCGGTTTCTTCCCTTTAGTAATGTCACGAGATGTTCCGCCAGTGCCACTTGTGCTGGAGCTTGTGGCTTCGGAAGTTGACCAAGAGAATTGTGAAGCCGGCCTTTTTCCACGGTCCCAATGCAAAAGTCTGGTAGAGGAAGTTGCATAAGAAATTGCTTCCCATAAAGTTGTGGAAAATCCTTTAACCCTGTTAAGCTTCTTATCTATTTTATTGAGGCGAGAGCCAAGAATAAGTTGGATTTGCGCGAGCAAATCAATAGCCACTCTTAAAGTTTGGCAAATAACTGGATGACGAATAACCTTTTCTTCGGATTGATGGGGTTGTGAAGTAGATTGTTCGGCAATGTGGATTTCTTGTCGTCTTTGATGTTGAGTTGCTTTCCAATCTTGAAATGTAATAAAGAAATCCGGAGGATCAGGGAGTTGCATGAGTCTTATAGTACGAATATTGTATAATCCAACTTTGGGGAACTCGGATTTGGGCGATTTTATACTGAAATCATTTAAAAGTTGCATTATACATTCCCAAAGTAAATCACATTTGTTCTTCCTTGGTTAAAACTTAGGAATTCGTCCATAATATGTTGAGTCCAGTTGACACACAAATTTCCCCATATAGCATATAGAGCATAGAAATTATCGGGATATACTAATACATATGACCCTGTCTATAGAGTTATACTCTTAAGAAGAAACTTGTGCATGAGTCTAGCTTTTGGTCGAAATGACATAGATTTAACTTCTACAGCATCATCTTTTAGGAGTAAATGATTTATATTGTCCCGAATTTTCCTATCACAATATATATCCAGAAGATTTATACCCCCAACTCGAATTTGAAGTAAATGGTACATATGATCTAAAGGAAGAAAAACTAAAATTCCACATATCGAAGTCCAAATGCAATTTTCTTGATTCCTAGGTGGCTGGTTCTTGAAGATTCAAGTTTGCATAGAATAGCTTAACCATTGTATGGTTGATTTTCAGATTATTCTTTTTGCAATCGAGAAAAGTATCCAAACCGCTTCGTTCAAAAAGTTCCCGAATGCCATAAGAGTTGAAGTCGGGATAATGAACAAAGGTGCCATCGAAAATGCGGGAGTCTTGCATTTTTATCCACCATTGAATGGCTTTATCATGGACAATCAAGTAGCAATTTGAGAGTTTATAGGATTAGAAGATGAAGAAGGAGCCTTTTTGACACGTTTTGATTGCCTAAGGGCATGGAGAAATAAGAGAAAATTGAAAAGAGTGAAATTTGGTAATGGTGCAGAGATGAATTTCGGAATATAGGGCTGAAAGAGTGAAGAAGAAGGTTAAAAAGATGAACAGTGTGTTAAAAATAGTAGGTAGAAGCAGTTATTATTCAGAAAATTCTGATCAGTCGACTGAATTACCTGAGTAAGTCGACTGAATCTGAACCCGAGAGTTTTTACACTCTACAATCATTCGATTGACTAAGACTATTGGGTCGACTGATCTAGGCTTAAGTTGATATCAGTAACCTTTTGCTTATAAAATGTAGAATAACTTATTTATAACATAATATAGATGAAATAAAAACAATAATTATTCAGTCATAACACATATATCATACAAACAATAAGAAATGATCATGATAGATGTTTGTCGAGACGGAGTTAAAAAGATACATTATTTAGAGCATGGGCTTGGGGTAGATTTCTCAGTTTTCTTAGTTGGTGTCTCATTGTGAATTGGTGACCATCCCTGTCCACATTCCCATGAGTTTGGTGATATGGGTGGTCATTGTGGGCTAGGAGACCAAGGATTTTTAGCCCGAGCAGGTTCTTTAACACTAGAATAGGAGGAGCCACAAATTTATAGAGCCACTTGCTCTAGAAAAGATAGCCACCGTGAGTTCATTTTCTGTTCATACCACATTTCTTTTTGAAGATCCAGAGATTGTTGTTGATAGTGATGAATTTCATTCACCTTTTGTTTGGTGGAGGATGAGCCAAAAAGTAATGAATGCTTCGATTTATTTGAAGGAGGCGTATAACTGGTATGATGATTGTGATCTCTAGTAATGGGAACTTGTTCATGAATGGGTGTTGGAGTTTGAAGTGAAGGTGTATTTGGAGAATAGGAAGTGATAGAAATATAGGAGATTCTAGAGTCCGAGCTATTAGAGTTCAAGGAGTTTGATGACATAGTTGAGAATAAGAAGTATTCAAAGATGTTTGGAGTTGAAGAATATACAGAATGCAAGATGTGAAAAGAAAGAAGAAAAGTTGATAAATTTATAAGCAGTGTGAGACAAAAATAACGAGTGAACATAAAGTTTCAAGGAATTTCTACCATAACTAAAAATAGAAAAATATTTGGTGGACAAAACTTTAGTTTAAACACGAGGCTTAGATAATTTATATTAAACTTTATAACCTTTTTTTAAAATGTATATAAACTTATTATCGTAAAAAATTATAAATCTTTAGAGGAGATGATTTGAAGTTATCGTCTTAATTTTGTAAAAACATTTTCGATTAAAGGTTTTGTAAATATATCGGCCAACTGATTTTTAGAGGATACGAATTCAAGACTTATTAATTCTTTTTCAATACAATCACGAAGAAACTGATGATGAATGTCAATATGTTTTGTTCGTTAATGATTTATTGGATTTTTAGCGAGTTGAGAAATGTTAGAGAGTGAATCTTGAATTTTCTCAAGTTCCTCTTCTAATATTTTCTTTTCTTCTTTAAGCATATCTCTTTCGAATTCTTCTCTTTTTTGATTTTCCAAAGCTTTTTTATATTTCCTTTTGAGACTTTTCAAAGTGTCTAGAAGTTCTGAATTTATATCTATCATATCATCAAAAGTTAAATCACTAACCTCATTATCTTTTGCCATGAAGCATGCATTTGCTTGTTCATTATCACTGTCACTTTTGCTTTCGAAGGATGAAGAATCTGAGTCATCCCATGTTACTGAAAATGCTTTTCTCTTGAACTTATTCTTCTTATTTTTGTTGTTGTATGCTTTCTTTTGTTCTAGACAATCTTTTTGCATGTGTCCCTTTTTGTGACAGTTAAAACATTCTATTGTTGAGGTTGATGGTTTGTTGAAGCTTCGTTTTCCATTACTCTTGTTCATTTTTCTATATTTCAAAAACTTGTTAAAATTTTTGCAATAAATGCTAGGTCTTCCTCATCCGAGTCTTAGTCTTCTTCTTCAACATGAAAAGCTATGTTCTTCTTGTCTTGTGCTTGTACTCTTTTAGCCTGCAAATTCACTTCATAGGATATTAGATTTCCTATTAACTTTTCTGGTTTCATGATAGAAAGATCATTAGCTTCTTCAATGGCTAAGACTTTTCTTTCCCATTCGTCCGTTAATAAGTTTTGGATTTTTAAAATAGTATCAAAGTAAAAATATGTCTCTCCTAGTCCCTAATAAAGAGTGAAGAATATCTTGAAATCTGGAGTACATATCTTTTATTGATTCATCTTGCTTCATCCTAAAATTTTGAAATTGATTCTTAAGCATAGATATTTTACTCTGTTTAACCTTGTTAGTACATTCATGAGTGATTTTTAGTGTTCTCCATGTTTCATAGGCAGTGTTGCACATATAACATGATTAAACTCATTTTTGTCTAAAGCGTAAAATAACATGTTCATGGCTTTGGCATTTGAAGAAGCATCTTGTTTTTGCGTAATTAACCATGTTGGAAATTCAGTTGTGGGTATGTGATACTCTAATTGTGTAATTTTTCATGAATCAAAACTATATGCTTGCATTTATATACGTGTGTTGCCCAATAGCTATAATTCATGCCATTAAACAATGGAGGTCGTGCTGTGGATTGTCATTCTATAAAACTGGTGTTAGTATTACTATCCATATTAATAGAATATTGAATAACTGTGTGACCGTTATAGGTTGACCTGCTCTGATACCAAATGAAAGTGAGCTATGCTATGGATCATGCAATATGGATATACAATAATGCAGAGAATAATGTAGGCAGCAATATAATTAATAATGCGGAAAATAAGTGCAATAAAAAAATAACACCGAATATTTTTATACTGGTTTGAAGCACCATCCTACGTCCAGTCCCAGACTCCTTCTGGAATTACACTAAAACAATAACCCTCACTTAACCCGGACGAACAGGTCTATACAACACCTGGACAGCTGAACAGGATTTCCGCCTCAACAACCGAAGAGGTCTTTCTGTCTGAGCAACCGAACATGACTTATACTAGATACAGAAAGCTTTGTTGACTAGTATGTTCTTGATAACATAGATATGTCTGGAATTACACCCTTCCTATAATCAAATCCTCAAGAGTATTTTGTGTGTGTATTGATTGAAAGGAAGAAAATCACTTAGAATCGAAGAATATGTATATTAACACAAAGATTCAAGCGATATAGAGTTTGTGATTGCTTTGAATTGCAAAGAATATAGAGCGAGAATAAATTAGGAGAATAGAGAAAGAATTCGGTGATTTTGAAAAGAATCAAAGCATGTTTATATAGAGGATATAGAGATGCAATTAGTCGTGAAAGACCTCAATCAAAAGTTGCATCCGTTTCTCTTGAAATTGGATAGAAACCCCTTCATGAAAGAACGTGTCTTTTCAACCAACTAGCTGTTATTTGATGTTCAATCAACTGCCTCGGAAGTGCCAGTTGATTAAATTTAAAAGACATGCAATTATCTATGCATTGACACAAGTCAGTCGACTGGCTGACCTGAGTCAATCGACTGACCTCTGCTATGTTGCACAGATCTCAATAAAAAATTATATTTGAAGTAAAATCCATTTGTGAGCATCTGACTACTTAAGGAATGATTTTAACATTATTTTCACATAACTACGAATCAAAATTGAGATAAATATACATACTATATTTTGAGTCGAAGTCTTGTCTTGATTGAAGCTCCATTCTCTTATTTTCGTCATGTTACACCATCTTGTGATCTATGATCGTCAATGGTTGTTGATGTTCTTCGTCATGAATCAAGACCATGATTCAACAGAAGCAAGGGTTTCGACCCCTTCAAAATCTTCTTTACAAAACAAAAGGGGCAACCTCTTTCAAAACTATTCTCTAAAACCATTTGACGAAGTCGAAAGCTATCTAATTGAAAGCATTCATTTCGAAGGCAAAGCAGGCGCATTTCCTTTTAAAAGCAAAACAAGGCTTCAACCCCTTTGGAACCCCTATTCCAACTCTATGCCTTTCGCTTATTTCCAATCCACTACGTACCCAGTATTTGATACCATATGTATTGGTTTCAAATTGGTTGGAGGCAGAAGTGCCTAGTCAAAAGGTGCTGTCAAAAGTGGCGTAATAGAAAAAACATGGTAAAACTGATTTATAACTTTAAAAAGTAATTCCTTTTCGAATAGCCTGCTTTGTTTTTCAACATATGATTGGTTGCTTATTTCTTTTCCAAAAACTTTACAAAATGTGCTGTCGAATTTTCAGAAGTAAATAATTTAGGTATTTACAAAATGACCATTCTCCTTTTATAAATATATAAAACATTTAAGTCCCATACCGTGAATTTTTTTATATACTTATTGAAACACTTAGGAAAATTGTACAAAAATTCCCGTAAATCGTTTCTAATAAGTTTTCTAACATATTTAAATTTCTAACCCGAAATATATATAAAATAGCTGTAACTAATTTTAAACCCAATTAACTACTTTCTTTACTAGAAAATTAATAATTAATCCACGTTAATTCGGTAAATTATGAAATTTGAATCCCATCTCCAAAATATTATTTTTGACCTTATATAAAAATCGCAAGGCATTTGGATGTCATATAATAGGGTTTTCACGTTATAACTTATCATAAATTCTATATGAAATAGGATAAATCATCAATAAGCATATATATATATATATATATATATATATCGATTTTAACAATCAAACATGACAGACATTCGCAAAATAATTTGGATCTCAATCTAAAATCGAAAATAGGAAAGCATGAGAAGCAACCTATTATTCACCTTTAGCTTGTGATTAAGAAGTTGAGATTTGATCTTGGATTAAGTTGCTTAAGCTTCCTTATTTTAGATTCTTGCTTATCTTCTTCTTCCTTTTCCCTTAATGGTAGCTGGCCTCTTTAGTATTTGATTTTGTTTTCTAATAACTCAACCACAAAGGGAAGAGCCCTTACCCAGTGAGTTCGCCAACTCTAGAGTGATTCAAGCCAACCCCAGCATAGAGGTATGATGTTCTCAACTGAGTTACTGGTTTTATAGGAATCCACCTCCACGCCTTGAAGGGGGTATGGCAAATGGATGTCAAACACGCGACCTCGTTAATAGAAGGCAAGTCTCTCAACCACTGCGCCACTACTTGTGGACCTCATTAATAAGGTATTTGATTTTGTTTTGAACGTGAAGTTGGACATGTATGAGGATTTAGGGTATAAGGATATGACTTACTCCTACTTTGTCCCCCTTCTACTACCCTAACTTATTGTATTTTATTTTCCCTTAGTTCATTTATTATTAGGCACGACTACCTACTAATCACATAAATCTCAATCCCTTACCCATTTACATTATTTCATTTAATTTAACTAATTAAATGTCCTAAATAATGTTAATTAAAATTAAGATCATTACATGAATAGTGTATTTTAAGCGATGATAATCATCCATCACTTCCTTATGGAAACCATCTAAATCAGGGACAGCAAGTCTACTACTCCTCCATAAGCGATTACGAGCATCAAGAGAATAACTAACAAGATTATCATCTACATCACTAAACTCCAACCTCTAAATAAGAGCAAAAATAGCAATGTCTCTCTTTTGAGCCTTAGCAATCCGATCAATCAAGGCTATTCGAGCGACAAGACTGGCTAATATAGCACCCAAACCAACAGCAAAACCTTTATCTCGAATACCATAAATAGAAAGTAATTCCAAAACCTTCCACTCTGCTTACATCATATAAACAACAGCCCGATGCTTCCAACTTAAAACATCAGCTACTCTATTACCCTTTTCAAAGAGCATACTGAATCTTATGGTCACGGGCTGTAAGATACTTAAACCAACATTGTTGCCTCATGTTAAAGTCCTTTTGAGTAAGCAGATACTCTAATAGCTTATGATCTATATAAAGAACAAATCTCCCGCCAAGCAAATAATGTTGCCATATCTTCAATGCAAAGACAATAGCGGCAAGCTCGAAATAATAAGTGGCATAACAGACTTCACTAGGATTTAGATGCCTAGATGCACAAGCCACTACTCTACTACTCTGCATAAGCAATGCTCCTAAACGAGAGCCATATGCTTCGGTGTAAACTTTAAGATCCTTGTTACCCTCCAATACAATAAGAATTGCATGAATTAGTAACTCCTTTAACTTCTAAAAAGCTACCTCATATTTGTCAATCCACTGAAATTTTACTTCCTTCCTAGGAAGATTGGCAAGAGGTAGCACTATCTTTGAGAAGTCCTTTATGAAACATTGATAGTTTTCGGTTAAGCCTAGAAAACTAGGGATCTCAGTAACTATCTCGAGCCTCTTCTAATTTTGAATACCCTTAATCTTAGTTGGGTCTACAACAATACTACCCTTTGACACTATGTGGTCTAAGAACTTACCTCTTTCTAAAAGTGACATTTAGAGAATCTGGCCTTCAATTGATTCTGCCTATGTTTTCCTGGAATAGCTCAGAAGTGCTGCTCATGCTCTACTTCTGTCTTGCAATAACCCAAGTTATCGTTAATGAATACCAAGAAGAATTTATTCATATAGTCTTTGAAAATATTTTTCATCAAATTGACAACGTATGCAGGCTCATTTGTCAACTAGAATGACATTATAAGACACTCGTAAGAGCCATAAAAATTTCAAAAAGATGTCAGTGAAATACTACCCTCTACAATAAGAAGCTGATGGAAACTAGTTGCAAGGTCAAGTTGAGAAAAGACCTTAGCATTAGCAAGCCAATCAAACATATCATCTATCTTAGGCAAAGGATATATATTCTTTTTAGTGTGCTCGCGCAGCTTCCAATAGTCAATACACACCCTAAGGGAATTGTTATCCAAGTTTTTAACCCAATAGAATTCAATAGAAGTTAGAACATCTATGTCAAGTTGAAACGACTCAACAATCAGCTAGAAGGATCAAAAGGAGGAACTAAGAGGGACTCAGGAGAAAAAGAGCAAAATTAACCTAAGGGGATGGATGACTAGAGATCCATCACCTATGGATGGCTAGCGATCCATAAATATTGCTCATGGGTCATCCCTTATTTTTACATCATGAAGCATTATCTTTTCTAGGGATGCCTGCTACGTTTCACGATATTCTAAGCAAGCTAGATCGAGAGGTGGGCATTCGTCTGATTCCAGTAATAGTCCAATGCAGCGTGTATATGAATAATCATCAAAATAATGCAACTATTTACCAAATTGCATGAGGGGAATCCATTAAAGGCGTGGAATATAATACAATTTAAGTGAGCTAAAAATAAGCTAACTTCATGGATTGCTAGTGAACCATGCCCTATGGATCACTAGCGATATATCATATTTGATCCATCGTATTAGCTCGGCTCACTACAATATTTCCTAGGCGCCTTCATATCTTTAAATGCAAGCCTTTGGAAAGGCGGCCTAGCATAATAGCTCTCCAATCTTTGTAAATACTCATCCATCCATAACATAAAGAGAATCTTTTGGATTGGCTGCTGGAGCTCTGTAGAAGTTGTTCTTCACTCTTCTCCTCCCACACGGTAGTCATCTAGGGGTTTACTGCAATACTTTAGTGAACTCTTGCACTTGTGACTTGATCTAACTAAGAAGTTCAATCAAATTGTAATCAAATTTAACTTATATTAGCAGTCAGTCAATAGAAAAAGTTATAAAGTGGACGTGGGCTACATTAATAACCAAACCACCATAAAAACCTTCTTGTTCCTCAACTTTTTATGTGATCCACCATTGCTTTTCTATTTTATTTGCTTTGATAAAAAGGTCTGGGGCTTTCACACTCAATCTAAAGCGTTGATCCATTTTTTGGGTTAACATTTTGGTGCTTTCACAATGAAAACTGAATCCAAACTTAGATATCTACTTTGAATGAGATAGGTTTAGGAGTTATCCTCAATCTCTGCTCAGAAGATCTACTGCAGAGATTCAATGGCACCAGGAAGAAGGTGAACCGCTTTTGGAAGATCCATAGGAGCTGTAATTGCCAGAAAGTAGATCAATCCTCAGTAAATTGTAGTCAATGGAACCAACATAGGAGATCAGGTGCTTGGTTCCTCTACTCAGCGTGAAGCTTTCACTAGAGATGAATTAAATAAAACGGTGGATGAAATTATCAAAAGAAGGAAAATAGCCAAAGAGCTATTATGGACAAATTGAATGCTCTATTGAACTTACAGTCACATGCTGCTCCAAGAATCATGACTGAGTTTGCGGTTGCAATGGAACAAGAAAATTCTTCCTTCTCTAACCTAAACAGGAGAAACAGAAAGCAGTAGTAGAAAGGAGTGATATGTGGATTGTAGGAATTAATATGGAAGGAAACACAAACATTCCACCAACTGTGAGGAAACCAGCTACAAAGTTGAATTTAGGGGCAAAAACCCCTCGAGAAGATTTAGCAATGGATCTGTCCGCCTTAGAAGATGGTGAGCGACTTGACGGTGACAAGTTGGAAGGAAATACCAATGCATTCAATAAAACCAGAGAGATCCAAACAGCCCCAACTAGACCAACCATAAGCTATTGTAACCCTGAGGGAGTGCCTCTTCCGAAGACAGAAAAGCTTAGGCTTCAGCCCACTTACCAAGATCGTTTGGAAAGTCAAACTACTGGTGTAGTCACTGACAGCCAACCCGTAGATTACCAGACATCTCAGACATATATCATGGACATGGTCAAGCGACTAATGTATGAAAGTAAAGACAAAAGTGATTATTAATAAGGATCTGCTCCAGGTTAGAATCCTTTCACTGACAACAGCGGTACCTTCAAAAGTTCACTATGCTAATTATTCAATCTTACGATGGGATGAGAGGCCCCAAACACCACTTGTATATGTATAGATGGTACATGGATGGAGCAAATGCTTCGAATGTGGTTCGATGTAGATGCTTCTCGATTTTCCTGGAAGGAATTGCTTCAATGTGGTTCATCTGGATTCCACTAAGACCCATCTCCACCTTTCATCAACTAGCAACAAGATTCCTTGATCAATTTAGGCTTCACACGGCACAACCAAAGGATGTGATTTCCTTATCCTGACTATTCCAGGGGTGGAATGAATCTCTAAAGTCCTTCATGAATTAGTTTAACACCACGGTGACTGAAGTAAGTATTCTAAGCGAGGATATTGTTTTCATGGCCTTGGTCTATCCTATCCACCCTGAAACTAAATTCGAGAGATGGATCAAAATAAAACAACCTACCACTTGGAAGGATTTCGACCGTTAGGCAAGCCAGTATTTGAGATTCAAAGAGGAACAGGAACTAGAAAGTTGCTAACTTACAATAAACCAACATTGGGTAGAGTGGCATGCCGACAAATTAAGACATAAATACTCTGGGACCATTGAAGGGATTGCAGAAAAAATGGAAATTCGAAAAGGAAGAACCAGAATATCAACAAGAGAAATGGCAGTTGCAAGCGATTCAAAGGTTTGAGGCCCAAAGAATACACCCCAGTCAATGATACTCTAGAAAACATCTACACAGGGGATGGAAGAGTACAAAAAGCTGCCTAAAAGGAAGCAATGGAACATCAAAAGAATTTTGAAAAGTACTGCCGCTTCTATGAGATACATGTCCACAACATGAATGAGTGACATCGCCAGAAAAACTTAATTGAGGAACGGATTCGGGAAAACAAACTTTAGCAGTATGTGAGAAAACCACAGAATCCTGATCAACCCGTAGCACTACAAGCTCCTAGAGATAGAGGGAATCAAGCTTTAACCATCAAATAGGGACCCAGTCGGACTGAATAGAGACTCGTCATTGAAACAATATCTGGAGGACCCCATCCCATGCAAAAGAATTAGGAAGAAATAGAGTGGTATGCGAGCTCATTAAAGCACGCTTCGAAAGATCCGTGCTTTGCGATCGAAGATGGAACCCCTATAAAGCAATAGAGAACCATGAACGATGACATAATATTTAAAAATCGAGATACTAAAGGAACAAAAGCTCCAACTCTCGCTCGCATAGTCATGAAAGTAGGAACCGGACCTGCCATGGTCCAACAAGTATTAGTAGACAATGGAAGTTATGTAAAAAAACCTTTTCAAATGCACCTTTGATCAAATGAAGATCAGTATCAAAGATGTATCCGCCCGCAAACAAAGATCTAGGGATTCACAAGTAAACCCAAACAACTTGTCAAAACGATCGATTTACCCGTAGAACTCGGAGAAGGCGGCCGAAGAGTCACCCACATCCAAAACCTTTTTGATTATAGATGAAATTTCGACCTATAAGGCCTTTCTTGGTCAGCACACCTTGGTAGATTTCGTGCTTGCTTTAGCTTAATGGTGTCTAACTATGAAATTTCCGAAGGAAAATGGAGTTAGGGTGATCAAAGGAGACCAAAATGCCTCTAGAGAATGCTATATCGTAGAACTACGCAAGTCTAAAAGAAAAGAAAAGGGAAGAATGTGGGAAGAACCCTCCACATTCGTGAACCTACCAAATAACAAATACAGAGTCGACCTTGGCTTGGGGACCATAGCCGTTTTGATAAGGCTTTGGACCCTAGAAAGAAGAGTTCGGGG
The DNA here is from genome assembly GCA_030765085.1 of Allium cepa. NCBI lineage: Eukaryota > Viridiplantae > Streptophyta > Magnoliopsida > Asparagales > Amaryllidaceae > Allium > Allium cepa. Next base: position 476,061,125 of record CM060937.1, read on the forward strand.
GAGGAACATGAAAAATCGACAGAATCGACGGTGTCTGTCCCGGTTGATATGGATGACCCAACACGGGTCTTGAAAATTGGATCATATCTTGGAAACAGGATGTGACTAGAACTCATCAAATTTATCCATGCCAATCTGGATGTATTCGTTTGGAAACATTCTAATATGTGTGGAGTGTCGCCGGAGATCGGATGCCATGCACATAACATTGATCCTACGTATATGCCAGTAAAGCGAAAAAGGCGCAGCCTAGGAACCGAGCGGTCCAAAGTGATAAGAGAAGAAGTGGATAGACTGATGGAGAATGGTTTTATCTGCAATGCAACTTACCCAACGATCTTAATCAAGAAGTCCAATAGGAAATGGAGAACTTGTATCGATTACTCGGATCTAACACAAAGCTTACCCGAAAGACAGCTTTCCTCTACCCCGAATCGGTCAGCTAATGGACAAGACAACTGGACATGAATTGCTATCATTTATGGATGCATACTTGGGATACAAACAAATCATGAAGCACAAACCAGATCAGAAAAATAACAGTTTCATTACTGATATGGAACTATACTGCTACAAATTGATGATATTTGGCTTAAAGAATGCTAGGGCAGCCTACCAACGACTAGTGACCACCATGTTTAAATATCAAATTGAGAAAACTATGGAATTTTATGTGAGTGATACGTTGGTTAAATCGCGCACAGCTGCAAATCATTTAGCAACGCCGTTGAAATGTTTAAAGTACTCTGCAAATATGGAATAAAGCTTAATCCACATAGGTGTCACTTTGGGGTAGCATGTAGAAAGTTCCTGGGATTCATCGTAAGTTCCATGGCATCGAAGCAAATCCCAAACAAATAAACGCTTTACGAAAAGTAAAGGCCTCGAGGAACATGAAAGAGTTACAAAGCTTGAATGGAATGGTTATAGCACTGAGCTTATTTATCTCAAAAACAACCGATAAATGTATACCATTCTTTGATGTGTTAAAGAATGGAAAGAAGAACTTCGAATGGAATCTAGCTTGTCAAACTGCAATCAAAGGGCTGCTGCAACATATGGGAAGCCCGCTAATCCTGTCCAAGCCGGTAGACGGAGATGATTTATGCATCCACTTTGTTATCTTGCCCTATGCATTGAGTGCCGCGCTCATACGAGAAGAAGCTAAGATACAGTGACCCGTATTTTACATTTGTAAACGGTTCACTAGAGCAGAAAAGAACTACCTAAAATTGGAAAAACTGGCATATCGCCTCTTGATGGCATCCATAAAGTTATGGCCGTACTTCCAGGCACACCCAATCATAGTGCAGATAGATCAACCCTCGAAGCAAGTGTTATACCACCACGAGACCCTCGATGGCTTATCAAATGGAACATCAAAGTAATTCAGTACGAAATCACATACCACCCTCGAAAGGCAATCAACGGGTAGGTGCTGGCTGATTTCATTGTCGAGTTTACAATACGAGACAACAAGAAAGAAATAACTCCGGAAGTGGAGGCACATTGGAAGTTGTTCGTTGATGTTGCATCTAAAAACTTCTGCTCAGGAGTAAAGGTTGTGCTTGAGACTCCTGAAGGATTATCCATTTTCTATGCCTTATGCTTTGAAATGTAAGAAATAATGAGGCAGAATATGAAGCATTGATATTCATGCTAAAAGTGGTGAAGGAACTCATTATAAAGTCCATACACATCTATAGCGAATCTCAACTAGTTATCTAATAGGTAAAAGGTGAATACCAGGCTTGTGGGAGAGAACCTCACCCCGTACATATTTTAAGTGCAGGAACTGCTGAACAACATTGAGCATTACACAATCACTCATATCCTGAGGGAACAGAACCCGAAGCCCGACTATCTTGCCAAAGTGGCCAGTTCCAAAGAAGTTCAACCGTTAGGGCTAGTCTCGATTGAAACCCTTACCACTCCAAGCAAAAAAAAGTGGTTATGGACTGGATTTTTGGAAAAACCAAAGAACTAGAGACATGGATGAAGCTAATCAAGGACTACCTACTCGCGGGAACAATCCCTGTAGATAAGAACTAGCGGAAATATTCGAAAGTGGCGAGTTCAAGGAATTTTGCAAACACTTTCGAATTAAGGAAAGTTTTACCACCGTCGCATATCCGTAAGAAAACGGGCAAATGGAAGCAGTAAATAAGATCATCAAGTCCACCATCAAAAGACGGCTAAATAAAGCAAAAGGAAATTGGGTCGATGAACTTCCACTCGCACTATGAGCTTACAGGGCAATGCACAAATCTGCAATTGGGCACTCTCTGTTTGCCCTGTCATATGGTTTAGAAGAAATGGTCCCAGTTAAGATAGAAGACTCATCTCATCGAAGGCAAAACTTCAATCAAAGGCAGAATGAGCGACACTTACTCCATTCTCTTAATATGGTCGATGAGAAGAGGACGGAAGCCGATTTAAGAACCGCTGCTCACCAGAAAGGGTCACACGATACTTCAACTCAAAGGTCCATAACCACACCTTAGAAGTGGGAGACCTTGTCCTTAAGATGGTCTACCTTGTACTAGGAGCAATCGAACCAAACTGGGAGGGACCCTATGTGATTGGTCAGAAGCTAGGGGATGAGATATTCAAGCTAACAATCGTCGACGGAACCCAAAATTCCTCGAGCATGGAACAGTGAATCGCTGGGGCCTTACTTTATCTAAGACTATCTTATGTATTTCATATTTCCCAAAATAAGCCATCCTGGAATACCAGAGGCATTTTAAATAGGCAAAACTTTCCAAACTTTTATTAATAAATTTGGTTTTCTTTCTGAACCAATAAAATTATGTTCACAAAAGTAACATGCTGAGTTGGCAGGGTCAAATTGACTCAAAACCATCTAATCATTTCTTAAGATAGTGGAATGATGCTTAAGTTCGCCTCATCTACCTGTCGGGCTGATAGAAGCAAATCAACTTAAAACGTTGGGTCCATGGAACTCAATCCCTACCTTCTTAGAACCAATGTTTCTCCAGCAGCACTAGAAAGGCCCCAATCAAAGCCGCACGCCTCCATAAGCCGTGCATTGTTTCTTAAGTTGTTAAAGCATGCTCTCGAAATAAAAATTCCTCACGTTTCTTGAAGATTGGTAACGTCGAGAAATTCAAAACCATTTCGAATCGACAGGTCATATCGCTCCCATAGGCCATGGATCCCATAAGTCGCGCACATTCCGGAAAGCCATGCCTCTAATAAGCCACACACACTCTTAAAATCTGTGCACTTATTAAGCCACACATTCTCTTAAGCACCAGCGTTGTCCTGACAATGCCGGGAAAATCTTCTGTTATAGGACTAACAAGAATTCACTCCTACTATCAGCATGAATCCATAAATGTCGCATGAGTATCAATCAGAAAAGAATATCGACTGTTGACCGACAAAATCTCCAAAATCGAGACACTCAAGTCACAAGTTCCTAAAGATGGGAACCGCAAAACAAATTCGACCACAGATATTCAAAAAATCACATGGATCAACTGATCATTTGTCAAGTATTTGAAGTAAACAGCCTCGTGAACTGGGGCCACACACCAATAATCAACCCAAAAAAACCAACTACTTCACGATTCTATTACTCCAAACAAAGAATTTTGTAGTAATTACAGAACTAGATAAAATTATGGTAAATAAAATTGGCATAAGTGCATGAAACAAGATAAGTAGAGAAATAAAGTTACAATCAAAATGTCAACAATATATTACTTATAACATTTCTATATAAAGTCAAGATGTAGTGGCCGTATCTACACAATGTCGGCCAACAATAAGAAAATACAGATGCTACAACAACAAAAGTAATGAGTATAGACTCTACACTCGTACAAAATACGTATCAAACAAATCAAAATGTCCTAATATCTGGCTCCACAGTTACTCGAGCCTACGAATGTTTCTTTCCACCGCTCCCCCTCCCACCTTTGGTCGGAAGTTTCTTTTTCTTCTTAGAATCCCTGCCAGGAGTTGTGTCATACCTGAAATATCAACTATCTCCTCCATGCCAGCATCTCCTCCCTGTTCTTCGACCTTCTCGAAAGACTCCCCCTTGGTCTTGCGCTTCCAGGACTTGTGGGAGCTCATTGAAGACTTTCACTCCTCCAACTTTTCCTTCTTAACGACCACCATCTACTGCCTAGTTTTACTTAGCTGGCCAGTTTGATATTCCTACTCTCGAGCTTCAGATGCTATGAAATCGCCCTCCAGAGATATAGAAGGGTCGTCCAGAACGTGCGACGCAGCGATCTTCTCGGATTCCAGCCCTAGTTGTGAGCTAGAAACAGGTGCAACAGTCAAAGCGGCTACAGAAACAAGTAACGAGGCAGTTGAAATAGCAACTGGCCCGAGGACCGAAGAGATCGGTAGGTCAGTAGGTAAAGAAGATGGACCTATAAAGTCAAAAATGAAAGCATTCAGTTCGTTTTGTTCTTATAGCGTGAGTTGAAAATTCTCTAACTTAGGGGAAACAAAAAGGTTACGTACATCAGAAGAATGGCCAAGAATTTCAATCTCATACGCCCCACCTTCTCCTTCTTTGGATGGCTGTAAGATCCTTGGAGGAGTTTCAGGACCACTGGAGGCTTTCGAGACAGCTACCAATGGGGCAGAAAACAAGGCAGTACCGACTGAACTCGCCAACTGATTGCGAGGCTGTTTCGATGATTTGCCAGGCCCGGATGTGAAAGGCTCCAATAGTGCTTTAGCAGTAGTTGTTGTAGCAGCATTGGTGGCCTCTTGTTCCCTCTCAATTCAAATGATCTCCTGACCCTCTATCAAAGCCTTCTTTGACACTACGTTGAGATAGGAATCCTCCAACTCTTGATTGGTTTATACATCCCCGTTCTCTCAAAAATGGGCCAAAACTTCTTCCTAAACCACAAGAAGAGTATGCAGTATTTTGGGGCTCAAATATCTGAGGCTCCCCTGATGCAGCAAGGAGCTAACATAGAAATTCAAGGCGCTGCCATCCATCTTCTCCATTTTCCTTTAAAAAGTATTCTGCAACTCCAAGTAGTCCACTGCCAGGGCGGCCTTCTCAACTTCAAATTCGGTCTTTTGAGCATTATGATATGTGACTTATTTTTGGAGCAAATCAATCATTTGGGTGTGATCGAAAATGGTCCTGTCACGAGATTCCACCACTCCCGTGTATCAGCAATTGTCTTTTTATAGGCTTCGATGGCTTCATTATGAATGGCAATAGTTTTCTTCTGTATTTCGATGGTCTCGTCACGTGCTTCAAGCTCCTCTTTCGGCATAACCTCATCCGTATGAATCTTCTTGATTTCGTCTTGGAACATTATTTTAATTTTTATATGGGCCTCTTTTGCTTCCTTCGGCAAGCCACCGTTGCTCCTACTCTCTCGGAGTGCAACGTCCCTCTCCTTTCTCATCTTCTTGATTCTGCCATCATGTTCATTAACGTCCTCTCATAATAGTCCTTTTCTGACTCGAAGGAGAGGATCTCTTGGTAGTTTTTATGGTTGGTGTATGCCGGTTGCTTACATAACTTCTCCCATCCTTTGGCTTGTTCCAAAGAGGTATGAATCACATGGAGACGGGGCATATCAAATCTTTCTGGATTGGGTGCAGATTGTGATCATATTTAACTCCATTTAGAAACCTTTCGGGGAGCGCAGGTTCGAGTTTAAGGAGCCAAATAGGAGAATATAAGTCGGCCTCCAACAGGGACATGAAGAACAAAAACTAGCACTCCATGAGTTAACAGGGAATGGGAGGAAGATGAAACTTGAACAGTGGAAGACGGAATATCAACTTCTTGGATGAGCACCATTATAGCTCATCCACCCTGTAGGGATGGATGATGCACCGTTATGGCAGTCCGAAGGGATGAGAACTGCGATCTTCCTTCAACTTCTTGGATGGCTCTTCTCGCTCATCAAAAGTTTTTCTCTTCTCCTAACCACTTCTGTAAACTCCACCCCATTTCCTATCATCTCGACGACGTAAGTCGGCTTCCAAATCCTTCCTCCTCTACTTTTCCACGATATCTCGAGGTGATGGTGGCTTGAAGTCCGTCTTGACCAGCTTTGCGCATCGGCAAATTGGTTAAGGTCCTCACAAAGTCCATGGCTTCTCATAGTAACCGATATAAAAAATAAATAAAGAACTTTAGCGACAGGAAATGAACCTAAAAAATGCATATGTAAGTGAAAGTGACCCTAGTGAAATGTATCGTGTGCCATAGGCGGCCTAAAAAGACTTCACAAACTTGAACGGGAGGTCATTACAGTGGGAATCAAGCTAAATCTAGACACACCAGACAAACCCTCGAACTCTAAATCTTCTCTCATGAGTTCATCGATGTCTACATAAACATAGCTCAAATCCCCAAAGTCAATACTAGGTTCCTTAAGCGGAGAACCTTCTAAATTTTAAATTACTTAATTAATCATTCGAACATAATATCAAGCAAGGAAATCAAGCCACTATTTTAGGAAACAAGGTAAACAAGCATTTAATAAGGGTTTTCAAACAACTTAACGCTTAGAGTTCTTTCAACATAGCAATGGTTTTAATGAACATAAAATAAGAAATAACTTACTTTGGATTCCACTCCGTCAAACTTTAAGGCAAGGAACTTAAGATCTAACGCACATTTCCTACCGTGCTGCAAAATCAAATGAATATAAGCTCGAATTGCTCCTTCCAAGTGCTTGGCCAAGGCTTGAGATGGAAGTTGGCCGAAAGTATAAAGAAGAAGTGGTGGAGCTTTGTACTTGAATTCTCAAAATTAGACCCGAAAATAGGTCATATTCTCTCTTGTTTTTGACTCTTTTACTCTCAAAATTTGAAAAACTTATTAACATAAAAGTTGTTGAAAATTATTTTCTCTTAAATTTAAAAAAAAAGAATCATTCAATTTTGGTAAATTTTGAGGAAGATATGGTCAAAAGAAAAAGTGCTATTCTTGGATTCACAAAAATAAAGCCCGAAAATGCACTTCAAATAATTGAGTTTCAGGTATAGAAAACTTCAAAACGGAAAAAATTAATCAACATTAAAGTTTTAGCCAATGAAATTTTATATGATTTAAAAAATAGAATTTCTTAATTAGGATCTGTCATGATCAAGTTATGATCAAACAAATTGGCTTATTCTGTGGCTTAAAAACTAGGCCAAAAAATAAACTGGAATGAAATGTATTTTTGCCATAGTTGTCTATAGAATTTAACAAAGTGGTCAACATGGAAGTTGTGGCCACTGGAAAAACACATGATTTAAAAAAAGAATTTTATTTTTTGATTCAGTTTTGAAGATGTTATGGCTGAGAGAAGAAGAGGTAAAATATGAAGAAAAGAGGAGTTTGATTTGAAGCGAATGGACACTGATTTCCTTTGAATATTTTACAAATATTTCGACATTATTTCTTTCTAAATTTTTATATGTCATGGAAGATATTAAAGAGAAGAGAAAGAAGATGAAAAGGCTTGAGAAAATAAGAAGAAAAAATGTGAATGAAAGTGAAGAAGGAGGTGGATATTTATAGAAAAAGAAAGAAAGTGGTAATTTACTAAAATAACCTCTTACCAAATTACCAAACCAACCTTCCTTCAACTTAAAGAAATCTTCAATTTTTCAATACTTAACATCACCTTTCAGATCCTTACTTTATGTCTTATTCACTTAAAGATTAAGTAAAGAATATCACAATTATGTTGGCTTTGATTTGACGTGATTTGATGTTTGCTTTTTCTTACTTTTGTTAATTCTTACTTGCTTTTACTAATGACTTGTAGAAGTTTTATAATTTTATTTAGTAAAAGTAAACATGTTTAGTGAATTAATTAATAATTGTACTATTTAAATATATGTTCCTATATAAGAAAACAAAGGTGCGGCGATGTTGCGACAACTTTTAAACAACAAAACGTTGATTTTCGACAAAATGTTTTACGGTCACATTTTAACGTTTTAGTTAAACTATTTATTTATGTGAACTAAATTTAAAAATAAATTTCTATAATTCTATTTAAGAATATAAACACTCATAAATTAATTAAGATAATTTATTTAACCATTGAAACATACTTTTCTGAAATCAGCATTTTGTCACTTTTGCCGATATATGCAAATGTTACTATTTTTATGTTTTTTTCTACTGCCAAATCCTATCTAATATTATTTAAATCATAAAACCTTTTATATTTTATATTTAAAATCACTCTAAATAATATATTTTAAAGCGCTCAAATTCTGGATCGTTACAAACACCTTGATTAATTACCTTAATTAATCCTTTAAATAATTACACTAAGTAATTGTCACTTAATTACTTCCACTAAGTAATTATTCTTTGATTAATTTTCATTAAGTAATTCCCATTAATTAATTACATCCAGTAATTACCATTAATAACTTTCTAAGTAATTATACTTCATTAATCACATTTAAGTAATTATACTTAGCCCATTATTAAATAATTCTCTTAAAATTAATTAAACTTAATTAATTAATTAAAATTAACCACATTAATTTTATTAATTACACAGAATAATTAATTTCCTCTAATCACTTCATTAAATAATTATCTTCAATAATCCTCTTACATTAAGTAATTAACCTCTTAATAACTCATTGCTTAATTATTTCGTAATTAATTAACCTAGATTTATCAATCCTTAATTAAGTAATTAATTACTTAATTAATTACCTAAACTAATTTACCTTAATTTAATCACCCACGTTAATCATTTTAGTTAATTAATAATTATACTTTAGTTACGTTGTAAATAAACTTGATTAAATTAAGATAAAACATATTACATTTACTTTTATCTTCCATTTTAAATTAAACTTTTATAAACTTAAATTTGGTTTACACAAAATCATCATCTTTTAATTTATTCAAGTTAAATGCTTTTACCTTTCACATTTCAATCACATCAGTAACATGTTATTTGAAAACATTTAGAGGTTATTTCATAATTTAACTAAAGCAAGATTTAAAATCAAACTTTTTTTAGAACAAAACTTTAAACTTTGAAAATCAATACCTTCAAAACTAAAATTCTTTTTAAACATAATGCTCTAAAACATTTCATACGTTATAAAAACTGGTTGAAATTTTTTAATAATTTATCTTGCTTTCAAATTTTGAAATTCATTTATATAGTCTAAAATCTGGACATGACTTAAATTTGGAAACGAACTTTGTTAAAAAATATGCTTTTCTTTAAATTTAATTTTAGTTTAAAAAACAGTACAGGATTTAAATCCTGGAATCAAACTATACACGAGATAAATATGCGCGATCATCTCCTCAAAGACTTTGAGTCGCACGCGAGACAAGAAAGAAGAAAACCCAGACCAACTCTAACTTCCCAAAACAACACCCAGATGCACAAGATCGACACCGTGCACGTGCGCGCTGATCCTGGTCGACGGTGATCATCATCGCGACGCTCCACAAGTCGTCCCTGACCTTGTCGATACACACGACCCCCTAGACTAATACAGTCACCATCGATTCGAAAAAAGCTTCAGCACTTCAACAGACAATAAAAACACGATCAACGAAACACCCTGCCGTTGGCGAACCCTATCACCAGTGGACCTGCCACCTCGTCCACAAACGTGCCTCGAACCACAGAAACTCCTCATGCACAAGTGATTCGTTCCAATGCGAAGTCGATGCCGCGATCACCTCAGCAGATGTCACGACCAAAACGTACCATCGAACCCTAGAATGCCACAAACCGACCACCACAATCGTCGGTGACATCCATCGTCATTTTTCCAGTGTCCTCTGATACCACGGCCACCTCCATGCCAAACCTCAACCACCCCTTCGACACCGATCAACGTCGAAAGCCAAAAGTCCCAAATTTGATCAACATAGGAATTTCAAAATCAATACTAAGTTAAAATTCACAAAACTCATACCTAAATTCGTGATTTCTTACCCTGAACCCATACATGCAATCCAATCATGAAATTGCTTTCATGAAATTTTGGCCAATTGTCTAATTTTCATAGTATTTCCTCATTTCATAAATAATTATTAAACTAAAATCCTTGAAGCCATTTTTAGAGTTGATATCATATTGTTAAAATCAAATTTCATTCAAGGATCTATGTTTATAATAGCTTATATTTGAGTTATGGATTTTTTTCGAGGAATTCAAGAATACTGAGAACAAGCAGAGACACAAATCATACATATATAGGCATCTCCACAATATAAATGTTAATTCAAGTTATATTCATGCTAAAACATCCATGCAATCAATCATTATCTCACACATTTCACTTATTAAAATTTAAATCTCAGATTCAAACTGTTTTTAAAAGGAAACAGGTTTACTCACCGAAATTGGAAGCAGAGGATAGCTCCGTTCAATCTGTTTCCAGGAACTTGATTTTTGACAGACAATTTTTAAATATGTTGCTCAGGTTTTGAAAAATGCTAGCTTGATCTCAATTGAACTTTGAAAACTTGATGATGTTCCAAGCTTTAAACTTCTTTGATTACTGTTTGAAAGCTTGCTGTTGATTCTTCATATATATTACATGTTCTTAGGTTGAAAGCTTTGGATCTGAAGTTGTAAATGGCTTTAGATTTTGGATTACAGTTTGATTTATCTTTGGTTTTCAATTTTCAATAAAAAAAATTAAGAAGAAGTAAGCTAAAGAAGATTTTGCGCTGAAGAAAAATAACAGACTTTTTCTTTAAAAACATTAGTTAATATACTCAATTTTCTTTAAAACAATGTTTGCCACTTGTATCATGAATTGTCCATAAGCTTACAAATGTATTTTATTTCATTTAAGTGAATGACATATGTAAAACCTCCTTTTTAATTTATTTCTTACGTTACAAGTGTTAATTTTATCTTTTTAAATTAATTACTTTATATGATTTAAATCTTAATTATAAATACTTTCCTAAATACTTATGTTTATATAAACTATGAAATGTATTTATCTCTTTATGTTTTACTTATATTTTAGAATCCATTTTCAAAAGATAAGTTTAAAAGAAAGGATATTAAAAAGAAATGAACATTTATTTAAACCTTATTTTAAAGTTTAAACATAAATTATTATATCTAACATTGATACCATACATAAACTAAATTTGTTTTCAAAAACCAATTTTAAAAGTAACAAATTAAGCTTTTGAAGTTTTACTATTATTAAATCAAATCAAAAATCTTCCAAATCACCATATATATGCAATAAATTTGAAAACACATTTTCTACTTAAGTTTAATCCAGTACTTTTCTATTTGCAACATATACAAATATATTTACATTATAAATAGAAACATATTATATATTAGATTTAGAAATTATTTGAATTTTAAAACAAAACTTCAAATCACAATATAGACAAACATATATATTATAATTTGAAAATATTTTTACTAAATTTTAAATTAAAACCAAACTTCCTTTTCACAATGTATATACATATATACATTACAAATAGAATATTTTTATTAGCTTAGAAAGATTAATTATTGTCAATTATATATATTATTATCTTTGAAAAGAAATAAAATTCCCAAATTAAATTATTGTTATTATTTTTGAAAAGATAAATTTATCAAATTAAATAATTATTAGTTTTGAAAATATAAATTTAGTTAACTTAGATTATTAGATCAATATTACACATTTTAAAATATATTAATAGAAATTATTAAATAAATATTGCCTAAAATTCTGGGACATCACACTTCTGAAGGGGTCGAGGCGTTGTTTCACTTTCAAAAGAAAAGCCGCTTGCTTTGCTTTCCAAAGATTGGTTTCAAAAGGGTTTTAATATGGCTTTCGACAGAAATTGCCACCTTCTATTTTAAATAAGATTTCTACAAAGTAGAAACACTCGTTGCCTCATTGTACCTTCTGACCCAGTTGAGGCCGCTTTGCCTTTAAACGTTGGTTTCGAAAATGTGCTTTAACTTGTAAATAAAAAGTTGCTTCTCCATGCTTTCGAAAGGGTTGATGTCGAAACCACTTGCTTTCTTTTACTTAGGAAATTGCTTTTGAAATTGTTGCTTTCGACCTAGTTATTTTAAGACCCTTTGTTTCATTGAAAGATAAACCCATAGGTACCAAATGGAATGGTTTTAAATGGTTTCAAAACTATGTTCCACAATCTTTCACTTGAACCCAATGCTTCCAGAAAGTTTGTTTATAGTAAAGAAATTTGATGCTTTCGAAAGCTTTAAAATAAGGTTTCGAAGGGAGTTTCCCTAATGGTTTCGAAAGGTAATTATAATATTTTTAATGGAATATTTCCAATGCTTTCGAAAGGAAAGTTTAAAGAGTCTTGAAAAGAGGATGTCTAAGGTTTATAAAAGTTTCGAAGGGATAACTTCAATGATTTCAAAAGGTTATTATAACGGTTTCGAAAGGAACGTTTTGGACATTCGGCCTAGTATTTCATGGTATAGTAGTTAATTATTTTGAAAGGGGTACTTTCAAAGGGTTGTTTAAAAATTTTAAAAAAAGATTTCAAATGGTTTACCCTGGCTTTATGGCATAAGATCTTTTATGTTAAAAGGGGTTTTAACTTACTTTGGAGGGATAGATAACTTTTAATAAATTTCATCAACATTGTTTTGAGTAAAGTATATATAACATGGCAAAGATATTTGAGTGAAGCAAAGAGCAAATTTTCCTTGTTTGGTTATGATTTAAAGGGTTAAATCCATTTGCAAGAACTTTTTCATGGAAAATTTTGATGGGATAGATGGCCCTAAGTAAATGACTCGGATATAAGAATACCAGACGAGACTGGTATAGGGTCGCGCCCTATACTTTAACTAGTAGCCCCTAGCTAATATAAGTCGAAAATCCCAGTGTGTAGGGATTTGTCATAGGTAAGACTAAAATGATATTACACACAGAAAGGAATATACAGAGAAAGATAGGTTATTGGTGAGCCCGCAAAACCATTAAGATCAGTTGATCCTGGAAGAAGTAAATTAAGGACGGACCATCCAAAAGTGTGTCTAAAAGAAGTTAGATTATTCGTTATGTCTGGTAGGCCCAAATCAGCCAAAGGTTAGTAGCTAGCTAAACAAAACTATATAGTTCGAACATATAGTCCATTTATTACTTGATTTATTTGCATATATGATATTGCTATGATTACTTTAATCAGTATGATTGCTGGATTTTGGTATGCAAAAGATAGGTTTTGAAAGAGATATTAGTGAGGGGAAACTTGTTCCGCTAAGCGGCATGGTCTCACTTAATATCAAATAACCAAGACATATAGTATTATTCACATTGGGCTTTATGTTTGACTAGAAGTTTATGTTTTTCCATTAAACTCTCAGGTACTCAAAATATGATTTGAGTAGATTAAGAGTTAAAGTTTTACAGATTTAGTAGGTTGGATGAATGAAGCTTTCGAAGACGTGCAGGAGGCAATGCTAGTTGTATATAGAAGCTATTTAGTTTTATTTCCGCTGCTATGTATTAAGACTGATATGTCTATTTAGTACTTTGATCATCCAATGTAGCAACTTCATATGTCGGTCTTGGCATAGTTTGTAATAATAATATTTGATCAAAACCCGAGAATTGATTATGGGATTATGTAATTTAAATATGAAATATTGTTTGAAATGTAATCGAGAAAGTTGTTTTAATCTATGCTGTTTTTATTTCATATTCAATTGCTTCTGTTATTATGGATACCGTTAACATTATCGTATTTGGTCACCGAAAGATAATACTATGGATGGCTACAGTATCTAGAGTGCTTAACTTCGGGCCTTAAGATAGGGGTTGTTACAGTGTACTTCGAAGGTGGCATATATACGAACTCATTTTTTGATGGAATGCGAAAGTCACCGTCCTTAATGCCTTATTATAAACAGTGTTATGCAGAACTTTAGCAGAGATTATGGAGGAAGCTCTCTCCAGAGGAATGAGGAGAAATCTAAAATTTGGAGTCTGATCTGCAATCGGACCAATGGAAACCAATTGATCGTATTAAGTTGGCGGTACTAAAGAAGTAGGCACAAATGAAACCATTTGTGAAGGCGCAACCAATGACGATTCGGTTTCAGAGAGTGCCGGACATCCTCCACTGGATTTACGATGGGATGACGGGTGCTTTATTCTATACAATAGAACTTGTACCTAATGCCATCAGGTTTCTATTTTTAACTAAAAGTCCCCCTATGCTTAACACTCTAGCTTTGAAAAAATCATCGATTTATGCCAACACTTCGGGTTCCAAGTGTTGATTGTGGAAAGTGTAGTGTGTTACCTACGTGAGATGGGCTCGACGTCCTAAACACTACAATTGTTATATCCTATGTATATAGTTCACTTGTCGTGAAGAAAGCAAAGAGATTTACATATTATTAATTAAAGTTATTTCTCCTACACTTACCCGTTATCGACTAACAATCAATAATGGATTTGCTGTCCAAAGCAACATGGAAAGCTCTTCCCATTCCAGGTACACTGATTGTGCAATGACAAGACCAATCCGAAGCGAGCAACTATATATTGATAGGTCTAAATCGAGTAAAGATTTCTACGTATAAGTCGATTTCAGTTCCTTGGAAGGTGATAACAGCATAAGCTTCATATAAAACGCTACCCTAAGATATCATTAACTCCCTGAAAAACCGAAATCAATCTGCAAGACGTGTTGGATTAACGATGTAACTCAGTGCGAGTTAATTATGATTCGGTGGATGAAGATATAAAGCATGTCAAGCACAGGGACAAAACCAGGATTTCGTTCCGCGAAGAACTCAAGACTCAATTTACCTTTTTCTTCCACAAATCCATTATCAAATCAAATTCTCCATTACGTCTACCATCAATACAACCTCATCACCAAATCGCTAAAATAAAATGTTAAAAATCCATACCACCCACCTCAAGTCAAAAATCAAATGGCAAAATGGTCAAACTCTAAGCCAGTAGTGATCAAAGGTGGAAAGATCGATGAAGATCTAGTGGGTAAGGTCGACGGCGATCCAAATTGATGAAGTTTTAGGAGCAACGGATATGGTCAAAGCAACGGCGAAGTCCAGTAGGGTCGAAGGTAAGAAACTCCGACGGTGGAGATCAGCAATGGCGATGGCAGAAGCGAAGCTACGGTTTGAATACTTTAGTTCGGGTCGTGAGGCAGATGGATCGAGTCGCAAATGAAAATATGGAATGGAGGAAGGTCTGGTCATGTGACGCTAAATAGGAGGTTTCGCAAGAAAATTCGACTAAGTCCTTCTATCGCTAGTGATCCATGGACTATGGATCGCTAATGGTCCATTAAGTTGCTACCGATTTTCTCCAAACTTGCCAAGCATGATTCACGTGTTATTTGCAAGCATCATGAAAGTTGTGGGACCAAAATTGATGTATTGTTATAAGCAACGATAATTCACATCAGAACTCAATAGACGGCTGAATAACAGAGCCAAATTCGCATGATGGCCTCAACATGGTCATTTAAACCTCACTAAAGAGGAACTCAAAGGTAGTTACTTCCAGAGCACGCATTGTTTCCAACGAAAGCATACTTTGAGGGGTAAATGTCATCCAGGTTTTTAACCTAATAAAATTCAATAGAATTTAGAACATCCGTGTCAAGTCGAAACAACTCAAACATCCGCCAGAAGGATCAAAAGTTGGAACTAAGAGGGACTCAAGAGAAAAAGAGAAAAATTAACCTAAGGGGCGATCCATCACCTATGGATCTCTAGCAATCCATAAATATTGCTCATGGGTCGTCCATTCTTCTTGCATCATGAAGCATTATCTTTTCTATGGACACTTGCTAAGTTTCACGATATTCCAAGCAAGCTAGATCAAGAAGTAGGCATTCATCTGATTCCAATAATAGTCCAATGCAACCTCTACAAGAATCATCATCCAAACAAGGAAACTATTCACCAAATCACATGTAGGGCATCCACAAAAGGCATGGAACATGGGAAAATTGAAGCGAGAAAAAAAATAAGCTAACTGCATGGATCGTTAGCGATCCATCATATTATCTCGACTCGCTACGAAATTTCCTAAGTGCCTTTATATCTTCAAATGCAAGCATATGGCAAGGTGGCCTAGCCAAATAGCTCTCTGATCCCTATAAATACTCATCTATTTGCAATATAAGGGGGATCTTTTGGATTGGATGATGGAACTCTGTAGAAATTGTTTTTCACTCTTCTCCTCCCACACAATAGTCATCTAAGGGTTTATTATGATTCTCCAGTGAACTCTTGCACTTATGACTTAATATAACTTAGAAGTTTAATCAAATTGTAATCAGATTCAACTTGTAATAGCAGTCAGTCAATAAAAAAAGTTATAAAGTGGATATAGGCTTCATTAACAGCCAAACCACTATAAAAATATTCTTGTTTCTTTACTTTTTCTACGATATACTATTTTTTTTGCCTTGATAAACAAGGCTGGTGCTTTCACACTCAATACAGGATGTTGATCCATTTTTTGGGTTAACAAGGACCATCTACTTTCTTCACAACACTATTATAGTGCCACAAGATGAGCTACTTGAATAAATAAAATTCCTTGCCTCCAGCTCTAATAACTCTTCTTCAATTCCTCTTTCTTTTTGGCGGAGATTATCATGGGAGGACGACTAACTGCCTGAGATCCAAAATAAGATCAATATATAACTCCATTTCCCGCCTTGGAGGCAAATCAGTAATAGTCTCAAAGACATTAAGACAATCACTAATAATAGGGATTCTGGTAATATCGTCTTCTTTTGGTGACTAAGGTGAAAACATAGAACAACTCGAGCTTTGACAAAGGATTCCAAGAGCAAGTTGAGGTGCTCTTTGCAATCAAGATGGCTAAGAGTGTCATATACATTTAATAGGTAATCAAGTAAATAGTCGCGTGAGCGTCCGGTACCACTCGATACTATTTACCCATTTGCTAAATGTCTATGGATCCCACTCAACCTCATATAATATTCAATATAATAAGTCCAGGGAATGATTATGGAAATAATACCAAAAGTCATATACCGGGCGATTTTATATCCCCATTTATTCAAATTCCTTACTACGTAAGAATGACAATCAACCATTTAATTATTATAAAAAGGTTTTATGCGTAGGAAAAATTATTCTTTTATTCTAAAATTTTCAAATATTTTGATATAGCAAAATAATTTCCTTTTATTTATTTACAATTAAATACACAATTTGTCCTTCTTTATTAATTGCAAAATTTACCATATTTATAAAATCATATACTTATAAATTTATTTACTTACTATTCTCTATATCATATCATTACATTTTGGATAATTTTTAGAGCTTCAAAACATGTATTATTTCTTTTTATAATTAGTACTTACTATAAACAACAATTCCTACAAGCAACCTCCTTTATTAAATTTTCATAAATATTTACTTCAAAATGTAAAAAAAGTAATTACATCATTTACAGTTTATTTTATTTTTTTCTTTTTTCAAAAATAGGGACATGTGCACTACATAGGCCTGGAATGCATCTAGGTCGTGCATAGATCAACATGATCGATGGACTAAACATGACCTAAAATGCAAAAATACATATCGTACGGCCATAGATTCTGTCGATTCTGAACGCCGACTCCTCCACTGAGCCCTATTTCATCTATAAACCCTACTCTACACTCCAACAATTTATAGCACTTTCATACCGCTCAAATTCACTCATTAAACCAAAGTAAGCAACGGGTTCAAGAGAAGTAGCTACGCCTTTAACTATTACATTTCTTATTCTACCTCCTTTCTTCCTTCTCACTAGCAAACTAGCAGAAAAGAAAAAATTATATCAAATTATCAACTTCTTCTTGCTAATAGGTGTAGTATGGAGTTGAGAAGGATATATATATATTTATTTCATAATTTTTAAGGATTTATTACTATTTTATTTTCGAATTTTAGAGGAAGTTGATTTTTGCTTCATAATTGTGTGTTTCGTGGAATGGAGCTTGAATTAAGCATAAAGATAGAAATATGAAGCAAGAAAGAAAGGTTCTAAACTTGTCTTGAAATGCAAAAGAGAACAGATAATTTTCATAGCGTTAGGCTGGGATATTGGGCTTAGGTTAATCATTTGTTTTCATTCGTTTTCTTTGTTATTTTACTTGCTAATCTAATTTTCTACCATACCAACTTAGCCCAAAGCTTCAAAAAAAAAATACTCTCCGTAGATATTTTACTATCATCTCATAATTTTCCATAAATTTTTTCTATAATTTTCACCAATTAAATAATTATTTCTTTATTTTCCTTTTGAATCCAAATTTCAATAACACATTTACAATCTTCTTTTAAAAATGAAAAAATTCATTTCCTTTAAAAATTCACAATGAGAAGTGCCGAACCTGCATTTACTTCACTAAACTCAATAAAGCTTGTTATAAAGTTAGTTTTCCCTACCTAGAATTAATCAGTAAGTTGACGCAACTAGCGGACATAAACTATTAACATTAATCGACACATGTTCAGTTTACAAGCATATATCTATGTCTGAACTAGACCATGGGAAAATAAAAAAAATTATAGATAAAGGGTTGTATCACTACAAGATGATGTCGTTTTGGGAAAAGAATGTAGGGGCAACATAACAAGGCTGGTAAATATGATGTTCATAGATCAAATTGGGGGGAATGTTAAAGTTTATGTTGATGATGTGCTCGTAAAGTCCAAAGTAATCACTAATAGTTTGAAAGACCTGGAAGAAATATTTGCAATGCCAAGCTAATACAGAATGAACCAAAACCCTTTAAAGTATACATTTGCAATTCAATTAAGAATTTTTTTTGGTTAGATTGTGAACGCAAGAGGAATATAAGCTAACCTTTGGAAAATTGATGCTATTAAAGAAATGAAGATCCTAAAACTAAAGATGTCATGAGCTTAAATAGAAGGTGGATACCCTGAGCAAGTTTATATCCAAGGCTACTGGAAAATGCATTCCATTCTTTGATCAAATCAAGAATGGCAGAAACTTTGAAAGGACAGAAGAATGTAGGGTTGTTTTCCAAACATTAAAAGATCATTAGTCAATCCACCATTACTCTTGAAATCAATCCCAGGTGAGGATGTTGTTATATAGCTATAACTAATCAAACCATAAGCGTAGCTATAGTATGACAGTATGTAGGGGTGCGAATGCCAATATACTTCACTCGAAAATGTTACATGGGCTAGAGACAAACTATTTTCTGATAGAAAAGCTATCTTATAACTTACTGTTCATGGTAAGCAAAATATGGCCCTATTTCCAAGCACATCCCATCAAAGTGCTTACGGACGTACCATTGAAAACAATATTGCAGAAGCCAATGACATCAAGTCATCTATGAAATTGGACAATCGAACTCAGTCAATGTGACATCTCCTACTACATGCGGAATACGAACAAAGGTCAACCCATAGCCAGCTTCATAATAGAATGTACATCACCAATAGTGTAGTAAAGTGGAGCATCAAACGAACATGGGGAAGTCATTGGGTACGTGCTTGTCATCCTAAATAAATAGAAATTATATAGTGAGTTTAACTCGAGTTCAAAGTAAGGAATATCGTTGCAGAATACGAGACGAGGCACTCATTACTGGGGTCAAAATAGCATAGGTAATGAAGGTAACATATATCAAAATTCGTAGTGATTCACAACTTTTTGTAAAATAGGTGTATGGGAATTACCGAAAAAGCCTACTTTAGCCAGGTATGTAGAATTATCCAAAAAATACCTTAGTTCGAATAACTTGATAGAGCAGATTCCCAAGGAAGAGAATTTTTATGGACTCTTTAGCTAAACTTGCAAGCATTAAGGTCATACAAGAAATGAAGAAAATTTCTTTGAGATACCTAGCCAAACCTAGCAATTCAAAAACAACTAAAATCTTTCTACTAATTCAAGCCCGACATGCTAAGGGTCAAACTGCAATAAATCAAAGTGAGCCAAATATACCCTAGAATAATCAAATTTTTTATGTATGCAACAAGGTGATGTGGAGGCTTGGATGACACATCAAGCATTTCTTATTAAACGGGAATTACTGGTAGACAAAAATGCAGTAAGAAATAAAATTAGATCTCAGGCCCCCTACTTGACACTCTTCGATGGAATACTATAAAAGAGAGGATACTCAACCCCTGCGTTAGATGTGTCATCAAAGAGGAAGGAATTAGATTCATGAGGAAGATTCATGAGGGATACTGTGAAGATCACTCAAGAGGAACAAAACTAGCAAATAAAATACAAATCAAGGGCTATTATTGACCAATTGTACCAAGTGATGCACCTAAGTTTGTTCGCACGTGTGACACATGCTAAAGATTTGCCAATTTCATAATATTTTGATCGCATAAAATTACCCCCATGACTAGTCCATGGTTGTTTGACATATGAGAGATTAATGTAATAGGACCACTTCTAGTGCCAAAAGGGTGACAATGTATGCAATTGTAGCAATCATTAAGTGGGTAAAAGATGAGCCATTAACTACCATAACTTCAAAGAAAATAGTTATCTTTTATGGTTAGAAACATCATCACCGGATCCAAGATTGCATACAAATTAATCTCTGATAATGGAACGTAATTTGAAAGTAAGGAATTTGATAACCTTTATGAAAAATGGCATAGTCAAAAGCTTCTCTTTAATACAAACCAATAGGCAAATGGACAGATTGAGGTGGATAAAAAAAAATGCTCAAGAAAAGACTCTTGAAGGCTAAATGGAAATGGCGGAAGAATTAACCCTAGTCCTATGGGCGTATAGAACTTCCACTAAGTCGCCAATAGGATATACCCCATTCTCTTTAACATATGGTTATGTGGTCATGCTCCTAGTCAAAGTACATGTCCCATCACATCGTCGTCTACCATATGCAACCAAGAAGAACCTATACCTTAGGGAAGTTTCACAAAGGGGGCCTTATCCTAAGAAAGGTGATGGCTAATAGAAAGGACCCAACTGAGGTGCGCTAGGAACAAATTGGGAAAGACCTCTGGTGCTTGCAAAATCACTTGTGAACAATGCATATCATCTATATAGGCCGGACGGGAATTTCATCCAAAGGATATGGAACCCGAAACACCTTCAACCTCCATTTAATTTTTCTTTTTTCATGAAATGCAATATGCAAAGTGCAATTACGAAAGATCAATATGATGATAAATTGAACGTAGGCATATTAGATGCCCAAACTAGGATAAAAATCTACAAGTCAATGTTACTTACTTACAAATGAAAATTTGGGTTATAAATGCATAACCTGGCTTTTCAGCTAATATTACACTGGATGTAGGGATATAAGAATTCTCGTACCAGTATTAAAAATCATGGGCATGATTAACAAAGAGTTATAAGTATGACCTAATTTCTCAGCCAAAAATACAATTCAAACAATCACACCACAAATAAAGAAGATTGTGTCAAGTGCATGATAAAGTACAAATGCTAAAAACAAAGCGCAAAAAGCATGGACTAGATACAACAAATGTTACACTGAAGATCAAAACTGTGGAAAAGAACAAAAGAAAATAATGCATGCCATAGAGGATACAAATAAAGAGACAAATCAAGAATCTATACAAAGTTCACCAGGTGAAAATAAAACTATAATTTACTTATTTCATGTATATGCTTAAACGATCATAAAGATATCGCAAGTGTATCCATGCAAAGTTCATAATCACTACTATACAAACTACAATAGAAAATCTGATTCTAACTCAAAAGGAATATTAGTTATACCTTTCCTCTTACCAGAAGAAGGTTGTGCCAGAAACAAAGAACGAAGGTAGAGGCATCCTCAAGCTATAAATCGGCTAGGGTCAATCATCTCTTCCATTATAATAGACGGGCGATGAGAGGTCAACAAAAGTGACCCTAGGATTTTATAGCACTCGCCTAGGGATCACTAACATATCATGCTATTGAAACAAAGTCATCGTGATTGTATAAATAAGATAGGTCAAGGTTAGGCCAAAAATGATTAAAAACGTCGATTGTTTGCTTTGCGACGATAACTTCCATAACCCTTCTAAACCTTTCCTTATGAAGTTCTTACATAAAATAATCCCTATCAAAACCACGAAGAGAAGGCGTAGAAAACCTTGAAAGCATGAAGGTAGGAGAAAATTCTATTGACTGTAGGGTTATGATTCTAAAGTAGAAATTTTACCTTCAAGAGCATTCACGCATTGCATAGCCACTAACAATATTAGTTCACTGTCATCCAAAGTTGAGATTTAGTCCTTTTAGTGGCATCAGATCGCCCATTTATAATAGAGCTACCCAGCGAACGACTACCCTCAAAGCTTGCTAATTTCTTCTTAAATCTTTTGACTTATTAAACTTAGACTCATAATAGTTCTTTAAATCATCCTTTCATTGAGAAACAATGTTGTGATCTACACCCAGTGGAGGCGTAAAAGCGATACCATTTTAATTTTCTAATGAATATTTCAAATTATCATTAGATAGTTTTAAAATTATTTTCTAATATAAAATCTACTTAAAATTTGAAATTCTCCCAAACCATTTTAATTTCAAACTACAATTTAAAAATCATCCAAACCCGATAAGAAAAATGGAAGATATGCTCAATTTACTAACTGTATTAAGCACAGTTTTACAATTACATGCCAGTGTGTTTCATCTTGAATTGAAGAAAATTAGCTTGAGATTTGATTTTGAAAGAAGGGTTTTCTTTTTACTGTTTTTGTCTTAGGGAAGAAAGAAGAAGAGGAGCTGAGTTATGAACGTACAGGTAACTAAATTTCTTCTTTTCTCACCTGGTTAAGACTATAATGGGCCTTGGACCCAAAATGAACAAAAGAAACAATAAGTTCTGAATCTCGCTCTGATACCAAGCTGTGATGCCCCACCCCGAAACAATAAGTCCAAGTTTTAATTATTATCAAACTTTACTAATTAAAATTCAATTTACCGTGTCTGACTGACTCATCACAGCATTTAGGAAATCCCTATCGATAACGTAATTACTAAAGTGACAGAGCTAAGAGTTTGCAACAACATTTTGATCAACCTATGCCCAAAATATGCAAATGTATTCAACTGGAAAGTTGTCATACATAAAATAAGCTTTCCAGAACTTTAAAAATCATCCAAACCTGATAAGAAAAATGGCTTGCATTTTATTATGCAAGAAAATAATTTTGTAAAAGTTATGTTGTTGAAAATAGCATTTTATGTAAATATTTGTGTAAACTGTGTATTTATTTCAAAAATAAGAGTTTCGAGCTTGTCTTTTATCCTTTGTCGATTGAATTTTTGTGTTGTTTACGAATCTTTTTCCAGAAAATTGCAAGGACGCAATTTTTGTAAGGGGGGAAGTCTGTAACAACCATAGTTTTAGTTTTAGACTCATAATAGTTCTTTAAATCATCCTTTCATTGAGAAACAATGTTGTGATCTACACCCAGTGGAGGCGTAAAAGCGATACCTAGCCTTGATGATAAATGAGGAATCAAGGCCACATAAGGGTTCTCTTCTTTTTCAAGCCGCTTTACAACTTGCAGAGACTCTTCAGCCTCTTAATCTCATCATCGTAAAATGCACCATATAACCCATTGCATCTTTTAAGGACCTCTCCAAATCAATCAGTGAATCTATACAGTTTTTAATTCTATTTCCTACACTTTTATTTTAATTTGCCCAGATATTAGAACAACTCATTATTTAGCAATACAATTATATAGTTGAACATTAGCTTGCTTAGAATCTTCTAGCTCTTGTTCTTGTTCTTTATATCCAATATAAAATGCCTCTTATACATCATCGTCAATTAGTTTGTTTTCTTTGATAATATCTAAGTCAACGACTTCAAGCTCTTTACTTTGAGTTTCATAAGTTTCAAAAATGTCGGCTGAAACCTACTCTCTGGAGCAAGAAGTGCAGATAATAAAAGAAGGGCTTCCACATATATGCAATAGTCAATATGTTTAATCACTTTGAATTTGAATAGTCAATATGTTTTTAAATGATTAAATAATGGATTTTACATCTAGAATAAAAATTTAGATAAAACGTATCGAATGGATTTTTTTAACTGATGTAAAATGTTAGTTTAAAGATGGCTCGAGTTATAAGGCGGTTAGAGGTACCAACTTATTTAAGAATAAGTTTGCCTAATAAAACAGAATAGTATAATTACTTGCCTAATAAAACAAGAAAGAATTATTAACCCTACCTAATAAAATGGAATAGTATAATTACTTGCCTAATAAAACAATAGAGAATTACTAACATGCCTAATAAAAGAGAATAGTCTAATTACTTGCCTAATAAAAAAAAAATTATTAACCCTGCCTAATAAAATAGAATAGTATAATTACTTGCATAATAAAACAAGAGGTAGTTAACAATCTTGCTTAACAAAACACAATACTATAATTACTTGCCTAATAAAACAAAACAGTATAATTACTTGCCTAATAAAACAAAGTAGCATAATGATTATTATATTCCATGCGGATGGTTGCCATTGGACCAAAATCTGGTCGAATCAAGTTCTGCCAAGCAGATGGTTGCCATTGGACCAAAATCTGGTCGAATTTTATGTTATTCCGTAGTTGATAAGGAGGATTCCTATTGGACCAAAATGTGGTCGAATCAAATTAAGCCATCAAGATGTTTTCTATTGGACCAAAATATGGTCGAATAAAATTAGGCCATCAAGATGTTTACTATTAGACTAAAATCTAGTCGAATCTGGTTAGGCTATAGAAATGACTAAAGTACCCTTTTCTTCACTTATAAATAACCAAGTCCATATCTCATTTTAATTCATTCACAAACGAAAGAAAAGAACTAAAATTCATTATTAGAGGTGAAGTATTTCAAGTCTCCATCAAAGCAAATAGGATGTGAGTATATTCCTTGTTTTCATAGTTTAGTGGGTATAACTTATTCTGCGAGTACAATTTAATTATTTTGCTGTCGGTGTAATTGTTAATAATAACAAGTCTGTTATTATTCTTGTTATTATTCTTGTTATTATTCTTGTTTGGTTATTTGATTTGCGCTTGGCCAGTTTATAAGCAATAACTTTGATGTTTAGTTAAAGGGAAATTACACTACCTTTTAACTTAGGATTGACAGTTAGTGACTTTTTGGTTAAAAGGAAATAACACCCCTTTTAGCTATCACATTTGATTAAAGGGGAATTTCACCCCTCTTGGTCGTATTCTACTTTAAAAATGATTTATTATGTTATGATTTGAATGGATGTTTTAAATCATTATTCAAAGTATTTTAAAGGAGCTTCAAAATTTATATAATGATCTTTATAGTTATAATGGAAAACATTCGCATTTCTTGTAGACGATTGTTTTGACCCATTTAAGTATGCTTTTGAAATATTAAATTCTCTTATTTGTTTTTTGAATATACTTATATCGATGAGATAAGTATATGGATATTGTCCAAGCATTGAAAGAATATAAGATTTAATTTTCACTTACGATCGTTTTGTTATCCCCGACAGTTGATATCTTACCTATCAATTTCGGCCCTTCTTCTTTTTTTTCCGTCGATCTAAGACGATTTGTTGCTTATTTAGAGCATTGATATCTTTTATCGAAAATGACTAAATAAAGAGCAATTGAGTGCCAAGTTATATGGGGTTGATCACATTATGGTATTGTCACATCTACTCTAGATTGTTTCTTGTTGTATGCATATGGAGATGTAAAATACTCGAATACTTGGTAAGGATGGAGGGGTCTGGCTTAGAGGTTTCCGAGAGCCATCATAGTTCTCAAGTATATTTTCTAGAGGCATACTTTCGATAAGAGGGGCGTACCCTCCTAATCATTGTTGGAAAAATTCCTTTTCCTTATTTTTGATTCAAATCTTTGGATTGATTCTTTCATAATTGCATCAGGAAGCGTCTTCCGCTCTTCATGATGTTTAATTACTTTTGTCCATTCTTTTTATACTTGGATGTTGTTCTTATGAGGGAAAAACCCATTCTGCATTTTCGTGACGTGGTCTCAATAATTATTTTGTGTGTTTTATTTTTTGAAGTTTACTTATACCGGACTTATTGTCTGACCAGAATTGTTTGTTTTCCCTAAACTTTCGACTACTCATTTATATTTGAGTAGTCTAGAAAATGACTGGTTTCTTTGGGTTTTTTTAAAGATGGTGGAGGAGCAGGAGGCTCCTTATCTATCTACCTATTTATTTCCACTGTTATGAGATGTTGGCTCTATGTATGTATATTTAAAGGCAGGTTGTTATAACTACCTCGACCGAACTTTTGTTGTAACTCTGATAACTCCATATTGGGGAGTAACCTTATGTACCATCTTATTTTTATGTTATATTTAACCATTCTGTTATGAGATTATTATTCCGTTCTTATATTTTATTCCATGACAACTCGTCTTTCGGATACTTGGGCAACGACACATGAATACCATTGATGTATTAAGTGTCGTTCTTGAGGGTCAGAAAGGCGGGTCTTCACAAGTTCCTTGTAGTATTTTAGGTGTTCCCTAGGGGAAATTACCTAATTTGTTACACATATCTTACTAAATAACCAATTTTGTTTAAAATAAAAGGAATTTTCTTTCTAACGTGTACTTATTATATTATGATAAAATTAATTAGTTATTAATTTAAAGTATATTAAGTAGAAAATCCTTAAAGGATATGTTATGTGATAATTACTACAATTTGCTGTAATTATGAGAAATTATCACATTAAAGTACATATTTTGAGTATTCCTAGTTAAGATGTTCTGAGACAAGATATCGATAAATCTATTAAGACTAGAGTGTGTAACATTCCCCTAATGTTGGCCAGTGTATCTCTTATGGCTATTGGGGACAACAAGGTGTTACATACTGAGAGTTATGAAATAACTGTGGAATGATTCACTCGAGATTTTCTATTGGTTAATATAAATAAAGTCAAACATAGAATCTTAGAGTGATGGTATTCAATAGTTCTCTCGACTTGAGAATTTTTTTCGAATTTAATGTGGGCCTCCACTTTGATTTTAGTCAAATCATGGTATGGTGTCCATTGAATGATTATTGTTGGGTTTGAGTTGAATAAATGGAAGTGAACACAATTCAACAGAGAATTCCTTGATTATATGAGGTTAGTATCACGGTCAATTGTTGTTAATTTAAAGTAAAATTCTTTGCCTAGAGCAGTACAGTTAATAATTATTATTATTGTTTAACCATGGTTTTTGTGTTTGGACTAATTAAGTTGAATATGGACAATGTTGGAACTTTGATCAAACTCAAATTCCTTAAGTCCGAATGTGATACAGTGTTGGTGAAGGGAATTGGTGTAAATAATCATTATAACTAGGTACGGCTTACAATAGTAAAATTGGATTTTACCAAAAAAGATGTGTAAGCAGTAACTTCAACTGAAATGTCACAACACTAGCAAAGATGATGTATGAATTCTAACATTTGAATTGTTCAAATATCATTGACTTAATTTAACCCCTTAAGCTGCACAATCAAAATGATGAATACTAAATACATGATTTAATTAATTTATAATAAGTGTAAATAATTAATATTTACGAACTATCAATTATTAAATTTTATTTCATATTTGGATGCCATTAGTCTAAATTGAGATGTGTATACGAAAAAGTTATACGTGTGAGTATCGCTATAAGATATCGAACATTTAAATTGAATTTAAATGAGGCAAATGTTAAATGGGTTTGCAAATTTTTTAGGCCCATGCTTCTTATATTATGACCAGCCCAAATGGGGAGATGGGAAGAATTTTTTAATTGAAATGAAATATAATTTAAGAAAGGAGAATCAAATCTATCTTCAATTATCTTTTATTGCCTCCTTTAAATATTTATTTTCATTTAATCATTTTTTATTCACTTCCTCCTTATCTAGCCGAAAACAGTAACTTCCGAAGCCTGAGAAAATTCCAAACAAAAATCAAAATAAAATCAAAACAATATGTGCTTTTTATCTCTTGAATCATGCATAATTTAGAAATTGATTCTATAAGCATCAATTCATCATCCAGGGTTCTACTTTTGGCATTCCTATGGTACTACTCCAATATAATTTATTTATAGGTTTTTCTTGCCCATGTGCTTGGAATTTGTACAATTCATCTCACTTTTAGTTGTTCATCTTGCGACATGTAATTCAAATCTCCATTTCATTTTAATTAATAGTGTTTTTATCGTGTTGATTTGATTCAGATCGATTTCTGTTCTTTATTTTCATTCATTACATGTTCACCATAATTGATGTATATTTGATTCTCCATCTCCCTTTCATAATTTGATGTCATTCCCCATATTACTTGGATCTGATTGTTCTTATCTCAAATTTACATGTGCTTAAGTTAACCTATTATTTTTGGAAATCTTGTTAAAGAAACAAATTTTGACGGAATACTATTTTATAACATTATAATATTTTCATGCACGGCCGTAAATATATTATATATGTCAATTACTTAAATTTTCCTTGAAAATTGATTTCTTATGTTATACTGTTGATGTCCTAAATACAATTATTTGGGTATTGTTTCCAAAAGAACAAAAGTCTTCTTACCTAGAATACATGTGTGACTTCTGTATAAAATCAAAAAGTTTTGTTTCCTTTATAATTAAGGATTCGTAGAATATCATATATCTTTTATTTCCCTTTAAATTAAAGTTTTATTAAACTATTATTTACAAACTCAAACATATGTATATCTATATTATTAATTATTATCTTTACATATATAAGTTACTTTAAATCTAGAGCACTTATTGTTATATTCATGTATGTAGAAACATATATGAGTATGTCGCATAAGTTATGCTTATCAGATATTTTGTGTAAAATTTTGTTGCTTAATCCTAAGTTATTCGTTAATAAGACCAAATCCATTATTGTTAATTTTTGATATCGTATCATATAAATTACCAAATATAATTTCTACATATATAAGTACATACGTATACACACAGCACATAATTATGCAACATATTATTATGTATATATTTTAATTCAAAACCTTGGACAACAAAGACATATGTAAAGGGGAAATGATTCATTCGTGATGTAAATCCCAACACCTATATACAGTCACATTAACTATGTAAACTTCTTATCTATAGCACATGCACTTCACACAAACAAGTGTATTTGATAATTTGTAAACCAAAACTATATATATAATAATAATGTTTTTCAATAAACATAATAAAGTAAGGATTTTATTTAAATATTTTAGATCGAATCTGAAATCTTTTTAGACTTCATAGGACCAACATAGATCTGAAATGGATTTTTTTTTTGAAATTCACTCATCTAACCAGCTTCCAACTGGCACAGTTCCTTCGATTTGAATTTCAAGGAAATAGGAATGGCCTAAAGTATAAGATAACCAAGTAAGAAAATAATAACATCACATGAAATAGACATAGGGAAAATATATGTGCGTATATATATAATGAATGAAAACCATAGTGATGCATAAGTCGTAGAAGTTTTTTATTTAATCAAAAGTTAAAAGTACATGAGAAGAAACTATTCTCGCTTATGGAAAAGTCTACTTTTAAACCGTAACAAATTAGGATACTGTAAAAAATGCAGTTCAACCCCAAAAGAAGGAGCGGCTTGCATAGTACGAAATCATAAAGGGTGAACTTGTATAATTTTGAACAAAAGCCTTTGAGACTTCCTCATTAGTTTTGAAATAGTCTTTTTGGTTTTAGTTTCTCATCTAAATACAAATGCAGTTCTTGTTAATAATCTATCCACAAATTGCTTTTTAAAACGCTTAACACATCCCATTAAATGCTGAACTAAACTATTATCTATGAATGGATGTAATGAAATAGGTTTATTAATACATGTGATTCTTCCTTAAAAAAGAGTATGGGTTCAAAAACATGACTACGTTCACTAAAAACATCAGTAAGAAATAATTATAATAATAAAGCGCATCGATAAAACTAAATCAAAATATGTAAAGCCTAATTTCATTCGTTAGTTACAAGGGTATTCACAAAAAAGATGAAGACAACAACAGTAACAATTAGAGACAAAACAATATCCAAAAAGATTGATACAAGGCTCATTAGACCTAGAAAACAACTAAAAATGGAGTTGTAGTTCAAAGGGTTTCTTCAGAATGGGAAGCCTCAAATATATGCCCAGACCTGATGCGAATTTGAATCATCCTACACTTTTTCGGTAGATGGCGATGGTAAAGCAGCAAACCCACTGCGTTCCTTAACTCATGCGGAGTGATTGTGGTCTCGAGAAGACTTACTATGCTCTGGATCATCCAAATACTCTAAATTACTTTTGCCTCAGTATCATAAAAACACTCTGTAAAAAATTCTCTTGACCTATGTATAAATCTAGTAAAGAACGCTATAAGCAGTAGACTAGGCATGCTTCTTTATATTGGACAGTTTACTTTCTAATCATTTTTCTCTCCGCTCTAATCCTGTATTCCACTCCATTTTCATAATTTGATTCTAGACACATAGCTTGGAACTCCACCAATTTAAACTTCTTGTTCAACCCCTCCAACTGCATCTTATAATCCACCTATGATGACATACTATTTTATAGATCTAAAATCAATTATAAACGATGTTAAAATATGCTTACAACTAATTTTAGATATTAAAAAGCATTGGATCGTAGGTAGATAACATTAAAAATTCTAAAATTGCGATTAAGAAGGGAAAACCTCATAGTGGAATTTAACATAAACATATAAACACAACCTCATATTAATAGATATTGCACAAATCAGTATACTGGATATTATACATTTTTTCAATGCATTAATTATTAAAATAGTAATTATAAAATTTAATGCAAGAGATATGTCGGTCACCTGCAAACTTATAAATGCACATATATGACCATATATACATATGATAAAACTAAAAAAGGTTTCAACTATTTTTAGATGGTGCCTAACCCTATACAATATGACTATAGACACATTAGCTATGGCATAGAAAATGACTGCCTATATACCCCTTTTGCGGGATCTACTTCTGTTCACTGCACTTCTTATGCATCTAACACTTGTTAGTACATAATAATTATAGCATCCATGCAACAATTGCAATCATCGTAACTAACGCAACCATTGCAATCAATGCAACCAATGGTGGTGGTAGAAGCAGAAAATAGTATTCTTGCTTATCCATCATAACAAATCATCATATGGGTATTAATAACAATAGCATACTTAGCCATTCAACACTAATAACACATAATATCAACCCTAGTCATCAAATTAGAAGAATATAATGGTTATACATACATACGTACTGGTCATCCATTATAGTAACACATCATCGATGTAAATTTAAATCATCCAATTCATATTATTTATTCCATAATAGTAACACAATCATCAATATCATCAAATGTGTACTAATCTAATCAATATTAGTAACACCACATCCATTATCAAATAACCATAATTTACTACCCATCATCTAATGGAAATATTGGTAAAATATCTTGCACGCATCAACATGTGAGACCATCAAACATCAAATATATTTGATAATTACAATAAAAAACTAATCAAACATTTTACAACCATCTATATGATATACTTATAACCATTACCCTCCTAAGCACAAAATTGTTTTATTATTTTTTATTATAAAGTAACCTTTAACTATTCAATTCAGAATTTATAATATTTCTTTTTAAACAAAAATATACTTTTTAAATTCTTTACTATACTTTCATTTCTTCAAATATCCCAAAACATTGTAATTTATATCAAAATAGTAATCTTAGTCAGAGTGCTTTATAAAACGGTATTATCGTTATTTTACCTCAAAATAATGATATGCATTAAAATCTCTTTAATAATTTTAAAATTTTATTTATTACTATTTATTCCTAAAAAAACGATTAATTTTAAAATATTAAAAACCTATTTCATGTTTACCTCAAAATAATAATAATTTAACCCAAAACACTATTTTAGAAACGAACCTTTACCACTATTATTATTCCAAAAAAAATTTACTGCTCAAACAATATTAACCTTTTTAATAAGCGCTGCAAAATCTATTGCATTATCACTCACTCAAAACATCATAACTTTCCCAAAAATCATATTATTTATAAAATAACACTTTGTTAAATAATAATAATAATAAACCTTTTAGATTTAGTTTAAAAATATATTTTGTTGTTATTATTTATGAATTTATCAAAAGGTTCATAAAGAATAACCTTACTAAATTTATTCTAATAATACCAATTTATTTCATTAAACTACTGTTATTTCCAAAACATCACACAAAAACTATAAATAAGCACACTTATCATTTATTTATCTAATTTTCCCACTATTATCAATTTTATTTTAGTTAATTATTTTCCAAATTTATTTTAAATATTTAATTTAATTAAACACCAAAATTACAATGATCAAGGATAATTACCCAACCAAGGCACAATCCATACAAAATATCATAAAAACTAAAGTTACCCATAGAAAACACAACATATATCAATGATTATGATTTTTTGTCCATTGGTATATATTTCGTAAATTAAAATTCAATTAATTATACTAAATACTTTATATCAACATGCCTTTTCTAAAGCCTACAATCTTAGCAAACCTAGCTCTAAATCGTTCGAAATTCCATCAAGAGTCCAATCGAAGAAACCGCGTATGAATCAGAGTTCATATATGAAAAATGCAGTTTGGTTTAAAGTTTGAAGGTTTAAAAATATTATTGATTAATTATCTATATATCAATTAAATATATTATGCACCTCAATAGACTTATTTTTCTTATCTATCTTACTTTGCTGCTCAATAGACTTTCAGATCTTGAGCATCTTTTCATGGGGTTCCTAGAATTCCTATTTGGTGATAATAAGATCTGGTCTTATTTGGTGTAGGAGCAAGACGGTGATTTTCAGTGTATAGAGTAAAGATAGATATGGAGTATGCCATTTTTCCCACTATTACAGATTGAGTTTTTGAAGTAAATAAAGTCATGTAATTTTCGAGTAAGTGGAAGTAGGGAGGTGTAACATGCCGTTGAGTAGTAAATAAAGTCATGTAATTTTCGAGTAAGAGTAAATAAAGTCATTCCATTGTGGTTGCTAATAGTGCGTTACTTGAGTTTATATACCTTTAGTTGATGTATTTCCTTTGATATGAGTGAGTTTTGGGGTAGAATTATCTTTACTTGTTTTGAAGGTGTATCAACTGAAGATGCATAAATTTTGTTAATAAAGTTCCAAGTTTCTAAAAAAACTAATAAATAATTAGTAGGGGCTTAATGGAAAACTTACACCATCCCTCCCATAACCAGATGCGCACACTCAACAATATCCATCACTTTTGAGAAGCATGTCCCAACCAATAGACACTTCCACCCAGGACCGACCTCGCCACTAACCTTTTGACCCTCCATTGCACCGTTGCCACCCCCAAGTGACCACTTCGATCGCCCCTTCAACCTACGCACGACCCATAGACGTTGAGATTTGCTAGCCAAATTTCAACCAATCTAACACCTTTTACACTGATGCTCATAACCTCCCATTTGCTTTGGTGTCTTATGATCATTATTTTTTATTTTCACTATTGACTTGAAAACCTTAACTATGACGGCTAAGAATGAATCACTAATTTCAAATCAATCAGAGCAGATGGAAAAATGAATCTCCGACGCTTCATTAACACATCGAGAACTTCAAATCCATCCATAATCTGATAGGGTTTGAATAATTTGAATTATTAATCACCTTTTATTTAATTTGCATATCACCATTAGAGAGAAATTAAGCTAAATTCGTGATCGGACAGAAAGTGAAGAAAGAGATGATGGCTAGGGTTTAATGGAATTATTGTATAGTCGTTGGGCTGAGTTATGAGTTACGTATCCAATTTGGCCAAAAACAGTTATATACGCTATTTAAAAACTATATCGCCTCTATTTCACAGATCGTAGCTCCAAACCTATCAAAATTATATATCAAACTGATCAGCTTGAAAAAACTTTCGTAATGGTAACAGATATGATGCCCAATTAACCTTTTAATTATGAATCAATTCTTAATTTTTTTAATATTAATAGTATTAAATTTTCCTGTTGCTGCAATCTTCCCCCTTAAAAGAACTGCGCCCTCGCAATTTCCTAAATTATTTTTAACCAAATTAATAAAGTCTCATCATGGACTGATTGCAAAACGTGGGGAAGCATATTGATTACAGATTAATTACTTATAAAAATAGTGCATAATGACCACATAAGGCCATTAATCATAACACGATATAATTCGTTCGCAACCACGAATTCAATTTTGTTTATATACATATTATGATAACATATGCATTTCACAAATCGTATAATCCAACTACATTGTATACAAATGAAACTCCATCAACAAAAGGTGAATTGATCCTAACCATAGATTAGCCTATATCATGCATCTCCGTAATTCATTCATATTAAAAGTCCACAACAAAACATAGGATGATCAAAACATGTATGTACAATTAAATGAATATACATAAATCAATAATTAGCACAACCCCTCAAAACAAACACATATGCACACACAATAATACGACGTCATCACCATACTAACCCATCAACTAATAAAAAGTGTTTATTAATTACTATGCTAACTACATATCCATCATAATATGTGTATCCTTAAAACTCTCGATGAAATTCCTCATAGTCCCATCTTCATAATAATTAATGTACCATTCCATTTTAACACCATCTTGAAAATCATGTGCTCCCACTTATAATCACATCCTTAAAATAACATGTGCCCAACCACGAATATATCCCTAAAATAATATGTCCTGTCATGGCTGAATCTAAATAATATGGCCATCCAATCATACTATAGCTGCACCAATCCTTGATTCTCAGACCTGCATCATAAGGTCTCGTACTAAATGACCACCATCATAAGATCCATGAACAATCAACATTGTAAGAGTATTATACTTTGGAATATATGATGGCATAAATGACCATTGTCATAAGGTCAAGAATACACAACATTGTAAGAGCATCGTGACTACATGTATGCCCTAATTCATGCCACTTAGATGGCTAGGATACTAGACTCGCATTGTAAAAGTCCAGAGTATATATATCACATCGTAAGATTCGAGATCATATTGTAAAATCATAATGAGCATTATCACATATCCATTTTTGTTTGAGGATACATCAGATCCTTTTTTCATCAACGATCCGTTAGTAAACATCCATATCAGAGCCCATCATGTTCCAACCTCCAGATCACATTGAAAAATATGATTCCTAAAACTCGCCCAAATTACCAAAGCAAGATTTTCTAAAGAGAAGAGTTTCAATACATCCTCAAAGCAAAACATTTACAAAACATTTTTATTTTCAAATCAAAGCTTCTACCTTTCGGTAAAATAAAAATCTTTTTCCTCCAAAAAATAACACCATCATTTTACAAATAAATTTCTCAAAGTATTTTCACCATTTTAAAACAATTCGAAAAAATAATTGGAGAAAACATCATTTTACTAGAATTTCATATTGTAAAGATCTTTTCAAAATAAAAATTTTTATTTCAAAATATTTGTGGAAGCCGATATTTGTTTATATGAAATAAATTCTGAATGGATATATTAAAACTCCTTATTTTGTATAATGAACCACCTACCCATCTTCCTGATTTCTTAATGATACTATCAAGTATTTTGTCACCAAAATCCTCTAATCATTATTACTCATTTTTAAGGAACATCTTCACATCTCTTAATTAACCTGACTATCTAGTCTTCCATAGCTTAGGAAACTATATTATCCCATTATGACTAAATCAAGCATTCTCCTTAGCATCCTGCTAATTTCTGCAATACAAACCATACTAAAAAGTCAACACTGGATAACCACTTCGTCTTAGGGTTATCATACATAGTAGCAAAACAAACCAAAAAAAAGTAAGAAACTAATTACAACAAAAAACAATCAAAAGCAACCAATAAAAGAAAAAGAGATTATTCCAAGCAAGCATGACATGAATCAATAGGTGAAAATCAAACAAAAAAATTATTAAAATCTATTATTGTAACAACCCGTAAATTAACCACTTTGAAATAAAAATATTCAATTTATTTTAAATATTCAAATGTATAATTGTCAAACTTAAACAATCATGTTGTAGATGATAAATAAGAACGGTAAACTTATTATTGATATTGAATAAAGATTTTGGATTTCCATTGTAAAATTGACAAAAGTCGGATTCCAATAAAGTATGATAAATATTCATGAAATTTGTTTAAAGTATAAATAATTACTTATATATATATATATAATTGATATCAAACTCATTTAATAATAATAGTAATTTAATTTATAATGGTTCGATAAATGTATAAAACTTGTTTTATAAAATTGACAAATCTCGTCGCATACCGATAAATTGATGTCGTATTTTTACAAATAGATTTGGATATTATCTTATATTATTTTATAAGTCAAATATACTTGTTTTAGTGATTCAAATATAATAATAAAAATATTTTGAATTTTGGTTTACATATAGTTTAACAAAAATCTCAAAATGTGACCATAAAACGTTTTGTCAAAAATCAACGTTTTGTTCAAAATAATTGTCACACTCTGTTAGCATGTTTTAACATATATATTATGTGAGAATGCGGAATACAGATCTTAAGGCTAGGATTAACACTAGAGGGTGGTGAATAGTGTTTAATGAAATTACTAAATCTTTTTGAATTTTTGTTAATTTAAACACAAATGTATGCAATATTCAGACACAGATACGATCACAGAAACAAACACAGATGCAGAAATAAAGTAAAAGCAATAAAGGAAAGAACATACCGGATTTTATAATGGTTCGGAGTTACCCTACATCTAGTCCCGCACACAAGTACGGATTTCCTTTCAAAAGAAATTATACAATTACACCTCGATTTCAAGGCCATGAGGTACACCACTCCAGATTCACAATCCTCTAAGTAGAGATACTTGATTTCATGGGCAACAAGTCCACCCAATTGATTTCCAAGGCTACAATCACACCTTTTCTCACTTGATTGATTTCATAGGCTACAATCGCACCTTTTCTCGCTTAGTTTATTACAAAGAAGCCTATAACTCTGAATAGCATTGAGATCTTGTTGAGATAGTGATAGAGAATCAAACCAGATATGATCTGGTTAGGTACAATGTTGATTTCGGTAGAGTAATGGTAAAAATCTGTATAAAGAAATGTGGAAGAAGAAGAGGAGTGAAATCGGAGAAATATAAATATAAATTCGTTCAAAACTACCCCTATTTATAGTACAAAAACAGCCATGTCCATTCGTGAAAGGATATGACGAATAGACACTTCCTTTGAAATTCAAACTTTTGAAATAAACTGCTACCATGTCAACATGGTGTACTTGAGGTTGTCGACATGCCTAAGATATTTTTGGTAATTTTCTTTTCTTTGAAAATAACTTCTATCTTGTATTAAAACTATTTTAACTTTATAAATATACTTAACTATAGTTAAGATACACAAATAAATATAGAGAATAATATTTTGATATATATAAATTTTTACTATAATTTTATATTTAAATCTAAGAAAAAATATTAAAAGTTAAATATATTATTATTAAAAGATAGTTTAAAACCAAGGATAATTTTATTTTGATAACAAAGATTATTTTGAGGCTAAAAATATTTAAAACTAGGATAGATTTTTTGATTCTTTTAAAAGGAAGGTTTTGAAATCATTTTGAAAACAAGAATAATTTTGTGAAAAAACATTTGAATAAAAGTTAGTGGATACAAAACAATGTTCCACTAGATTTTTCATAGGTTCCATCCTACTTTGGGTTCCATCCCTTTAACAGGCTCGAAGTGGATTCCATTCCATGAATAAATTGGATTTTAAGATGCCAGTGCTTTTCCAGGAGTTTTAACAAAATTCCTAATTAAATTACTTATATTGAAATCTTGAACTCTTGATAATCTTGATACTCATGAGTCTTCAATCTTAATATCTTGAATCTCTATAATGTACAGTCTTCATTCTTGGTACTTGCACGGTTAAATCCTGCATACACACACACACAGATATATATATATATATATATATATATATATATATATATCCAAACTATAATGTTAATATTTATATTTTATAATCTTATTCTAAGGTTGTTGTCATCAAAACCATCTTCTCGAGGACAAACAATCTCCCCTTTTTTAATAATGACAACCTTTGTTTACAAAATATCACTTCTATCGTAATAACTCCCCCAAAAACTAATAACTCCACCTTAATCTATGCCTAACTATCCTATTTTATACTTCTCCCCCTTTGTTATCAACAAAAACCATCCTAAAGCCGTAAAAATAAAAAAAACTCCCCCATAAACTAATACTAGAACAAAGTATAGTAAATGGAATGTATAAGACATTAACACAATTATATAATAATTATTTAATACATAAATATGTATACGTATATTTCAAACAATCCAATCAATACGCACATCAAATCCAATCATGTCAAACAAGTCAAACAAAACATACCAAACAAGTCAAAAACAAATAATCCTATACTAGAAGACAATACTACAAACTCCTCCTAAATAAAATGCACTTGTTATGTATACATGTATGCAATATGTAGTTAGTAATGCAGTATGAAATGTATGACACGTGCAATGTAGCATGAGATAGTATGCAAAATGAAGTGCAACTTGTGATGCAAATGATTATGATATTTCATGCATTGTAATTTATGATGTAATATGCAATGAAATGTGATATGAAATAGGATTCATAATGATATGTAATATGAAACAAAATGATAATGAAGTAGTAGTAGTAATAATAATAATAATAATAATATGCAGAATGATATGATGATATATATACTACGGTAAGAGGCATCCAGATTATAAGATAAACATGAGTGATAAGTAATATCTAATTGACAAGCATATATATATATATCTTTTTGTGTGTGTCTGTATGTATATATATATATATATATCAAATTATTTATTATAAATCACTTCAACCAAATAAAGGTAATATACACCAATTACTAGACTTAGGTTAGGGAAACTAATGAATGGGACTGAAAGAGTAGTAAAGAAAAGAGTTTAAAGGTAATAATGATATTAAAACTTTAACATATTCATGAAAGGTAGTAATGAAACTCAATATCAAAAACAAATTGCTAAGAAATATGGATTTAAACTATATATATGATCAAATATGGTTTTTATAAAAATTAATAGCCTACTTGTTTAATTTATTTAAAAAAAAATTTCTAACTTGGTTGTTTTTTTAAGAATCCAAACTTCCATGTTTATGAAATACTTAACTTACTAATTAAAATTTAAATTTAAAAAATATCATAATGAAATATTAAATAAAATAGTGAAAATTGAAAAACTAAAATAAACATGTGTTATATTAAGGCCTCTTACTTTTAAAAAATTTAATTAATTGTTAATAAACATTTAAACATGAAATTAATTTTAAAATAGTCTAATATAAGTTAGAAACTAAATCTAAAAAGAAAAATACTTAATTTAAATATCATTTTTACATGGTTTATAGTTTCATAAAGAAAAAAAGCATTCAAAGAATGCTACAAAAAGTTTTTGTAGTAAAATATATTCGAAACATTATAAAACTGAAACTGTAGCTTTTACCAAATGTTGTGTAAAGTTTCTGAAACTCTACAGCGTTTCAAAGCACAGAAATGCTATAGAAATGAATTTGCAGTACTTACAAAACATTACAAAAGAAAAGAAGGATTTTAGAAATGCTATCTAAAATTCCGGGCTTGTTTTTAACATGGTTTTGCACTAATTGTACGAATAGATTTTGACGTGTAAATAATTGATTTTTGACCCAATTTTTTAAAGTAGTTAATATAACTAAATCACTTTAAAAAAATATAAAAAAAATAATAGAAAAAACATGTGTAAAGACACTTGGCATTATGCATGTAAAAATGCTTTTATTATAGAACAAGTGTAATGACATGTGACATTTTGCATGTATGTCACTATCTACTTATATGACAAGTGTCATATGATGTGGTGCAATCTTATTAATTGAAGAAATATATAAATAAAGCCTTATTATAACATTTTAAATCCATTCTATTACTTTCTTAAAGATATAAAATTAGTATCTTAAATGAAATAGAGTATGAGAAGTAAAAATAACATTAGAAAA
Organism: Allium cepa; assembly: GCA_030765085.1. Classification (NCBI taxonomy): domain Eukaryota; kingdom Viridiplantae; phylum Streptophyta; class Magnoliopsida; order Asparagales; family Amaryllidaceae; genus Allium; species Allium cepa. The sequence goes on from CM060937.1 coordinate 476,101,414, forward strand.
GTTGAAATCATAAATGAAGGTATGCTTTTCTACTTAGCATAGTTGTAATTTATTAGTGAGATTTTTTTTGAAAGAAAAAACATTTTAAAAGACTTTTGAAAAAGATTAGACTGGTATATCGATATGTATACTATGGTGTGCCGATATATGGACCAAAATATCAAAACTTATAAAGAGATAAATTTCTATACCTAACTAAATGCATGAATATATATTCCCAAATGCAACAATAAAGTTGAAATAATAGTAAAGCGTACCAATTTTTGTTCTCCATCTTTCTAACTTTGTTGTTCTTCTATTGTCGTCAACCGCACATTTATATCTTTCAGAATTTGACGATGAGATCTGTTCTATTGCGACGGTCTCGTTTTTCTGGTCAGCGTTGTATGTTCATTTGCTGAATTTGAAGACCATATGAGAAAGATGCAGATGATTTAGTAGATTGACTAACTTGGCGCCAAAACTTTGAATTTGAATTTTGAATGAATGGACACTTCAACCACTATAAATAGGCCCAACAGTCACCATTTTTCATAAAAATTTCTCGTCTTCTTCTTCTTCTTCCCGTTTTTCTATTTACTATCAAACTTCTAGAAGGCATATCTCCTTCGTTTCTTAACGGAATTGGATGAAACCAGCAGCAAATCGAAGAGGATGGCAAGGGCTACGATCCAGTAATAGTTTGGTGACGAATTTGGAAGGTATTTTGGTGCAACAGGCCGATCATTGGGAGAAATGTAGAAAATACCGTACACAGTTTTTCAGTTTTGGATAGCCAACTTCAAACTGTCATATCTCATTCAATTTTGATCGGAATTTGATGATCCACTCTTCAAACGACCGTGAGAACAAGAATTACAATCTAAAAAAGGAGTGGGAACAAAGTACACAAGTTTTTGGATGAAATTTGAAGAATATCATTGATAATTTTGCTTTCTTTCTCTCTTTGTTCACCAGAACTTCATTTGACCATAACTTGGTCATTTCTTGACGGATACGTACGAAACCAGTGGCATTGCGAAGCAGATGGAGAGAAGTACAGTATCAAGTCAAGTTGTAGATAAGAACCAAAAATTTTGTATTGATATGTACCCATTTCATTGTCGATTGCCATTATATATCCATTTGTTCTTTTTAATCAATGAATGATTATCTGGTATCTTTTAACCAATGGTCATTAGACATAACTCTTCTCCTGCAAAACAACATAACTTTTTAAAGAATCAAGTGACTATACAAAATAATTTAATATAGTTTCAAACAACAATATCGTGATGAATCTGCGACATATTCATATGAAAATAGTGTTAATAAATTCCCCAAAAATAGCCATTTTAAAAAAAAATCAAAATTCAGATTATAAAAACTTTGAAAACCTTGCTCCGATACCAAATGTGGGTAATACGGAATATGGATCTTAAGGCTAGGATTAACACTAGAGGGGGGTGAATAGTGTTTAAAGGAATTACTAAATCTTTTTGAGTTTTTGTTAATTTGAACACAAATGTATGCAATATTCAGACACAGATATGATCACAGAAACAAACACAGATGCAGAAACAAATTAAAAGCAATAAAGGAAAGAAAACATCGGATTTTATACTAGTTCGGTGTTACCCTACATCCAGTCCCGCACACAAGTATGGATTTCCTTTCAAAAGCAATTGTACAATTACACCCTCGATTTCAAGGCCACGAGGTACACCACTCCAGATTCACAATCCTCTGGGTAGAGATATTTGATTTCACAGGCAACAAGTTCACCCATTGATTTCTAAGGCTACAATTACACCTTTTCTCATCGATTGATTTCACAGGCTACAATCGCTCATTTATTGCTTAGTTTATTACAAATAAGCCTATAACTCTGAACAACACTAAGATCTTGTTGAGATAGTGATAGAGAATCAAGCCAAAGAGGATCTAGCTAGATTCAATGTTGATGTCGACAGAGTAATGGTAAAAATGTGTATAAAGAAATGTGGAAAAGAAGAGGAGTGAAATCAGAGAAAATATGAACACAAATTCGTTCAAAACTACCCCTATTTATAGTAGAACAATAGCCATGTCCATTCATGAAAGGATATGACGAATAGACACTTCCTTTGAAATTCAAACTTTTGAAATAAAATGCTACCATGTCGACATGGGGTACTTGAGGTTGTCGACATGCCTAAGGTATTTTTGGTAATTTGATTTTCTTTAAAAATAACTTCTATCTTGTATTAAAACTATTTTAAACTTTATAAATATACTTAACTATAGTTAAGATACATAAATAAATATAGAGAATAATATTTTTATATATATAAAATTTTACTATAATTTTATATTTAAATCTAAGTAAAAATATTAAAAGTTAAATATATTATTATTAAAAGATAGTTTAAAAACCAAGGATAATTTGATTTTGAAAATAAAGATTATTTTGAGGCTAAAAATATTTAAAACCAGGATAGATGTTTTTGATTATTTTAAAATGAAGGTTTTGAAATCATTTTGAAAACAATATATAATATTTTTTAAAAAACATTTGAATGAAAGTTAGTGGATACAAAATAATGTTCTACTAGATTTTTCGTAGGTTCTATCCTACTTAGGGTTCCATCCCTTTAAAAGGCTCGAAGTGGATTCCATTCCACGAGTAAATTGAATTTTAAGATGCCAGTGCTTTTTTAGGAGTTTTAACAAAATTCCTAATTAATTACTTATATTGAAATCTTGAACTCTTGATAATCTTGATACTCATGAGTCTTCAATCTTAATATCTTGAATCTCTATACTGTACAGTCTTCATTCTTGGTACCTACATGGTTAAATCCTGCATATACATATATATCTAAACTATAATGTTAATATTTATATTCTACAATCTTATTCTAAGGTTGTTGTCATCAAAACCATCTTCTCAGGGATACATACTTTAATATTGAACATGTTTGCTTTTACTAAATAGGATCAGAAAACTTCTAGAAGTTATTAGTAAAAGAAAGAAAGAATTAACAAAAGTAAGAAAAAGTAAACATCAAATCAAAGCCAACATAATTATGATATTCTTTACTTATTCTTTAAGTGACTAAGACCTAAATTAAGGATGTGAAAAATAATGTAAAGTGTTAAAAAAAAGTAGAGATTGCTTTAGGTTGAAGTAAGGTTAGTTTGGTAATTCAGTAAGAGTTTATTTTGGTAAATTTACCGCTTCTTTTCTTTTCTATAAATACCCACCTCCTTCTCACTTTCATTCACATTTCTTCTTCTTTTCTAAAGCTTCTTAACCTTCTTCCTCTCCTCTTTAATGGCTTCCAAGCCATAAGAAAAAATTAGAAAGAAATAATATCAAAATATTTACAAAATATTCAAAAGAAATCAATGTTCATCCTCTTCAAATCAAACTCTTCTTTTCTCCATATTTTACCTCTACTTCTCTCGGCCATATCTTCATCAAATCGGAACTAAAATAAAAAAATGATTTTTAAATCATGTATTTTTCCAATGTCTACAACTTTCATACTGACCACTTTGTCTTATTATAAAGATAACTGTCAAAAATACACTTCTTTCCAATACATTATGTGGCCAGTTTTTAGGCCAGAGAATAAGCTATTTTATTTTTATCACAACTTGATCATAACTGATCCAAATTAAGAAATGTTTTTTCAAACCATATAAAATTCCAGTGGCTACAACTTTTATGCCGATCACTTTTTTCAATTTTGAGGTCTTCTATACTTGAAACTCAATTCTTTGAAGTGCATTTTTAGACTTTATTTTTGTCAGTCCGATAATACATCTTCTTCATTCTATCATATCTTCCTCAAAAATAATCAAAATCAAATGATTCTTTTTTCTAAATTTAAGAGAAAAGAATTTCTAACAACTTTTTAGTCAACAAGTTTTTCAGATTTTGAGAGTAAGAGAGTCAAAAAAGAGAGAAAATAACCTAATTTTCGAGTCTAACTTTGAGAATTCAAGTTCAAAGCTCTACCACTTCTTCTCTATACTTTTGGCAAACCTCTATCTCAAGCCTCGGCCAATTTATTGGAAGGGAGAGGATATTTTTTTATAGTGCTTATGTGGAATAGGTAGTAGTTAGTGAAGCGTGGATTAGTTTGAATGTTGGTAGGAAGTTAATCGCTTTAGTTTATGGTGAGAAACTTTATTTAGCATCTCTATTAATATATACATGTTTGATGTTATGTTACGATTTCTATCGATGCTTATATATGCTTTGATCATCAAGTATTGATTGGTTGATATGATTGTTAAATTGTGTCGCCAAGTCACGTAAATACACATTGATAAGCACAATGGAAATCGCTTTCCTTTAGAAAATGAAATGGTATATATGGAATGCTTAAACCTTTTGGAAATAGTTTTAAAATGAGTTAGAAATGTTTTATAAACATTTAATATGTTTTAAGGAGTAGAAAAAGAAAATTAAGATTTCAACTTGTACATATTAAATATGTCCAAAACAATTTTCCAGAAAAATCGCGCTTTTTGTAGTAAAGTGACCAAATTTAAAATCGATATTTTAAATGTTTTAAATATATGAAATAAATTATAAAAATCTTTAGAATGTTTTAAAAATAATTTTGAAAAAATGGATATCTAAATGATATAAAAGTCATTTTGAAGAATATAGCTTTTAAAATACTATTTGCAACACTTTTCGCAACGCTTTTCGTAGCAGTTTTAATAACTTTTGAAACGTAGTTTTAAACATAACAATTATTTTCTATATATTGCGTGAATTAGTTTTAAAGAATATTTAAGTCATTTAAAGATGTTTTGGAAGTTTTAATGAGACTCTGAATAAATGGATAAGAGGAATTGTTTATACCACTTAAACAAAAAGTGAAGAAGATTGAATATAATAAAAATCTAAGTAATGTGGAAATGACTAGTACATTTGTTCCGCTGTGAGATCTGAGAAAATAAAATAAGGTGTTTAACTAAGTTTAGAGATGGAGCAACTAGTGCCTTGAACTTACCTTGCCTATGCTTTCTTTTCTTAGGCGAGGGGTGAAGTAGATCGAAAGGAAAGCCCAGATGCCTTAAGATAAAAAGATTATGTTAAGTTTTTCAAAATGAAAGAAGATTAGTATTATCCAAAATTTAAGCAATCTCCAAAATGAATAAATTACGATTTGGATTGCATAGAGATAATCGTTTTATACTTGGTATTAAAATCCGAAGAGGGAACTTGTCCTATTCGTGGAATTTTAAAGGTGATTTTACCGTTATTCTGCCTATAGCACTTGTTGAATACGAAAACTGATGTTGAGTAAAATTAGAATGATTTCTATGATTCTATTTGCTCAAAAATATTTTTCAAAAAATTATTTAGGGTTTATCATAAACGATGCCTAAAATAACATTGTTTTTTAACCTGCTTAAAAATTAAGGAATTTGGATCGAGAGTTAAGTGAGGAAATTTGAGATATTGTCCAAAGCAAAAGAATGAATTACTTAGAATTATCCTAAGTCAAAAGAAAGAGATTTTGAAATCGTCCGAGAAGAAATAAAGTCAAAAGATACTTAATAAATCACATATACTCATATTCACTTTTTATCGATATTTGGATTTTTGAAGGAATTGGATTCGAATTTGGGTGATTCCTATCCGAAAACCACCTCGAACCAATGTATACTTCGAATGTGAAGACATGTTGAAGATGATGAATATTGAAGACCGTGGATCTTCGTGGCATGAGGATTGCTTGTTAGCATGCAAAGCTCCCATTATATAGTAATTTATAGCAGTGGTCTCCTCGTTGTAGAGATTTTTCAAGTTGCAAGGACTACTTGCTACTAGTGGTAGTAGGAGAGTGTCTTCGGTTTATCTTATTCTTAGACAACTTGTATGGACATTTGTCTAATATTGCATTTCTAAAGATTATGTACATTGTTTTTTACTAACATATATGAGTGGTGAAGGAGAAGGAAACTTCTCTTCGCTTAATACCCTCCTTGAGACATACGAGCTTAAGAGTTGTATTTTCGTGGAAGGTAATTACTAGTCAACGGAAATGGTAATGTGGAATTCAGAGATGTGATATGTGCTATGTGAAAAAGTATTCGCTACCTCAAGCCTCATCAACCGGAAATAACCAAAATAGGATTAGATGCAGCAAGACTAAGTGGGTCATTCCCAATTAGGGCATGATCATTCCCTTCTAGATATATTTTTCCCGCTATGAGGTTCGAAATGTAAATTAGTGTGGTTTGTATGCTTATGCGCCTGGTTTAAAGGTCAGTAACGACCAAGGGATGACATATTCGGTACATTCAAGTTATAGAGGTTGGCTGGTCTAATATTAGTAGAGGGTAGATGTTCTACGTCTCGGGACATCCGTCTAAAGATTTACCCATCGAAAGACACCTAGTCATTTGTATAGAAATCCATTCTCCAATAAGAACCTACGGTTTTGTTTGTATTTGCCTAATGAATAGCCTCGAAATGCTATATGGGTAACTATTTTGAATAAGATTAATAAGTTTATTTGTAAATGTTTTCAAAGATATGTCATTAAAAATAATATCAAAGGTTTTGAAATAAAAGTATTTTATGTTATCATAAGGTAAAAACCCGTCCGTGTCTATGTGTGGGCGTGGTCTTATGAGATACTCTTTATTTTCAAAGGATTTTATTTAAAGGATGATATATGACACTCACTTATTATTGAGTTTTTCTCAAGCTAGTTTATCAAGCCTGATCCGAAATTTTTCAATACTCGGGTCAGATCCGAGTAGTTTCAGGTTTAGTCAAAGACGGTTGGAGTTTCCATAGGAGAGTTGGAGATATTCATTTATGTTCGACATATTCTATTATCCGTTGTGGTTTCTTTGTTTTAGTTTGATATTTGTCAACAATTGTAAGGACATATGTTTATAACTGTCTGAGCTGATTTTAGGTTACACTCTGATATATATTTTTAAATGGAATTTTCTACTGTAAAGATATTGTTCAATATTATAGTTTTTCCACTCCTATGAGATTATGTTCTATCTATTTTTCTTTGTCACCCTTCATGTTCCATCATTTCGTGCAATTTGAGTTGGACATGTGTGGTTTATTGCCGATTCAAAGGGTACGGAAAATCCGGTTATGACATTTGGTATCAGAGCAGAAGGTTAAGCGAGAACCTTGGCTTTGGTGGGATAAAGACTCATAAGAGATAGGATTAATAATATTTTAGGATGAGTAACTCATTATAGATAGGGTTAGTAACAGCCTGGAATGAGTTGAGAGTATTATATATATGAGCAAGCATTTGTTAATTTTATAAAAATGGTTTTGTGTTAAAAGTTGGTAAATGAAATAATTTTACCTTGGGTTTATTTTAAATATTAAAGGGGATATTATTATAGAAATTAAGAATTGTTTGTAATTTGGCATAGTAAAACCAAAATATGATATCTTCTGATTAGAATTATGCGATTTGTCTATAAGATATTCCATACAGAATCAGTTTAATTGAAAGCTTGAATTTAGAACTTTAATCATACACCCTTAGATATTTAGTATTAAGAAATAATAATGATTAAGTGGTTATCATAATGGATGGATTTAAAAGCTAAGTAAAATACCTTGTGAAGTAAAATTCACTTGATTTAAAAGCTAAGTAAAATACCTTGTGAAGTAAAATTCACTATTTGACTATAAGATATTTGATGATAATATTGAAGCTAGAGTTGTAATTTGGGAAAGTAATAAGAAAATGCACACTTAGAAAAATTCTTATAATGAAATATAAATATAAAAGAAAAGGATATGCCTAAATTGAGACTTTGGGTAAATAAAATATGAAAGGGTAAGTTATATAACTTATAAGGGATAAGATATTTGAAATTTAGAAACTTTGATTAAGTTAAAATCAAAGTGAAATTTAGGAATAAGAGATATTAGAAATATCATCCTAATATAACACTTTGTATTAGCAATACATTTAGAGTAACATTTGTAATTTAGAATGAAGTAAGATTAGAAGTGGAAGTTTTGAATTAAATGGTTAGTAGGTTGATTGTTGGATGAAAATGTTTAAATAACAAACACCATGTGAATTAAGTTTCACAATTTGGCTATAAGGTGTTTGATTATAAGATTGATTTAAGGAACGAACGTATAAGATAAAAATGATATAATATAAAATGATTATGTAAAAGGAAAATATAAAAGGAATGAAAGTTTAAAATTTGAGTAATTTAAAAGAATTGTGGTAATTTAAATGAAGTTAATTAATATAAGATGAATTTATAAAAATAATTTATATAATAGGTTTTATAAACAAAAGTATTCTCTAAAGAATTTTGGAAAGGGTATTATTTCAAGTAAAAAGAGATATTTTATGATAACTAGTTCGAATGGCTCAAAAATAAACTAAAATTGGGAAGAAGATGTGTTAGGATGGTAAACACTTCTCCTAACTATTACTCTTCTTAGTAAGAGAATATATTGATCTGTATAATTTTCTTAAGTTAAAAAGATAATGTGAATCATTAATTGATAAGTTGAGTAGTTTTTAAACCAAAGATAAATTTGGAATCACTAATTGATAAGATAAAGCGGGATTCTCGACGATTCTGGACAGTTGAAATTTTTTGAATCATACCAAACTCAAATCTAAGGAATTTATGAAAACTTTTAGTAAAAGATAAACCATTGCCAAATGTTTTAAGTAAATGAAATTGGATAATTATAATTTATAAATGTGATTATAAATAAAAAGGATTTAAAAATGGAGAAATTTATAATAGCATTAAATCGGAAATAAAAATTTATAAAAGAGACTATGACTATGGGCGCTCGAGTCATGAGCGCTCTAACAGAGACAAAGATTATAGGCATCGGTTTCGATCTCGCACGCCACCTCCTAGAGCTCCTGCACCGCCTCCGGTTCATGTTTCGAGGACTCTAGAAAATTCACGGACCAACCCGTCTTCCCAACCATCGAGGTCGGATACTCATCGCAGAATGGAGATCGCGGCCTCCCCGTCAACAGAACAGACATTGACGGAGCCTTCGGGGGAAGGAGCGGTTAGGCTTGCTCAACTGAGGAAAGAATTTCCTAAAATTTGCTTTGACGGGTTCGTTTTTCCCCCGCATCTAAAAAGGATACCGTCGACAGTTGCACCTATGATGCATGACTATCTCCCAGACGTATTCTTTCAGTATCAAGAATGGTCGAAGACCGCTAAGAAAGCGTCAAAGGTGGCCTTTGATCGAGCGGCTACGATTGAGAAGTTGGAAAAAGAACTTGGCCAAAAGGACCGCATTAGTCAGGCTCTCGGCAGTGAGGCCGAGTCATCTCGAAAGTCTGAGATTGGAGCTCTCAGAAAAGCAGATGAAGCTCAGGCAACGATGGATAGGATGAAGCGTGAGCATTACGCTACGGTGGAGGACATGGGCCACCGAAATACCATTGTAACCGCCGAGCGGGATGCGACCTTAAAAGAGCTAAACGAGCTCAAGACCAAAGTTGCAGAGATTATGAAAGAGAGGGACACTGCTAACATCTCCGCACAGGAAGCGTGTGATCAGGTGGTGGAATTTCGGAGTGAAAGAGATGCGGCCTTGGAGAAGGTCCGCGAAACGGAAGCCGAAGTCGATGAGAAAGTTCGTCAATCAGAGACTAAGCTAGAGACAGAGATAGAGGAACTTCTCATTACTTATAATGCTAATGTGCTGAGGCACAGAAATTTGACATGGCTTGATGATTATCCAACACATTTATTCAAATGCCTGGAACTTGCTAGTGGAAGAAGAGAAAGCATCACATCCAGGTGAAGTTTTTGATGAGTTCGATTTGGAGAACCGAATATTGACTGATGATAAGAAGAAGGTTCTCCACGATTTCATGATCTCTCATGCTAAGGAGAGACTGGGTACCCAACACTTGAAAGTTGGTGAGGGGTCTGGCGTTGCGCATCCAGCTACAAGTTCAGAGATGATCACTTCATCTGGATCGGAGCCGACGCCAGCGACTGAGCCGCAACTGGTCCCAGGCTATGACCCTGAGCAGCCACGCCTATCTCCTATAAGGGAGCATTCTTCTGAAGCTGTCCAGTCAGCTACAAGTCAAGTTGAGGAAGGTACTCTACACAAATCTACTGTGTGTCTAAACTGAAGTACTTGTATTGAAGCGTGTTCTGACAACTTCTTTTCTTTCTTGTCCAGTGAACAAAGTTGCGCCGACATTGCCTCCTGCAAGTCAAGAGTTGCATCATGGGCAAAAGGTCATCACCACTGAGGCGGTTATCACAACTACGGTCGCGCCGACAGAGATGACACAGGGGGGTTCGTTGACTTTCGACGAATAGATGATGAATGAACTCTTGGGCCAACACAGCGACCCTTTTGCTGACATGCCATTTGTTCTTGGCTCGTTCCCGCCCGTTTCTATTGGATCGTCACAGTCCACCGCTACTTATCGTGAGTCTCGTGCTGCTCGTGAGGCTGAGATACTCGCTCAAATAGATGCAGAGATGGAAGCGGCAACACACGGTGGTAATTCTGAAAGTGTCACGACGGCGGTCGGGCCAACTCCACTTGCAGTGACATATTCTAGGGACACGCTAGTCGAAAACAACGCGCCCGTTCCACCCCCGATGGTAGACCCGACTCCTTCGGCTCCTCCAGAAGAGAATATTCCTTTAAGTTCAAGTTCGGAGGAGTATATCGATATCATGCCTTCACCGGAAGAAGATCGGCCAAAGGATACGGGGTCGAAGCGGAAGACTGCTAGCGGTTCCAGTGGTTCCGCATTGAAAAGGAAACCTAAGAAGAAGAAGTAGGCGATCCCCTCTAGTCCATTTTTGGCAGCTAGGAAGTCACTTCTATTTTCCTTTCATAGGCTATGTATAGATGCAGGCTTGGCCCCCTGCTAGTAGGAATTTTTTGGAAGAACTTGTACATGAATCTTCACATACAGTTAGTTGAAATAAAATTCAATTTCTTTGTTTTAGTTCTCATTTCTTTTGTGCTTAAGTATTTGCAGTGTTTGGCTTTCAGTCCGGTGTACTTGTGGTGTTTTTACCATCAAGTAGAGTTTGTTTTATTTGCCAAGTCTGAAAATCTTGGTCGCATGTTGTGATTGATGAATGAGTTGAACTTCGGACATTGTTTCACTTCAGTTAGTGATTAACACTTAAGTTTTTTTGCCCCCCAGTCTCGAGGAACAACATTTGTATTTCGGTGGTTGATCGCACTTATTGCGAATCTTAAGCACATGTCCACACTCTGGGACTTAGGATAATTCGAGATCGATAATCTGGTTCGCACTCTGGGAATTTGAGAGTTGTCGATGTTTGTAATATGGTTCGCGCTCCGGGAACCTGGAATTGACGTTTATACTCCACTTCATGTTCTGGGAACTTGGAGTTAGTATTGATATTTCGGTTCGCACTCCGGGAACTTCGACTTGGTATTGGTGTTCCAATTCACACTCTGGGAATTTGGAGATAACACGTATGTTTGGCTTCGCACTCCGGGAACCTGTAATTTTATACTCCAATTCACGCTCTGAGAAGTTGGAGGTTGCATTGATGTGTTGGTTCGCACTCCGGGAACCTGGAATAGATGTTTATATTCCAATTCATACTCTGGGAAGTTGGAGTTGGCATCGATGTGTCGGTTCGCACTCCGGGAACCTAGAATAGATGTTTATACTCCAATTCACACTCTGGGAAGTTGGAGCCAGCCGATAGATGGTCAGTCACACCTATTTGGGCTTTTTACGAATTCGTTCACACTCTGGGAATGATGGGTTTGATGTTTATACTCCAATTCGCACTCCGGGAATTTGGAGTCCGTTCACACTCTGGGAACGATTTATGTGATGTTTATACTCCAATTCGCACTTTGGGAATTTGGAGTCCGTTCGCACTCTGGGAACGATTTATGTGATGTTTATACTTCAATTCACACTCTAGGAATTTGGAGTCCGTTCGCACTCTGGGAACGATTTATTTGATGTTTATACACCAATTTGCACTCTGGGAATTTGGAGTCCGTTCGCACTCTGGGAACGATTTGTTTGATGTTCATACTCCAATTCGCACTCTGGGAATTTGGAGTCCGTTCGCACTCTGAGAACGATTTGTTTGATGTTCATACTCCAATTCGCACTCTGGGAATTTGGAGTTAGTTGTAGGACTGTCGTATGTCGGTCCAATTCATCCTTTGATGTGATGGCTTGCCCCCGAGCTGAGGTTTCACTTAGTGAGTGGTCGGTCGTATCACAGTCACTCGCTATTTGAATAAATTCCATTATTCGATGGAACTTAGCTCTTCGTGTGTCGTGATTGTTGAATGTTGCATTCGGTGAATCATAGCTTTAGCTTGTAGAGATAGTTATTTATTGCTGGAATGGAAAAACATGGAAAAGTCAGTGCCTTATTACAAATTCAAATTTCAGAATGTAAAGGAAATTGCAAAGTATTCATGGATTGAATAGAGCCTGTCACGTGTAACAGTGACAAAGATCCTCGTCGTTCCAGGCTCCTGAGAAAGTTGGTCCGCCACTGATGGCGTTTATCACCAATCTTCCACGGGGACAAGTGGAGTCCTCCTGTCTCGGTCGATTGGGTTCATTATTTTGATTTGATGGGCCTGCTTCTCCAAGCTGCGGCGCCCGAACAAACTGTTCCACTTCCTTTCTCTGATCAATTTTTCAACGAGATCTTGTAAGTGACGACTATCGTTCGTATTGTACCCGTAGCTTTCATGGAACCTGCAAAATTTTTCCGTCTGGATTTGCCTTTCAGACGACGGTTTTGGTATAGGTTTCTGATACTGAATTGTATTACAGGTTTGTAGATACAAGTTCTCCAGTGAAGTATTCAAAGGAGTGTAACTGTCAAACATTGGATTCTTGCACTGTGGGCCGCGATTTTGATCTCGTTTTCTATTTTGATTCACGCCCTCTCTCCATCGAGCTTGTTTGTTTTTAATGTTCAACTGAACTTTTTCGGAGCTCTCACCGGACTGTTTGATTGCGACATTGCTTTGGATCCCTTCTGTGCTTGGCCCTGCATCAGTTTGCACTCTAGACTATTTCGCATCTTCCCTTCTCAGGAATTGAGCCATCTTGGCGTGGAAATGGTCCAATGATGCAGGCGGATTTCCAGCTGACCAGTTGCCAAACTCAGAATCGGGGTCGATCCCCTTAGTCAACGCCATAAGGATGGAGTTATCGTTCGGATTACTGAACTCCGCACATGCAGTATGGAATCTCTCTAAGTAGCGTCTGAGCGTCTCTCCAGGAGCTTGGGTGACGCTTGACAGAGTGTTGACATCTTTCGGCCTTGCGACGTGCATGCGGAATTGTTCAACAAATTTTAAGGCCAACTGGTCGAATGAAGAGATGGATCGAGGTGGCAGTCGAGTGAACCACATGGTAGCGATGCCACCTAAGGATATGGGGAAACTGCGACACTTCACTGCATCGTCAGCTCTGGTAGCGGTCATCGACCATTAATATTTCATAATATGCTGGTTGGGGTCGGATTTTCCCTCGTACATGGGTAGAGTTGGCATCCTGAATCGTCGTGGGGGTTCAGCTGTAAGAATAACGTCCGTAAAAGGAGTGTGACTTTGGGAAATTTCCCAATCATCATTGGTGAGACCCTGGCTCTCACGAATCATCTGACGTATCATGGTCGGAAGATCCGGCATTTGTATGTTCTATGCGGCTCGTGCCGGAATGTGATTGAATCCCACATCTTGGTGTTGGACTGGATGCTGTTGGCGGTCCAAATCTTTCCTTCTTGGCTCGTAGTCCTCTGGGACGTATGGTTCAGGAGTACGTCCACTATGATGACGGTCCAGGTTCGACTGATCTTGGGCATCGACCCCTGGTTCAGCCGCGACGTTAGTGGTGCGGTATTCTGCGGCGTGGTGAGGAACGGCACCTCCTCGGGAGGAGGGTCCGGCTTGGAAACTGGCTGATGGACCAACTCTCAGTTGTCCAACGGTTAGTGCCGGTTGATCTCCAGCGGCTGGCATGTGACTCCCATCTAGTCGGGGTCGTGGAGATCGATTATGATAATCAGAAGATGAAGAACTTTCGCTAAAGGAGCGGGAAGCATGGTCTCTCTTTGATCTCTTTCGCTTCTGGCGATCCAGCTAGTTGATCAGCTCGGCGTTAGCGCGTAGCTGTTCTGCTAATTGTTGCCGACTTTGGGTCAACTCTTGAAGAAGCACCTGCAACTCTTGTCGGGTAACCGGACTGTATGGTTCAGAGTGTCCAGTAGCATCTTGATTAGATGGAGGTAGTGGCGCAGGATTCTGTCTATCCTGTTCCTCTTGATTGTTAGTGTTAGAGGTGATCCTTGTGCTAACCATCTTGAAAGTTGAATTCCTTTCCTAGACTTTATGCAAATCTGAATAGAAGAGAAGAAACTTGGATTTGATGATCTGGATCTCTCTCCTAGATTTATTCAATCCGGTATCGATGACAGATCCAAAGAGCAGGAGAAAATCTGGGTTCTCTCAATGAAAGCACCAAAGTGTTTGCACCAAAATTGGTCACAACACTCTTCGGGAGTCGTTGAAGAATAATAATGAAGAATATAAATTGAAAATGAGTATTATCTAAATCAAAAAATCCAATCAACAGTAATGTAAATGCGTAGACAAGCGATTTATAGTGGTTCGGCATGTAGCCTACGTCCACCGTGAAGTTTTTTGCAGTTTTATTGATTCTCTTTCAATGATTACAAGTTGTTATGGCAATTAACAGCAAGTTACAACTCGAAATTCAAATTCAACAACAAAAATATGATGTAGGATGATGGAGATCTCAATCCGGCAGAGTTTGGGCGCTTCAGAGTCAAAAGATTCTTTTTCTGTTGGCTTTGGGGCTCTATTTATAGGCGTAGGAGGCTGAGATCGTGCTCAAATCTCAGGAGACTTTTTCTAGCACATGAGTGGGCCCACGCGACCAACCTCAGGAAGTTTCGAGTCGATCCGTGATCGATATGAAATCATTTCGTATCGATCAAGATGATGTCCAATTGAGCTCAAATTTGGCAGAGACATTCCTTAGCATGTGTGCAAGCTTCTGTGAAAATTTCATGGCATTTGGATTAGTAGATCACGAGTTATTGTCGATGCGAAATAGGATTCTTCGAGTGGCTGTTTGGTTCGAATCCATCTCTTCGAACCGATGGTTTCGAATCGATGGTGGAACGCGCCTTTGTGATGATGTGGAGCGCGAACTTCGACTCGATCCGATCTTCACTCCGAGTTGACCGCGTCGACTCCATATATCTCGGCGTGTTCGCATCGATGGATGACATGTCACCTTGGCTTGCTGGCTTGACGGATTCGAATGAAGCTTTATTCATGGATACGAACTGCAACTGTTCGTGGATACGAATCACTGATGGATACGAAGCAGGGTAATATGATGGATACGAAGTGCTTTGACCAGATGGATTCGAAGGGATGCTTCCATGATGGACACGAAGAAGACATTGGCCGATCGTTACGAAGTGCATCTTCTGCTGATGGGTACGAAGTGGGCCTTCTGCCAATGGGTCCGAATGAGACCGAGTCGAACCGAGGTTCTTCGATGGATTCGAACTTGATCGATACGAACCGAGGTACTTCGATGGGTTCAAAGTTGATCGATACGAAAGTGATCGATTCGAACCACGGTTCGGTGATGGATACGAAAACACCCATAGTGATGGATACGAAATCTGGGCTTTTCCCTTCAAATTGAATCGATCATAACTTGAGCGTATGAACTCGGATTGACTTGAAATTTGAGATGTTGACTTCTATGACTTTGCTTGTCATGTCCTATCAATTGTAGCTCAATCTGAATTTGGACAAAATTCAGCGATATCCATAGTGAAGCAAAGTATGACCAATCTCTGAGACGAACTGTCCTTTGTTTTCGATCGATCTTTTGGTATCACAGCTTTTCCAAAAAGCGGGATAACAATATGTATATATAAAATATATTTATATAATATCCAAATTTAATATTTATTAAACCGTATCATATCCAAACCATAAAAAATCATTTCAAAAATAATTTTATATATATACCGCGGTGCCTGTATATAATTTCCTATCCTATGGTCAAGTGATACGGATATTTATCATTTCAATCCGCAATTTAAAAATAAAAATTTTGGTTGTATATCATTTCAAACCGCAATCCCGAATAAAATGAAAATGCATAATAACTTGCAGTTTATACAATATAAAATATAGCATCCATTCATCCAAATATCAATCATCAACCATTTATTTCAATCATCATCCAATTTAAACAAACATCAATATAGAGCATATAAAATATAACAGGTAATAAATAACATGTATTAACTAACAGTTTATATTCAATAATAAATTTAATAACTGTTTAACTAGCATTTTATATGCAAATAAATAAATTTTAACTGTCAAATTATATGAAATAATAAAATTAGTTAACAGTTAAATTAAATAAATGCGATTTAACTGAGATGATGAATAAAACATGCCAAATAGTCTAAATAAATTTCTACTCATATCTTAAGTCAATTTAACAAACATAAGAAATTTTAGAAGTTGTGAGTGGGTTAAAACACTCAACTTTTGAATTTAAATTGAATTTAAACCCAAAAATTTGATAGTCTCAGAATTCATCCAAACGAGCGTCATCAACTCCGAAATTTCAATACGATCCCAACAAAAGAAACAGCGCATGAAAAGGAGTTCGTATGTGAAAGATATGCTCATCAGAACGATTGAAATCAAAAATGAAAATAAAAAAAACAACGGACCATACAAACCTCGCCACGTCAGCACTTTCTATGCGCATTTCTTCCTGCTGCACACGCCTGCGAACAAAACCCACTCACGCAAGACTTCAGCCGTCGTTGACCATCTATTGCCGCCTCTACAGCCCTCTCCATCGCCGCCGACCACCACCATTCGACCCACCTTCACGAACTCTATCGGCCGCCCCCTTCAACCCATCTCTGGTTACCTATATAGGTCACGCCGCCGCCTACATTATTAGGGTTTTGAAACCCTAAAACTCCAATTCCGGCCGCCATAGGTAGATTTAGGTGATGCGACCACCACCTATCGACTCTAGAAGTCAAGCCGAACAAAACCCATATCTTGATTTCGCCAATCGCTGACTTGATTGAAAACCCCCAATTTGAACTTTGACCGTGATTTCAGGACGATCGAGCATCATTTACAGAAACGAATACTTGACGTAGATTCGTATCGATGAGATCTACGACATTTATTTTTTTCAAATTTTTCTGAGGAGTTGAATTTTTGACTTTTGATTTGATTTGCAATTGGATCTAGGGTTTGCAGACAATGGAAGGGGAGGAGCTGAGGAAATGAACGCACAAACAAATGAGAATAGATGGAGGCTAGGGTTTATAATTGGGATTACATAGGTAAAGTTGAAAATATATGTATCGGGTTGATAGATATACGTGCTACCGCTAACGTGGCCCAAAAAGCCCGTTCTGACCCCGGAACGAAATTTGGTAAACCCATATATCAAAATAGGTGTTTAAAAATATTCTGAACGCGATGGAAAAAGTTTCACGTCCAAATTCCATCGTATGAAGAAGTTGTGCTGAAATCAATATTTTCAAATTGATTTCAATTAAATCGATTTCAAGGCGTTTCGCGTTTGTACGATCAAACGACAAGTCCGATCGCTACGAAGCTTGAAACCCTACAATAATTCACCGTTACGGATCCGATGAAACTTGTTTTCGTCGAAATCAGAGTCAGTGGCTAAAATGGCTATTTTTATATTAATTAAATAAATTTACAATTAATTGGTTAAATCAAATTTTAAATTCCAATTCTAAAATTTGTAAATTTATCACCTTTATATTTCTCAACCATTTACAATGATTTAAACAAAATTTGAACGTCAAATTAAAGAAGATAAATTTATCAATTCAAATATTAACTTCAGTTTCATTAAATTCCAAATTTATAAATTTAATCTCCCATAATTCTAGTAAATTCACTTTCATTCTATTTTCAATTTACTATCCTTAAAAACGGATAAAATATTAGATTTACAACTATTACCATAATATTCCTACATTCCATTTAACTTTCTATTAACGTAATATTTAGATGTTTGACTTCATTTAATTACAATAAAACCTATTTATTATACACAAATTTCCAATATATTGACCCACTTATATTTGCATTCTTTTCATTCAATATCAATTGTCAATTTTATAAGTAAAATTAACGTTATATTCATACTCATTACATAAATAATTTCAATTTCATCGAAATAAATATTTACGTAATTCTTAAATATTAAATCCATTTTATTGCAATAAATCATACTATCGTATTTAAATTCAAATAAGTAAATAAATGTTGATTCCCATACTCTTTTTATTCGTACCATCGTTATCCTATAAGCATATTTAACCTTTGTTTACGTTTCATTTCAACGTTTCATTTCACTAATACTTCTATATACACCCTAGATTTGTATAAATGGTTCAACTTCAAAAACTTGAAATCTTGTCTATTTCGCCTGTAAAATAAGGTTTTAAAACAATTGATAAAACTTCCTTAATATATAAAATTTTACCCCTCATAAACATGGTATTACATTTCACATTCTCCCAAGTGAATATCATTTCCAAACAAATGTTGTAATTTCTTTCAATTGAACATGTTAATTAAGGGTTTTACATACTATACATTCTATTAATTACATTACAAATTAACCAACATTTCTATTTAGTTTTCATTTACACCTCAGTTACTATATTAATAAATTTTAGAGTACGTTTTATTATTAAAACAACATTACAATTACTTACCATTTAAATGGACTTTATTTACACTAAATTCATTGACCAATTTATTAGGTAATTTAAAATTTAAACATCAATCCATTTCATCTAAATCCTTATCTATGTAATATTCCAACCTTAAATTTCACTAAATACCAATTAACCCAATTATTTCATATATTCTTAGTCATATCATTAAAATAATTTATCAAATTGAAATGTTCATTCAAATTTATAGATTATTACCTGCATTAACATAATCCCTTAATTTATTCCAATTACCGTTTAACAATGTTTTATTACATTAAATCAATTTAATACTTTCCTTTAATTTCTCTTATCACATTTATATACAGGTAAAATCTTTTCACTACTTAAACCATTGAATTAACTTCGAATTACTATGAGTAGGATTTAATTTCTATTGCTATAGTTAAATTTAGTGTTCATTCCAATATTAATTTATAAAGTTTTTTTTACTTCTACTAAATTAAACTACAAAAGTCTTATTTAATTAACAAATTAAATTGTAGAAATTTACGGGTTATTACAATGGATTTCCAACAATGACTAGGCACTGGGGTACCACCTGTCGCAGTACCTGGTCTAGATCAGCGTACCGAGGACCACGCCTGTTCCCCCGCAACACAAGGCCCGGACTACCCCTTAATGGATAGTCCCGAGTAAGATCACTCCGCGGTTGGGATCAGCAACCGCACCACTAAGCCGAAATAAAAGGGACATCTAGATAGGAATGACCTTACCCGGAAATGGGTGCTGCCCACCATGCCTTGCTGCATATCCCCTAATTTTCAGTCAGTCCCGGTTGATGAGGCATGAGGCTAAGCGTTACATTTTAGAACGTTTCACTTAGAATGCCCATCGCCCTCCTGATGATGTTCCGAAAGCATTCATCCATACAAGTCCGTCCCGGGTTCGAACGGAACCGAAGGCACTACTCCTACTACATCCATTTTAGAAATATCCTCAGGATTAGTACTAGCCCTTGCATTTCACTGCTCCATCTTCGACTCCTAACACGTTTTCCCCCAAAACGTACAAACCAGATCGAAGTGGTTTTCGAGAAATAAATCTTGATCCCGGTCTCTTCGAAATGATCAACGCATTTGTCCAATATTGATAATCGGTGATTTAACTATCAATTAACATTCATAAGCATCCATCACACAATAAATAATTCACACATCATTTATTTCCTCATATATCTCTTACAAGATATATTTTCATTTTCAAACCCCATTGACAACACTTTTCAAACTCAATTTCTCATGGAATAAATTCTCCAATCTTTACTTCCTATGAAAATTTCCAAGTACCAATATTTAAGGTTTAAATTAATTTAAATACTTTATTTTTGAAAAACATATTAAAACATTTATATTAGCACTACTATATACTTAATTTAAAATATATATATACCTTTAGAAAATATCTCAAATAAAACTGCTTAATAAAATATAAAATATTATCTTTAAAATAAAGTTAAGTCATACTAAATTTAAAATAAAGTTATGAAACTCAATATAATTTCTAAATAATACTTTGATTGGTTATCTTTTAAAATAGAACTATTTTATAAAGTATAAATAATAATAATATTCTTTAAAACATAATTCTACTTATTCTTTGAAAATAATTACTACTATGACTTCTTTGACATATATTTTTACCTTTAAAATTCTTACAACTTAAATAATCTTTCTTGAAACCATACTTTAATATAACTTCAAACTCTAACGTTTCAAAAATCTATTTTAAAAATGTACTTGGCTTTCAAGGAAATACACCTCCATCTTAGAATAACCAAAGAATTCTTTTTAATCAATCCGACACGTTTTATCCCAATTCCATTTTACGATTCATCCCGTAAAATTCTTTCCATACTTTAAAAATAGCTCCTTTTATTTTAAAAGCGTTGTTATTTCCTGGAAATCACTTTCAAACATACGTTTAAAATATTTAAAATAAGCTCTAGAAATTATTTAATTGGAAATAATAATTAAGGAAATATATAAGGGCTTCCTAAATATTTCAAATAAAATTTAACTTTTAAAATAAGGTTATTAAATCAAATATTCATATTAAATTTTCCTTTTGAAAACTTAATATTACTTTACTTCTTTTTAAAATAATTAAATACCATAATACTTAATCAAATATTTGCTTTCACTTTAAAAAAAACATTTTAAAATAATATTTCTTTCTAAAAATATTCTAAACATATTTAAACTGCAAATTTATAATTTTGAAAGCTTTCTTAAAACAAAACAAAATTTCCAGGAGAAAGCACACTCCTCATTCTTTAAAATGAATCTCGCTATTAATTTAAACAATTCTCAGTTCCCTTTGAAATCAAATTTCAACACTTGAAATTTTTTAACCCATTCCTTGGACTTAATCTCCTTTAAAATCCTTTACTTAAGAATATCTTTTATATTCTTTAAACCTAATTCATCTATTTAAAATTTCAAATTTTCAGGTTGTATTCACCCAATCACAGCACAACACAATTTAGATTTCAATTTAATTCATCACAGCATATAAGTAAAACACAGCATAATAAAATCTAAACAATTTATCTCAGAATAATAAATAGGATATATCACAGAATATAAATCTAAATTTCTATTTGTGAGGGATCCAGTTGGATCCCTCCAACCTATTTTTCCCTACATCCACAGATATTAGCACAGCAACATTAATCGATTCAATCATATTCAAACAATCAAGCAATTCATTTAAATATCGACTATTTAAATTAACTAATACTCCAGATGTGAGTGAGTTAAACTCACCTTGGGTTTTCGACGAGCGTTCAAATTTAAATTAAATCGAACGGTGTTCGATTTAACCTAAATTCTTACTTGCTCGAAACGATTCCGGGACAGCACCACTGCGTAGTACGTGTCTCTGCGATTCCGGCATCGTTAGCTTTGTCTGAATATGACAACGTGTGCATTAGATATGAATTTTCAAAGTTTTTAATACTAAATTTAAAACAAATTTCCTTTATTTTAATTTATATTACCCCAAACACCATACTCGCTGAGACCACGATCCAGCACCTCCACCTCGAAGCCCTCCATCGCCTCAACCTCCACCCCAAAATTCACGAAGCTCGGTCGCTTCCTTCGTCGAGAAGACGAGCTTGAACGAATGTCGCACGGTTCACAATTGCACCATCAAACAACGACTATAAACAAGATCCATCGTTGGATCTGAAGCCCTCCCCGCCCTCTACGATCATCATGTTGGAACTTTCTTCGATCGAAGCATGGATGATGAGAAAATCGAAGAAAGAGGAGAAGCGATTTCGGCCATTGGAAATAAATAAACGGCGGCCGAACTAAGTCCAGGGTTTTGAGTAATTTAACATGTTTTATAATGTTAAGTAATATTATTTTATTAATAAAATCTCCAAATAACAAGCTTATACAAACGAACTCCACACAACGCGTGCCGACAGACTTTTTAAGGTTTTACCCATGTTTCGAATACAATGGAACGTTTTTCGAAGGCTAATTCGATCATATACGCAAGGTACGGAAATAAACAATCAATTTTAAATTAAATCGATTAAAGTATTTTCTATGCGTTTTAAGCTGCCGGGGTCAAACGAAAACTCCGATTGCTACGAAAATTGACATCCGATAATAACTAACTACTACGGATCCAATGGAACTAGTTTCGTCGAATTCCGAGACTGTGCCCTGGAAGGCTAGTTTAACTCGTCGATTAAATCGAGCGATTTTCACAATCGTCGAAATCATCTAAAATTTCACTTTTAAAATTTTACTAACTCTATTATAACTCGTATGAAATTTATATTCACATTAGAAATCATTCCGATTCAGCTTAAATCAAAATTTGAATATTTGCATTATTATATTATTAAATTTCAAATTCAATCCATCGATTATTAATTTCATCCAATGGTTTAATATTAGTATTTGAATCAAAATAAATTTAAATAAATTTTTAGAAACCATTTTTATATTTATTTATACTCAGATTCATCAATTATCCCAATTCTAATATTAAATTATTATTATTCAAATTTCAATTTCATTCCCGTATTTAAAATTTAACTAATTCTATTAACTTAACCAAAATCTTTTTATTTCAAAATCAAATTATAATCCATGTTCAACATTTAAAATTAATTAAATGTTCAAATTTGACGACCCAAAATTCAGGGTCGTTACACATAGTGTTTTATATATTTGCAATAACACCTGTCTTGGATGCAACAATTTGATGGTACGATAACTATGTATATTGTGCTTCTTGCATCACACTCTTTTTATATGTAAACTTTAGTACTATCCCCATTACCACTCGAACTTATATTTTTTTAGCTCGAACTTATTAATTTATGTTTATCTATGTTGTACTTAAAGTCTTAAACATTAACAACCTGTTGATACACATTTTAGCTAACTTGCAGTTCATAAGTATTTTTTATCAGAGAAATCAATAAGCAAAGAGTTTCATGGAAATATACAAGGGTTTCTCGCCCATTGACCAAAATGTACTGAATAAATGTAAAGTGCAGACATAAGTATGTTAGAACAAATATGTTTGATGGTTTGAATTCTACTTTCAATCACAAAATCTTCTTCTTCGGTCTTTACTCCAAAGTTCCTTTACGTGGTGAGATATTTATTTATTTAGTCACAGTTCTCTTGGTTCCAGTTATATTAATATTTAATACTAGGATTCCACTAACAAATGGTTTTTTAAGCCAATACTTAAACAAGACTTTATGTAATTTATTTATTTTCAGTGAGAACGTTTGTTTTTTTTTGGTTTGCACATAGAGATAGTACAGTACAAGAAATACCACCTGGGGACAAGAGCCTAAATGTATGTAAATATGATTCCAAAATGGGTCTTCTTTTCCGATTTAAACCTCATACATAGCTAAAATGCTTATTTATAATAACACAATTGAAAACTTATGTTTATCTCATCATACACTGAAATTCGGCTGAGACATGATATTGTCATTTGAAATAATGTCTTAATTCGAATATTTTCTATTGACAATTTATGAATATTGTACAATTTATCGACACGAAAATATATCATAACCTTTCATCTCTAAGGAAAGAAGGGCATTGTATATTCTTTAATTTAACCACCCCAAACTACTTATTTTAACCCCTAGCTTGATGTAACGTGAGGTCAGTTACTGCGTTTACTGATTTAATCTGTTGACGATGAAAGTGGTGGAGTTGGAGAGTGGGGTTGATAAGATTGGTTCCAGAGTTGGGGATTTGTATAGAGGGTTGATTGATGTTAGAATGTCTTTGTTGGCTAAAATATCAAATGTTAAGCTCTGGAAAATTTGGGTTTTTTGATTTTACTGTGCATAGTAGATCATGATGGCAATAGAACTCGGTTCTAATGATTTTCTATCTTCTTCTTTTTACTCGCTTTATCGTTCTTACTATAAATTCAAGATACAACTTGTTGTTTTGTACATAAAAGTTGTGTATGAAATCAAACATTATGTAACTTTCAGCCAGTCATAATATCTATTTAGTTTTAAAAGTTCATGAACTACTTTCTTATTATTATGGAGAAAATGATTCAGTTTCTTCACCGCAGCTTGGATATGTGTAAAGAGTTTGTTACATATCAACTTCATATCTCATGTAATTACCTTCCATAGTTACATCTCATTTTATTGCTGTTCCAGTAAAGGAATACAAATTATATGAAATAAACTGAAATATACAAGGGCCAAGAGGTTCAAGCATATCGTATTTGTTTATACTAGATTCAGTATAGAATTCACGTGCTTTTTGTAGCTCTAATCTGATTTACAAATTCACCGTGGTTGCAGCTTAACTTAGTATAGTTAGTTTTGAACTGATTTATTAATTCACCATAGTCATAGCTAAACTAAATTTAGTAAGCGGACTCAATTATTATTCAGTTTTTTCTTTCTTTGGAATAGAATTTATTCCACTTCCATCTAAGATTTCTGGATAAAGTACTTTGCTATACATTGTATGCTTAGTATCGTACCTATCCAGAGAAGTCCATGCCTAAATATGGACTTTTTTTTGGAACTACAGCCTTAAGATACTCCAGGTAAAGATATCAGAATTATCAGAAGATGAATGAAGATGAAATTGCACCAGCTAATTTTGCATATAGTGTATTCATTATAGTTTTGTGACCTGCAAGTATTTTTATTTCCTCTAAACTATTTATGCATATGTACTATTAAATTTGTAAATGAAAATTCATGTTGACATTTTTTAAATACCGTGCACTTTGGTTCGTAGACAATTAGTTTACTTATTCACCAATTGCTATACCATATAATATATTGAGGTTAAAGGAGAGTATAATGCACTATGGATTTTTTCTAAAAATAAAATAATGCCGTGGGTTGCATAGTTTATGTACAGTATAGATTTTACCGATAAATATATCATGTCCTTTTTTTTACCACATGTGTGTTTTCTGGAAATGATTCTCTTCTTTTATTGGATGAAGTCAGCTTCTTTAGCTTTGCTGCTTTTGTCTACATTTGGTTGCATTTTATGTGTGTAATTTTGGTACAAAAGATTATCTGTTTATTTTGGTTTAAACATTAATATTTGGATATTTATCATGTTTGGAATGTTAGTGTTCTAATTAGTATAACAATATGTTATAGGAGTTCAACCTGATACTAAATTTAGGCAGAAACCTTGATGGTCATCGGTCCTACAGCTTAATAATATAATTGGAACACATAGTTTGTTTATCCATTATCTAATGCAATATATGGGCCTATCGACGAGTACTCGAAATATCCAATATACATGTACATTCGTATCCAAAAATATAAATATCTAATATTCAAAAAGTAAATTGGATATTCAGTATCTGAAAAACAATTTGGATACAGATGTGGGCATTTTTGTATGTTTGTATTAATAGGTACACATATGTGTATGTATATGCAAATGCATGAGTATATGATATGATATTACGTATGCATATAAGATTTTAAAATTACTGAAGTAGTGACTCAATGATTGCTACATTTGCAACAATTTTTCTTATACCGAAAAATATTTCTTTACATCTTTCTACTTGAAAATAAACTTAAATCCGAACAAATTGTAGTTTGTACAACATAAAATAACATAGAAGAAAAAAGTTCGCACTCGAGCCATCGGCATGGGCTTCATACTGAACGTCTTGACTCAGACCTTTGAGTCATGTTCTGTTTGTTCACGTCTTTTTGATTGCATTTTTTCGGCAATCGTCTTTTCGACAATAAATTTTCATACTGATTGAACTTCGCATTCATGTAATAGTCTAACATGGGCTCTATTAAGATAGAGATTACTTTCAACCAAACAAAAAAGTAGCAATCATCTGAATCTATACCAACAAAAATATAGTAATCAACAAATAGGTTACAATGAAGGGAAGGAAACAACTTCCTCATAAGAAATGATAATATAGATTGATAAGTTTCAAATAACAAAATAAATGATGAAGCTTGAGAAAGAATTTAGGTCCACCCTTAAGAGAATAGAACTAGAAATGACGATAGAATTAAGAAAAGTGAGCGAAACATTAATTACAACAAAAGAATTGAAGCAAGAAAGAAAAAAATAATTGACCTCTAGGCCAATAAAAATAAGCATAATAGTCATCAAATAATGAAGGAAATAAAGCATGCTATTTGAAAACGATAGAAAAAATATTAAGACATATAAAGTGACTAAATGCAGGTCCACATGTACGTGCATTTATACTCATGGAGAACTATGATATACGTTTATAAGTTGAAGTATCCGAGTATTCTATATTGTCTGTAATTTAGGTGGAATTTCATTGGTCGTAGTTTCGTCCGATTTCGAGTTAGTATGAAGAAAGTTATTACAGTATGAACAAAAAAAATAGCGGGTTTTGCCTAAACGGAGTTCAAATATAAGGATGTAGCATGTTATTTTCTAAATATAATTGTTAGTTACCATGAAGAACTACGGTATATGTTAACTAGATGAAGTATCCGAGTGTTCCTTATTGTCTGTAATTTAGATGAGAGTTCATCGATCGAAGTCTCATCTGATTCCAAGTTAGTATGAAGAAGTTATTGCAGTTTGAACAAAAAAATAGTAGCCTCTGCCTAAACGGAGTTCAAATATATGGATGCTACTATCAAATCTACTTTCAGGAGTATAAATAAAAATGCATGCACGTTGCGATTAAATGCAGACCCATCTTAACGTGCATATATACTCGTATGGATAAAAGTAACACATTCTTAAATGAAATTTTAATATAATAACAGGATTACTAAGAAAAACAAGTTCATTTCTAAACACATGACTAATTGTTAATTCCTTGAATGGAAGATTGATGCTGAGTGATGGAAACAGAAAATTCTAGATGCCAATTATATTATAGAATTTGCTAATTTTTTGTATCAACGGACAAATATCTTGTACTCTACCTCTCTATTTTTCTATTCAACGTTTCTTTACCTTTTATCAGCTCTCAATTCTTTTAATATACTATCATATGATGCCCCTTTTAAGTTTTATGCCTAGTCCTTGAGCCCAGCTTGCACCGGGCAAAAACAGACCTCGCTACTAAGTAAAAGTTGTATACTCGGTCTAAAATATTGATATCATAGGCATCACTTTAGCTTGTAACTTTTTAAATATGATTCATGAACAAAGTTACAATCAAATTGGATAACGATGAAATTGATATTCCAAATAAAACCATGCACAGATTATACGTGTAGACAAACAAATGGTAAATAAACAATAATACACTCATATTTTTGGTAAAATGAGTATATGATAATCGAATAGGACTTAGAAAGAGCTGTGTGATAATGAGATTGTACCCGACATGGTTCGGACCTGCTCTGAAGAGTAAAATTTAATTTTGATATCCGGACTATGCTTTGACTGAAATCCCTACTATGCGTAAATGTATAAAGCATCTACTAGAAAATCTAGAAGACCCTAAAATTTGAGGGCGAAGTAATACTGTGATATATGTTCCTGCGCAGCAACTTCGCAAGTCATGTGCTTGAACTTCTCATAATATGATGCATTATGTAGATTCCACGTGTAATATTTTCACTATTTTAAGTAAAATTTATTATTGTTTTATATAGCAAATGTGGCAGATTTCTATGTATAGTTTTATATGTTGGTGAGTGGAATTTATATAGCTTTCCAAAATGAATCTGAACTAGTACCGGTACTTAACATACAAAAGATATATATATATATATCGAACAAAAATATAACAGCATATTCATCCCCCTTACCACTTCAGTGCAGTATATATATATTTAATAATTCCATGTCCCCTGTGAGGGTTTTAATTTCTGTAAATCAATTATGAGACAATTAGCACAGCCTCTTACAACCTGCCAGCTACATGGTCGTTTAGTTGAATATTTTAAAGTGTCAGATCTTTAAATTACTTTCGAGTATATTAACAAACAGTGTATTTATTTTACCAAGCATTTCCATTAACCTACGATTAATGGTAGGTGGTACTGTAGAAGCATGTGTTTCCATCGACGCTTTGTGGGTTGTGAGTCATAGTTAGGTGCATGCTTCCACCTCCACGTTATGTGGTCTCCCAAATGTTTCAAAAAACACTCCACATGCTATGCTTTTTGTCACAAACTTAAATATCATTGGTCGACAATTGCACACTAACTTGTAAAACAGGTTGCATTACATCTTTCTCTTATGGCACCATAGCATTGCACCTTTAATTTGATTAAGAAACATGGGACGACAAATATTTTTTTAAGGACTGTCCATTCAAATATTTTAGGAAAACCATAGATTTCATGTAGCTTTTGGATGAGCAAAGGTTTTTTTTTTTTTTTTTTTTTTTTTTTTTTTTTTTTACCAAACTGCAAATTCATAATGGTTCCATTGGCAACAATTAATCATATTACAATGCATATATTGTTTTTTTTTTTATAAGAAAAATTGACGTATATATAAACCCAAAATAAAAGCTGTCAACAAGCCTGACAGGTAACCAGAGTACCAAAAAGTGGAATACAATACCGAGGAAGCACATAAGTAATACAACGGTACAACCAAAATGGGAAAAGCAATAGACTCTGGCGAGAAGGAGATGCAAAGGACCTCTGCGACCAGGCACAGATCAATCTGGATGAGCTCCGGAAAATCCACCGCCCATCCAACATCGTAATCGAACTCCGGCAAGGCCACCACCCGATGACGATGTCGAGTGACAACCGTGCAAAGTAAGAGCAATCCCATTAGACGAACCACCAAAATAGAAGAAAAGTGGCCAACATCCCAATAGCTGAAAGGCCGACAGCCGACAGCCGATAAAGAGAAACGAAATTCCTCTAGGCAAGCTCCAAACAGAAGGAGGAATGAAAAACAATATCCAATCCAGAAATACCGGATTCTGAAAGCAATAGCCACACAGTAAGAAAACAAAAGGGGGGAAGACGGTCAAGAAGGAGACGAAATAGCTAGAACCACCAGTCTCCGGATCGGGAATCATCCAATTCCCGCTCTATAAGAAGACTGAGAGCATGAGATAGATAACAGATCCACAAGGCGTCATGAACGAGCATTGACCGCTCTTCTGAAAGGTCTGCCACGAAACGCCAAGTAAACATCATTTTTAACCCGCCGAATAATGGAGAAGAGATCCATAGAAGTCTCCTCAAAAATTGCCTTATTCCGCGCACACCAGATGTGCCAGCAAATCAGACAGGGAATCAAGCGAAAGATGATAGATCGAAGAGATTTACCAGATCTACCAATCCACCAAGAGGTCAGTAAATCATTCGGCGAGGTGATGTTACCACGGACACCCACTAAATTACCGAAGTAATTCCAACAGGATCTGGCATAACAGTCAGAGAAAAGTAGATGATCCACCGATTCTGTTTCCCCGTTGCCGCAGCATCTACAACGGGAAACAAAAGAAATGCCAATCTGCTGAAGGTTCACATCAACCGGTAACCCATTATAAAGGGATCGCCACATGAGAAGAGAAACTTTCGGAGGGATTCGAACGTCCCAAATGAAGGAAAAGATTGGAAGGACTGGAGTGGGGTTTCTAGAAGAGTTTCGGGCCTTAAGAATAGAGAACGGACCGCTATCCCATCCGGAGTGGCCGTCATGAGAATCAGCGAGCAATTTGACCGATTGCATATGCTTCCAAGTCTCACTGGCGAATGATGGAAACCGGAATAGCCAGAAGACGCCAGTCTCTGGTACTTAGCATGAAGGAACTTCGCCCATAAGGAGTCGTTAGTCCCAAACTTGTACCACAACTTGCAAGCGAAAGCCGAACAGATGTCCTTCGGATAACGCAAACCTAACCCACCCTCACTCTTAGGACGGCAGATAACGTCCCAAGACACCCAGTGATGTCGGTGATTGTCAACCTTCGATCCTCAGAAGAAGGAGGATGCCAAAGATTGGAACGACCGAAAGAAGGAGGAGGTAGGGGTCATAGCGGCGAAAATATTCGTGCCCATAGAACTTAAAACAGATTGGATGAGCACTAATCTTCCTGCCTGAGACAGAAGAGAAGCATTCCAACGGATAATCTTTCCCCTAACTTTGTCTGTAAGAGGATCGAAAAGGGCGTTAAGTTTCCTTCCTCTGTAGAGAACAATACCCAAATAAGGTAGAGGAAGGGAAGCTTTCCTGAACCCGGTAAAAGATTCCACCCAAGAAACTCTCGAAGGGACCATGTCCTTCGCGTGAACGAAGCAACTCTTCGCAGAGTTGACCAGTTGGCCCGAACACCTCTCGTACAGATGAATGAACTGAATCAGGCGGCGAACAGAGGTCCGATTTCCGTTGGAGAAAATGACAATGTCATCCACGAAGGAAAGAGAAGAGACAAGCGGACACCCTCTCGGAAGTCCAAAACGGTGAATTTGACCAAATATCGTTAAGGTGTGGATACCACGAATGAATGCCTCGGCCGCAATAACGAAAAGAGAAGGAGATAGAGGATCACCTTGACGAATACCTCTACCTGCTTTGAAAAAACCTTTGGCCGATCCGTTAATGAGAACAGAAAACCAACAGTTGGATATGAGCCTCCACACCAAATCGATAAGGGTTTCAGGAAACCCGAAGGCACGAAGAACCTTGATGATGAAAATCCACGACATACGGTCGTAGGCCTTTTCCATAACAAGTTTGAAAATAATGTTAGAACCCCTGACCTTACGGTCAATCTGAGAGACAAGTTCTTGGGCTAAAAGGACGTTATCAGTGATCAAACGACCTTTTACAAAACCCGCCTGAGAGGAGGAGATAATACGATCAAGGAACGGAGCCAAACGAGTGGCCAGAACCTTAGAAATCACTTTGTTGGCGAAATTACACAGGCTGATCGGACGGAAATCCGAGCACGCCCGAGGATTATCACACTTGGGAATTAGGACCAAGTTAGTAGATGACCAACTAATGGAAAGAGCGCTCCCGGAAAAGAAATGTTGAATTGCCAGACAGAAATCAGATTGGATGATATGCCAGGCACTTCGAAAGAAGGAACCATTGAAACCATCCGGCCCACTGGCACTATCCTTGCTAAGAGCAAAGACACAGGCACGAATCTCATCCGACGAAGGCGGATAAGCTAAAGCGACACTTCCCTCCGAAGGAATCAGCCGAGGAATGAAAGACAGGAGGTCCGAAACCGGATCAGACACAGAGGGAGAACCCAGATATGATTGGAAATGAGACACTATTACTTCTATGACTTCAGACGGAGTCGAAGCCACAGATTGATCAGATCTCAAAATCTCACGAATAGAAAGCATATTAACTTTCTTACGAATAGAAGCATGAAAGAATTTGGAATTCGTATCACCCTCGACCACCCATTTGATCCTCGCCTTTTGGCGGAGGTAGGAGTTTTCAATACGAAGTTCCGAAGAGAAAGCCAATTGAGTAGAAGCCCAATTCGCCTTGTTTTCGGCTGTAGGACTCTCTTCGAACAAAGATTTGGCAAGAATCAGGGACTCTTCTGCTGCTCGAACACGGTCGAAAATGTTCCTGAAAACAAGGGAATTCCACGTCTTTAGGCATGCCTTAAGACGCTTCAGTTTACGAGAGAAACCCC
Organism: Allium cepa; assembly: GCA_030765085.1. Lineage (NCBI taxonomy): Eukaryota > Viridiplantae > Streptophyta > Magnoliopsida > Asparagales > Amaryllidaceae > Allium > Allium cepa. Next base: position 476,133,379 of record CM060937.1, read on the forward strand.
CCCATGGGAGCAGCCACAATGGGAGAGGTCCACGATTCCTCCACCACCTGGAGAAAACTATGGTGAGAACTCCACATACTAGGAAGCGGAAAGAAGAAGGGCCCGTCAAAGACCGCGAAGCGCACCGTAAAACTAGAGGCGCATGATCAGAACAAGATCGATGAAGATGAGAAGTAGAGAAGGTAAATGGGAGGTTAAACCATTCAGCAGACCCAAAAATCCTATCCAACCTGGAGAGGATCCGATTCGGACCTTCCTGGTTGTTAGACCAAGTATAAGCAGAGCCCACGAAAGGAATTTCAGATAACCCGGAGCTCACAATGAAAGAATTGAAATCAGAAACCGAGTGCCGATTGACGGCCAACCCTCCTAATTTTTCAGCCTGACTAGCGACAACATTGAAATCACCACCCACCACAGAAAACGAGAACCCGAAGTCAGCAAGTGACAGAATGTCATCCCATAGAGATAATCTGTCTAACCGGTCACACTTGGCGTACACCGCCGAAAAAAGGAACGGTTGCGGGAAAAAGGAAGAGGAACACAAAACAGAGAAAAGTTGAGACGAGTCGAAAACAGGGCGAACAACGCAGTCTTTGGACCAGAGAATCCAGATCTTACCCGATACATTTGTCAAAGCACCGCCAAAACCAACCGACAGTACTGCCTTGGTAACCTCTCCAAGACCCACAAAAGGTTCTAAAAGAGCCACCAAGCCAATGGAATGCTTACGGACAATCCGCTTAAGCCTAGCAGAAGAAGCTTCATTGCCAATACCACGAATGTTCCAGAAGTGAAAGTTCGACATGAAGGCAACTACAATCGGAGAGAAAGAGAACAAGCCAAGAGAGATAGCCCAGACGCAAATCAGATACGATACAAGGAAGAAAGAGAAGACCTATCGATCTGCTCAGTCGCCGCTATAGAGCGAGTACGGATAGTGCGGGGGATGACGGATGAGCCACGCGATCTACGTCGAGAGGACCGACGCAGAGGCTGACGCAGTGGCTCGGACTCCGAAGATGCACCTAATCTCTCCTTCGTACCGGACAGTCTAGAAGAGGATCTGGAGGGAGCAGAGTTCTCGGTTAGACGAGAAAGGCGCTCATTAATAATCGCAATCTCCTTTACACTAAGCATCGGAATGGTGATCGAGAAGGCACAAGAAGAAGAAGGAAGAGAGCAACGGGAATAGCAACAATAAGGCGAAGAAGCAGGAGAAACCGAAATAGATAGAGGATAACGAAAGTATGTAGGGGTGCTAATAATACGCATCCCACGATGCTGTAGGAACCTAACCCATGCCGGACTGTCACTAGTGAGACAGCCCCGCGAGACAGGTGAGGTTCGCAAGGTAGCCCTAGCAGAGATATCACCTGATCGGGTCGCAAATGACTGGTAATATTCCAGGCTGCCCGCATAGTGGACCACATCAGTGTACACTATGCGATCAGGGCTGGAATACCTCCCTAGCCAATCGACCGAGACAGGATAATTTCTCCGTAGAGACCAATGGAGACCAACCAGGAGAGGAAGACGAGAATAAGCCAAAAACGACACTGACCAGGCCTCGCTATGGCTCAGAGCAAAATACCAACATAAGGACCCACACTGTCCGCTCCAAACGGGGTACACAATGCCTAAAGGACCTCACACGCCACCAATCAACTGAGTAGCATTGTCAGGGAGCACACGCCGAGGCGTGTCAAGGCTCAAAAACACAAAGAACAAACCAACAGTCTCAAACCAACAAGTCATCATAAACCCAACATCAACGATCAATAAAGAATGCAATAGTGAGATACTCACCTGAACGAGCAAATGATCACTTACCTGCAGCTGCGAGACAATGGTAACAACAAGAAAATCAACCAAAAACTGCTCGCGCATCATATCATTCAACATACAGGGGGACACAGACCCACAAGGTCGAGCAGTTCGAATAGAGCAACATAAAGGAAAATCCCAAGCAAAAACATTTGCACTGAAACCCACTGCCAAAACGCTAAAACCAACCCATGAATCACGTACCACCGAAGTAGGTACAGGGGAGGGAAGCACCGCAAGCTGACTGGAATAGGCGATTGAATCCCCTTCGTCCAAAACATCAAGACCAAAGCCAGAACCACATAACACCGAACCCACCACCAGAGGCTCCTCCCCTCGAGGCAAAATCTCACAAGATACAGAAAAAGTTAACAGCGGTTCGAAGTGGGTGATGAAATCCCTCTTCGAAGCAACATCGAATTCACCAGTAGCAGGCGTCGCCACCCAATCTGCGTCGAACTGAGAAATTCGCCTACAGGGGGGAGGACGGCACAACAATCCATCATCAGAGACCGGCAATAATTCCATAAAACAGTTCTCAACCAACAGATAACGAGATCTGGAAAGAACCCCAAATGAAGCCAAAGAGAAAACCCTAATCTCAACCGTACAATCACCAGTAAACACCACCGAAAAAGGACCAGAGGCCTCCACCAGAATGGCGGCGCCAATAGCGGCGAACGATGGGCAGTGACATACGAAAGAACCAGAGAGAACGAACTCTCCAACGCCACCCAAATACGACATCAAAACCAACAAACAAGCAACAATAGATCGCAGAGAAGGAGAGAGTAGTCACAGGGAAAGAGAGATTAAAGAAGGGGGGAATCAGCAGCAAGATGAAAATTCGCAGGCGCTAGAGAGAGGCGGCCATGAAAGTTAACGGTAAAATTTTAGGTATAAGTGAAATAAAATGACAATGCATTGATGAGCAAAAGGTATGGATCTCTTTCATAAAGCTCAAAGATGAGAAGCTTGCTAGGATTTCTAGGTAGAAGACATTGATTGAGAAACTTCCGCGGAAGCAGTTGAAGGTTCTCGAATTAGGTAGTAGCACCGAATTAGTTCTTGGAAGGGATACTATGAGAGACTGATGTTATATAAGCTATGTCTTCACTTGATATGTGATGGAGATGTTGATACAACATAGTTATCCATTAAGGTTTTGGTTTATTCTATTTAAAAGTGAGTCTCCTTCATCAATTGAAGCGAAGAGATTGGCGATTCATTCACGATGTTTGTGCATGGTGTCACTTTTGTTCTTGGAAGACAAAGAAGAGAGAAGTTTGAGCTCTACTGAGACATGATTGGCGTGGTCATGGGCTAATGGCACCCAAAAGCGTGAACCTTGATTTTTTATTATTATTGGTGAGTTGAGCTTGATAGATAGATTAGTTACACAAGTCGAATCGGTCTATTAAATTTTATGACTCAAATATGGAAATTGCATGCCAACTTGAAAAAAAAGGAAAACTAGTTAATCAAATGGTTAGTTATGTAATACAAGGAAAGAAGAAAAGAAATGAATATACAGATTAAAGCAATCATTTAGTTAATTATGTACTATTCGAGAGTACTTCGACCTCGTTCTTCTTTAATACATCTTTGTTCAATTGTAATCTCTCTTAATATCTCCTTAAATTTAAATAATAAAGGAAATGTTGGGTCCAAATCATTGTTTTGCTCTTTATATTTAAATTTATTATAATTGTTCAATGTGTGAGACCTATTGATCTTCTAATCAATGAATTTAGACCATGGGTGTCTGTTTAGTTTTCATTTGCACATATTTGGATTTGCAGTATCACAAAAGCTTAAAGTTTTCTTTGCGAATTTAAAGCAAGGACATAATACTAGTGTACTACTATTGGCATCTAGTTTTTTTCCTTTCGGTCACCGTTATAATTTATTGGATTTCAATATTTTTATGCACTTCTATCCACCATATTTTATTCTTTCACTTAGCTTTACACAGCTACACATCTGATCTTTTCTCAACAAATCTTATATATTTCTCAAATATTCTGAATCCTAAACCCCAAAAAACCCTTTTTGCCTAATACATGATGGAAGGTGAAGTTTTGCAGATAATCTCAATCATGATTATCACAAATTTTTTTTTTTTTTGAAAAGAAAATTTATAACTAAGAATCACCAAAAGCTGTCAACAAGCCTGACAGGTAACCGTAAAAAAACTAAAACGAGAGTATACATGAGAAGAACACAGAGATAACCAAAAGAGGAATCCAAAAACCACTAACAAAAAAAGAACCAAAATGACGACTGCCAGCAGGCACATAGCAATCCCGAATAGCTCCAAAAACCCCCACGCCATCCAATATCGAAATCGAACTCCGGCAAAGCCACCGCCCGGTTCCGATGTATGGATACCACCGAACAAATAGAAAACAAGCTAAGAAGAAGACCGACAGAAGAACTAGAAGAAATAAACAGCCAACAACCCAGCAACAGAATGACCGAAACCCGAAAAGTAGAAGCAGAAAAACTCTAAGCAAGCTCCAAACAGAAAACGGACGGAGAAACGCACACCCCTGAATGCCTCAACCTGCAAGCAATAACCTAAACATGAGAAAAACGGGGGGGGAGAGGTGGAAGAAGGCTTAGTAGGAGACTAGACAGTCAGAACCACCAGTCTCCGGAGAGGCAATCAACCAATACCTGCTCTAATAGAAGAGCTAGAACAGGTGATCGATAACAAATTCACAAGGCGACCGGAACGAGAGTTGAGTGTACCTCTGAATGGACGGTCCCGAAATGCCAAGTAAACATCATCTCGAGCCTTCCGAATAACAGAGAGGGGGTCCATAGGAGCTTCGTCAAAATTTGCCTTATTCCACGCACACCAAATGTGCCAGCAAATCAGACAAGGAATCAAACGAAAGATAATAGAACGAAGGGAACGACCAGCACGACGAAACCACCAAGTGGACAGCAAATCAAAAGAAGAGTTGATGGAACCACGGACCCCCACTAAATTACCGAAGTAGTTCCAGCAAGACCTGGCACACCAGCCGACGTAGAGCAGATGATTCACCGATTCTGTCTCCCCGTTGCCGCAGCATCTGCAACGAGAAACAAAAGGAATGCCGATCCTTTGAAGGTTTTCATCAACTGAGAGTCCATTATGGAAGGAACGCCACAGTAGAAGAGAAACTTTAGAAGGGATACGGACGTCCCAAATGAAAGAAAAAATGGGAAGAATAGGAGATGGGATTGTAGAAGAGGACCAAGCCCTCAGAATAGAGAACGGACCACCATCCCATCCGGAGAGGCCGTTATGAGAGTCAACAAGCACTTTGACCGACTGCATATGCTTCCAAGTCTCACTCGCGAAGGTAGGAGAACCCCGAAGCAGCCAGTATCCGGTACTTAGCATGAAGGAATTGCGACCATAAGGAGTCGTTAGTCCCAAACCTAGACCACAACTTGCAAGCGAAAGCCAAGCAGATGTCCTTTGGATTACGCAATCCTAACCCACCCTCACACTTAGGCCGGCAGATAACATCCCAAGACACCCAGTGATGTCGACGATTGTCACCCTTAGAACCCCAGAAGAAAGATGAAGCCAAAGATCGGAACGAACGAAAGAAGGAGGAAGTTGGGGTCATAGCGGCGAAAATATGAACACCCAAAGAGAACAAAACCGATTGGATAAGCACCAATCTACCAGCTTGGGACAGGAGAGATGCATTCCAACGGATAATCCTCCCCCTAACTTTGTCCGAGAGTGGATCGAAAAGGACGTTAAGTTTCCTCCCTCTGTAGAGAACAATGCCCAGGTAAGGAAGAGGGAGGGAAGCAGCCCTGAACCCTGTAAAAGATTCGACCCACGAAACTCTCAAAGGACCCATGTCCTTTGCGTGAACGAAGCAACTCTTAGCCGAGTTGACAAGTTGGCCCGAACACCTTTCGTACAACTGAATGAAACGAAGAAGGCGACGAATAGAGGAACGACTACCGTTAGAGAAAATGACAATATCATCCACGAATGACAGAGAAGATACAAGCGGACATCCACTCGGAATGCCAAAACGCTGAATTTGACCAAAGACCGTCAAAGTGTGGATGCCACGAATGAAAGCCTCGACCGCTATAACGAAAAGAGAAGGGGATAAAGGATCTCCCTGAAGGATACCTCTACCAGCCTTGAAAAAACCATTGACAGATCCGTTAACGATAACAGAAAACCAGCAGTTGGATATGAGCCTCCAAACCAAGTCGATAAGAGTTTCAGGAAAACCGAAGGCACGAAGAACCTTGATGATGAAAAACCAGGACATGCGACCATAGGCCTTTTCCATATCAAGTTTGAGAATAACGTTAGAACCCCTGACCTTACGGTCAATCTGAGAAACGAGTTCTTGGGCTAAAAGGACGTTATCAGTGATCAAACGACCTTTTACAAAACCAGCCTGCGAGGAAGAGATAATGCGATCAAGGTACGGAGCCAAACGAATGGCCAGCACCTTAGAAATGACTTTATTCGCGAAGTTACACAGGCTGATCGGACGGAATTCCGAGCACAACCTCGGATGATCACACTTAGGGATGAGGATCAAGTTAGTGGAAGACCAGCTAATGGGAAGATCGGCACCAGAAAAAAAATGCTGAATAGCCAAGCAGAAATCCGATTGGATGATGTGCCAGGTACTACGAAAGAAAGATCCATTAAAACCATCCGGCCCACTGGCACTATCCTTGCTGAGCGCAAAGACACAGGCACGAATCTCTTCTGGAGAAGGCGGGAGAGCTAAATCGGCACTACCCTCAACAGGAACTAGCCGGGGAATAAAAGACAGGATATCCGAAATCGGGTCAGACACCGAAGGAGATCCCAAATAAGATTGGAAATGAGAAACTAAAACCTCTACAACTTCAGACGGAGTCGAAGCCATAGAATGGTCCGGTCTCAGAATCTCACGGATTGAAAGTAAATTAGCTTTCTTGCGGATAGAAGAATGGAAGAACTTGGAGTTAGCATCACCTTCGACCACCCACTTGATCCTCGCCTTCTGGCGGAGGTAGGAGTTTTCAATGCGGAGCTCCGAAGAAAAAGCGAGTTGGGCGGAAGCCCAAAACTCCTTGTTTTCGGCTGATGGATTCTCGTTGAACAAAGATTCGGCAATAATCAGGGATTCTTCAGCCGCACGCACACGGTCGAAGATGTTCCGAAAAATAAGGGATTCCATGCCTTAAGACAAGACTTAAGACGATGAAGTTTCCGAGAGAAGGCTTGCATCGAAGCAGCCAATATGGGAGCGGACCACGATTCCTCCACCACCTGCAAAAAAATGTGATGGGAGCTCCACATACTAAGGAAACGAAAAGAAGAAGGCCCTGACAAGGACCGCGAAGCGCACCGTAAAACCAATGGCGCATGATCAGAGCAGGCTCGGTGGAGATGCGAAACAGAAAAGGAAAAGGGGAGAAGAAACCAATCAGTAGACCCAAAAACCCTATCCAACCTGGATAGAATCCGATTCGGTCCTACCTGATTATTAGACCAAGTAAAGGCTGATCCAACGAAAGGGATTTCAGATAACCCAGAACTCACAATGAAAGAATTGAAATCAGAAACCGAGTGCCTATTGACGACCAACCCTCCGTCCTTTTCAGCCTGGCTAGCGACAACATTGAAATCGCCCCCCACCACCGAAAGCGAGCAATCGAGGTCATCAAGAGATAAAATGTCATCCCAGAGAGATAATCTCTCAAACCGGTCACACTTGGCGTACACCACCGAAAAAATGAACGGTTGCGGAAAATCGGGAGAGGAACCAATGACAGATAATAGTTGAGACGAGTCAAAAACCGGCCGAACAACGAATTCCTTGGACCAAAGAATCCAGATCTTACCCGAGATATTAGACACAGCACCGCCAAAACCAAGCGACATAACAGCGTTGGTAATCTCTCCAGAACCCAAAAAGGGTTCTAATAGAGCCACTAAACCAATGGAATGCTTGCGGACAATCCGCCTAAGTCTAGCAGAGGAAGCTTCGTTGCCGATACCACGAATGTTCCAAAAAAGAAAATTCGACATGAGGACAATAAAAAATAGACCGACAAGGACAATCCAAAGAAAACAACGCAGACGCAAATCAGGAACGATACAAGGAAGATAGAGCAAAACGGTCGATCTGCTCAGTCGCCGCTATAGAGCGAGTACGGATAGTTCGGGGGATGGTGGACGCACTACGCGACCAACGTCTAGACGATCGGCGAAGAGGCTGACGCCTAGTCTCGGACAAAGAGGAAACGCCAATATTCTCCTTCGAGACGGACGAAGAAGAAGAGGATCTGGAAGGGTCAGAGTTCTCGGTATGACGAGATAGCCGCTCATTAATCAACGCTATTTCGGCTACACTAAGCAAGGGAATGACGATCGAAAAGGCGCAAGAAGACGAAGGAAGAGAGCAACGGGAAGAGCAACAAGGAGAAGGAGAAACCGAAGAAACCGAGACGGAAGAAGAGAAACGGAGATATGTAGGGGAGCTAATAATACGCAACCCACGATACTGTAGAAACCTAACCCATGCAGGACTGTCACTAATGAGACAGCCCCGCGAAACAGGTGGGGTTCGCAGTGTGGCTCTAACAGAGCTATCACCTGCTTGAATCGCAAATGACTGGTAATATTTCAGGCTGCCCGCATAGTGGACCGCGAGCAGCTCAACTATGATTTATCTTCAACAAATCAATCATGGATACGTTGTTTAGAGTTTTTTGATTCTCCAACAAATCAATCAACCGTGAGCAGCTCAACTATGATTTGAAAACCTAGTGTTTCGCGAAGAGACTGAAGAAAGAATTCTTACTTGATGACTGCATAGGTTGTTAAGAGACGGCGAGCTTCTGACTTGTTGACAAACGACTTAACTTCTTCAATTTTCCTTTCGGTAGTGGTGTTCGTCTTGAAAGAAAGAGAAAAATAAACATTTTGAATTTTGGTTGCCTAGTCAGGTAAAGAAAGTAGTAATTGGTGTTAGAAAGATATAAATGAAATTGTTCAAGGTGAATTTTAGTTTTGATGTGCAGAAGAAAAAACTTGGATGCTAATAATAGCACACTAATATTATGGTAGAGAACATGTTAACTTGAAAATCATCATAAACAAAACTTTGTGCTCTCATACCTAGTGGATTGCAAGTAATATTTAAGACCATATGGTCGGTTAAAAAAAAGAATGGACTGATAAAAACGTAAATAGGCATTCTAAAACACATCCAGTTTTGCCACTTCTTAAATGTTTTCTATAAAGATAAAATTACAATGAAAGAATGCAAAAATACATCAGAACAATTCGAATGCATTCTACAGTTGCTACCCAATAGAAAAACTGACATCGATAATTTTCTTTATACATAAAAAATCAGAAGGAAAAAAAACAGTTTTTCAAAAATGATACCTACGATATATAAATTAATACATAGAAAAACCAATTCCCAAATTATTAATAAAATTGATGCTTAAACAGACTTCATTAAATGTTTGATGATAACAAAACACAAATTCAACTCTATTGATTGTTTGGTGCATATCATCGTATTTACTCTGTAACAACATCATTAATTATACTCAAACAACCAAAACATTAAAAAACTTTCAGACTCCATTAATGTGAAAAATGATGCTAAGAAAAAACAGAAATGATACCTAAAAATTGATCATCACTAAACCAAACAGTGCAATACATTTTCAATCAAACTAATATGAATGAAAGATATGCATCAATGAAAAAAACCAAATAACATTCAATTTAAAACACATAAAAAAACAAAGGCCGTATAAAAAAGGAAAAAAACAGAGGAAGGCTACATGAAAAAGGAAAGAAACCAGAAGATATCTGCCGCAATTTTCGAAATTTGTCATAGAACACCAGGAAGTAAGCAAAGACAAAACTGAATTTAGTGTTTAAAAAGGAAAACTGAACAAAAATTAGAAACAACCAAAATCAAACTTTGATAGAAGAAAAAACAAAAACATACCTAAATTTGAAAATTACACCGTAAAAAAAACGAGATTCAAAATCAATGGATCGAGCATGAAAAAAGAGATGCATGAATAAGAGAATTTAATTTTAACGTACAAGAGAGAGGGCGAAGAATAATCTATTAAATAATTGTAAAGCGGAAGAATTTAAAGCTCTCTTGTTAATTCTAGTAGTTACCTCCTTTCTCCTTAATTCTCTCTAGATATTTTATTTTCACATCCTCATAATTTATTGTTATTATAATTATTACAATGTTTCTACCGGTTTTCTATTCTATTGTTAGAATTTAATACTAATTTTTACAATTATGTACAGATTTCTTCCAAATTTTTAATGTTATTTTACATTTAAATTCATATATATTAAATTTAGTTAGGTGATCTTAAATTCAAGCCTTTTAAATAAATAAAATTAACGAATATTCATTAATTTATCTAATAAATTTTAAAAAACAACCATTCAATATGTGTACGGCATTCATATTGACAAAAATGGTAAAACTAAATTTTCATTCAAGTCCAGATAGTTTTAAATTTCCACAATTACATGCAAACTATTACAATGTTCTACTAATATTCTCTCTTATCATTTTGCATTTAAATGCCAACATTCAATAATTTTACCATTATTTACGGATTTCTCTGAAGTTTTCTTATATTATTTTACATTTAAGTCCATATATTTGAATTTGTTAATTGATCTTGAATTTAATTTTTTTATGTAAATCCAATTAACAAATATTTATTTATTAATCTAATGAATCATAAAAAATGATAATTCAATGTGTATACCACTTTTTAAGTGACATAAATGGTAAAACTATATTTTCATTCAAGTTCATATGATTTAACATTTTCACAATTATATACAAAATTATCTTTGATACTTTTACAATTTTCTACATTTAAGTTCATAAAATTTCCTTCTTTCTGAAATTAGTTATTTAATACAAAGAAATATGTACATAATTTTTTCTTTTAAAAGTTGGTATTTCATTACAAACAAATATATACAAAAAAATTGTTTTCAAAATTGGTACATCAATACAAACATATATAATGTTTTTCCTTCATAATATCGGTACATCAAATGGAGTTTTTATCGTTATTAAATTATATTTTGAAGAATAATATTATAATTATTGATAAGTGATGAATGTTTATATTATGTAATATTGAAAAAAGGATAAATATTTTCAAATAGTACGTTTTTGTACAAAAAGTTACATTCTAGTTATTTATATTCTTAATCAGAGTTAATCAATGGGGAAATATTATACCATATTTTGATTAGAAATATTTTTCTTTGGTTTTTATCATCTTTTTTACATAAACGTTAAATATATTTTGAAAGTTTTATTATAGAATAAAAATAGTAAGGTATGAAACGATGGATTAAAAATCATTTTTTTACATAATTAAAATGACAATGTGATTTGCAGACCTTATTTTCACTTAATATTTCTTTTAGCAGTTAAATAAATATTTTTTATCATCCTGATAATATCATATAATTACTTTGATAAATATGTGCTGCAAGAACTACAAATGCATATAAATATATTGAGTATTTGATATTACACTTCTATTTTTAGCTATTTGTTGTCATTTTCTCAAATAGTACTTGAAATTTAATCTATACATTATTTATCCTTCAGTCAAATGTATCTAAACCTAAATGTCAATTTCAAAATATATGTACATGAATATTTATTTATGAAATTTTATAAAAATATTAATTTCAAATTTATTAAGAATACTTATTTTCATTTATTTGTTTGATAAATAATGAATCCTAAAAAATAACAAATCGATGCATAACTTACTTTTATCAACAAAAATGATAATTTAATTTTTATTCAAGTATATAAATATACGAATCTCATAACAGAAATACACAGTTATAATAATTTAAATTCACAAGCCGTTTGTACGAACAAAATTCATCGGATATTGCATGATGAATTATATTATTCAAAAACAGTTATAATATTATTTTTTTACAACATACCGTGTGCAACGCACGGGTTACACACTAGTCTACAGAGAAGAAGAATGAGGTAGAAATTAAAAAAAAAAAAAAGCGTGCAGCAACAACTGCACTCGTTAAAATATTTGAAGGATACGACTAAAGAAACTATAACAGTAGGTGATAGGTCGTTATACATCAGTTGTTCTGTTATACTAAGTCGCAATATGTACATTTGTGCTGCTAAGATTGCTTTAACTAGGATTGTCCATTCCCAACATATGAAATGACCTTTTTAACCCGACGAATTGAAGGATGGAAAGCAACTCCTTTGGCCTTATATGACCCGTTCTTATCAACTTGTCCTACGATAATAGAGGTGCTGACAATGCACTGATAATGTCTCTTAGCATCATACTTGTCTTCTTAACTTATTTAGTTCACAAACATAATTAATACTTTAGTGTTATGTTATAATAAGCCCTCAAAGCATTTGTATGACTTTAAAATTCCTGCGTAACCTACAAAAAATATTTAAACAACGATAAATTCTAGATTCACCACCCATGAATACGTTAAAATAAAGTTTGGATTCTGTTCACATCAAATTTGGTTTACAGAAGCTTTTATTGAGTTCATCTAGCCACACCTTGCATGAATACAATCTTTACACATAAATGATAGGGACACAATATGAGAAATTCATGTTTCCTTCTTGATAAATTATCACATCAAAATACCGAAAATGTCATAAACTTATTGGATACATTATTAAAAAGTTGCATGCAATTATAAGAAAATTTTCCATTCGGCTCCAATAGTGTCATACATACATACATATATATATATATATGTGTGTGTATGTATATATATATGTATATATATATATGTATGTATGTATGTATATATGTATGTATGTATGGAGGAATACCGGTACTTTATTAGGAAGCTTTGTTCAACAAAGTCACTTGTTGAAAGTCAGTTCATAAACTATAATCAAACATTGAAACTTTGATCTTTCATCTTTGTGATTTTATACTTTATTAATACTATTACGTGTCCGTGTTTCGCATGCAGACGATTTATGTTATTGCATACGTTAATATTTTGTTTGGATGTCGAAAAAAAAAAGACATTTTTGAAATTTCAAAAAGAAATCAACTAGATTAGTTCAAAAGAATTTTGTAGTAGAGATATAATAACACTTAACAAAGCAAAATCTTATAAAAAAACGACATAAGTTATTTAAAATTTCCATATAATCGACCTCTCAGGCAGCATCTCTTTACATACAAAAATTACAAAAGAACCATGGCATACTCCTTCTACTTTACCAAATAGTATCAAAAGGAAAGAGACACAAACCCAAATTAAATTAAAATAAACTTGATGATCAAGCAAACACGGTAGCAACAACAGATCTCACTTGCAAATCATCGATCTTAATAGACGTCGCAACTTTCTTCATGCTCATTTTAGACTTCATCTTCTCAATCCTCTCGTCTATTTCAATCTGGTCTTGCCTGCACTCTTCACTGCAAAATGGGGTGTCTCCTCTGTACATGTAGATGTCGTCTCCCAAATACAGCTTCGTTTTACAAAGAGAACAAAAATCGAGAAAGTGACTCTCTTTACCGAATGAACTAGACATGGCTTTGGAGCTCATTCCTCTTCTCATGTTATATCTTTTCTCGTTAAAATAGGAGGATGGCGAGTACGAAGAAATAGATTCGAACGATGACGAAGGAGTAATTATAGGAGGATTACACATTATTTAAAGATTTATTTGGGCTCTTTATGTGAGTTGATAGATTTGATGAAATTGATGCACAGAAACATAAATGGAAGAGAGAAGGATTTTTATAGGGAGAGAGAAATGGAGATTGCTCTAAAGTCCTTGCTTGTTTTGTTGGAAAATTACTCTAAAGTCCTAAAAGATTGGATTAAATGTCAGATAAATGCATTGGGGGAGATGTAAGAACTTTTCAAATAAAGTGAAGAAATGGGTGACATCACCGAATGATTAAGCGAAATAAATTAATCTTAATTTCCGTTACGTATTCTCGGTTCATACATATAAAATTCGTTGAGGAGAAAAAAATACAGTATTAGGTTTAAACACGTGTATGTTAGTACATGCTGTGTAGCCTGCAAGTCATTGCTAGCACATGCACTGTATGGGCAATACTTTTGTACATTGGTCCAAACAAGAAAAGTGAAACGAAAGAAGGAAAGAAAAGAAAGTTACTACTTTGCTCAGTCAAGCTTCGATCACTGTAGTTAAAAGTTCAAACCAATTTTGATTCGTGCTATCAAAACCTGAACCCAATCAAAATTCAACGTAATCTTTGCGGTCAGTTACTACCTTAAAAACTCAGACAAGTAATTCATAATGCTGAGATCATAAAACTATGTCAAGAATATTCTGCAATGGAAATTAGGGGAACACTCCTATTTTCTGACTTAATTCACTCCCCAACAAAGACGCACACACAGATAAGATTGGTATCAAACATTCGCAGATTTTAACAAAGATATTATTTTTCAGAAAATGACAGTTACAGTGGGAATTTCTATCATAACATCATAACAATGTACCATGCCTCAATTTCTATATCACCCATGAAATTAGTACAAGTAAAGAAATCACGACAACTAAAATTTGGGTGATAACAAATCAACGCATCGAAATCTTAAAATACTATGGATAAGCACACGGCTTATCCATAAATCCACAATAATAGATCAAATCCCGAGTTAAACCATATCCAAGGGTCACAATCCCAAAAATATCAGTCTTGACTTGCAGTCCCAATGGAAGTGAAGACTTCCGGCTATCAAGTCCTAAAAATAAAAATCAGGAAGGCAAAATCATAAATAAACAATCAAAACATCGAATCTCGACATACAAACCTAATGGAAGTAATTGCTTCCGACTGCTAAGCCATAAAAGATAATTCATAAAATCTGAAACTAAAAAAGAGCGAAATCCGAACCAAATATAAAAATCAATATCAAAGAATACTACCTCGACTTACAGTCCTAATGAAAGTCAAAACTTCTGACCGTCAGTCCTAGGAGATAGCAAGAAGTACTAATCCTAGTAAAAGCACAACTCATACAAAATATCGAAAGCAATATCCAAATAATTATCTCGACCTATAATCCTAATGAAAGTAATAACTTCCAGCCGTTAAGCCTTTGGAGATATCAAGAAATATAAACTCAAATCAATATCAAACCTAACCAAAGACTCAATATACAAAACCATATATATCGATCCCTAGTCCTTAGAGAGGCGAAAGTCTCGAATGAATGGCCCTAGGAGATAGAAACAAAAAACGTAAAAAAAAGAAGATCTCTCAGCCACATGCACTTATGAGAGAATGACGAACAAGCTTGCAGTATGTCTCTAATGCCCTAAATAGACCACACGCAACTTTCTTGGGTTAGGTTAACTCAAACAACAAATTAACATGCAACTAGTCTCTAATGTCATAAGAACATCGTTTCTACCTGAGGTTATAATTTCAAATATCTCAAATAGAGTGGATCTACCTAAGTCATCTAGATGGGAGTCTGACATATCGCAGCACAGTTTCAAGAAACTCTAATGACCGCAGCCCTCTTTCGACAATCCCTTAGTTACTCCCAGAATCATGACACTTGTGTGCATTGCATGTCATAAACACATTGTCGAACTATGTCGAGCATTGGCCACAATTCTTATTTGCCCTTGGTAACGGACTGTTGGCCCTTAAGTGACGCTCAGGCAATCTCCTTAATGAGGGAAATAACGCTCAACCTACAAACACAACAAGACGACATCATGGATCTGGGCGATGACCCCGCAATCAAGATCACTAAGATGGATAACTAGCCCATCTGGTGGGTCAAATTCGCGTGCTATCCATAATGGCGTTAACCGTATGATGTAAATTCCCAATAAATACTCTCGAATATGCAAGTCCTAACGAGAGTAATAACTACTGCTCTCAACTCTAGATGTCCCGAAGAGAGTGACAACTACTACTGTCGACTATATAAGTCCCGATGAGAGCGTATCAACATAACAAGTTCTCGACTGCTAGCCCTAAGAGTAGATAATGATACTCAACTAGTTAGTCCTTAGAGGATGTAACAATATATACTCACGGTGAGATTAGTCCTATTGAGAGTAAAAATAATAAGTACTCTCGACTCCATACAAGCTAAAGAAAGCGTACACAACAATTCCTTGTCTACTAGCTCCAAAGGTAAATAATAATATCCTCAGCTAATTAGTCCTAAGAGGATAAATTTGTAAATCCCAATATTTCTCCTACTTGTAGACCTTGAAGAGTAATATAACTCTCGACTACTAAGCTCTAAGAGTCGTCTCTAGACGATATCACAAATTCCTAACCCATCTCTAGAATATAAGTGACATCTACTTACTAATAGTAATCAAACAAGTATTACTTGACGTCCCATACCATTCAGTATTACTCAATTGTTTACTAGAAGTTAGTAAACTATACTCGTCGAACAATAAATATTCTATAATATGAGTCAATAAAATAACCAAAAAATATTACCGAACATCCTATACCACCCTGTACTACTAATTCGTTTATTCATTATCCTCATTATATAAAATTAAATCATAAAATCATCGATATAAATCATTTTAATTCAAACCATATATGAAGGGGAATTATAACTCGAATCTCTCAAATCCATTTAAATATTTCATAATTTAATCAATTATTAAAATAGAACGTATATTTTAAAAATTCTCTTTCTAAAATATATTTCTTGAATCATTCATATCAAATCAAATTAAATCTTCTTATCGTATTGAATTACTCATAATATATTAAATAATTAAATTTCAAATCACCAAAATATATAAATGAAAAGGGATTTATACTGTAATACTCTTGAAACCATTCAACAATATCTCAAAATTGGTTAATCTTCAAAATAGGATAATATACTCAAAGTTTACTTTTTGAAAACACATGAATCCTATTTATCAAACATACACTTTATAAAATAAATTCCTACATTCATATATATTGAAAAATCTATATTTTATTTCTAAATAAACTTTTATATCCAAACCATTTTCAATAAATCATTTTATTTTTTCGATTACTTTATTTATTTTTTAATATACTTCAACTTAACTTTAAAACTCCAAAAATACATTTTCGTAGTTTTCAAAAAATATTTGAAAACCAAAAAAAAAATATTGAACATCCAAAAATATAAATTATGGAGCAAAATTCTCCAAATTCAACAAATAATCATCAATTTAATTTTTATCGCTCGATTTGAATCGAACTACATCGAATTTTAGTCATAGGTAAATGCACACACAACAAATGAAACTTCATGTCCCTTCTCGACCAAATGTTATGATGAAAGGAAATACTCTCAACTTAATGGCCCTAAGAGATATAAAATATATAAATCAAAATGCAATAGGTCAACATCTCCTTTGCTTTTTAGACAACCCAATGTACACAAAATATCACAATCTAATTCAATATCCAACATCATATCCAATATTAAACCAACTCAGCCAATATCCCAAACAACATTTCATCCAAAATAATTCACTCAATACTACCAATCAATTCAACCAATCAATGCCATATAATCGGGATATGTAAATATATATACAATGCAAATGAAACAAATATAGATGTGAGTGAGAAAACTCACCGAATTGTTGAGCTAAGGGCATTGCCTTCCCTTGCCAATAATCATACATTCGCATCGCCGTTTTCCCCCAAATTAAAACTCCACCAGCCTTATCAAAAACGCGCCTTCCAATCACATCACCACCAAACTACAGCCATGCTCAAACTCACCAAAGATAAACGCCTGCACCTCTTTCAATCGTGACTGTACTCCTTCACATCGATGACCGACACTTGTCATCGAAACCTTGTCGTCATAACTACATCGCAGGCTTGACCTCTACTCTCCTCGTGTCACCATCTATGTTGCGGTTACTCATGATCGCCTTACCAAGACGCGTCGCCATCGACTGCAAGCCTTTTCCCTTGTCATCGTCGCTGATGCTAATCATAGATTGCCTCACATGATCCTTCTTCTTTTTTAAATCGCATGGGTTCTATTTAGGGATTAAGGCACCATTTCATCAACAGGGGATCTGGTATGGCTTGTGTTGAGGAATATAGGAGAATACACTTTAAAGGAGAGAAGAGGTTTAAGTGTAAACGGGCTTGGGCCTTTGTTTTGGACTCTATTTCAATTCAGATTCAGACTAATCTTAATTTTTCATTTGATCATTATTTTTCACAACTTCTTTTAATTTACTTGAAAAAAAATTCAATTTGATTAAAAATTGATTTACGCTTCTTTATACAAAATTTATTTTGATAACCGCTTAATTATTGCACTTCGACATTCGTTTATTAATTTTCCATTATTTCGATCACATAAAAATTATTTACATTTTAAAAATATTCTATATTCGATTTAAAAAATGTATTCAATTTAAATAAATTATTTGAAAAGATATTAACAATTTATTTCAATTTATTAAATCAAAATCTTTTATTAAATAACCTTTAAGTAAATACTAATATTATTTTCAAAACAAAAATAATTAATTATTTAACAGTGTAGAAATCAAGGCTGTTACACAAGATGAAATTTATAAATAGGGGGACCACGCCGCTGAACCGTACAATTTTTTCCATCATTAGTGTCTTACCAAATCAAAAATGTTAGAAATAACATTTATAAGATAGGATGAGATAGCCCTAACTCTCCATGCTCTCCTCATGCACCTACAACAAAAAAGTTAGAACATGACAAAACATTATGCAAATTGGGTTAAATGTGAGTAGGTACTTGTTCAGTAGTGTCTAAGTGTCACACACTTCCCACATCTACACATACCGGGTAAAATACGTAAATCGATGTAACTTTATAAGGTCGCCACAAACCCTTTTGCTTTCATAAGTCAGCTAAAAACCTATCAGGTTGACTCAAACCTAAACCTGGTGAAACCATGACTTTTGTTACTAAAAGGGTACCAATTTATCCCCGTGACAAAAGAAAGTTAGAGTAAGAAATCCCACTCAATCCATCAGATGCTTACACGCAAAATTTAGCCTCGACGCTGGCAACACCCTACACATTTGGATCGCAGACCTTACATTCGTAAAGGATTTTACAAAGAGTGCACATATATATGATTAAATAAAACCAGTGGCACATAGTTTGTCTTTAGTCGATAGGGAACTGTGTATCGTTTTCCAGAGCATTAAGTAATCTTTTTTGGAACTAAAAAGCTTCCATGTTCATTTATGCGATAAGGAGTAAGGAGTTTGATTAGAAGGACTAGTTGCATCGTATATTATGGATAGAATGGTTCTCAAGCCTTTTGTACAATGTTTTATTATAAGGATTGAGAATTGTAGAATGATAGTTCCCAAAATACCCTTAAATGCAAACAACGGATCAGGAGTTCGAGTCCTTCTGAAAAAGAAAATTAATATCTATATTCAAGTAGAAATTTTGAAACACAAACAAGGTTACAAGTTCAAAACCTTATTTCAACAAAAAACTATTTTTTTAAATATATTTCATTTTATTTTTATTAGACTACATAAGAATTTTAAATACAATGAGATGTGTAGATGTGGAGAGATTTTGTTGACACTTAGACGCTTCTCAACATGAATCAAAAACTTCGGATCGGACAAAAAAGTCTAGTATGAAAAATATTAGTCATCAAAAATGAAATTGATGAACATGCGGTCCATGCCTTGAGCAGAAGTAAGTTTTCCATCACTGTTATCTTACCAAATCAAAATTATTAGAATTAACATTCTTAGGATATAACGAGACAGCCCTAACGCCCCATGCTCCCATCATCCACTTATAGCCACAAAAGTTAGAACAAAATAAAACATCATACAAATTGGGTTAAACATGAGTAGGTTCATGTTCAGTAGCGTCTAAATGTCACATACTCTCCACATCTACACATCTCTTTAAGCGTCAAATAAGTCGATCAATATAACTTTTACATGGTCACTACAACCTATTTGTTATTATAGGTCAACTAAAAAGTTGGCTCAAATCTAATCCTGATAAAACCACAACTTTTGTTTTCAGAAGGGTACTAAGATATCCGTGTAACAAAAGAAAAATACAATGAGCATCCTCACTCGATTTGTATTATGCATACACATAAAATGTAGCCTCGATGCAGCAAAGCCCTACACATTTAGATCGTTGACCTAACGTTCATGAGAGCTTTTAAAGAGAGCACATATATATGATTGAACGAAACTAGTGGCACATAGCTTGTCTCTAGTTGGTAGGGAATTATATATCGTTTTCCAATGCACTAGGTTATCTTTTCCAAACCAAAATGGTTCCATATTCGTTTATGATTCAAAGGACCGGTTGCATTGTATATTATTGATAGAGTGTGTTTCCAAGTCTTTTGTCGATATAATGTTTTTTATCTGAGTGCTTAAGAATTGTAGAATGCTAGTATTCCATATATTATGAATTTCTTACTTTAGGCATCACTATCAAATGCCTAACACATTTGAGAAAAGATTAAGTATCTGTTTTAGTATATAATTGTTTGATGTGTGAGAAATGATGAAGTTTATAATATGATATTTGAGACGAATATTGGATTACTTATATAAGTGAATTGGAATCTTTTTCAACACATCGTAGAAAGATAATATCAAATTATTCCATAGTGCTGTAAACTCATCTGCACTAATTTGATATTGTGTTGTGAAATCTGCTTTAGTAAAGTTTGTGTGAAGTGTGTAGATAGTTATTTTGGAATTTTGTCAACTCAACTTTAACACATTGTTCGAAATACTGTATCGATTCGACATGGTATTGTGTAATTTGTTTTAGTAAAGTTTATGGCATGTCTAGACAATTATTTTAGAGTGTTGTCAACAAAAAATATATATAATCGAAAGGGTACATGATACGTTGCATGTATAAATCGAACACATTACATGATACGTTGTAGGAATACAAACAAATAATATGGTACACGATACATTGCAGAGTTAGAACACCTTAATACCCCACATGGACTGGTGTGCAGCCTAACTATTAGAGCCTAAGAGAGTGTTTCGTAATACTATGCAATAAACTCAGACCAATTTCCCCGACAATTGACATACTTTGTCTATATAATAACCACAGTTTCTAATTAATATATGATTAACATGACATTGACTAATATAGTAGACCTATATAATAAAAATTAGTTCATGATTAACATACGATTAATGGAACATTGATGTACTCGATTTATATAATAAACAATAATGATATTTGTACCATATAATTAACAATAATATATACTACTAATTAAATAATATTCAATTAACATTACATTGATGTACGAAGAGTTATTTTATATTTATAATTATACATCAATTTTATCTACAGCATTCCACATGCGATGTATGCATCCCTCTGGTAGCTTATGCAAAATCGTAAGTCGTAAATCATTTTTTCAGGACCAGGGACAATGTGAAACAGACCGGCTTGCTCCTATGTTTGTTTTCAGACGGCATGTCTTGCTATTTCAGTGACATATGACAATATTTTAATGCTTTTTTGCCTTAAAAGTGAAAATCAAAATAGAGGTTACGAGGGAAACAGTGGCTGGACTATCCATATGTAGCATCCAACATTAGACGCCTATTTAATAGGCTCTCAATTGTTAATTGCTTATTTAACAGACTTTGAATAATCGAACGGTTGATAAAAAATTGCCTAAATTTCAAGCGTTTATTTATTATGCGCCCTAGCTCAAGGTCTATTAAATAGAAGCGGTTTTTTTGTTAACTATCAGTTTATCACCATTATTCGAATTCACATAATTCGTTCTAATTTTAGGTCCATGTGAAATTGTTGATTTTGCGATTCTTAATAGCTTTCCTCGGATTCCATTTCAAAATGCCATTTTGATCCTATTTGAATTTGCTTATGCTATTTGAATTTGTGTCCATTCTTTTTGTTTGGATTTTGATCTCGTTTATGCCACTACGAGAAAACTACTCATTAACGGCAAAAAAAATAGCTCAGAAAGTTCTTTTTCTAGATGCCGTTGTTATCTTTTTTCCTTTTACTTTTTCTTCATCGAACGTTGTTAGATAAGTATTTTAGTTGAAAGACATACTGAAATCCATCAATTTTTTTGGCTGCCCATTTCATAATTATTGCTTCCCCAATTTTTTTGTTTCCTTCTTCCATTGCCCTAATCTAAGTTCTCATCATCTTTGTTCGTGCAGCAACACTGCCTCCACCTCAACCTCCATTTTCACCTCTACCGGGTCCTATTTTTGGGCAACCCCTAAAGACCGCATCGATGTAAAAAGACCCTAATTACCAATCACGCCATGCTTGAATACTTCATCCAAATCGCACCTCATGGTCGATGGTGATGCCATGCTAGCTCCTACTGTGCTCCTTCAAAATTGATGCCTACGAGCTAGTCGACTCTAGTTCCTGCCTCATCCGACTGCGATTTGTGAATATCTCAGGCTATTGGATGAATTGATTACTGAAAGAATAATGTATATTTTCTATATTTATGTGATTTGTTGACTATGCTATTTCGTTTGAAGCAACTGTTATTTTGCTTACTGCTTCTGGTTGTTTATCAAACAATTATACCTTCGCTATGTTTGTTGAATTGTGTCGAATGGTTTGTGAGTTCAAATCATCTGTAAAGTTGCTAAATTAAAAAGAAAATAACATAAATACGATTTGCACTGTTGTTCATGTTATGGTTTACAAAAAATTATATAATGATTTTCATGGATTTTTAGCAAGTTTGTTTTTAGGCTTACTTTAAGTTAGCATAATATAACGTTTTATTTTCATTTGTATTTAAACAAAAGTAATAAAAAGTAGATTCACTTTTGTTTATAGCACCAATGAAAGAGTTTAAAGGGGCGCATTGGGTGAGAAGTTATAAGAGCAAAAATAGAACTGGAGAATAATAACAAGGATATGGTAATAAATGGTTGTATCTATGGAATCCTCCACGGTTCATATGCTAGCGAGATGATACTTTTTGTCCAATATATGGAATTTTCTTATCCGTAATCATTTCTCAATTATGCATGCATTTAGATATATACTGCCCATCCTTGTATTTTTTATTAGCATCATTCAACTTTGACCATGTCAAAAAATGGTTTATAATGAATATTTATTTTGAGAAAACTTAAGTATATTTGCTTTATAAATCTAAAATTTAAATTACATTATGCTTATACTTACCAAGCTAATGATAATAAAAAAATGAGTAGTTATTTGTCGTTAACGTGGCTGATCATTTTCCTTCTATCATAATGTCATATGAGGAATTAACCCATTCGAATGTATCCTTCACATTCCAAATAATCTTACTTTAAAATATTTAGTTATTCTCTTGGAATATCCGTTATAATATCTCTGTGATCATGGTAAGCAAAAGAAATGTATTTTGAATTTTGTACTCAAGGTTTATTATCTTGAATAATTTCTTACAATAATAGTTAGTTGTTTTTTACCATATTTATTATTATTGTTAGAAAAAAATGATCAGTTCACTACAATTTTAATGATATCTTCAAGTTCATTTGGTAGCCTAGCATATTTAATGCTTTCGTTTTACCACTCTTCTGGAAATGATTGATTTTTTTATTAAATATTTCATGTAATTAACATGATTGATCGATTTTTCTTCTTTTTATAGGGAAAGATATGTTGATAAATATATAATTATAAATGGACAAAAAAATGAAATTATGGTGTAGAAGGCTACTATACATGTTTTTCAAATTACTATTTACATAATTTTTGCCACTTGCCAGTATAAAGAGTGTGCTTTGTTTCCTTTGTTATACCTATTCACTTATTTGGTTTTATTATATGACATTTTCGAATGACAACTACTGCTAATATGTGGACTTTTGGGTTGGCAGCTTCGTCTAGTGCCACACATATAATGGTTAGTCTAATTCTCTTTTATATTTTATAATGTCTAATAAAATGAACCATGATATTTTTTCACTGATTTGTGAATCTGCTTGCCACATAACCAAGGTTTTCAATATCTGTTTGTTCATGAATGCATGAACTAGTGTTAAGATTCTATGGCTTCTAATTAAGGTGGCTGCTGTTATATAGTATTGCGATTGAGAACGACCTAGTAACTTGAACATATATATGTATTTGGTATAAATAAATAAATTTTAAACTAACATCTAATTTATTACTTGATATTCGTATACCATTAAATTGATTAGTGTTGGTTAATAACCTGATCTTGAAAGTGCAAGCAAAAGACAGAATTTACTTGCACCAAGGATTAATCATTAGTCAATAAATTTGATTTACAATGTCCTAGTATAAATCATTAGTCAATAATTGATATGTAAGGTTACTAGTATACATGGTTACTCATGTTGTTGCAAACTTGCAATATGATTTGTTTGATGAGGTAAAGAAAGCAAGGGAGAAGCAAGCACATGTCAAAAGGTAAAAGTCAATTGTAATAATATCGTGATATCACTTAAATTTCGGTAATTAATTCCATGACCATTATAATGTATTTTTGGTCAATTGTAGGGCAAACATGACAAAAAGCATGATAAATGCGATTTATTGGATTGGTGTGGGACAGACGAAATGAGAAGTGTTTCCAGGGTTATTAGTTACTGACTATACTGCTTGTTTGGTATTGCTGTTTATCATACCAAATGAAGAGAAATCTTAGAACACTTGATATCACAATTATATAAATTTTATTGATAGCTACCCAAAGATTAATGAATATGCTATAAAATATTCAATGAATTCACATAATCACAAATCCTTATCTTAATTTAACTTATCATACACTTTGAAGAAAATAAAAATCCTGATTTATTTCCTCTCCTCGTGCATTCCCCACCGTCTAAACTTAATTTAATAATGCATTTTGATTCACACTTCAAAGAAGTTCTGTAATGATAAGGAGAAGGGAGCCGGACGAAATGTTCTGTCTATAAATTCTAATTCTTTTAAAGGGAATTGTATTTAAAAATTTTGTCTCCAAAGATTGCAGAAGTTTCCAAGTTTGATAAGTGTGCTAATGTGATAGAATCAAATAATCATATAAATGTTTTGAAAGGGTAGTCAAATAAATATAATGATGTTGTTAGATCGAAAATTCTTCTACCTATTTGTTCTAACTTTAATAGTTTTATGTTCAAGACTGTTGAGAGGACTGTTTGTTTTGAATTCATGTGAACTAGATGTCTAACGACTTGTAGATGGGTATGTTGATGATAGAATTTGAGTTAAGGGTGCGTTGATGATAAATATTTGTTTTTGGATTCCAATGGGATAATTCTTTATATTCTCAACAATATAAGGGTTTCTGCTAGATGTGTATTGGGTTTTGGTGCCTGAGCTGATGTAAAGAAGTAAATGAAAATAACTAAGTTTATACTATTAATTAAATTTTAGAAAAGTCAACAAAGTATATAAAAATAACTAAGTTTTATAAAAGTTAATTAAATTCTATAAAAGTTGACCAAATTTTATAAACATTTAACTATGTTGGCTATGTTTATAAATATGAACTAAAGTTGTAAAAATTACTATTTTTTCCAAAAATTTTAAAAATTAAAGAAGTTCATAAAAATAGGTAAGTTTATAAAAATTAGTTGAGTTTCAAAAAGGTAAACTAAGTTTATAAAAATAGCTAAACTTTATAAAAGTTTACCAATTATAAACGTATAACTAAGTTTGCTAAGTTGTACAAAAATTAATTACAGTTATAAAAATGAACTATGTTTTATAAAAATTAATATGTTAATTAAGTTTTATAAAAGTTCAGAAATTTACAAAAATAACCAAGTTTAGAGAATTAATTAAGTTTCAAAAAAGCTAATTAAGTTTTGAAAAAACTAAGTTTTATAGAAGTTAACTAAGTTTTATAAAAGTTAACCAAGTTTTACAAACATTTAACTAAGTTAACTAGCTTTGTTTATTAAAATTAACTAAGTTTATAAATGAGCAATCTATTCATAGTTCATTGCTTTTCCTTCTCTCTTAATTCTTTCTCAAGCTCAAAAATGGTAGTTCAAAAGTTTGCTGCTGCTTTAAGTTTGCAGTCCATGATTATCAGCACAAAGAAATCAACGTCGATCAAGCAAGCAATTAAAAACATAAACTTTATTCTTCTTACCAAATGATCCTGAATTTAATTTTCTTTCGTTAAATTTAAGGTTGTGGATGGAATTTTGAAGATAATGATTTACATGCCATATCTAATTTACAATGTAGATGCATCATATTATGATTTTATGAATAGAGTGACAATGTAGGAAAATAGTTTGAAAAAGAAAGGAATATTGGATACAAGTTTATACTGTAAATGCACAATAGTGGTACAATGGATAACTGATAAACAATACACCTTGAATTATATACTGATCAAATACAAACGGTATAAGTTTACATTGTAAATGATCTCGCAATTAATAATAGCAAAAAACAAGTATAAAGAAAAGTTTCAAGCTCATGCTTTTACATGTTTGTCTCATAAAGCTTAAAATAACTTGAGAATTAGCTACTTAATGTTTCCGTCTTTTAATCCTGATCAAGTACGTATAATAATAAACTTTTCCTTTGCAGGTGGATAGATATATTTGATGGAAAAATAGTAGCATATCGCAGCAAGTTATGGATTCGAAGTTACTTTTTGATGCCGTAACTACATTTCGATTTGTATGCTTGTATGTATTACTACCTTTGGTCACTAGTTGGTGCTTGTTCTACATTGAAATATTATAAACTTATTATCTATTTTGATGTAAGAATATGCATATGTTTATTATGTAAAGTTTCATGTTAATTGTAAGACGTATGATTAATATAATATATGTTTGTTATGAAATATGTGTTCATATAAACCGTGTTATACATAAATTATGGCTGCATATAAAATTGGAACCTGCTATATATTGGTTAGGAACTGAGCAAAATACGACAACGTGTATACAAGCTATGGAAATATTAACAGTGTTTCTAAATCGCTATAGAAAAGATTAAAAAGCGTTTTCAAAACGCTATAGAAAGTTTTAACAATGTTTAAAAAGGCAATAAAAGGCTATAAAATAGGACCCAAGCATTCCACAAAACGCTGTAAATAAACATCATTGCAAGAAAATAAACGTTGTAAAAAGAAACAACAGCGTACAAAGTTAACATAACATATTATAATCTCTATTGAATATATTTCTAAGCGAAGACGAATGCTGTAAATGACATCAAAAAAACACTATAGATTCGTCGATTCTATAGCGTTTTCTGTCTTGTAATGGTATATGTCTGACCTATAATGGAATGTTAATATACAGCGTAGTTAAAAACGTTGTTGATGGTTTTTAAATGTTTGAAATGCTATGATAGCTAGATTTTGTTGTAGTGTGCCCACTCTTTCAAGTTTGGGTTTTGTTTTAATATGTTTCCATTCATTCATGTGTGGAAGTCGTTCTTGTGAGGTAAAACCCATTCCATAAATTTGTGACGTGGAGTCATAGAACTATTACATGTTCATCATATTACTTGAGTTTTCTCATGCTAATATTTCCAGACGGATCCGGGTGTTATTTTATTATAATGCTCGGGTCAAACCAAGTTTTTCAAAATTGTCATTGGTGGGCATGGAGCTCGTAGAGTAGAGCTAGATGTTCACTTCCCGTAGTATTTTTATTTTTAGCTATATTATTATGTTATCCATCAGCAAATGTAAGATTAGGAATTTATAAGTATCCAGGCTGATGAGGTTTGTTTTTATATCCAGTATACTATGTATTTTAGAGTGACATCTTCTATTGTCTTTTTAGATTATATGTGATCTTTCCGGTATGAGATTCTGTTTCTCTTGTTGTTTCTATTTTTTTACCATAACAATCCGTCTTTTTGACACTTGGATGCTCGGCGTTTGAATATCGTGCATGTATTTAATGCCGACTTTGACGGGTCAAAATTTGGATTTATAACAGGTACTTAAATTTTTAATTACAGTTATACACATGTTGATTTTCATTTCAGTTATATACTTGTTATATAGATTGTTAAATGCTAAAATTAGATTGTTTGGCCATATTGGATGTGACCCTGACATGTGGTATAACCATTTTCGTGAAAAAGGGTAGTAGTAGCACTGGTTAAGTGCTTTAGTAGCTATAAGCCTTGTTATAGTATTTTTAAATACTAATAACTTCTATTTAGATTTGAAAATGGTTTTGATTTGGAAAATGATTTTTTTATCTAACTCTTTTGGAACTTCTGTGATATTTTAATTAAAATAGATTTTTTCACTTCAGCCGTTTTAGTTATTTTTCTTTCTAACATATGTATATATGTAAATGTTTTTAAATTCTTTTAGGAGGAAATTACTTTTATTGAAAAGTTATTATAAAAAATGACTTTTATTTCTAAAGGAAAGTAAAGGAGAATTTATCAGTTTATAATAAAGCGATTCTGTTTAAAAAGGGGAGAGGCATATTTTAGAATAAATATTTGTGAGATGCTTTAAATGAATTGTTAGATAAAAGAATAGGTCTATAAATGTTATTTTATAAATAAACGAATAATTTTATAAATGGTTTTTTAATAAAAATAATATTTTTCATAAATAATTATTTATAAAAGAGAAGTGTTATCATTTTTATAATTTAGTATAATAAATCACATTTGTAGATTTACACTAATATGTGAAATGATCAATTTATGGAAAGAAATTGGCACTGCTTCGAAAATTAAAAGTTTGTGAGAAATTTGAAGATTTATAAATAGTATTTGATAAATAGAAATAAATTTATAGAAGTATTTTTTTAAAATAAGAGGAAGTGTTTAAAAGAATTTTATAATTATAAAAAGAGATTTATAAAGGAGTTATAAATAGAAATGACTTTTATAGTTGAAAATTTATAAATGAATTTAGAGTTTTTTAATTATATTTAGAAATTTACAAAGGAGTTATATAATTATACTTTGACATTTATAAAAGAAGATCTATAAATGATATTCTGTAAAGGAGACTTATAAATGAAATTTATAAAGAGAATTACAAATGGAGTGGGTAAATATAAAGAGGTTTATGAAAAGATGTTTTATTAAAAGGAATGAAATTGGATTTCCATAAAAGATTGTTTAATAGTAGTGGTATGGAAAATATTCTTTCCATACTTAACACCGAATTCTGAGGTATGGAAACTTGTCTCTATCTTGAGAATTAAGAATGTGTATCGAGGCATGGATAGTTTTTTTAACTTATTTGATATCATTGTTAACCAAGGGATAATATTGTTTGAAATCGACAATGGTGGTAAGTATATTTGGTCAAAGTCAATGCGATCTATTTACTTACACCAAAAGGAAAGTGTTTGTTTCAACTTATACAGTTGAGATAAGTATATCAATATTTTTCAAATATTGAAAGGAGTAGAGGGAGTTTGTGAATATATCTTTGTAAAAGTATCTTGATACAAGAATTTAGAAAGTGGTTTTAATTAAGGAAGGAAATTTAAAGAGGCTTGATGGATGCTTATGGGTTTAACAAGTGTTATTTTGTTGTGAAATTAAATCTCTGGTTGAATTATTTGTTTATTTGATAATTAAATAACCAACTAACAAAGCTTGATTACTTTAAACTTTCCTTTATCGATTTGAAGAAACCAGGATAAGATATATTATGTGAAAACTACTTTGAGCCGGCATAAGCATTCGAATTAGAGACATCTCGAAGATAATGAAATAGTAGATGGAGTTCTTTGAAGTGCAAGGGCTACTTGCTACTAATTCTGTGGGTGATTTCGAAAAAGAAGTAGTAGAAGCAGTGCTTTTGGTTTGCTCATATCCTGAACAATTTGTATGGACGAATGCTGGCATTGCATTGTTGCTGTAAGACGGTGTTAGCAATCCAAGTGGGATTTGCTAGAAAAGCAAATGTAGCCTCCACAACCGAAAATAACTAAAACAGGGGTGATACCGTATGGTTACGTGGTTCGCTACCATTAGAGTATGGTCATCATCTTTCTAGATTACTTGAATGATTTATGGATTTGATTGTGCGTGAGAGCTCTCGAGAAAAGGTTAGAAAGCAACCAGGTGATGATTTTATTCACTTGCTATTCAGTAGGGGGTGTCTAGTCCTGATTCACCAAGGTCAAAAGGTTATCGACCTCGGTACATTTTGTCTAGAGGTGTACTGTGGTCGACGGTACCCTAGTGTCTTGTCATTGTATAGAATCCGTTCTCCAATCCGTGCCTTTACGGACTTATATGTATACCTATTATACTTAAATTTAATTAATGTGACAATTTCTGCTATGATTCAATATTTATTTTAAACCCTAGGCATTATTATAATATCACTAGATTCCTTATGTAATAGTTTTCTTATCGTAAGGTAAAAATCCATCTATGTTTATGTACAGCGTAGTCTTATGAGATATCTTTATTTTGAAAGCTTTTATAACATTAAATATCCATTTGAAGTGTGTTTCTCATGCCTGTTTACCAATCTGGACGTTATTTTCAAATTTAGTTATGGATGCTTTGGACTTTCAGGAGACGAGCTGGAGGCCTTTTGAGACATATTCACACATATTTTATTTCCACTACATTAGTTGTTTATATTTATCAGCATTTGTGAGGGCAGGTTGTTTTAACTATACAGGCTGATGATTGGCTAGTTACTTGATTGATGCATGTATATTAGAGTTTTCTCTTATAAAGATCTATTGTATATTATACTTGTCACGATGTGAGATTCAACTTTATCTTTTCTTTCTTTCCGCCAACAAGCTGCCTTTTCAGCACTAGGATGTTCGATAGTTGGATACTCGGTATGTGAATACCGTGGATATATTAATACGATTTTTGAGGGTCGAAAAGGCGGGTAATTTTACGAAATTGAAAATTCATATAGCACTTAACCAATGCTACTATAACACTTAACCAATGCTATTACTACCATTTTTCACAAAAAATGTTCAACTTTTAACATATGTCAGTGTCAATCCAGTATTGCCAAACTATCCAATTTTAGCATTTAACAATCTATATAACAGGTATATAACTGAAACTAAAATCAACAGGTATATAACCGAAATAAAATTTTAACGACGAGATGTTTAAATAATCCTTATATCTAAATAATAGTTATTTAAATAATCCCTATATTTGAATTCAAGTTATTAGATATTTAAAACCTAATTCTTTAAAATTAAATATATACAATTAAAACGATAAAATTACGTGATGTTACAAACCTTCTCCTTAGTTTATGCATCCTTTCTAAGGCACACGTCTACTTTGATTTTTGTTCTTAAGGCATTGCTTTAACATTGGTTAATTTACTTACACAAACAAAATGCAGGCTCTAATACTATTGGTGGATCGGGTTCATTGCCCTAAGGCTAAAATGGTGAATTTCAAATTAAAAAACCTTTTTATTGAATTGCATAAGATCTTTAATTTGTGTTTTGTGTAAATAAATTTTGTTTATAAATTAAATTTAGCATTTTGATTAATAAAAGAGGTTTTCTTAATATTTTAATTTTAATTTATTAACTAAAATATTTATTTTTATTAATGTTTAAATAAATTAATTTATTCATCTATTCAATATGCCATGATATCCATATTCATAATATGGACATCAAAAATAATATATATATACATGCACACACACACACACGCATATATATAACCTAAACTAGAGGTTCATGGGAAATTGATCGCTTTATCATATGGTCAATGGGATAAATAAATGTTATTTTGTATATACACACGTGTATATATATATATGTATATGTATATGTATATGTTTGTACGTACGTACATATGTATGCATGTATATATGTGTGTATGTATATGATATCTCAAGTGTACATGAAATAAATAATAATTTTTTTGATTCAGACATTTTATATACATGTAAATAAAGTTTAAAATTCATATATTCATGTAAAATAATTTACAGAATATTTATTTTCTATAAAAGTTTTAATAAATATAAATTACACATATATACATACATATACATATATAATTTATATATTTTCGACTAAAATAAATAAACTATTTATTTAAAATTAAAATTAAAACAATTTGACTCATTCAAAAAGATAAAAAAAATCATTTATAAACTTTAGCTGCAAGCATGAAGATTTTTTTATAAATAATAAATTTCAACCGAATTTATTAATATCAAAACATATCAAAATATATATTTATTTAATTCATTTGACTAAGTGTAATAAATTGATATAAGTTTTTTAGACCTATAAATCAAAAGATAAAATCTTAAAAAAATTTGGTTTTCTTCATAAAAGCTAAATAATATTTTGTTTAAATAAAAATTTTAGTTTTGTTATATTGGATTTTTTCAATTTTAATTTTTTTTAACAATAAAAATTAATTTTTCTTTATATAAATATTATATGTATGTGTTATGTATGTAAGTATATACCTTAAGATATTTTCAAACTAATTTATATATTAAACATATATATACATATGAGAAGTTAAAAGTTTTTACTTTTATAAAAATGGCCGCACTGAAATCTATGAATAACATAACATATATCTGCATGATAGAGATAAAAAAATGATCAGAATGTTATACGTCAAGTTGACATAGTCAGGAATTATTACGTTGGTGGAACAGTCATTCTACTTGGAGCATCAATGTCTCCTCATTCATTTTGATTTATAACATCAAAAAAGTAGGCAATACCAAGGATGTTAGGCCAGCTAAAAATGAGCGAGAAAGAAACCAAGTTTCAATGTTTTAATTTGTGTGGAGGCTAAGCTATTTATAGCCATCCACCAACAGAAATATCTCATGGATATTTTCTAGAACTGTAGACTTATTAATATCCTCCACATATCCATCTATGGCCTGTCCTAGGGACGACCAAGCATAGTTGTTGACATATTTGTCTCCAATTTAAATATGCAATTAATTAACTATTTTCTAACTTCAACATTGATTAAATCAATATATAATTTTATACATTGTTTTGTCTGATTTTAAACTTGAAATAAATAATTAAATTAGCCACAAATATTAATACAATATTTTTATTAATTTATAATTATTATAAGTTAATTTTATATTTGGTTGAATTTGGAAATGATCAACAACGCAGTTGTATTGACTCTCTAGTATGAACTTGATCCACTATCAATATTTAAAAAAATTAACTATCGAAGTCTATGCGAACTTTCCTAAAGTACAATATAGTGGAAAATTCAACACTTACAGACCAATTAGGAGAAATTATAATTCTGATCTAATATAAGCTCACCTAGTAACGACAGTTGGTATATATATTCTTTTCATTAGCGCTATATTACTTAGATATCCAAAGTATGGTCTAATGTCAAAAACTCGATTAACATCACTATTTTGACATTAATTTGACTTATCGAATACGGTGATGCCGACCTTCTATAATGAAGGTGGTGAATCTTCTTTTGAGTAGTGTTTCAATTGAAGTATTAATTTAACATTTACCCAACTATGGCCATAACACGATTGATATGCCATGCGGTTACCCATAATCAAAGTACAATCTACATACTCCACTTTAATAGTACTCTCAAGTTAGAAGACTATGGTGTGTCATTACCTTGAGATAATCTATTTTGACTATGTTATATAACATATAGAAGGCTCTTGTTGAGTCGTTTTGTGATTATTCCAAACAGCCATAAGTACGTTACCGATTGGTATCCCAACGATCATGAGTAAATCATGGTTCATCTTATGGAGACCGTTACAAACACTAGTCTCAATAGATGTATCGATAGTTTTTCTCGATACCTCAACTAGGTACATTTAAGGAGTTGGCATTTTTGTTAATATCGGCTCAATTTTCTAGTCTATAAACTCATTCGTAATTGCAAAAAGTAAAACATTGCTCCTAAGAATTTTCTACTTACATATGCCCAATTTTAATTATTCATTACTTCTATCATGATATAACAAACATATATAATAGAAAAAAACCAAAAATATATTCTATTTAGAGCAAAACTGATCACAAAATTAGGACTACTTAACAATTTACATAATTTCCTCTAGGGCACACCCTAAATTATGTCATTTTCTGCATTCAAATGTGAGCCAAATGATCTCCACCAACAAAATTCGATCACCGTTGGCTTAGGATTTGAGTCGAAACCCTACATTTTTTCCAAACATCGCCTCAATTCGATTAAAGCCACCACACCTCCTTCATTGAGATCCCTTTGTAGAGTTTAGTTTAGCAGTGTGTGCCACAAAACCACTAGCCATACTTTATTGTTGATCAAATGTGATGTTGTGCGAAAGGTTACCATGATGTGTGTGTATATTCAGCTACCCTATCAAAGCATATGATTTATCCTATAGATTTCTACTTATATGTTATAATGTACCTTTAATAGTAGGTATGTTTACATATAACTGAAATAAAACCAAAACGCATATCTTTATGTTAGATAAAATTTCTCCCAATAGTTAAGTTACATAATTAAATAAATATCTTTCCCTAAGACCATACTTATGTCATAATGTTTATGAGCAGAATGACAATAATTTCACAAGACAATACTACTATAATGTAAATGAAGAAAAAGTTAAAAATAAAAATATAATATACTCATTTCGATTCATGGTTGGACTTACGAGCACGACCTTGCTCAAGCGAGAGAACCTCTTTTTGCTTCCCTACATTCATCTCACTATCCACTCGCTTGTGCTCATCGTAGGAATGCCTCATAGCATTCTTCAAATGAAAAATGGTTGGAGAATCTACTAGAGCTTATTGATCATCTAGTTATCTTCCCCCGATGATCTATAACTAGTAAAGTATCATTTATGAGATCCAATACCTCCTCTAATCGTCACGTCCAAGGTACTTTTTCCTTAATCTCCATTGCTCTATTTATTTAAAAATCATAAACAAACACATCATCAAATTGATCTAAGATTTAACCAACTCATCCAATTTTGATTTAAAATCGAAATTTTGATATTGATTTATATCAACCAATAGCATTTTTTTAATCTAAAAGAAATAATTTCATCAAACAATATTGCAAGCATATACAATATTCATACCTTAAAATAACCAAAATTAGCAATGGGTATTATTTGTGAGATTTTTTGTCCTACAACACGAGCTAAATATTAATGCTAAATAACCCTTGGAACACCCCAAATTTTATTGACGTTATTCAAGAGATTTAATTAGAATAAATTAAATAGAATAATGTAGATAAGGAGATTGAGGTTTATTAATAAATTAGGTAGCCACGCTTATTTAAAATCCAATGAACTTGTATAAATGGTTAGGAAATTAAACAAGGTAATTAGGGTAAATAACCATACTTCCACCCTTATACTATTCTCATTAGGTCATACACGTTCATTTTTACTTAAAACAAAATTTTATAACCGGGAGAAGTAAAGCCAACCATTAGGAAGAAGAGAAGGGAAAATCAACTTAAAACTTAAGATTCAAGTTAGAAGGAATCAATCTCAACCAAACTTTAATTTCCTTATCCAATCTAAGGTGAATAATAATTTCTACATCTCTATTTTAGTTTTATGACCATATGGTTTTGGATTTTGATGTAAATCTATTTTTATGATATATTGAACGACGATATTCTCGAATTATGATTTATATGGATTAAACAAGTTTGTTTAAAAAAGAGATATACACGATTTAGGGTAAAATCGAAATTAAATGATTTTTAAATGACATAGGAAAATTTCACGTTGTAGAAAACCTGATTTGGAGATGGTTTCAATTTCCATAATTTTCTGAATTTATGTGGATTTTATATTAATTTTCTAGCGAAAAAAATTATTTATTGGGTTATAAATTAATTACGTCTAAAATAATAATTACTTGGGTTTGGAATTTTTATATATTTGAAAACATATTAAAATAGATTTTCTAGGATTTTTCCAGATTTTTCCTAAGTGATTGGTGAATATATAAAGTTATTTAAAGTACGAGACTTAAATGTTTTATATATTTAATTAAGGAGAAGGGGTATTTTACAAAATAAAATTATTATTTAATTTTGAAATTAGTGGCAACACTTATCTAGAAAGTATTTATCAACCAATGAGGACTTGACAAACAAAGGCAAGTTAGTTGAAAAGTTATCCTCAACCTTCCGACAAGATCGAAATGTATAAAGCTTTCGACAAAGTCAAACCAATGCATATGGTACAAGTTGTTTGGTACATAATGAATTAGACAAGGTCGAAGAGTTCTTAGTCGAAATGTTGGTTGCCAAAGAGGTTGGAGTATGTTTGTTTTATAAGACAAAAGAATTGTCTGCTTTGCTTTAGAATAAGAGCTTTCTACTTGATTGCTTTCGACCAGGTCAATTATCTAAAATAAAGGTTTCAAACCTTCCAACACAGTCGAAAGGTTACTGTCGCTTCATCATTGTTTTGTTTTTAACCTTTCAAAGTCATTGCTTTGACAAAGTCGAATTGTTTATTTGTTTTAAAACCAGCCATTTCTCCATGCTTTTGAAAGGTATCAATGCTTTCGACTAAGATGATTTTCCCTTGTTTTATAATTCAAGTATACCTAAAGCTTTCGAAAGGCATTAAAGCTTATTTTAAAGAGATGTTTTAAAGCTTTCGAAGCAGACCTTTCGATGTGGTTGAAAGGTAGCTTACAATGAAGTTGAAACGTTTTAAAGTAGATTTTCTGCATGTTTTAAATTGAAACAATGAGTTTTCGAAAGGTTTATTTTCCATTGCTTTCGAAAGTTTTTAAGATTCAATGAAGTCGAAGGGTTGCAAAAGAAGTGTTTTAAAGAATAAGAAGGGCTGGAGCCTATTATTTTAAAAAGGTATGATTAAAACCCTTCGAAGGGGTTGAATAATAGAAGCTCTCGACATTGTCGAAAGGTTTTAAGACCCCTACTCTAATTTTTTTTAAAGGAAACTCCATGGCTCATACAAAGGAGTTTTTTAATGACTTTAAATAAGTGATTTTGAAGAAGTATGGCCTTAATAAAAATATAAGTTAAACATGTTGACTATGTTTTATGAAATGTGTTTCAAGGACCTTAAACCCACTGGAGTGATATTGTTAAATTGTATTTTGCTTCTTCAAATATGAACATATTCACATGATAACCCATCACTGTATATTAGGGAAAAGGGGTAGAAGAAGTTGCTAGGGTAACTCAATAGTGAATATAAATTGCTTAAACTCCTGAATGAGTAAAATTACATCCAAGGAGTTAGAGTGACCATAAATATAGGATGCCTAAACTTTGTAGTTATTGGAGGTAACCATAAGGTTCATAATAAACACGTGAAAACTATGATAAAGTAGTTATTGGTGCAACACCAAAGGTTCAGAGTAAATCCATGAAAACCATGAAGTATCAATAAGTTCCTAGTCAACCCATGAAAACTAGGATGTGAAGTGAGTTATTGGATAATTCCATAAATTCCCAGTAAACCCATGAAAACTAGGATAAAGTGATTAGTTATTGGAAGGACTAATAGGTTCAGGAGGACCCATGAATTGATTAAGTTAACTGGCAGGAGCCTAGTAGTTCTTAGTGATCCTATGAAAATTTTGAATAGGACAGGGTGTCTATTAGGTATAACAAAGTTATTAGTAAACCCCATGAAAACTAAAAAGGTTAATGTGACCCTAGAAACTTCAATTATGACATGGTGTCAGACTAAACTGGGAATGGGAAATCCTAATTATTTTCAAGTATGCATATCTTCGTAATATTTTGAAAATGTATGTTTTAACCATTGTTGATGCAGGAGCACAATATATGGCTTTATAAAGGTTTTAGAATAATTGTGAGGGGAAAAACCATTCCGCTACATGACGTGGTCTCACTAGATATCTAAAAAGCATGAGATGTTAGATTACTATTTATACTAGGCTTTATTTCTGACTAGAAATTTTTGCTTTCCCCTTAAACTCTCGGGTACTCAATTGATTTTGAGCAGTTTAAGGATTATGGTTTTCAGGTTCTCTTCTTAGATGAATAAAGCTTTCAGAGACGTGCAAGAGGAAGATAGATATTTAGAATTTTCTTTTCGTTGTGTATTATATTTGTAAAGACATATTTATTAGCCTTACTATATACTCTAATTAACCAAGGGGCATCTTTACATGTCGCTCTTGGTGTAACCGTAATAATTATATTTTGTTGAATGTGGTTAACGCAATTTAGGATTATGTAACAAATGTGAAATGTTTGGATATGAATATGGAAATGTTTTTTTGCATTGCTATATTTTTTTTCATATTTCTATGATCTGTGTACCAATATATCTAGCACCGTCGTATTTGGTCGTCGAAGATTAATAATTAACGATGACTGGTGCATCCGTAACCTTTAGTTTTGGGCCTCTAAGTAAGGGGATGTTACAAGTTTGTATCAGAGTATAGGTTTATGGAACTTTAAAAGTAAAGTAAATCTAAAAGCATTTTGAAACATAATCCAAAGAATTTGAAAATAAGATCGGGATTTGGGTAAACGCTATATTAACGTACTTGTACTTGACATATAGGTATATATCTAAGTACGTATTCCCCTCTGTCTTAGACCGTTCTTCTGTATCTTACTAAGGATCATATGCAGATATACGAGAAAGAGGATATGGAGACATGAAATGGAAGAAGAAATCTAGGTGGAGGAAGCACCACTACTAACAAAAATGCTCGATCTAATACTCGGAGAAACCAAGGTCGACAGGCTAATGCTAATCAAAATGCTAAGGCCAATGTAGGTGCTGGAAATCCGCCAGTAGATGCGGGGATGGTGTATCAGTTGTTGGAAAATCCTTTACAAGCAGGAGTTACTAGTAATGTTGGAGAAGCTAATCCTATAGTTCCAGTTGGTTATAATTATGCTAAGCTAAGTAGAGACTAGATCAGTCTGGGAGGAAAGTCATTTGCTAGAATGGAAGATGCTACTGAAGCAGAGAACTGGCTTTTGAATTGTGAGAGGATCTTCATAGATTTAGGCTTTAATAATGGAGAGAAGAGAAGACTAGCCTCTAGATAGTTGCGAGGGTTAGCGCTTCAATGGTGGAACAGTGTGACGGTTGGAGTGCCGAAGGAAGAGTTGACTTGGGCTGACTTAAGAAGGAAGTTTGAGCAGAGGTTCTCGTCTAAGGTCGCCAAGTTGGCATTGATGAGGAAGTTCATGGATCTTGTCCAAGGACAAATGTTTGTGATCGATTATGCAGCTAAGTTTGATGAGATATCTTGATATGTTTATGCTTTGGTTGACGCGGATGTCAGAAGAAATAGGAGGTTCATTAGAGGTTTGAGGCCAGAGCAGGGCAGGATGGCTATGACTCATATTAGAGGACATTATCATGTAATGGTGGAGATGACCATCTGCCATAAGGAAATGCTTGATGTTTCAGCTAAGGAGAAGCCAGCTGAGTCTCAGGTTTCTTAGGGAAGGAAAAGGAAATTCTTTAAGAAGAGAGGATCCCAGAAAGGAGAGGCCTCTAAGAAGGCGAAGGATGATTTAGTGTGTTATAAGTGTGATAAGAAAAGCCACTATGCCCACGAGTGTAGAACTGGTAAAGGAAAGAATCCTGTGGAGAAAAAGAATGTGAAATGCTTCAACTGTGATCAAGTTGGGCATTATAAGAACAGTGTCCAGAGCCAGTCAGGGCTGACGGAGTGAAGGTATTTGTTATTGGACCACCGTCTTCTTCTAGACCTATTGTAGCAGAGAAAGGAAAGACAGTGATGGAAGGTGCGCTTTTGATACAGAGTATAACAGTTAGGGTAATTTTTGATACTCGTGCATCACATTCATTTATATCTCATTATTTGGTTGATAGGTTACGTATAGAACCCACATACCTTGTTACTTATTAAGGGTTGCGAATCCAATACGAGGGTGCGTAACTCTTGGAATGAGATGTAATCAATTAGAATTAGACTTGTTAGGTCATAAATTTGCATATATTTTGTATGTTTTTGATTTCGGGATAATTTTGGGTATGAATTGGTTGGGTAGGTATGAGGCTAGGATATTTTGCCAGGATTGAAAAATATCGTTGAGGCACCTAGATAGTCATAACCGAATTATTATCTCGGTGAAGAATTCTAGTTAGAGTTTTTGGGCTTTTTTAGGGCCATGGAGGTTGAAGAAGAGCTTAGTCAGGTTTGTGGGCTAGAGAGTTTGCATATCTATTTGAGTCGGTCATTGGATTACCCCCAAAACACGCTATTGAGTTTCAGATAGACCTTGTACCAAGAGCTGAACATGTCAGTAGATCATCTAGCAGGATGTCACTGACAGAGATAAGGGAACTGAAAGTGTAGCTAGTGGATCTTGAGGAAAGGAATTATATCAGACCAAGCAGTTTGCCATGGGGAGCTACAGCGGTGCTTGTAAAGAAAACAAAATGGGTTGTTAAGCATGTGCATGACTATCATAAGTTAAACGAGAGGACGATCAAGAATAAGTACCCTTTGTCGATGATAGATAATCTGTTTGATCAGTTGAGTGGAGCCAGAATATTTTTCCAACTGGATTTGCGACGAGGTTCCATCAGTTGAGAGTGAAGAAGGATAGCATTCCTTTGACGACATTTCGAACTAGGTATGGTTTGTATGAGTGGTTGGTGATGCCATTTGGATTGACTAATGCACCTGCTTTCTTTATTGATTTGATGAACCAGTTTTTTCGAGAGCGCTTGGATAGGTTCGTGTTCGTATTCATAGATGACATTTTGGTGCACTCTAAAGTTTAAAGAGAACATGAGATTCATCATAGAGTGGTGCTGGAAACACTGAGGCAGAATTAGCTAAAGTCAAAGTTTTCCAAGTGTCATTTCCGGAAGAGAGAAGTTAAGGTGGTGTTTGATTTAAAATTTTGGGTTTTCTGTTTTCAAATATGTATGTCAAATATAAGAGGAAGAGTGCTGACGAAAGTGATCGAAGAAAAATGGAGGGACAACGGAGGGATGGAAGGACGACCGAAGGATAAATTGTTTCTCGAGCTTTTATTGTTTCTCAAAATACGGAAAATATAAAAAAGTTGTTTTATATTTCATATGTTAATTTCGTTTTCTAAATTGGTCGTTTTCGATAATGTACATGCGTCTTGTACATTTTTGTGTGGATGAAAACACAAAACTAAAAATGACAAACCAAACAAAGCTTAAATTTCTTAGTCGTGTAGTTTCTGAAGAAGGATTTTCAGTCGATCCAGTTAAGATCGAAGCTATCAATAATTGGAAGAGGCCAGAGACGGTTACTGAGAGCAGAAGTTTTCTTGGAGTTGCTAGCTATTATCGGAGATTCATCAAGGATATTTCGTGGATAGCAGTGCCTTTGACTAAGTTAACAAGGAAGGACGTGAAGTTTGTTTGGCTCGACAAATATAAGGAAGCATTCCTTAAGTTAAAGAATTTGTTGACAAATGCGC
Source organism: Allium cepa (assembly GCA_030765085.1). Classification (NCBI taxonomy): domain Eukaryota; kingdom Viridiplantae; phylum Streptophyta; class Magnoliopsida; order Asparagales; family Amaryllidaceae; genus Allium; species Allium cepa. The sequence continues at coordinate 476,174,726 of CM060937.1, forward strand.
TAGTGCTAGTAGTTCCAAATGGTAACCAATGGTTGGTAGTATACACTGATGCATGTGGCACTAGATTGGTAGCAGTATTGATGCAGAAGGGAAAAGTTATTGCTTATGCATCTTGGCAGCTTAGATCGCAAGAAGTTAGATATCCTACTCATGACTTGGAGTTGGATGCGGTGATCTTTGCCTTGAAGATTTGGAGGCATTATCTTTTGGGAGAGGGATTTGAGTTATATACCGATCATATGTCATTAAAGTATTTATTCTCTTAGAAGGAGTTGAATATGAGGCAGTAGAGATGGCTGGAGTTTTTGGCTGGTTATGATTTCGGTATAGAGTACACTCCTGGGAAATGAAATAAGGTAGCGGATGCTCTCAATAGAAGAATCAGAATGTGGTGCAAGCGAAGTTGGAAGAATGGAAGGATCCAGAAGCTTTAGTCGGTTATGGTGTGCAGTTAAGATTGACTACTAGTTCTAGTGGAGGTATCGCCATGTTGTCTTGTTTAGAAGTTCGACCAGTGCTGATCGAGAGGATAGTTTCTAAGCAAAGAGAAGATCCAGTTTTAGCCGAGAGGATTAGAAGGCTTAAGGAAGGATCAAAAATTGATGACCTAAAGGGTTTTAGTCCTGACCAAAGAGGATGGTTGAGAAAGAAGGGACGGCTCTGCGTCTCGAATATAGAAAATCAAAGGAGAGAAGTTATAGAGGAATGTCATCGATTGAAGTTTATGATTCATTCTGAAGGAACCAAGATGTATCAAGATATGAAAAGGAGCTTTTATTGGGTAGACAAGAAGAGGGATGTTGACTAGTGGATTAGGCAGTGTGTTAACTGTCAACAAGTGAAAGCCGAACATCAAAAGCCAATTGGGTTACTTCAGCCTTTAGATATCCCTATTTAGAAACGGGATTCTATATCGGTGGATTTCATAGATGGATTGCCAAGGTCAATGAGAGGAAATGGAAGCATAAGGGTTATTATAGACGGCTGACCAAGAGTGCCCATTTTATTTCGGTAAAATCAACCAGGACGACATCTGCTTTGGCTATGTTGTTCATGAAAAACATAGTTAGGCTTCATGAGATTCCTAGTAGCATATTCAACGACAGAGATGCATCATCCACTAGCAAATTTGGGAGGAGTTTATAAAAGGTATTAGGTACCAAGCTCAAGATGAGTACATCGTATCACCCGCAGACGGATAGGTAGACACCGAGGGTCAAAAAGGTACTCAAGGAGTTATTGAGAGCTTATGTATTAGACTTTGATGGATCTTGCGAAGATCACCTACATCTGATTGAGTTTTCCTATAAGAATAGTTATCAGACTAGTATAGAAATGGTGCCTTTTGAAGCGTTGTATGGAAGGCCATGCAAATCGCCAGCATGTTGGTTAGAGATGGAAGACAGATTGGTATTAGGTCCGGATTTAGTTAGAGAGGTGTCGGAAAAGAATGAGTTAATCCAACAACAGATGAAGGAAGCTCAATCCAGGCAGAAGAGTTACGCAGATAAGAAGCATATAAAACTAGAATTCTCGATAGGAGATAGGGTTTTCATTAAAGTATAACCAATGAAGGGAGTGGTACAATTCGAGAAGTCGAGAAAGTTGGCCCTGATATATGTTGGTCCATTCCAAATTATAGAAAGAAGTGGAAAGCTCTCTTACAAAGTAGAGTTGCCGAGCAGTTGGGCAGGTGTTTATAATGTATGTAATGCCCCTAAATTTTAATTAACATTATTCGGAATATTTAATTGAATAAATTAAATAGAATAATGTGAATAATTAGAGAAATGAGATTAATGGATACAATGGTCGTGTCTTAATAAATGAACTAAAATAAGACTTAACAAAATTTAGGAGGAGGAATTTCCTAAGGGGTAAAATTGGAGATTAGGCCACATTTTTTAGTATAAATCTCTGCCTCCACCTTAATAAATTTTTTCCTTCTCATTCATAACGCCTTACCTACTTTCGGTCGACCATTAAAAGCTCCCGGAAGAGCATAAATTGAAAAAAAAAGTTAAGGAATTAAAGCTAGGAAATTATCTTATTCTTCAATTAACTAATCAAGGTGAATAATCATGTTTATCATCTCATTTTTCTTTGTTTGGATCGGTTATGGGTTATACCCGATTCATGTTTGTATCTTAGTTAGGATATAATCATTTAAACCTTTATTTGGATAAGACATAGGTGTTTTAAATGTTAATGGATTAATTAACACGTTTTATTCAGTTTGGGTAAATTCCGATTGGTTTTGATCTTCATATGCTTTGAAATTTCAATATGTTGAAGAGAACATATTAATTGATTTTCTGAAATTTTTCCAGAGTTTTTCGTGATGTTTTAATAGTTATATAAAATTATTTAAGGTATGAGACTTAAATATTTTGAATAATTATAAAGAAAAACTAGGCTTTTTCAAATTTATTTAATTTTCCAAATAAGGAAAGTCGGCAGTAATTTTGAATATAAAATTATGGAAACCAATCAGGTTTCGACAAATAAGGCAGGTGGGGTACAAAAGAACTGTTTTAAAGTACAATTTTTACTATTTTAACTCTTCCGACAAGAGCTTCCGTTTTCATTCCAAACCTTCTGGCAAAGTCAAAAGGTATCAAACCTTTCGACTAGGTCAAAATCATTGCACCTGATATCAGGCGACTAGTACGTAGTGAATTAAAAGCGGTCGAAAGGTTTAAGGACGAAAGATTAGAGCTTTCGAAGGAGATGAAACCTTTTTTTGGTTTTAAAGAAAATACACCTGCTAGCTTTCGACAAAGAGCTTTTGACATTATCAAATGTTTTAAAAAGAAAAGGTTTTGATTGGTTTTCTTTCTTGGTTTAAATGAAACCTTTCGACAAAGTCGAAAGGTTAGCTTCTGATAGGGTCGGAAGCATAATTGCTGCTTCCAAACCTTTCGACCCAGATGGAGTCAAAGGTTATCTTTTGTTTTGTAAAACTTGCCGCCTCTCTCCACTGATTTCGAAGGGTTAGTTCCAACACCAACACTTTACTGTTTATGAAAGGTTTCGAAGGGTTTTGACTTCAAAAGGTTTTGGTTTCGAAAGGTTTTGGTTTCGAAAGGTTCGGTTTTGAAAAGTTTTGAAGAGGTTACCTTTAATGATTTCGAAAAGTTTTGAGTTTTAATGATTTCGAAAGGTTTTGAGTTTCAATGATTTCGAAAGGTTTTGAGTTTCATTACTTTTGAAAAGTTTATAAATGGTTTTATATGGGGATAACCTTGGCTTTCGACTAGGTCGAAAAAAAGTCTTCCGACAAGGTCGAAAGGTAGGACATTTCATCGAAAGGTATGATTTTGTGATACTTTCAAAAGGAAGGCTTCCGAAGGGGCTAACTTTAGATGTTTCTTTGCATTCGAATGGCGCTTCCTTTGAAGGGGTTTAAAGGGCTTTTTAGTCATTTTTCCTTAAGTAAAATTTTGCTAATTTGAAGGGGTTACATCAAAGGGTTATAACATAAAATACTTATCTTTATTTGAATATGTAAGGGGGATCTTTATATAAATTGGATGTAAATAAACCTTGGGGGCACCGGGTGGGTTTAATGTCTTCGATACATATTTTAGGGTTACAAGCAGAAATATGCTTTTGAAAATATACGTTAGGGCAATTAATATGTTTTTATTTAATTTAACCTGATTGGGGCTACCAATAGGAATAGGTCGGTATACCTAGGGAAAATAAATAATCATGGGGATCATGAATTTTAATAAATAATCATGGGGATCAAGATATTTTAGTTGGCCAATTGTTTGGTTCTTGGTTAACCTAGGAAAACGATGGAATGTGCGGTGGGAAGCCCACGTCAAATTTCTAAAGCAAAGAATGTTTTTTCAAAGGTGGTTAGCCTCGGGATTTGGCACCCAAGGGTTCATAGTTATCTTAGGAAAACTATGGAGTGTGTTATGGATAGCCTACACCAACTTTGATAAAACAATGTACGATGGATAATCTGCATTTATTTTAAATGAATTTGGGACGGATAGTCCTATTAAATTATGATGGATAATCATTTTATAGACTTTAGAGGGGAACTCTAATTAATTGATTTTAGATGGAAAATCTAATATATTGCTTTAAGATGGGATATCTAATAAATGGGTGGATGAGATATCTAATGTATATGATTTATAGCTTTATTTCATATTATGTTAAGATTAGTCATTTTGGGTGCAGGGGTATAGTAAATGATTTTCTTGTTTTGTTTTGGATACTAGTGAGGGGAAAACCCGTTTCGCTAAGCGGCATGGTCCCATTAGCTATATATTTATGATAAGAGATGATATAGGATTATTCACACCAGACTTATTGTCTGACTCGAAGTAGAGGTCGACTGTTGTAACTAGTTGGAATATCGCCATGATGTCTTGTTTCGGAGATCAGTCAGTTCTGATCGAACGGATTGCTTCTAAGTAGAAAGAGGATCCAGTGTTTGCCAAGAGGATTAGAAGGTTAGAAGCTAGAACCAAGATTGATGATTTAAAGGGTTTTATTCTTGACCAAAGGGGTTGGTTGAGAAAGACGGAATGATTATGTGTTCCGAATATTGGAAACCTTAGGAAGGAATTTCTTAAGGAATGTCATCGATCAAAGTTTACGTTTCATCCTAGAGGGACCAAGATGTATCAGATTATGAAGAAAATTTTCTTCTAGGAAGGAATGAAGAGGGATGCTGGCTTATGGGTAAATAGTGTTTGAACTGTCAGCAAGTAAAAATCGAACATCAAAAGCCAAATGGTTTGCTTTAGCCTTTGGATGTTTAAGTTTGGAAGTGGGACTCGATATCCATGGACTTTATTGACGGGTTGCCACAGGCAAACTAGTGTAATGAAACTATATGGGTCATAGTGGATAGATTAATCAAAAGTGTCCACTTCATTCTGTAAGGTCAACCAAGATTGTACCTATTTTGGCTAAGTTGTTCATAAAGAACATCGTTAGACTGCATGGAATTCTAGTAGTATTGTTAGTGACAGAGATGATTTGTTTACTAGCGAGTTCTGGAAGAGCCTGCAGAATGTGTTAGGAACTAAGCTCAAGATGAGTACCATATATCATCCTCAGACAGATGGGCAGACAGAGAGAGTCAACAAGATACTAGAAGATCTATTGAGGGTTTGTGTGCTAGATTTTAGTGGTTTTTAGGAAGATCACTTGCACTTGGTGGAGTTTTCCTATAATAATAGTTATTGGACTACTATAGGAATGGCGGCTTTTGAAGCTTTGTATAGAAGGCCATGCAAATCACTAGTACGTTGGTTGGAGACCGGAGATGGATTGGTCATTGGTCTAGATTTGGTGAGAGAGGCGATAAAAAAGATCGAGTTGATACGGGAAAGAATGATGGAAGCTCAGTCTAGGCAGAAGAGTTACGCAGACAAAAGGCGTAAGGACCTAGAGTTGTCGGTTGGAGATAAATTTTTCATCAAGGTATCGCCGATGAAAGGTGTGGTTCAGTTCGGGAAGACCGGGAAGCTAACACCGAGATATGTTGGACCATTTCCTATATCAGAGAGGATTGGGAAACTCGCATAACGAGTAGATCTACCGAGCAGTTTGGCGGGGGTTCTCAATGTGTTTCATGTTTCCCATCTTAGGAAGTATGTTCATGATCCAAAAACTACCATCGCTTCGACGGCACTGGAGGACATAGTGGTGGAACCGGTTATTACTTTTGTGAGGAAACCAATTCGTGTTGTGGAAAAAGATGAGAAAAGGCTAAGAACAAGACAGTCAGGTTGGAGAAAGTTCGATGGAGCGACAACATGAAGAGCTGTACCTGGAAGACAGAAAACAGGATTAGGGCTACTTTTCCTTAGCTGTTTTTGATGGTATGTTCTATATAGGGTTTATATAGAATTTGGCTGATAGGTTATACTAGCTTTGCTAGCATGGGCTATATACTTGCTGTAGTGTCCTTATTGAAATTTCGAGGACGAAATTCTTTAAGGGGAGGAATCTGTAATACCCTTGAATTTTAATTAACATTATTTGAGATATTTAGTTGGATAAATTAAATAGAATAATGTGAATAATTAGGGAGATGAGATTAATACATCTGGTCGTGTCTAATGAATGAACTAAAATAAGACTTAACTAAATTTAGAAGGAGGAATTTCTAAGAGGCAAACTTGGAAATAGGGCTACATTTCTTAGTATTAATCTCTTCCTCCATCTTAATAAATTTTTACCTTATGATTCATAACTCCTTACCTACTTTTGACCGGCCATTAAAAGCTCCAGGAATAGCATAAATTGAAGAAAAATCTAAGGATTTAAAGTTAGGAAATTATTTCATTCTCTAATTAACTAATCAAGGTGGATATTCATGTTTAACATCTCATTTTTCTCTGTTTTGATCAGTTATGGGTTATACCTGATTCATTTTTGTGGCTTGGTTAGGATATAATCATTTAAACCTTTATTTGGATAAGAAAGAGGTGTTTTAAATGTTAATGAATCAATTAACACGTTTTATTCGGTTTTGATTAAATTCTAAGCGGTTTTGATCTACGTATGCTTTGAAATTTTAATACGTTAAAGAGAACGTATCAATCGGTTTTCTTGAATTTTTCTAGAATTTTTCATAATGTTTTAGTAGTTATATAAAATTATTTCAAGTATGAGACTTAAATGTTTTGTATAATTATAAAGGAGAAAGAGGCCTTTTCAAATTTATTTAATTTTCAAATAAGAAAAGTCGATTTTGAATATAAAATTCTAGCAACCAATCAGGTTTAGACAAATAAGGCAAGTAAGGTACAAAAGAACTGTTCTAAAGTATAAATTTTACTATTTCAACTCTTTCGACAAGAGCTTCCACCTTCCTTCCAAACCTTCCGACATGGTCGAACGGTATCAAACCTTTCGAGTAGGTCAAAAGTCAATACACGTGATATCAGGCAACTAGTACGTAGTGAATTGAAAAGGGTCGAAAGGTTTTGGGATGAAAGGTTAGAGCTTTCAAAAGAGATGAAATCTTGTTTTGGTTTTAAAGAAAATACACCTGCTAGCTTTCGACAAAGAGCTTTCGACGTTGTCAAATGTTTTAAAAGAAAAAGGTTTCGATTGGTTTGCTTTCTTGTTTTAAAAAAACCTTTTGACAAAGTCGAAAGGTTAGCTTTCGATAGGTTCGGAAGCATAGTTTCCACTTCTAAACCTTTCGATCCAAATGGAGTCAAAGGCTATCTTTTGTTTTATAATACTTGCCGCTTCTCTCTATTTATTTCAAAAGGTTGGTTTCAACAATAACACTTCACTGTTTTTGAATGGTTTCAAAGGGTTTTGACTTCGAAAGGTTTTAGTTTCTGAAAGTTTTGATTTCGAAAGGTTTCGAAGGAGTTGCCATCAATGATTTCGAAAGGTTTTGAGTCTCAATGATTTCGAAAGGTTTTGAGTTTCGTTGCTTTCAAAAAGTTTATAAATGGTTTTATAGAGGGGATAATCTAGGCTTTTGACAAAGTCAAAAGGTGGAACCTTTTTACTAGGTCAGAAAGAAATCTTCCGACAATGTTGAAAGGTAGGACCTTTCGACAAGGTCGAAAGGTATAATTTTGTGATGCTTTCAAAAGGAAGGCTTCCGAAGGGGCTAACGTTGGATGTTTATTTGCTTTCGAATGGGGCTTCATTCAAAGGGGTTTAAAGGGCTGTTTTACCATTTTTTCTTAAGTAAAATTTTGCTAATTTGAAGGGGTTACTTCGAATGGTTACTTCGAAGTGTTATAACATAAAATACTTATGTCTATTTGAATTTGTAAGGAGGATCCTTATATAAATTGGATGTAAATAAACCTTGGGGACATTGGGGTGGGTTTTATGTTTTCGATACATAGTTTAGGATTACAAGCAGAAATATGCTTTCAAAAATATACATTGGGGCTATCAGTGTGTTTTTATTTAATTTAACCTAATTGGGGCTACGAATGGGAATAGGTTAAATAGGTGGTATACCTGGGGAAAATAAATAATCATGCGGATCATGAATTTTAATAAATAATCATGGAGATCATGATATTTTAATTGGCCAAGTATTGGGTTCTTGGTTAACATAGGAAAATAATGGAATGTGCGGTGGATAGCCCACACCAAATTTCAAAAGTAAAGAATGTTTTGCTAGTGGTGATTAGCCTTGGGATTTGGCACCCAAGAGTTCATTGTCATTCTAGAAAAACTATGGATTGTGTGGTGGATAGCCTACACCAACTTTGATAAAACAATGTACGATGGATAATCTACATCTACTTTAAATGGAACTGAACAGACAATCCTATTAAATTATGACAAATAGTCATTTTAAATATTTTAAAGGGGAGCTCTAATAAATTGATTTTAGATGGGAAATCTAGTATATTGCTTTTAGATGGAATATCTAATAAATGGATGGATGAGATATCCAATGTATGTGATTTATGGCTTTATTTCATATTATGTTAAGACTAATCATTTTGGGTGCAGGGGCATAGTAAATTATTTGCATGTTTTGTTTTGGATACTAGTGAAGAGAAGACCTGTTCCACTAATCGACGTGGTCTCGCTTGTTATCTATTTATGATAAGAGGTGATATGGGATTATTCACACCAGACTTATTGTCTGACTTAAAGTTGTATTTCTCCACAAACCCTCGGGTACTCAAAATCAATTTGAGTAGTCTGAGAGTGGGAGATTTTAAAGTTATTGGACGAGTAAGCTTCCAGAGACGTGTAGAAGGAAATGTTAGCTATATAGGAGCTATTTTATGTTTTTCACTATGATGTACTAAGAACTGTAAAGTTCATATTTATTAGTTCTCTGATCATCATAAGGGGACATCTTCGTATGTCATTCTTATTGTATTTTGTACTTGTATATGTGATCTGAACGTGATTAACGTTTGGGACTATGTAATTAAATTATAAATTCTAGTTTGCATGAAATGAGAAATTCTGTTTATGGGAAGTTTAAAATTTTTAATATTCATGCGATCCAGTGTATCAATATTAACTACGCCACATTTGCTCACCAAGAAATAACTACGGATGACTGCAACATTAGTAGCGGTTAGTTTTGGACCTTAGAAGGTGGGATTTTACGATGTATTCCATGTATCTCATCTTTCTAAGTATGTGCAATATCTAGAGGCTACTATTCCTCAGATAGAGTTGAAGGATTTGGTAGTAGTGCCAGATTTGACTTTTGTCAGACAAAAAGTTTGGGTAGTAGCGAGAGGGGAGAAGAAATTGAGGACCAAGACAATCAAGTTGGTGAATGTATAGTGGAGCGACAGCGAGAAAGACTGTACTTAAAAGACCGAAGATAGGATTCATGAGGCTTAACCTAATCTGCTATGATGGTATGTCTATAGTAGATTTACATAGTATGGTTGATAGGAGATGTTACAAATGATTATTATGTTTGCTAGTTAGTCCTTACTGAATTTCAAGGACGAAATTCTTTAAAGAGGGGAGCCTGTAACACCTCTAATTTTGTTGATATTATTCAAGAGATTTAATTAGAATAAATTAAATAGGATAATGTACATAAGGAGATTGAGGATGAGTAATAAATTAGGCGGTCGTGCTTATTTAAAATCAAATGAACTCGTATAAATGGTTAGGAAATTAAACATAAGGGCATTAGGGTAAACAACCATACTTCCCACCCTTATACTATTTTCATTAGGTCATACACGTTCATTTTACTTGAAACAATATTTTATAACCGTGAGAAGCAAGGCTGACCATTAGGAAAAAGAGAAAAGAAAATCAACTTAAAGCTTAGGATCAAGTTAGAAAGAATCAATCTCAACCAAACTTCAATTTCCTTATCTAGTCTAAGGTGAATAATAACTTCTACATCTGTATTTTAGTTTTATGATCATATGTTTTAGGATTTTAGGGTAAATATTTTTTTATGATATATTGAGTGATGATATGCTTGAATCATGATTTACATGGATTAAACAAGTTTGTTAAAAAATACGTATACACGGTTTTAGGGTAAAACCAAGACGAAATGATTTTTGAATGTCATGGAAAAAAATTATGTTATAGAAAACCTGATTCTGGAGATGGGTTGCAATTTCCATAATTTTCTGAATTTATGTGGATTTTATTAATTTTCTAGTGAAGAAAATGATTTATTGGGTTATAAAATAATTACGGCTAAAATAATTATTACTTTGGTTTGAGATTTTTATATGTTGAAAAACATATTAAAATAGATTTTCTGGGATTTTTCCAATTTTTCCGAAGTGTTTTGATGAATATATAAAATTATTTAAGGTATGAGACTCAAATGTTTTATATATTTAATTAAGGAAAAGAGGCATATTATAAAATAATATTATTATTTAACTCTTAAATTAGTGGTAGCACTTTTCTAGAAAGTATTATTAACCAATGAGGACTTGACGAATAAAGACATGTTAATTGAAAAGTTATCTTTTTAAGTTAAAAACAAGAAAATCATGCTTTTAGTATGTTTCGGCCATTTTAGGCATCAAACCTTCCGACCCAAACCTTATGACCCAAACCTTCCAACAAGGTCGAAAGGTACAAAGCTTTCGAAAAAGTCAAACCAATGCATATGGTATCAAGTTGCTTGGTACGTAATGAATTGGACAAGGTCGAAGAGTTTTTAGTCGAAAGGTTGGTTGCCAAAGAGTTGGAGTATGTTTGTTTTATGAGAAAAAAGAATCGTATGTTTTGCTTTTGAATAAGAGTTTTCGACTTGGTTGCTTTTGACAAGGTAATTATCTAAAATAAAGATTTTAAACCTTCCGACACAGTCGAAAGGTTACTACCGCTTTATCATTGTTTTGTTTTGAACCTTCCAACATAGTCGAAAGGTTGTTGCCGCTTTTTCCAACCTTACGAAATCGTTGCTTTCGACAAAGTCGAAAGGTTTATTTATTTTAAAACGAGCCGCTTCTCCATGCTTTTGAAAGGTATCAAAGCTTTCGACTTAGATGATTTACCCTTGTTTTATAATTTAAGTATAACGTAAATCTTTCGAAAGGTATCAAACTTATTTAAAGAGTTGTGTTAAAGTTTTTGAAGCAGACCTCTCGATGGGGTCGAAAGGTATCTTCCAATGTAGTCGAAAGGTTTTAAAGTAGATCTTCCACATGTTTAAAATTGAACGCAGTAAGTCTTCAAAATTTTTGTTTTCCAGTGCTTTCGAAAGGTTTTGAGTTTCAATGAAGTCGAAGGGTTGCAAAAGAAGTGTTTTAAAGAATAAGAAAGGCTGGAGCCTATTATTTTAGGCATAAAAAGGTTAGTAGTAAACTCATAAAAACTAAAAAGACTAATAGTGACCCTAGAAACTATAATTATGACATGGTGCTAGACTAAACCGGGAATGGGAAACCCTAATTATTTTCAAGTATGCATATCTTCATAATATTTTGAAAATGTAAGTTTCTACCATTATGGATGCAGGAGCATAATATATGGCTTTATAAAGGTTTTAGGATAGTAATGAGGGGAAAACCTATTCCGCTACACTGTGTGGTCTCACTAGATATTTAAGTAGAATGAAATATTATATTATTATTCATACCAGGCTTTATGTTTGACTCGAAGTTTTTGTTTTCCCCTTAAACTCTCGGATACGCAATTGATTTTGAATAGTTTGAGGTTTAGGGTTTTTAGGTTCTCTTCTTAGACGAATAAAGCTTCCGGAGGCGTGCATGTGGCAAATAGATATTTAGAGTTTTATTTCCGCTGTGTGTTTTGTTTGTAAAGGAAGATTTATTAGCCTTACTATATACTTTTGTCAACCAAAGGGCATCTTCATATGTCGCTCTTGGCGTAATTGCAATAATTATATTTTGTTGAACGTGATTAACGTAATTTGGGATTATGTAATGAACATGAAATATTTTGATTTGAATATGAAAATGTGTTTTTGAATTGCTAAATTTTTTTCATATTTCTGTGATCTACGTATCAATATGTCTAACACCACCATATTTGGTCGCCGAAGATTAATAATTATGAATGACTACAGCATCCGTAGACGTTAGTTTTAGATCTCTAAGTAGGGAGATGTTACAACCCTTTACTAATTTTGGTTATTTAACTAAGATACCTTAAAAAGAATGCATACCTTTGAATTAGAAAAGGGTGCTGTTAGCAAAGAACTGCTATGCCCTTAAAAATAATGCGTACCTTAAAAATAAATTAGTGGGATGTTTAAGGTATTTAACTAGCTTGTTGTATAGTTAATCTAAAAGTCCTCCTTCTAGACAGTATGATGCATAGGCTAAATAACCAAAGAACTGCGGAGTATCGTTGGATAGTTGAGCCAAAAGCATAGCGGCTCATGTAGAAAGCAAACTAGTTGAACCACGAAATGAATTGCGCATGATCAAAGCACATAGCATATTCAACACACTACAATTCAAAGCAAAAGAGTAGGTCATGTCTTTTTAAGATGAAACTGTGCTAATATACTACAATAAAACACAGGAATAATGAATCCCACAAAACTGGATAGCTCAATGAAGAAGTCAACTCGGTTGGATTGAACATAGGATGCAACACAATGACAGAAACCGCGATGTCGGTTGTATAGTAACTCTACCATACACATAAGATGCACTATAAATACATATATAAAAGTATCACGTTGCACCAAATAAGTTGAACAGTTTAACTATACCGTCGAAATAACTATAAATACGGGTCAAGACCAAAAAAGATTGATATGCGCTTGATCACCCAAGTACTAAGTACAGAAGCAGGCCATCTCAATATGAAAATCTGCATAGCGTCAGTGTCAAACCAATTGAATCAAGGAAAGCCAACTAGAAGAACAACGTTGCAAACAAATTGGATCACAACATCCAAATCTAGCTTGAAATGTGCTAGCACAACAGCTTTGGAACTACGGCACAAGCTCTAAATAATGATAAGATACAAAAGTTGTGCTATGGCCTAGAGAGTAATCCAAATCATATAAAATTGTGGCACATCGCCTTACGCGACTGTATGCAAACGGGGATGCGCCAAAATCTTAAACTGGCATCTAAAGTGGTAGGTTTGTTCCGTAATCCTATATCGACGTTAAAGTGATAAGGATGCACTGCAAACTTGATATGACAGAAAGACATCATAATCTTAAAGAATATTTACCATAAGTATAAAGACACAGTGGATGGGACAATGAAGCAAAACTGCTTCGCAATTAAAATTCGAGCTTCATTCCCCAAAGACAAACTAAGATGTCCTGGTTACATCCCTAAAATCGCTGAATCCAGCTCAAAGACAAGGACAACAGTGTAGTCTTTTGCTGCAGTTTCACCTACACATATGAGAAAAATAAAAACCAGCTGCTTTGTAGAATCAAGGAAGGCATGATCCATTCAAATAGAGGCTTTTCCTACCTCAATTCCAGATGTTCCCGCTTCAAAATCGAATTTTCCCATTAAAGTAGAATTTTCCTTCCTAGAGCCACGTCATTGATAAATACATGCTTAGAACTAACAATAGATGGGTGACAAGTGTAAAGATCTAGCGGGAAAAAAAAGCACGAAAGATAAACTTCATCAATTCACAAGAAGAAAGTGGGATTACAAATAAGGGTGCACTGTAGTAGTGCAAGGGGGATGGATTTTGATTCCAAAAACTATATTAAATAGTTTCGGATGTAAATCATAGAAAGGGAAGTTATGAATAAGAAGAAGGAAAAGTTTATCATGGACGTAGGATTTCTCGAAATCAAAAACACGTAAATTTTTGTGTCTATTTGTTTTATTTAAATCCTATATTTTATTCGTATGTCTAATTTCATTGGGATTGGACCAAATAAAAGTTCAATCGTTATTGACATTTTAACCAACAGTTAAAATGCATGTGCATGATTGTGTAAGCTATAGCAACACGATTACTCCATGTAAGGCAAATGTTAATTCTTTATTACAGAAGCATCCAACATCGTAATCGCTTCAAAATATTCATTTGGTATTGTGGGATGAATAATCTCACTAACAGATGCAATGGGCAAGGATCATCTCACCTAGTTGTCACCTTCAGGTTCTGTATCGCCTTGATCATCGTCTTCATTTCCACCCCCACCAAATATCGAAATACTAATATTGAGTTATATAACTTTTCCACCTATAAATTTCTTTAAAACGGCACCCATAATTTTCATCATCTTATTCCTAATTTTTCCTTTAGAACCTGCGAATAAAGAAGGATGTAGGTAGCAAAAGGAAAAGAATGAGAGTCATAAACAAATGATAAAATACGGACAAAGTGAGGTGAAGGTTTGGATATACAAAAGTTTGAATGACTTAAGTTATCCCCTTGGGTTAAGGTTTGTCTAGAATATAAGGAAAACTAATTTTATATGAGGATATACATATAAATATATATTAGCATACAAAATTAGCATGTTGAGACTCATGCCATTACAAAACGTTATTAAGTTGGTACCACGAGTCGAGCCAACATGGTATGTATGCACGATATATTTTGGTCTATCGATTCGATTATGTCATCGAAATAGTAGGTTGAACCTTGATCTAATCGCAACTTAACGCTTGACGAATTTAGTGAAGTCACACGACATGTTAGAGCATGCTAAACAAACAAATAAGGGAATAAATTCAACAAAAGATCAAGAAAGACAAATACATGTGTTGCTTAATATGCATTATTATAATTACTACTATTAGTGTAAATCGCATGTACCTGCATTTATAGAGATATTTTATTTTTATTTAATAAAAAACTTATGGATGGACGTGTATTATAAATGCAAAAAATTTAGTTGTCACAACACTTATTTCGTTGGTTGTGTTGGTCGCAAATTTGTAATGAAATTTCGTTGATGGATGGTCGGAAAGGGATTGATGATGAGATTTTATTGACGAGTAAACAACTTGGTGTCATATTTGTGCACAGCTCTCTCCACTTCCGGTAGTTATGTTTCATCAGATTTTTTATTCAACAGTAAACAACTTGGTGTAAAAAAATTTAAAATTCATATGATTTAAAATTCAAATGATAGGAGCTCTTTAATATGTAAATACATATAAAAATCACACTGAAAGGATGGACTAGTTTAGTGGGTTTATTGGGGCCGAACAAGCGTATCTTAATTAAAAATTTCACTGAATTTTTGTTATAAAATTTGTAACATTCGCTTTCATGACGAGGAGTAAAGCGAGAGCTACAAGAAAAGTAGGAATAATAAAAAGCAATCAAGTGCATCGTATATATAAAGAGAAACAAGGTAGGTGACACTATTCTGTATTTTATAGACATGCCACCATGTTGTGATTGCGATAATTTATTTATTTTATGATTATTCTTTAATATAATCGAATTAAATATGGTGCTGGAGAAAGGTGGGCGAATCTACCATGCATTATTTTAATAATTATTCACCTGTTTATTGTTTCATCCCAGGCGTAGGCATTCAAGTTTTGAACTAAAGTCAGTCAGTGTGGTGGGTGGCAACAATCAAATTAATTTAACTGTTGGAAAACCCATCATCAATTCGTATGGTCTAATATCCAATGTTGCTTTTGAACGATTGTTTTCAAATAAACCTTTCAGGATGATAACTTAGGCTAATTGTATTTGGACAGGAGAATTTGCCAAGTAGCCCACTTAATTTTTCAAAAATTCTAGAACAAAATTGAACTTATTATATTATCGCTTTCGTTAACCTTCTTTCTCTTCATTTTCATATTCTAGCTAAAGTCTCGTGACCGTTAAACCCTTCTACCCCAAATGCTGCGTAAAATTTTAAATATTTGGATTGAACTTATAGTTCTTGATGATAGTAATGCGAATTTACATGGACAAGGGAAGGGGGTAAATTTTGAATTTGATGTTGTTTTGAATATTTTTTTAAAGTTTGATATTGCTAAGGTTGTAGTGGATCGAGTATGAGAAAGGTAATATAATATCACACTGATAACATGTGGTTTGTACATTAACCATTGTTTTGAAAACCGAACCGGACCGTCGGACGAACTGCGGAGAACCTGGACCACAGGCCAGTTCAGTCCGGAGCCTTTTCAGGCCGGAAACGACATCCAACCGTCAAGAACCGCCTGATCCGTCCTGAAACCTTCCAAACCACCTGAAAATCGAGTGAACCGGTGGTGAACCATTAGTGAACTGGAGCTGAAACATTGCTTCCAAAACCACCTGAAAATCGAGTGAACCGGTGGTGAACCATTAGTGAACCAAAGCTGAAACATTGTTGAAGCAGACCATTACTATTCATCCTTCTTCCTCCATCCCATTTTTCTTATTTTCTTCCTCTTCTCTTCTTTATTTTTGCTTGAGCTTCCTTCAAATCTTCCTTTCCTCTTGAGCATCGGACCGACGATCCATCCAATCAGACTGCCAGAACCTCCGACCGTCAAAAAATATCATGCTACTATTAAAAGGCAATAAAGTATATGATTAACTCCTACACCACTTATTATGTGCATGGGACTCAACAGAAAATCCTTTTATCATGGGTTGCTTGCTCCTTTTTGAACAATGAAAACTTCGTTTTGGTGCAAACTATTCCCCAATTACGAATTAATGAGACGGTTGAGTTTATAATCATTTATAGGAAAAAAATTGCTACTCAATGAGTAGTTCCTTAGTCAAGAAAATAAGATCTTTAACACCATGACTGAACTTGGAAATAACCTTTAATGTCAGTATAAGGATTTGATTTAAACTAAAGAGATCAATCACATGAGTTATAAAAGCTAGTAAAATTATATTAGTCAAAAAATTACACATCATGAAGATGGCAACATATTTTGCGGGCTATGATTCAAGTCTATGACAATCTTATTTGATATCTCTCGTACACAAAGCATACTAAACGTGTAATATTCTAATATATCAAACTAGCCTAAAGACATGCTTCCTTACAACATGATTTCAGTTCATCTTATCATGAGCTACATATTTGACTTGCAACTTCTAATATCAAAAGTTAGTTCATATCAACAATGAGATAATCAAGCTTGAGTGGCTAAGATACATTCATAGTTAAGTTCATGCATGAATTCATAGTTGCTGTTGGAAAGGTAAATTTGTTTTGATTTTACATATTGACACAAACCTTAAACCTTATATTAAATCTGAATTCATAGTTGATGTTTTCATAAACTGATTAGGAGAATGAGATAGATCTAAAAGATAAGAGTTGGACCAGATCTTCCAAATTGGCATAAACCCTATATCTGAATTATTTTCATAGAAGAGATTAATAGAATAACTGAAATTTATGTAATTTGAGAACCATAACCACTTATTTATAATATTGGCATTCTCTAATTTGGCCCTTTAGCAAAATAGAATAGTCTCAGTACCTCCACATTTATACCATAACAATTTTACATGTGAGCCTTTTCACTTTAATTCATCATTCGATCACTTTGATTAGACTTTACACCAACAAAATAAAACGACATATTTATTTTACATATGTGGCCCATATACTGAAATTTTCCAACAATCTCTCCCTGGGCCATATATGTAATAACCTTATAAATAAATATGTTTAACTTTATGAGATCAAATTTTTCTATTTATAACATAATGTGTTTCTGAAATAATCTCGTCCATTAACTATGCCGACAAAGGATTATTCTGGCTTTCGTTACCTTCAGTTTAACTAAACCAATCAATGGTCACTGTTAGCACTAGAATTGGTCACTAACACTCTTGAGAAAGGTTGTGTAGAGAGACTAATGAAGAAAGTAAATTAAAACAGAGAATTGTATGCTAAATTAAATGCAAAGAAAAGAATACCAGATTTATAGTGGTTCGACGTAACTGCCTAAGTCCACTGTGAAGTTAATCTTTATTGCTTTACTCAACGATTAATTACAGATACAATCTGTACACCAACTACTTGAATACAATTGCTAAGTAAAGATAATGAGTCTTGAATGCGGTAGAGTCTCCCCATTGCTCTCGAAAAAATGTCTCTTTCACTGTGCCCCTGTCCTTCTATTTATAGACGAAGATGAGTTGGACTTCCCTAATGGGCCTAGGAGCAAGATACCTCGGTTCATGATGAGTGACTTCAGTGTGTCGAGCCACAAATGTCGAACGGCAAATGCCGAGCCACATATCCAAGCCGAACGGTACCTTTATGCCGAACGAGGCAGTGTGTTGAGTGAAGTGTGTACGCTGAACGACATACTTATGCCGAGCAAGGTCATATGCCGAGCGAGGCTTTATGCCGATCGAGGCTGGAATGCCAAATGAGGTTCATGTCGAACGACATTGCTATGCCGAACGGCCTGTCATGCCAAACGAGGTTCATGCCGGTCAAGGTTTCTGCCGAACAAGGTTCATGCCGGTCGAGGCTTCTGTCGAACGATGCTTAAAACGAGCCTCTTGTTTCCCAGTCGAACATCCAGGTAACACTTGCCCCCCAAAGCATATCATGTGGATGAACATGATGCGCTTTGAACCATGAGCACTCCGCGTTTTCCTTTAAGTCCTTATTTTACCCTCTCCATAGTGATCCCCTGAATACCGGATGAGGTCTCGATGCCGAACGAGGCCTTGATGCTGAACGACATAACGATGCCGAACGACCCCTTGATGCCGAATGGCATGTTGATGTCGAACGACACATTCGAATGCCGAGCGACATACTGAATGCCGAACAACCCCTTAATGCCGAATGGCATGTTGATGCCGAACGACACATTCGAATGCCGAGCGACATACTGAATGCCAAACGACATTGATGCCGAGCGAGGGAAGTGCCTTGACCGGTTCGACCGGTCGCTGACCATTCGCCTTCCACCTTTGTATCTATAAAATTCGATACTTCGCCCCTTCTTCCCTTTTTACTTTTTACCTCCACTCTAATCACCCTTAACTTTTCCCAAACCTTTTCGCACACCTCAACAACTCCTTTAATCCCCGAGTCTCTTTGGTTGCTTCCCGATTGCCTTTGACAGCAAACCTGACTAGATCTCTATTTCCAATTCAGAATCTTGCCAGATTCCAACTCCTTTCTTAGGTACAAAACTATCGCATACCCGACCTTCTTTGATTATAGGCTTTGGACAAGACTTGAATTTTTTACCTTCCTTTAATCCATAAATAACGGAAGTCCCATAGATAAGGAAGGTGGACTCGAAGTTTAAAAAAACCTTAGGACTAAACGGAGAGGAAGATGGAAGAAGGTGGTGGCCCAGTGAGAGCCGGTGAGGGTTGATATGTCCGGTCGCAGGTGTCGTGTGCCTTGTAGTGCGGTAGTATAGGTGTAAAGTTGAGGTTGGCCTTTTGTGCCAAGCGATGCGATTTGATATAGCTACGGCTCGGCATAATCCTCTATGCCAAATGAGGCAGCTCGGCATGACTTGCTGGGTGACTCGCCTGTGCCAAGCAGTAAAGCGGGTGTGTAGGAACGGAGTTGGTGTTGAGGGTGAAGTGCCGAGCGATGCGGTTCGGCATGATTGCGGTTCGGCATGTCTGGCCGCATGCCGAACGACAATGAAGGATGGTAGGAGCGTGGTGTACAACAACAGCACTAGTCAAACATAATGCATAGTTGACTCAACCTATTCTTTATGCCCGAACATATGATAGTGAACAAGCACGTGCACTTAAACAATTAAGCATAACAGACAATCCAGACTGATAACTCCTCTGTTTAGATAACTATAAGCTTTAATTTAACTTGATTAGAATGGATAATAACCTTCAACGCACAGTGACGATGTCGAGTTCGAAACATAAAACTTCTTACGATAAGCTTTCGCAGACGGTCGGCGATGACGGTCTTCGAAGATGATAGTTCGAAGCCAAACTTTATTTCACCAACTCGGTGACTTTTAATTTCTTGATACTTATATTTGAATGATTGCACTAGTTCACATACCACACGGAGGGAGTGTTTCTGTTGTTAAGTCTAATGTCGATTGCTTTTTCAAATATAGTTCAAACAGGTGTTTCGTCAAATACAGCATTCACTAGAGATGTCTAGGAAATCTAGTCCTACCACGATCTCGGACAGACCCGGGCCATCTTCTCAACAAGAAGTAGTTGCAACTTCAAATTCATAAACTACTCCTGTACAAAACTTGCCGAGCCCCGCGATCACATCTGTCGACTTGGCTCCTGATGTCTAGGATGCAACGATCTTTTTGGATGATCCGGTCGATTTCCAAGCCTCGAAGATTAATGAAAGCACGCTTCGTCGTATATGCTCAGTACATGGGATTTCCTTTTGACGATGTGTTGGTTCCGTCGGGACAGGACCATCCTCACTTGTCCCCAGTCGAATATACAGCCTGCAACAGATTCATGTGTTGTGTCGGTAGCATGCCGCCATTCAATTCCTTTCTTCACGACCTGTTACAGTATATCGAGATCGCCCCATCGCAATTACATCCGAACAGCCACACATTCATATACGGCAATTGCATTCTCTTCATGAGTGTACTTTTTAGGCTCCCAACCCTCAATGACATCCGCTATATTAATCGCCTCAAGAGACGGTCAGATATCCCATCTTTTGTATTCCTCGAGCCGCATAGCAAGTGTCAAATCCAAATTGGGGCATAGAGCAAGTTTGCCCAGTATAAGCAACAGTGGTTCTATGTGCGCTGTCCTTTCGGCTTTGCGAGGAGATTGGTAGAAGGAAGTAAGTTTTTTTTCCTGGATTAATACTCATATTTAGCAGAAACTGCACCTTTCCTAACTCTTTTCTCTACCGTACAGGTATCAATCCATGTCCCGAAGGCTCCAAATATTCTGAAGCTATCGAAGCTATCCCCGTAGAAGAACGGGACATCAGATCTCTCATTTAAAATGAATCGCTCACGAAGTTTGGGTTGCTGGCGGAAGGTCGGCGAATAAGCCTCCCTCAAGGTGTCACTATAACTAGGCCTGCTTCGGGCAAAGAAAAAAAGCAGGCTGGGTCTTCAGCACGTGATGCCCCTGACACACTAGAGGAGGGGGAGATTAAAGAAACTGAAATGCCCAAAGTACAGGGTGAAAATGTCAGTCCCGCTCGCGACCCGATATCGAGGTTCATGATATCGAAATGATACCTTCCCCTTTGAAGGGAAAGAAGAAATTGACCTACAAGCCGAGGAAGAAAACAGTGGATGGAACTCCTAAGGTCACCCTTATTCCATTGGAGAGAGAGATTTCCTTACAACACTTAGAGAGTTCTTTGAAAGGACTGTCGAACCTCACTATATCTGATGTTCTGCTTAATTACGGTTTCGACGATCCAGAGGCCCTTAAGCTTCATTCGCTCGGGACATGCGATACAAGCGCTCAATCCCAAAACTAGGGAGAAAAAACTCCCATTAGTCAAGATAAAGAAACTGGTCCATCAGGGGGAACACTAGGACACATACAAACACGTGCACTTCACCTTGCACTCAAATTTCTGCCATCACTCTACTCTTGCTGACTTGTCGTTATTTAAATCATGTACAGGCGACATGGGGCGTACACATGGACTTGACCGTCTTCGAGGTTCATCTATTTTCCACCACTTCAGCCGGGATTCGGGTTCCGGCATGCATCGAGACAGGGACGACACCAGCATTCGGAACTACCGCCACCGAGAATCATCCTATCGGAGAAAGGCCTATAGCCAGTCTTCCTATCCCTGCGATCCTCCTCCCCAATCGGAGCACAGCAAAGAGAAGCCCGCACACAATGGGTCACAGCCTGAGGCCCATCGGGATCAACACTCCTGTTCATCCAGTACTAGGCAATCTCGAGATCCCCACAAAACACCCGTAGTCCCCAAACAGACTCCTTCCGCTCCTATATCTAATCTGTCAGTAGCAGAACGACTTGTTGACCTTAAAGCCGCATTCCCAAAGATTTGCTTTGACGGCTTGGAATTTCTCCCGGCCATTCATCATATTCCGGGACATGCCAAACAAAGCGCTATTGTTTGCACCAATGACGTCTATGTCCAGCATGATGCGTTCGTTCACTTAGCCGAAAAAATCTCAGAATTATCGGTTGAATGTCAGCACGAAATTGATCACCTGAAGCTTGAGGCTATTCATGATAAAGATATTGTCAAAGCTCAGGACGAAGAACTCTCTATGTATAAGTCTCAGCTCGAAGCTGCCCAACAAAGTGCTAAAGATACTGCAGAGGCCGTCAATCGTTTGGAGATAACTCATAAGAAAGAACTTGACGAAGCGGTCCAACGCTGAGGGGCCCTGGCTTTAGAGAAGGATTCAGTTCAGAAGGAAAGGGATGCATTTTCCCTCTGAGTCAAAGAGCTAGAGGATCAACTCCACAAAGAAAGAGAGGAGAAAACTGCTACCCAAGAAGAGTTGCAACGATATTGCGACGAGTTCATTGCTACACGACTTCTGAAGGCAAAGCTCGACGATGAGCTTTCTAAGGTCGGGATGCTGAAGGATGGGACCCGTGAAGAGGGCAAGAGAATAGCATCCGCCGAGATTGACTCTCGCCTTGAGGCAGCTATAGAGGCTGACAGAGAGGAAATCAAGTGCATGTTTGACCTACTGATAGCAGAATTCAACGCCCGTGTCCTCATGCATCGGGAATTAACATTTCCTGACGAGGGCTACCTTGAATCTCTAGCCGAGGCGTGGGAGACTTTAATAAAGATCAGGAAGGTCGAGCTGGGCACTGAAGAGGTTGACGAGGGGGCCTTGGTGAAAGAATTTCTCAGGGGGAACGAGCCTCCGGACTTGTTTGCAGCGAAGGCGCTCTACTGCAAAGGTTTCCCCTCATCCAAAGGAGAAGATGTCATTGTCGATCCATCTGGAACGGAGTCTCCGGCCCTTCCTACTACTCAAACGGCTGATCAGCCAGTACTCAATCCATTCAAACAACATGCTGGTTATGACCTGGAAGACCCTGGCCTTGACATTCACATTCTATCTTCCATTCTAGAGGGCGAAACCCCACAAACGATTGAGAGCCATCAAGGAACCAGTAAATAACTTTTCCTTTAAAGTTCGAAGAGCCGTTGATTTCGGCGTAAGATTATTGTATTCTAAGGTTTGTTTCTTGTGATTTTGCGCTGGCCGTTCTGATCCCAAACCCACTCCAAGCAGCGATGACGCCAAGGAGGAGAAAGGGAAAATAAGCGAGGCCACTCACGAGGGAGAGACTTCCGGTCCAGGTGCTCAAGTGATTGAGGCACTTGATGAGGATAAGTCTGAGACATCGTATCTAGTCGAAGGTAGTTATGAAATTGAAATCACGAGCGCCTCTGAGCATACTTCTAAAATGAGCATGAAGGAGCAGCTCGTGGAGGAAAAGAAAAGGACAACTGAAATCAAAGTCGAGCCTCGAGTTATGGACCTAGATGATCCTCTGAACAATCCTTTGAAGGTCATCCTCCCTGGTGGGTCCAGGCCATTAGAGGTCCCTCGTTCTTCCTCATTTTTTACCTCCTCACCAAGCAAAACTTCCAATTGAAAATGCGTGGAGGAGGGCTCGTCAGAGAAGACGAAGGAGGACAAGAAACCGAGGAAGTCAAAGAAGTAGTTGTTACTCTCGTTCGACGAGAGTTAGTTTAGATTATGTGATTATTTTTATTTATTTTTATAGTCAATGTAAATAGACTTTTGACACGAGTTTTGGAGGAGTTGTAGTAGAACCTTATTTTGGATAAATAAAACTTAGTTCTTTTGTCTTTCAAAAGACTTTCATCGTCTAGCTTTCTGTATAATTATGGTCGAAAACCAGGCTATTGTGAGTTACATAACTTCCAATTGATTTTCATATAAGTCGGAAATTCTTTGGAATTTTACATCGTTTATTCCATTCTTCGGGTACTTAGAATATTTTTCAGTCCGCAGGCCAGGGACTTATTGACTTCAAGTCATTTGTATCCTAGTCCGTACTCCGGGAACTTAGAAAATTTTAAGCCGTTTATACTCCAATCCGCACTCTGGGGACTCAGAGTACTCCAGTCCACACTCAGGGGCTTAGGGATTTTAATCATTTATACTCTAGTCCGTACTCTGGGGACTTAGAGTACTCCTGTCCGCGCTCAAGTGACTTGGAGATTTTAGTCGTTTATACTCTAGTCTGCACTCTGGGGACTCAGAGTATTCCAGTCTGCGCTCAGGAGACTTGGAGATTTTTAAGTTTTTTATACTCTAGTCCCCACTCAGGGGACTCAGAGTACTCCAGTCGCACTCAGGGGACTTGGAGGTTTTAAGTCATTTATAGCACTCAGGGGACTAAGAGTACTCCAGTCCACACTCAAGGGACTTGGAAATTTAAGTCATTTATACTCTGGTCTGCACTCAGGTGACACAGAGTACTCCAGTCCGCACTCAAGGGACTTAGAGGTTTTAAGTCGTTTATAATTTGGTCTGCACTCAGGGGACTCAGAGTACTCCAGTCCGCACTCAGAGAAATTGGAGGTTTTAAATCGTTTATACTCTGGTCCACACTCAGGGGACTCAGATTACTCCAGTTCGCACTCAGGGGACTTGGAGGTTTTAAGCCATTTAAAATCTAGTCTGCACTCAGAGGACTCAGAATACTCCAGTCCGCACTCAAAGGACTTGGAGATTTTAGGACGTGGATGGTCGATTCACGTCCACCCTGAGTTGACAAGCGAGGTCGATAGATGGATGGATTCATTCTCCTCAAACTTGTTCTGAATATGGGCGAGGTCGTTAGGAGGACGGATCCACCCTCCTCGAAACCGCATTTATGAAATTATACTCCAGTTCGCACTCTGAGAATCTGGAGTTCGTAAGAGAATTGTCGTGTATCAATCCAATTTAGTCTCTAGTGCGATGGCTTGCCCTCAAGCTTGGGTTTTTCTTAACGAGTGACCGGTCGTTTCACAGTCACTTTCACTTTGAGAAAATCCCTACGTGTAATGGAATTTAGCTCTTCATGCATAGTGATAGTTATATGACATATTCAATAGATCATATCTCTGGTGCGAAGAGATGACATTTTATTGTTGAAATAAGAAAATATGGCAAAGTCAGTTGCCTTATTACAAATTCAAATATTGGAATGTAGAAACAAATTGCAAATGACTAATATACTAAATAAATAAAGTCTGTCATGTGCAGTAGTGGCGAAGATCCTCGCTGTTGCAGGCTTTTGACAAAGTAGGACTGCCAATGGTTGCTAACTTAAATGTTCCATTTTCGAGCTCTTGTTCAATCACGTATAGCCCTTTCCATGTTGGTATCGTGTGCAAAGGTACCGAGTAGATTCTTTTGTGGACAAAATCACCAAGCTCGAAGGTTCAGGATCGGAACTTAACGTTTTGCAATCGGAGGACCCGACTTCGATACACGGCTGCTCTCAGGTCAGCCTGATCCCCTTGAACGAATCCAACTCCATTAGCGGTAGGAAATTTTAAAGTTAGACAACATGGTGCAATAACAGCCCTGAATTCAATAAGGGCCAGTCGGCCCAAGAAAGCGTTGTATGGCGAGTCTATGTTCAGTACAACTAATTGCAATGTCCAGACTCTCCAACATTCTCTAGTTCCCAATTCTACTGGCATCTCCACCGTCCCAATGGGTATGGTTGCATTCCCGTTGAAGCTATAAATATGGAGTTGACAAGGCTTCAAATCTTTGGCCTCCATCTCCATTTGGTCATAGGCTCGCTTAAATATTATATTCACGGAACTTCCACTATCAACCAGAATCTTCTTCATCCAAGCATGACCTACTTGAACTGATATAACCGGTGGATCAGTAGTTGGGGCTCTGACCCTATCAGCATCTTCATTTCGAAACACGATGTCGTCGGTCATCATTTTCTGTCGTTTGGTTGGGGCTCTATCCTCCAAATTACTACAACACTCGAAATCCGCATGACTAATGGATCTGGAATAAAATTTCCCTTCCTTCCAACATTGGTCTGTTGGATGAGGACCACCACTAACTGAATTTATTACCAATCTCCCGCCATTACGAGCGGGTTCCTCCTGTCTTGCTTGGTTGGGCGTATTATTCTGATTCAATAGGCCCGCACCTCTTGACTGCGCCGCCTCACAAACTGTTCTAGCCTCCTTTCTCTTATCAATTTTTCAATGAGATCCTGCAAATGATGACACTCATTTGTATTATTTCCGCAGCTCTCGTGAAATCTGCAAAATTTACCTGTTTGGATTTGCACTCTGATGACTGCTTCGAAGCAGGTTTCTTGTATTGGATAGTGTTACAGGTTTGTAGATATACATTTTCCAACGATGTATTTAAGGGAGTGTATTCGTTGTAAGTCAAAATCCTCGGCTTACATTTCTCTGCTTCTCTTTTCTTTTCGGGATTTCCTCCTCCAGACCCTTCAGATTGTCCCGGCTTGTTCTGGACATTGACTTGAACCTTCCTCGAGTTGTCATCGGATTGTTTTACGGTGATATTTCTTTTTACATTCTCCTGAATAGGCCCTGTGCCTTATCTCGCCTTGTCCACCTGGCTTCCTCCCTTCTTATGAACTGATGAGCCTTTGAGTAAAAATGCTCTAGCGTAGTAGGAGGTTTCCCTGCCAGCCAATCTCCAAATTCTGAGTCCGGATCCACTCCTCGCATTACAGCCATTAGAATTGCATGGTCATTAGGGATAATATATTCATTTTCCACAACATGAAATCTCTATAAATACTCTTTCAATGACTCCCCCGGAGCCTGAATTACACTAGATAGGGACATCACATCCTTGGGACGAGTGGCGTGTATCTTGAACTGTTCCACAAATTTCATCGCCAATTCGTCGAAGCTGGATATAGACCATGGGGGAAGTCGAGTAAACCACGTGGTCGTGATTCCGAATAAAGTAATTGGAAAGCATCTAAACTTGGTTGCGTCATTTGCTCAAGCCGAATCCATCATCCATTCGTACCTCATCACACGCTGCCTGGGATCAGTCTTTCCTCCGTAGGCCCGGGATAGTTGGTATGCCAAACTTCCTAGGGTACTCGGCCTGTAGAATAGTATTTATGAATGGAATATGACTCTTGGATATCCCCCAATCTTCATTGGTCAGGCCTTGGTTCTCTCTCATCAACTGTCTAACCATAGCTTAAAAGTCCGGGGTTTGTATGGAGGGTGGAAGGTTGGACTCTGTTCTTCGGGACTGCTCAGGTTGGTGTCTCCTCTGTTGGCGGTCAGCTATACGTGTATCTTGGGGACCAGCTTCATTAGGGACTTGGTGAGCCGGACGTCTAGTCTCCACAAGTGCTCCAGCCCTAAGTTTCCCGTTCTGGCTTGGGTGTGGTCTCCAAGATGTAAGTGATCCCTAGTTGATCGATTAATAGCACCTGCTTGTGCAGTTTCTGTTTTGCGGCTCTGCGCCTAGGAGGTTCATCAGACGAGGTCGAACTATCAGATGAAGAGTAAGGAACGGGGCTACCTCCAGCATTTTGATGCTGTTGCTGAGTAAGCTGAGCCATGAGGTTTGCGTTAGCTTGAATTTGTTCAGTAATTTATCTCCTGCTTTCCATGAATTCTCTCATCGGGTCGTTAAACTCCGTCCTAGTAATAACTTCCGTCTGGCTATGGGTTCTGGCAGTCCCTACGCCAGGATTAGCTTGCTGATTGTTAGGTCCTATCTGTTGTACACTAGCGGTCTCGTTGACATCCGCGTTATGAGAGGCAGATCTGGTATGTGGTCTTTCCATAGTAGAGTTATTGATAGGAACTCTGAGTAGAATCAACAGACGTCGTGTGAATAAGTTGGATCTCCTTCGGAGTATTTATTCAATCCAATTGCTACAAAGTAGATCCCAATGGCCTGAGAATTCTGTTCTCAGTGAAATCACCAAAACGTTAGCACCAGAATTGGTCACTAACACCCTTGAGAAAGGTTGTGTATAGAGATTAATGAAGAAAGTAAGTTAAAACAGAGAATTCTGTGCTAAATTAAATGCAAAGACTAGAACACCGGATTCATAGTGGTTCGGCGTAACTACCTACGTCCACTGTGAAGTTAATCTTTATTTCTTTACTCAACGATTGATTATAGATACAATCTGTACACCAACTACTTGAATACAATTGTGAAGTAAAGAGAATGAGTCTTGAATGCGGCAGAGTTGCCCCAGTGTTCTCAAAAAAAGGTCTGTTTCATTGTGCCTGTTCCTTTCTATTTATAAACGAAGATGGGATGGACTTCCCTAGTGGGCCTAGGAGCAAGAAACATCGGCCCATTGTGAGTGACTTCAGTGTGTCGAGCCACAAATGCCGAACGGAAAGTGCCAAGCCATATATTCAAGCCGAACTGTACCTCTATGCCGAACGTGGCGGTGTGTTGAGTGAAGTGTGTATGCCAAACGACATACTTATGACGAGCGAGGTCATATGCCAAGCGAGGCTTTATGCCGATCGAGGCTGGAATGCAGAACGAGGTTCATGCCGAATGAAATTGCTATGCCGAATGGCCATGTCATGCCGAACGAGGTTCATGCTGGTCGAGGCTTCTGCCGAAAGAGGTTCATGCCGATCGAGGCTTCTGCCGAGCGAGGTTCATGCCAGTCGAGGCTTCTACCGAACGATGCTTAAAATGAGCCTCTTGTTTCCTGGTCAAACATCCAGGTAACAGTCACATATAACGACACAATTAAATGACATAGATCAATCATGGATGCGTAGCATGGAAATTACATGACATGTGTTCTATACATGTCTATTTCCAACCGGTCCTACTTTAGTGGGATCAAAACGTTCAGTATTTGAACAACCTAGAGTACAAAAAAAACATTATTACATTATTTTTGATCAGAAAAAAGAAGTTGATATATACCTGTAACAAAAGTATTGAGCAATGTGTCATATGACAGTACCAAATGCAAACTCCTCCTGGAATAAAATATTCTTACATAAAAGTTTCACCAATTGAGCAGGATGCCCATGCAAGACCCCGGGTGATAATCCTTTCTAAGTGGATCCGCTATAGAGTAGTTTGTCACAGCATGCTCTATGAATTACAATCTATTTTGCACTCTCCTCTTACTAGAAAATAATATGTTTTTTATTATTACAATATTACTTTAATTATCTTTTATTACTTTATTCAATAGTCCGTTACTTTATGACAAAATTATACAATTATTTTCCATCGTTGGATGCCCGACAATGGAAAATAGCAAAGATGGCTATAAGTATCTATATGATAGCTTTCCTCATATAGCTTCATCCAAAAAAATAACAATAACAACAACAATATTATTATTATTATTTGAAGAGGATTATTTTGTACTCTTGACATCCAAAATATTCGGACTATAATCCCTTATGATCTCCAACCAATACGTCTTGAGCATATAATTCTTTGTTTCTTAAAGATATCTCATAACCATTGTAGTTACTAACATTTGATTCACTTTTAATGTCAGTAAGATATCTGCCAAATAAAACACGCAATATCCATATGTGTATATGCTTTAGCATGCATTAGACTCCACACTGCAAATGCATAAGGAATCTTTCGCATTTCTTTAGCTTCAAGGATATTCTTGTATATAAGACAGCATTTGTCTATTTTGGAAAAAGAGAATTGGTTTGCAGTTTGCATACCAAACCACCTCTTTTTATTTTATTTTATTAAAGCCTTATCCGCATAGACCTTTATTAATAATCCAAATAGCACTCCATGAATGATAATGGTGTATTTGAATCCCTAATACAAAAGAGCAATACATAAGTGGTTTTCTTAGTTGTTTCATCAATGTCTCCATTGAGTAACATGACTTTAATATCTCTCCGATATTGCTTAAAATCATAATCTACAACAAGATTTAAAATAATTCTAAAGAGTATTTTAGTAAAACTAAAGAGTGTCTCTTTGAAAATAAACAATTGTTTTCCTTTTTGAGTATAGTCTTACTATAATGAGCCTTGTACCTCTCTACATTACTCACTTGATGCATTTTTGTTTTGAAAAATTATTCATAACCAATGACCTTGTTACCTTAAGGTGGTGGGAAAGATCTCAAACTTTATTATCCTTACAGATTTTGACTATATATTCATACCTTAAATCCATATTTCAAATTAGTACCTTATATGGATTTATGAAATTCAAAAGAATCATCTTCACTAATCCAATATTTATCTTTATGAAAAAATACTATATAGTCATCGGAAAAGTATTTATTCTTTTCAAGTGGATTTCCTTTTGCACTTTGAGGTCATTGAGTTTGTTTTCTTAAAAAAATAACCTTAATTTGAAAAAAAATAGTTTGACATTGCCTTATTATGGTTCTTAATCTACTTCTTATTAATAAAAGGAAACAAATCATATATTATCCGAAGAAGTAACTGTAGTTGAATCAAAAATAATGATTCTCCTTAAAGACATTGATACATACCTTGAAATTTTGTTTAAAATTGTCTTATTATGGCTCTTAATCTACTTCTTGTTAATGAAAGGAAACAAATCATATGCATTAACCGAAGAAGTAACTGTAGTTGAATCGAAGATAACGATTCTCCTTAAAGACAATGATTCGTACTTTATTTCTCCCCCCAAACTCAATATCCTCAAAAATTGTAGCATTTCCCATCTTACAATTTTTCTTAGTGTACGTTTATAAAACTTGTAGCTTTAAAGTTGCTTAGAATAGTAATAAAGTATTTTTTATCTTTAGTGCCTTAAGCTACAATTATTTAGTAAGCTGAAACAAATAACTATATTAATCATCGAATCAAAATTTGAGACTTCATTATAAAAGGTATTTAGCATAAGTGGATATATAAGCTATATTTTAAACATTAAGAGCTTTAATTCCAACAATGTTTGAATTTATTCGTAAATCAATCTTATTATTTCTAAATGAACAATAATAACCCATTCTGTTCATATTAGAAATAGAAAACCGAAATCTATCTAAATGACAACATGAAAACAATATCAAATAAATCCAAACTATATTACTTGTAATGTCCAGAAGATTTTCGACCGTCGACAATCAATACTAATACTTTCACTGTATCGTATGCCGAGCAATCGAGTGCCGGTAATTCCAGGTTGTTATAATTTAAAGAAGAAAAGAGATAGAAGAGAAAAAAGAAGAAATAACAGCAAAACAGAATCTCACAATCGCAACAGAACAAAATATAATATACAATAATAGATTTTTTTATATAGAAGCTATATTAGTTAATATGCATACAAATTATCAGAGTACAACCATCAACATATAAATCTGGACAGTTATAAAAACCTGTCCTCATAAATACTAAATGTACAACCTACAATACACAGCGAAATATAATCAAGTACGTACAATACGTCTCTGCCATCCAACTCGTCTTCTGAGCTCCAAAAGCATCATAACCTGAATTCTGTGACACTCGGTCTG
Organism: Allium cepa; assembly: GCA_030765085.1. Classification (NCBI taxonomy): domain Eukaryota; kingdom Viridiplantae; phylum Streptophyta; class Magnoliopsida; order Asparagales; family Amaryllidaceae; genus Allium; species Allium cepa. The sequence continues at coordinate 476,206,031 of CM060937.1, forward strand.
ACCCGAGCACTACAATAAAGTAAAACCCGAGTCAGGTTGGAAACTAGTGTGAGTAAACACACTAAATTTGAAGTACTTAAGTTATCAAAATCCTTCAAAACAAGGGAATCTCGTAGACCACATCATACATAAACACGATGGGTTTTTACCTTACGATAATCAAAAAAAACATTTATAAAAATTCCGTGATATTATAATAGTGTATAAGTACAAATACTTATTTAAAACAGCCCAGTTTGTCAAACTAATGAAATTCCAGCATATTTGACTCTATAATCAAAACCGTAAAGGTTTGTGGTGGTTATTTGATTGAAATGGTTCCAGATAATGCAGATATCTGATCCCGGTTTCATTGAATCCAAGTAATTAATTTTAAAGGCTAAGTCATTTAAAAACAACAATATCAAAATTATAGAGTTAGCATTCATTTATGGAAATTCATTCCATAAGGATAATAGAAATTGCTTGTACTCATTATATTTTTTTTGAAAAAAATGGAATAGTGACCAGTACGAGTCGATTTATTTCCAGTATAAATACGTCAACATTTTATTCTATCTATTTTAACTTATTGGGCTACTTAAGGGCACCGACAACATATAATTGAAAAACAATAATCAAAGGAGAAATCAATCAAAACATAGATCATTAACTCAATCAACGATTAATAGTAAATATTAAATCAATTTTCAAAAATAGTCTGGATTGGTTTAAATTCACTTACTTGAGATATATTTTACAATCTAGATTTTTTATCAATTGGATAAATAGTTTATTCCTAGTTAATTTAAAATTTAACAATTCATTTTGAACTTAATTTATCAATTAATATATAATTAGAAAGAAGAAAATTTACTATTCATTCACTTCAATTTTTAAGTCCTTAATTTTTCTAACATTTCGGAACGCTCGCCAGCATTAGTTCAGATAAGAAATATTCCACAATTTGGGAATCGGCACCACAAACTACTCGTCTATTTAATTTAAAAGGGAAGAGGAATATATTTTAAAACATTTTAAGGTTATTAAATAAAATAGTTGATTAGGTTTTTTTATAAAATGAAATGGGAATTTAGTTTTTAAACTTATATATATTAAATAAATTGGTTTAAGCTCCCCTTTAAACCCAACCCACCCATCACGGCCCAAATATATCAAAACAGGCCCACCTCCTTCACCTCTCTTCTTTCTAGTTCTCTTCTTCCCTCCTACTTCTTTCTCTTCCTTCTCTCTTATTCGAAAACACCCAGGTGTACGAACGTGTGCACATGTACGCACGCTTCGATCATTGAACCATGTCGCGGTCCATCCAACTACGTCGCCCTCGACCATGAAACTCCATTCCACTACCTAAAACCATGACAACCTTCCTAATTCGTAATTTCAAACACAAACCCAATACTGGAAATGAAACGATCCACCTAATCATCCTCGCCGCGACATCACACACCACCATCCTTCGCCAAAATTTGCAATGAGCTTTGCCACGATTCCCTCAATAATTTCCCCTCCGTGCGCACACCTCGTTACCCAACTCGATGTCGCTATTGCCTCTTAACCGAAGCCAATACCCACACCACCTAAACCCTACTTTTCCTCGACAAGCCACTAAGACCCATTAAAACGTGCCATGCTATTTTTCCCGTGTGCCGCATCCCCTAACCCTCCTCCATGCCAAACGGCATGCCACAAAATCGAGCCCCTCGCCGGAATTTGGCCACAGACCTAAATCAGATCATCTCTAGTTTTACTTTCCCACACACTAATAAAAATTATCAAACTACTCCCAAAAATCATCGTTTCCAGCAACAAAAACATTCATAGAAACCAGAGGTTAAATCATGAATTTTGAATTTTTATCATTTCTAGTTAGCTTACTGTAAAATGAACCATCTTCTATATTCCATGGTATCAAATGAAATGGATTTTAGAATGATCTATACATAAAAACAACCAACTTCACTTTTGAAATCATAGCTTAAAACTAACTGGATAGAGAGATAACGATTTTTAAAGTCGCTAGATCTTTTTTTCCAAGAACAAGGGTGCTGTTCATACTTTTTTGAGATTACTGGGTGTTTTTCCATGACCAATACACACACAGATATTTATATACATACATATATATATATATATATACATGGTATAGAAACTTAATAGCACGTGAATACTTGACATAATTAAAGAGTTCATCCAAATTTCTAGGCACATAGATGTATACATAATTCCAATAAGCAAAAACTTGAATACTCACTGTTATTAGGAAGGAGACACACTGCTGCTTTTGATCCTTCTTGGAGCTTGAACACTTTCTTTTCTACAAGGTTTTAATGGAGGTTTCTTCTTTTTTCCTTTTTTTTAAAGCAAGAATGTAATACATGAATAACACAGTGGTATTTATAGAGAGGAGAGGGATAAGTAGAAAGGCTGTACTCATATACAGTACTTTTTTTTTATTTTCTTTAATTTGATTTGAAAATACGTTGACTTGATTTGAAAACTAGATTGACTTGATATCCTAGTTGATATGAAGATTAAGTGAATGATTTGATTTAATTCATGCTTGACTAGATATACATTCATCGTAATGTTCCTTTATGTGTGTATATACATCATATATATATATATATATATATATATATATATATATATATATGTAGATAGATTTCCTACACTCTTTGACCACATAAACATGTTTTTCCTACAAACATAATGTTTAACATGCTAAAGTTTGTACATAAACACTATATTTATAACATACACATATATATAGCTACTTACAAGTGTTTATTATTTTATATCGTAAGTTTTGTATATACATACATACATACATACATATATATATATAGATTTACATATACTCCATTTTTATATTAACATATACATACATACACATACAGATACACACACACACACACACACTTATGTATCTTTTGTCATTATATACATTTAGATATACATATGTTTACCTATATATAGATATTTACATTTCCGTATGCGTTATTTTTATAAACATTTACCTATATATATATATAGTCATAAGTTCAAAAATTTGCCATTATGAAGTTTATACATTCATGTATATATATATTTATTTACATATACAATATTTTTCATAAACACATATACATATATATAACTTATATATATTTTTAAACATCATAAATCTTGTATATACTTATATATACATATATGGATATTCTATCTTAAATTTTTTAACGGTAGAGTTTATATACATATTTCTATAAAATCTATCATATCCATAAATTTATATTTTAAAATTAAACATAGTTTAACAAATTTTTGATTCAGATATTTCCAATATCAGAGGATTTATTTTATTCAACTTATAAAAATTTATATTCCAATAATTAAAATTAGTTAATTATCCCAATATCAGATGGCTAAAAATCCGGGACGTTACATTACTGAAATCTCAATAACATCTTAAAAATATTTAGCAAACGTTACTTTATATATCTGTATATCTAACTAAAGAAACAACTATAAGTATATTTGTATGTTATTCCTTTTCTTCTAGATCCTTAGCAACTTCTTTATCCTTATTTAGACATTTATATACAGTGTACCATAAGTAAGTACTTTCTATCTTACCATATTTTAATCTTTCTTTTTCTTACCAATGTGAAAGGAACTCAATAAAGGTCATTTTATTGTTAGAGAATTAATAATAATCTTAAAATGGATATATTGTGAATAAAGAGAGTACAAGAAAAAATAACAATAACTTTAGTGCTTTTAACTTTTGAAGCAATATTTTTCATATAGTGCTTATTTATGTTTCATTTATTTTGACTTTATGGAATCAAGCAATATAAAGCGTGCTTGTTTCTCCTTACTATTTTAGCCAAACGCATGTCATTCTCAATAAAGAACTCCTTAAAATTGGTTATTCCTACGGGTATCACATCCTTGAAACCTTCTGAAATATTTTACTTTATGATCTTTTGACTCTTTCCTTTTGAATTGTCTCACCTTTGAATGTTCTTCATGATATTATAAGAGCATTCAACCATAATATGAGTGGGTGTGACCTTCCTGATTGTAAGAGCTAGAGCCATAAAGTTAAGAACAAACAACATGTTTTCTTAATAATCCTTTGAATTAGTCCCAAATAAGTTGATAGCATTAAAATTGCAGACACTTTAGTCAAATTAGTTGGCAGTTGAACAAAAATTAAGGATTGACCTTATATGCTCATATCCAACCATATTAAATTAAAATAATTGATAAGTCTCTTCTTAAGATACATAGCACAATATTAATATCAGTTTTTTGGACAGTAATATTAACTTTAAGTGGTACTCTTATTGTAATGATCAAACATTGAAAATGAAATCAAGTCAAATAACAATCTTCTTATGGGCCGATTAGTTATTCAATTGCAAAACCTTATAATTATCACATATTTATCACCATAATTGTGTAAGTTATTTGGCCAAATATTAGTCTTCCTTTGGGCTGGCTAACATTCACATGAATAAATACACAAAAATATCAAATATTTTCATAAACAACCAAAATAAGAGACGTCACTTTGGTAACATGTTATTCAATTAGCTCACTTGGAATGTAGGATATTCACAATTAGTTTGCAAGGAGACACCAAAAATATATTTTAGTTTATTTCTTAGTGTATGTACAATATTTCAAGTGCTATAAAATACTCCCAAAAGCATTTTAAGTCCATACGACACATGAAAATCTCAAAATTATAACTATGGCACGACTTGTTTTAATCATGGTTGTTATAGTCTTTTACTTTAAGTATATGGTTACATTCATGGCATTTCCTAAATAAGTATGATACACGACATCCTAAATAAATCACATAAAAAAATGTCGCGTATGAACGCCAAAATTAAATGCCATATAAAGTTATGCATTAATAATATATTAACTGTCATACTAAATAACATGTAGTAGCTATAATGTACATCTGAACTATAATATTACTATATTGTATGCTGCTGTGTCACTTTATCTTTAGTTTATAATTTGAATACTTAGTTATGGTTAATAACCATGTATTCTGACAAAATATGAAAACTGATGCTCCTTTTATTTTATGCTTACCAAAGCATGAAAGTGAAACATGTTTTCAGTAAGCATAGTTCAAACATATAAAATATAATATGTAACTATTAAACATAAATGCATCAAATAATAAAACCAAACGCCTTTTCTTATTTCAAATACAAACATGCTGCATCATTAAACTTATAGCAACTGACGCATTTACTATATTTACTGCACTTATGATAATTAATTAATTAATTTGTTGCCATAATAACAACATTTAATGCAATTATGATAAAAATAAATGCAATTGACATGTTATGTGGTCCAAAATATAAATTACTGTCATGTTAAAATTTATTTTAATAATAAAATAAACATAAACACATTAAAGGAGCATACTTTATTTCCAATTGACCAAAATTCATGAAATAACCTAAATACCGTACATAAATATCCAAATTACTTAATCAAAAGTTAAGTAAGGTAAAATAACCATAGAACCAGATTTACATTTCTTGCATAAATGGTTCTAAATTATATATATATATATATATATGTGTGTGTGTGTGTGTGTGTTTATACCATTTATAAACATTAAAAAAATGACTGTACATATCAAATCCAAAACATTCCTCACCTTAAAATTCACAGCTTATTTATAAAATATACAATAATGAACATGTGAATGCTTTAACCAATATTTTTCAAAATTTAGAGGAAGTTAGATTATTTTCCATAATTTAACGATTTCAAAATTCTATCCTATTTCATAAATAAGACATAGATCATTTAGATCTATCTATCTTTCTACACCAAAACAATTTCATAAATTACCCTTTCACTTTACAATTAAAAATTGATATAAACCAAGTCCAAAATCTTCATGATCTGAAACTTAAGAGAGATTATTACAGGACTTCTAGAAAAAAGTTCAATACAAACTTACTCATAATTAAAAAATAATTCCAATGAAATCAATGAGGGGTGGCTTTGATACCACTTGCTAGGGTTTCAACATACTTTAAGATCGATTAATTATGAACCCCTAGATCTGAATAAGTGACCAATATTGATTTAATTAAAAAAAATAGAGGAAAGTAAACGGGTTAGTGAAATCCATATCTGAATTCATAGTTGGTGTTGGAAAAGTAATTTTGGTTTGGTTTTCCATATTGACACAAACCATAGATCTTATATTATATCTGAATGTATAGTTTCCTCTTTTATAAACAGATTAAGAGAAAGAGATAAATCTAAAATATAGGAGTCGGATCTGATCTTCCAAATTGACATAAACCCTAGATCTGAATTCTTTTCATAGAAGAAATTAAGAGAGTAACAAGAGCTTATGTAATTTGGGGACCATAACCCATTATTTATAATGTTGGCATTTTCTAATTTGGCCCTTCAAAAATATAGAAGTGCCCCAATATCTACGCACTAATACCATGATAATTATACCTGTAAGCCTTTTAACTCTAATTCATAATTTGATCACTTTAATTAGGCTTTACACCAAAATAGCACGACACATTTATTTTACATCCGTGGCTCACATATTGAAATTTTCGAACATCGTCACCATTATTTACCACTAGATAAACTAAATAGCCTCAACATATTTCCACGTACATGCTCTTTATCCTAATCAGTCACTCTGCCCTCCTAATTAGTCATTCTGCCACAAAATTATCAAATCAGAACCATATAGAATCTAAGATTGATGAACAATACACTCACTCATAAGAAGTAGCCAGTGATAGAATGTTCAGCCTATCTCTTTTATGGATTAATCCTACTAATTAACCGAAATACAATGTGTTCTAGGTTTAAGTACTAATTTTAAGTAACAAACTGCACACAACCAGCAATAAAAATCAAAAAGAAGAAAAAAGAGTAAGTTAACATTAAAATAATTATAAAAAACAAATTACGTGCAAGAATCACCCACATTACCACCCGCACTGATGAACGACATAACAGCCTACACCTTCAAACCGATTCCAACACACATATTCATCAAATCTTCATAGCCAACCCAATTATACTCCCCAGGCTTCTCCCTCTCAACCAATCCCCACAACACATCCAACATTACATCCTTTACTCCTGAACTCTTCAACGCCATAAAAATCACATGCATCGCTTTCCTCCTTTTCATCCCACCTCCGTCCATCTTCACCATATCCAATGGCAGCATCACAAACACTGGCAGACCTTTACCAGTTGTGTGGGTCACTGGTTGTAAGTGACTTTCTTTCGGTTCTGTACTAATGTCCATGTTGTGTTCGTGGGTGGATCTGATCGTATGACTATCAAGTTCATGGACTAGTGGTATGTCTCAAGACAAAAGGAGAACCTTATAAGAGCTATACATCTTGAACAGACGTGACACTAGGTATAGTTGGACACATATAGATTATACCTAAACAGAGTTGAGCATCTTGAAAAATTAGGCGTCCTAGAACATTAATTGACCTTGAACACCAAGGAAGCCTGAAGTGGCATGCAACTTTGACCTTCTTGATAACCGAAAGACTATTTAAATTTTGAAGGCTTGTAAGGTCAGGGAGATTTCTGAAAGTTAGAAAGCTCTCGAGGACGAAAAACTCCTTAAAGATCCTACAACAAAATACTCCTTAAGTGGTATAGTAAATAAAGTTTGTTAAGTGCTGAGAGGTCGTATGTGGAGGAAAAGAGGAGAAGTGTTGAGCGAAGTAAAAAGGATTGCCATCACTAGTTTCAGGGAAAGAAAATAGGGTATTTGAGAGGGTAAAAAATTTGGTGAAAAAGTGGAAGCAAGAGGGAAAAAGAAATTAGGGGAAGTGGAAGAGAGCATGGGCATAAAAAAGCAAGCAAGCAATGTATTTTTTGGAGAAGCGGCGTTTTAGTTAAATTTAATATGATTTGAGAACTAATAAACTGCATTTTATATAAAAAACCGTCATTTAATGCTGTTGAAAACGAATTTTCTTATAGTGGTTAGTACTTGATGTGGACGTAGCTCCGTATTTTGATTGGGATTCTACTATTCTTAATTATCAATACAAAAGCTTAGACATATTTATGACCAAGGGAGGTCATATATTGGTTTTATCGAGTTGTTTCATGTACATTCACAAATTTAATTGTAACCCTATATCATAATGAAATAATTGTCTAAATGTGACATATTTTTATTTTTATACTAGTATTCATTCTGAAGCATATGAATGTTTATATTTTCAAAAAAATATCAAACATTCATCGTATCTAAGACATAAAGCATGTGAAAAGAAAAATAGAACTAAAATAATTGACACGCTAGCTCATCTATTCTCTAGCACATGTTACCACATTGATCACAAGATGGCAAGTCATATTAATTAAAACCCATGGAACACATCAATAACATGTGATCTAAATGAGATGGTAGTCACCCACAATCTATCCATGGAACGACTTCGTTTGGTTATGCCTCTCGAAGAATTTTAAATGTTATATTTAGAACAGAGAAGTATACAATAGTTGATGGTGTTTATAGTTATTCTAATTGATCCACCCTAACATATGTATCGAAGAATAACATAAGGTATTTATGCATAAATGTATAATGAGTTATATCAAGATGATTGCCAACAATATATATACCCAGGACAGACATGGATTGCTAAAGACATAGGTCATCTATTGGATTCTATAGTTGGAACTGAGAACATGGGTTTTTTTCTTCTTCTACTTTGAAGTCTGTTATTCAAGCCCCATCAACATGTCTTCCAAGGTGAATATATCATCTCAGTTTTATCCTTCTCTTGAGAAATCTACATGAGCTTAGGATCTTGATTGGTATTTTCATGGTGTGGAAGAGATTTTATACATATCCGTCGTTGTTCAACATACCCATAATCTCGTCCCATTAGACTATTGACAATTAATGGGAGATGAACATGGAGATGCATCATTTAGTCCTTCGAGACTCAAAGTACTTTGAAGAAGGATTGAAAGAATAAACAACACGGCTAGTGATTTGGTAAGTGATTGTTATTCTTCCCAGTTCTAATTCATAACTCTTATGTTTCTAGCTTTAGTTTACTTATTATTAAATTTTTTGTTGAATATGTAGATTTGTAGGGAACCAACTTTGAGCTTAAAAATCATGGCCGTCGGTTGATCGAAATCTCATAAAAAAAGGAAGACAATATCTCAAATGCAATTCGAAGATGAGTAGAAGAATATGACGAAGCAATGGATGACAATGACAAGGGGGTCAAAAAATAGAGCGGATGTAGATGATAGTGATGACAATGATGCTAATTATGACAACGATGACAATAATGATGGAATTTCGTGCACTAATAAAAATAGTGTTAGATTCATTCCAACTACCCCTCTTTCTCTACCCTGGGTAAGATTGTTATTTAGACCGCTCGTCACTTATGATGTTTCTTTTTTCATGAATCCAAGAAAAGTGAGTGTGAATCTGATAAAGGTGAGGATGTACATCAAGAAACAAAGTTCCTTCACGTATTTCCAAAAACGTCTGAAGATAGTGATATGCTAGTGCTAATGATGCAAGCGGAAACTGTTCATCAACAATGCACTCGATAGTTCGCTTTTGAAATAGTTCGTTTTTGAATGATTTCATAGCTACATTAGAGGAGGCTTGGCTCATTACAATGGCGGTGGCAAGGATAAGAAGGTTAAGAAGGTTCGACCATGTCAATAGTAGGAGGCAGGAGGAAATTTGAAAAGAATAGTATTTTGGTGATTTGATAATTCATTTATAAATGATAATTTATTTAAGATATAAATTGACATCTTTTCAAATTCATATTTTTGCCTACTATGGCTAATCAAGATGTGGTTTTGCTATTGCAATCGTCTCGAAATTTTCTATGTGTTAGCATAGCTTGTCAAAGTAAAACCTCGAAAAGATATCGATAAGGTGAAAAGGAATAATTCTTTCCATTTTATATGTGTAAAAATCCTTGTTGCACCTATATTGCATTATAATACCATGATGATATAAAATGATATATACAGTACATATATAAAAGTCTGGGATTAATACGGATCAATTCGACAAAGACAAATTGTTTATGATCCTAGGTACATGTCGAATACATGATCAGAACATATGTACTTATTCTCTAATTTATCTTTGCTTTCATTAGTACTTGGATTGTATGTAAGAATTATTGCTGATAATTACTTTGGTTGTTGGCTACCCACATGTATGTATATGTGCATGATACATGTGTATTAGTTCCATTTTTTGGATTGGCATATATTAAAGTTTATGCAATTTATGCATATTTACTGATACTTGGTTGAAGTGATTGTAATGCTTGGCTAGGGGATCCCAAAAAGTGCAGTGAATACATTATATATCTTTGTAAATACATGGTTTAAGCAATTTTATATAGTTTCAGTATGTCTAACTAAGGGACACCCGGAGATGCATGGAACATATTATATATTTGTTGATACACGGTTTAAGAAATTTATATATAGTTTTGGTATGGCTGACTTGGTGCTATCGGTTAGTGCATGGAATATATTATATATTTATAGACGCAAGGTTTGAGCGATTTGTATATATTCGGTATGCCTGACTTATGACTACCAATTATTACACAGGCTATAAATTTATTTATATATATATACATTTTGAAATATGAAGTTTATGTGATTCATATATATATATGTATATATATATATATGTATATATATATATGTATATATATATGTATATATATATAGTTTCGATATGCTTGATATAGGGCTACGGATTTGTGATAGAACATTAAGAAAGGTTCAATGATCCTCATAAGAATGAAGAGAATTTAGTGTCATGTATATGCATGGGAGAGTACACATGCATAGGCAGTTACATACAGCTTTGGTTTGTCTAATTAGAGGCAATCAAAGAGAAACGTTGTTAATGAATGAATCCACCACACCAAAGAGATGACACAACATGCAGACAAGACCATGGAGCAGGGGCAGGGTGAGATTGGGATGTCTTTCTAGAGCATGTCATATATTGTCCACAAAATTGGATGTTGAGATGGAACATACAATAGTCAATGCTGACTCGGAGTCAGTGGTATGAATTGACTCTAATGTATTCTTTGTGGTGGATAATGACAATTTGTTAAATAGATATTAGTTTTAGGTATCCAGATAACTTTAACTTATTATATTAACTGTATATGATTCATATGGGCTTTTTGGGTATAGAGATGCTTGGATATATAACATGGTTATATCATTGTATTTGCTTTTCATTTGGAGTTTAATTAGGGTTAGGGGATCTATAATAACATTGATCATGAAGTGTAGTATTACCCATACATTCATTTATTATGTTATCAGTAGCGTAGCCTGTAATAATATATATTGTTTTAAACAGAACCACTATTGTGTATTATCCTGACTTGGTGGTGTAGAGATAGGGCAAGACGAGGCATGATTTGAATTACATGTAGATCTTTGCTTACATTTTTTATGAATATATGTTATATATATAAAGTTCTCAGAGATAGTCCCCTCACTAAAAATCCATCTTGCCCACGTTTTCTTTATTTTCCCTTTTTGAAAAACTTTTGAATACTCTCCTCAAGTCGGGTATTTAGGGACATGTAAGCAGGATAGTTAGATCTTTGGGAGCATGGAGACCACGACTTTCAGTCATAAATTTACTATTTGATGCACTTCAGACATTTTTTGTATATGAAGCCATGTATATTATTTTACGTATCATTTAGCACTCAATTTCTATTAAGATCATGTATTTTGGTCATACTAAGTTGGTTATACTTCAACCATTAGAGTGTAGAGAAGGAAAAATAGTTGGAATCACCCCAATTTTTTTACCTCTATCTACAGCCAGAGATGCTCTTAAATCTTTGTTTCAAATATTTACCTTTTTTCTCCTTTTTAAGTAATGATTTCTTTGGCAAAAAAGGGGATCTTCAACAAATACGATTATTCTCGCATTTTCCCCATAAATAATGACCGATTAGTTAAATAAATTCGATCATGCGGTTATAATAACCAAAACCAGAAACCAACAATAGTTTGTTTTCCTTTCAATTACAATTCCATCTATAAATTCATTTTCACTTCCCATTTTCTAATCAGCATGTACTGAGGGGACACTCCCTTTTGCATTAAAGAGTGCATACATGAACAAACTGAAATAGATGAGATGAATGAAAAGATGAGGTATAAAATTAGTTAGAAGAAAACAACGAAATCAAATGAGGTCGATGATGCCTATGTGAGGGCTAGTAATGGTGCTCCTTTATTTGTGTGATTGTTTAGCTAAATCTATATTTGGTTCTCTTTGGTACTATCTTTTACTTCATTTTTTCATCTTTTGATCGAAAAATAGATGAATTATGTTCGAGTTTCTGTAGATTTTAACAATTTTCCCTTGAAGCTTGTTTGATGTAAGACGATGACCAAAAATAGATGCAGTTGATAGATTTATTGGAATGTACAAAAATTAGACTGATTGAATTAGGAATTAGTTTAAAAAAATTGAATTCGATTCTTTTTCCTTCTAAAATCATAAAGCTTTAAAGTTGGGCATCAGGATACAATCTACATTTGGTACTTTCGAAAATAAATTCTAAATCAGCTAAGTCTCATGCAATACATCTTCACCCTTCAATTTTTTTTCTCTTGACACCATTCACCACCCAAGATCATCGTTGCTATCATTATTACCATTCCCATTGTCACCACATCTTGTCACCCCCTCTCTTCATGTCAATTCTACAGCATCTCAATCATAGAATCCCAAACTACGACACCTCATCCCGTTGCTCGTACAGCCTTGCATTCCCCACCTCATTGCACCACTAGTTTGCAATTACTCTTATTATTTTCCTTCAACGATAATCCCTGACAACAAAACTTAATAGTGTATACAAAATGTTATTATATAGTATCAATCCAAAAAAATATACATCGAATGCAGAATGCTATAAGAATAGAACATTATATAATTTCACGAAAATATAAAACAGGTAAATAAGCACAAGGAAGAAGCTGCAAAAAAATTTAGTCATAGGGACAACAAGTTTTCTTTTTAGTTTCAAGGACACTTTTTAGTGTAAACTAAAAATGATAGTTACAACTATCATTCTGCGATTTACACTAAAATATGTCATTCAGTCTAAAAATCAAACTTCTTGTCTCTGAAACTAAATTTTTCTGTAACTTGTTCCTTTAGCCTAAAAACCCCAATATAAAATATGAAATTTATATTCGATACGTCAATTTCCTATGTCAATCTCATATGGAAAATAAATAACATGTAATAAAGAGTAAAATACTGCTACCTGTCGGCATTAAACCACGAAATGCTATATTTGAATTTTCAGTTCACATAATATTATATATTATGCAGCCATAAAACATTAACGTTACATAATAATAGTGTACAATACTATTTAAAACAGAATGTCCTATGATCTGTAAATGTGCATTGTAAAAAATTATTATAAATATTGAAATATTACTACAAGGCAGCATTGAAATATAAAATGGAATACTAAATTTTCAATTCACATAATGATAAAATAAAAAGCCACAAAAACATGAAATGCTACATAATAATAAATTACAATGCCATTTCAGGCTAAATGTTGAAGCGGTTTATATAAGTAGCATTACAAATATAATAGAAAGAACTTTCAGAAAAAAGTTGTATAATAATTTTTAACAAGTACTCAACCATTCAACTATAGCAAAGTTAATGAATATCTAGGATTAAGAAAATAAAAAACAAAACTCAAAATCCATAAATAAAAAATTCAATGATTATTCGCTCAACTGGTAGTGTTATGGTACTCTAAACATAGGTTCTAGAACTCATAAGTTCGATCTTTAAGACATCAAAATAAGTGCTCTATTTGAATAAAGTGTCGCATTTACTATCAAAAAAATTCACATTAAAATTTAAGCTATTATAAAATTCTAGTGGTTGAATAAAATATACAAATAACATTATGAGATGGAAATACATCTATGTAACAAAACATATATTTAATGTTGCTCTCGAATAACATTAGCGTTTGACAACTTCATTTTCGACCTCAGTTTGATACCACTCATCCACTTCGTCTAACTCTATCCAATTCTATCCAATTTAATTATTACTCCATCTCCCTTCACCATTATGCCATCATCTCCATCATCGTCTCAAAGGTTCAGCTCCATAAAAAACTAACCTAACCATCACCAACCCAATCGCCTTGTGTGGTGAAAAATGAAAGGAAGGATTTATCATTAATGGGTGAAAGTGACTTAACCCGAATGGGTATTGCCAATTTGAATACCAATACAAACTCAAAATCAACCAAGATATCACATAAAGTAATAGGAAGAAAAGAGACACAGAAGATTTAACGTGGTTTGGATTTGTATCCTACATCCACGGTGACCCTGCAACCCTTTTATTACTACCACTAATTCGAGAGACTATGCGCCAAATCAATGATTAAACAGTTACAAGATGCGAGGACGCTCTCTAATCAATCACTTAATCTAAGAATTACAGTTCAAAGCACTCAAAATAGAAAATACCCAATTTGATTTGGCTAGGGTTTCTGTAAATTTCAATTATTGAAAATCTAATCTCATTATTACGAGGATATTAAGAGGATAATTTATAGATGACCTAATAACTCTGATCATCCCATCACTTAAAAAGAATCTGCACCATCAATAGAGAAGAAATGAGCACCTAATTGACAAAACTACCCTTCAAAATTCGAGTCAGCTAAAGCCCTCAAAAGATCTCATAGCAGCAACTCAGAATTCTGGCTACGAGGGTCAGACGTCTATTCAAACTCTCAAGATCGAACTTCTATCAACAAAGACTTCTAGCAAAATTGTTTGGTTTGACAAATGCAGGAACTTAGACATCTAAATGATCAAGCCAGACATCTGAGTGTCTGATACTCTTCTACTCATGAACTCCACAAGCATTCAAACGTCTGGCTTGAGAATCATGACGTATGTTTTCCTTGTTTCTGGCGCTTCGTGTAATCTCCTCTAACGTTTTGCTGTCTTCCTCCAATCAACCTCCCGACTCATCCAATACGAAGCTGTACAAAACATCTTCAATCTAAAGTACTCATCAATACATATTTAAATCGCACAATAATGACACTCCATCTTAATTCAAATATGTATTGTCTCATCAACCATCGACAAAATAATCATAAGCGTTGTTGGTTCTTGTGCCCCATAGCACTTAAGCAACTGAAATCAAACCGATCAAGTTTGAGCAATATTCAACTTGTCCTTTAGTACTGACTTTGTCATCATATCCAAAGGATTATCTATAATACTTACCATTACCAACTTAATCTGCCTTCTTTCTTCCTCAAGTATAAGAAGAATCCTCTAGCACGAACCCTCAATTATAATAATGTACTTCGTTCGAGAACTATAAGCTCGATTCTCTACAAAACGAATCACGCTCTGATAGTTTGAAAATTTCTCTATTGTCCATCCCACTAGGCAAAGATCATCCAATAGCTGAAGTAAATACAATACCTCCTTTGTCGCTTCCATAATCGATATCAACTTGATTTCAATAGTCGATAAAGCTAATACATACTATAGCTTTGATCTCCACACAATCGAGCCTATACCAAGTGTAAAAACATAGCCTGAGACAAATTTCCATAACTCTCTATCCCTATCATAATCTAAATCACAGTATCCTTTAAGAGAGACGTCTCCATCTACTCCACCATAAAATATGCCAACTGATAAAAGTTTCACGAAGATATTTGAGTATCTGCTTCACTGTTTGCCATACCTCTATGCATAAGTTATACATATATTGATTCACAACACCCACTACATGGGCTAAATCTGGTCTTGTGTATACCATCGCATGCATGAGACTACCAATAACACTAGAATAGGGTATATTTTCCATATACCTATTGTCTTCATTCGATAAAGGAGATAAGTCTTTCATTGACTTAAAATGAGAGCCTAATGGAGTGCCAATCGGTTTAGCTTTCTCCATACCAAATCGAATGAGGGCCTTCACAATATACTACACCTAAGTGGGTCTCAACTCTCTCCACTTCCTAGCTCTGAATATCTCCAATTTCAATTTTTTATTGTTTTCACAAATCATTCATCTCAAGCTCCTTGCTAAGCTCCGCTTTCAACTCTATAATTCTGACCATATTCTTAAATGTAATCAAAGTCATCAACATATAACAAAAGATATTTCATATCTCCATCTCACCTCCTGAAATAAACATATTGGTCTTTAAATCTTTTAGAGTAACCTAGTGGAAGCATAAACTTATCAAATATCTTATACCATATTGTAGGAGACTGCTTCAGTCCATACAGAGATTTGTTAAGTTTAAAAACATAATCCGGCTTACTACCATCAGTGAACCCTACTGGTTGCTGCAAATAAATCACTTCATCCAGATCACCATGCAAGAATGTAGTTTTGACATCTAATTTCTGAAGTTCCATATCATAATAAGCAAATAACAGCAAAAGAATGCAAATGGATGTAAGCCTTACAACTGGACCAAAGATATCATGATACTCTACCCCTTTCTTCTGCATATACCCCTTTGCTACTAACCTTTCTTTGTATTTGAAATCACCATTACCACCATGTTTCATTCTATAGATCAACTTACATCTAATTGCTCTTTTGTCGGTAGGTTGAGGCACAAAATCCAAGTATGATTTTTCCGCAAAGAATCAAACTCCTCCTCCATATTAACTTATCAACTGGAATAGTCAACTAATGCAATTGCTTCTCTATAATCTCTAGGCTCATCATGGATAGAATTCAATGCGTACGTGCTCATGTCATCGAAGTCAATGTCTTTGATGCTCAATCCAACAAACTCGCCAAACCACCTAGGGTTCCTTCCCTATCTAACATACCTATTCTCTAAATAAGATCCACCTTGAGTCTAAACCTATGTACTAACATATGTATCATCCTCATCATCTATGTTGCAATAGAAAACATCATCTGTATTAAGAATATGAAGGCGACTTTCCTTGTGTTTGGCATTCTAAATCTGTCCTCACATTGTCCTCAAATAAGGATGGCTCCACCATCAACATAGCCTTCTCATCAAAAGTCAGATGCCTGTTGATAATAATCTTCCTGCTGATAGGACACCAACACCTATATCCTTTCACTCCCCTTCTATAACCTAGAAAGATAAACTTGCAAGCTCTAGGTTTCGGTTTACTGTTCCTCTCATGTACATAAGCTAGACATCGAAACAAGCTTAGAAATGAATAGCTAACACGCTCTCCGTTCAACACTTCTTCAGGGATATTCATATCTATGGTAGTAGAAGATGTGCGGTTGATAAGAAAACCCGCCATAGATAAAGCTTCTACCCAAAATCTCTTCTTCAACATAGCAGTCAATCTGAGGAAATAATTCTCTCTAATAATGTTCGATTCATTTTTTAGCAATTACATTAGACCAAGAGTCGTGAGGTGTGGTGTAATGGCTCTTAATGCCTTCAGGCTCATAGAAATCGATAGATTCTCGTGATACGAATTCACCATCATTATCGAAACGAAGAACTTTCAACTTCTTCCCCGATTGCTTCGCAATCGTAGATTCCACTTTCGAAACTAGGCGAAGGTTTCACTCTTAGGCAGTAGTAAGTGTACCCAAACATTATGAGATAAATTGTTTAAAAGGAAACAATGTACCTGGCTCCGTCCAAGGATGGGCAAAGGGAGGGTCCCAAACATCTGTATAAATATACTCAAAGACAGCCTTTTCTTTATGTTCTCCGGTAGCAAAAGAACTACTTACCAAGAACATACTCTTTACAAAAGCAAGCTTTAAATGCTAAACACCATCAACCAAAACTCGCTTTCTCAATTCATCTAAACCGCATTCTCCAATGTGTCCCATCCTCAAGTGCCACAATTTGGAAGAATATAAATTAGCAAAAGTAACAGAAGCTGATGCACCAACTACCTTATTGCCAGTTATCATCAAAAATCACTTCAACCCTATTGAAGCCTAAAAGAATATGAAAGAAAGCTTCTTGAAGAACAATTACGATAGCAAGACCTTTCGAAAGAGTTGAAGAGATGCTTCTACAAATATTAGATGAACCATGGGCTTTCGAAAGGTCGAAAAAGGAAAAAACCACCCTTTCACTTCAAATGAACTCTTCCTCTTTAGTTGATTCTGCATACACTAAAGAGGATTTGTAAGAGATAACTACATCAGTGAAAGCTACATTGTAAAAGTATCGAAGGATTACAACGCATTCGAAGGAATTGAAGTTGCTAAATTGGCGCTACAAGCATTAGATACTTCTACAATGGATGAAAATAAGGGGCTTTCTTTTACATTACCCCTTCCATATATATCAAACCCTTAGAAACGATTGGTTCCACCACTGTCTGCCTTCCACAGGAGAAGGTTCTATCAAAATTAACCTTTTCAGAAGTATGGTTTTGCAAAGACTAGCCTTTCGAATTGTTTTAACGCATGAGCTTCAGAAGATGGGCTTCCGCGTTAATCAGGGATAAGAGTTGCCCCTATACCTTCAATGGAGTCGAAGGCCTCCAAGTCTCACTCGAAAGCAACATTAGAGAGGCACCCTAGATTCAACGGCGGTGGAGGGTCATCAAGGGCACCCTTTCGACTAAGTCGAAAGGACTATTGTGAAAGGGTCTAGCCCACACACATAAATAAGATCCAATGGGTCTTGTTTGGGGATTCTAATTCATTCCTTACACACTTATTCTTTTTTTGAGCATGTAAACCCTACTTTGAAAATTGAATTGAGGATTTCACTTTATTGTAATACTTAATCCCACGTATTCATGAAAATTATCAATAAAGAAAATACATGATACTTTCTAATGCATGTAGTCTGATTCAATGCTTACGTATGGTTTCGGTTATGTAGTACACACGTCAATCCCTATCGAAAGGATTCCCTTCGAAGGAGTAAGACTCTTTCAACTCAGTTAAAAACCCCTTTTAGATCCCATTAAGTAACAACCTTAGATTGATTCAACCGATTCGAAAGTGGTTTCAAAGAGGTCGTTTACTCCTTTAATCTTCCTTTGAGGTGTTGACAAGATTTCTTGTAAACATTTTTGGCGCTAGAAGGAGGGCTTGAACCTTCGATTTGGTTGAATTCCCAACCTTACTTTCCGCTGTCCTTATTCCAATCTAAGCTAACCTTAGACCATACATGACGATGCTCAATAAAATCAAAAATTCCAAGCAAGGATCTTTAGAAGCACACTTCGTTAGACTCTCTCATGAAACTGTCGAATATCCTAAGCTATATAAAGAACAAGTGTTAAGATTGGAGGTTTTAAGAATCATGGAAAAGAACAAAGTTGAATCTTATGATCCGGACAATAAGAGCTTGAACCAATTTTACATTGGCTTACAACCATCTTTGCTTTAGGAAAAGCCAGAAGTAGGGGTGATAACTTGTTTGAGCAAATGAGGAATATTATTCAATTTTATACTAAAGGCACTATCTTTGGAGAAGGAATGATGACAGTTACTATATATTTGCTCGAAAATGGCATTAGGTAACAGGTGGACTATTATCTCCATATGTGCTTCGAAAGATTTTAAAAAGGAATTTGGTCATTGATGGTGAAGCTCCGGAATCGAGCAACAAAATATCTAAAAGTCAGCCTCAAAAGATAGGCTTCGAATCAAGACTTCCTAAGGAATGCGACTTGACTACATCAATCGAGAACATCTACTTACTAACAAGGGAGGAACTCAATTACTGGACATCCAAAAAGAAAAATCTCGTTTACTAAAGAAATCTGGGAGGACTTTACTGCCATTTTCATATAATGAACAGAAACAAAACCAATCAATGCAGTGCTCATGAATGGATGATCATTAACTTTTCAGACAAGAAAACATCAATATATTTATAAAGTATTCCTATACGAATTCACTAAAAACTCAGATGAGAATTTATAAACTTCTATTATTCATATAATGTTTTGTAAACTTTCCTTCTTATTACTAGGGGTGGATTTTTAGAATTCTATTATTCTAAGATGAAAATTCCCGGACTACTTTCATAATTTAATATAAATTCATGGTCTTCCACTATTTTCAGAAGATGATTTCTGGTCTTTGTTTAACAATACCTGGGTTTAGGTTTTAGTTCTTCTAGTAATTTCTAGACTTCATTTATTAATGCCCGAATCTGAGTTTCAAGTCTTATGTTATGATGGATCTCTGGTCTTCTATTAACTTTCAGATGATAATTTCTAGGCCTCTCTTACTAATATCCGAATTTTTATCTTGGGTCTCCTACAATAACTTCTGCACTACACTTATCAACTCCCGGATTTGGTTTTCTGGTCTCCTATTATTTCAAGGTAAGGGTTGCTAGACCTCTATTATTTGTCCCCAAATGAGGATTCTAGTCTTCTATGCATTATTTTCAGATGATAATTTCAAGACTTTTGTTGTTAAAAGATTGTACTTGGTCATCTATTAGCTGTTTCCAATAGATGATTTCTAGACTTTGACTATTAATGAATTTGGATTTCTGGCCCACTATTATTAATTCCATAATTAAATTTCTGGTCTTCTATTAACATTACCAAAGACGTTTCTCTGGTCTTCCCTCTCATCATTACTAAAGTTGGATCTCAGGACTTCTTTTATTGTTAGACAAGAACTACCAGTTTTTAATCATTCCCAACTGTGGGTTTCTTATCACTTATTATCTTCATATGATGATCTATTAATTTTCCTTATTCCCAGATTGGATTTTCGGAATCCTATTATCAGGAAATCTAACATTATCTCCAATAATATGGACAAACTACCGAACATATTCTTGCACAAATTTCAAATTAATGATAAGAAAGTGTTATCTATTTTGTACTTTGCAGGAAGATAAGATTGATAAGGAGGACTAAATGATTCAACAAGCAAAAAAGAGAATCATAGTCAAAGTATCAAGAAGCAAATTTAGAAATGACTGTATAAGTACATATGAGGGCTACAATCCAGGTGATATTTATATAATTTACGTAACCTACAAAATTACTTACAAGTATATTATACAATACAAGTGTGTTCCTCAAAGTTTTGGTACAACCTAATTTAAATTCTCAAAAGTTAAAGGATCAACAATGTGGCGTATTATTAAACAAATAATTTCTTTGAGTCTCTTTTCCTTCTTTCTAATTTTATCAGCATCATCGATAGACTTGATATGAGTCTTCAGAGCATGATTGAAAGTGTTGTTAGCACCTTTAAGGGTCTTGTTTTTCCTTTCTAAATCGGCAATATGCTTTTGAAGAAGAAATCTTTCATGTTCAAGTTTTTGAATTTTGGCTGCGTGCTCATTGATATACCGTGAGTATCTTTCTTTCTGTTGATTGTCAAAGTATGTCATCATTTCAAATTTGACTTTTTTGTACCATTCGCCACCACTTTTTCAACTAAACCCAGAGGAGGGTTTGTCATAGTGAGGAATTTTTAAATAGCTAAGGAAGAAGATGTTGTCGATTTCCTAACAGATGGAGTGATTGGAGAAACCGGTAAATTGATATTTGGAATATCACCTCCCATGATAAATTCCACAGATTTACACTGGGCTTGACTATCTTTTAGTTATTTCCAAATCACTTACCTATTGGAAAAGGTGAGGCATCTCATGATCAACGTCAATCGAAGGATTTGATTTACTTTTATGTTTCAATTGAGAAACCATTTCAACTTTCTTAATGATATCTACTGCGAGATTAGTGATCTGATCGTTAAGGTCTCTGGTTATCGCCTTTTGAAGCAAAAATCATACGCCATTCTAGTGCTTGAGTATTGCCTTGGAGTCTGGTAGACAAAGGATCTTAAGATAAGCTCCTCTTTTCAAGATCCGCAATCAATCTATCTCTAAGATTTGTGAAACGATATAAGGGGTCTAATGAGAGTGATGCCCCCGCTAACTATATATCCTATTCAAGCAGACAAAAAACAAAATAATACCCAAAGAATTATTTTTTTGATTGCAACATTAGGGGTTACAACTTAAGAGAAATAAAACAATGGGTACAACATCATTGTTATAATCAAGTACTTTCTTTGCCCAATTACACTTAGTGTCTAAAAATAACATTTTTAACTTTATCTAAAGAGTTAGCTGAAAGCGTAATCATCGATTCAAAATGTCATTTAATCCTTTTGGGGTAGCAGTTGGAGGACAATTACTATAATCCCATTCGCCGGCTGGAGAACTAACAAGACTATAAATTAATTTTGTATGATATGTCCGAATTACAAGTAAAGTTAGGGATGTCACATATAAAGCTTTTTTTAAATCTTTATGGAAACAATATATGGCCGATCCCGAGGATTTCAAGAGCGAGTCCTTTTCTAAGTAATCTTTTCTTAGTTTGACATATTTTCCTAGGTAATCCCCAATAATAGGGTTTCATGAGAGATATTTACTCTGTAATAACGTAATACAAATAAAACTAAGTATAAAAAACTAATACAGAAAGTCCATAGATCAATATAATTACATGATTATAAAAAAATTCTGGTTCATACAAGATTGATTTTTTAAATAACTCAAAAATGAATTTATCCTTATAATATTTAAGTTCTACTGGAGGCAATGTGCGAGTAATTGAGTTGACCTATGGGAAGTTCCAACAACCCTCGGATGGAGATCAAACCCGTATTCGTCTAAGTATCTCTTATGTAGGTATCTAAATAGGCCTCCACTAAAATCACCTAAGTATGAGAAATCTATAATTGGATGCCTGCAATAAGCTTTACACAAAAATTCTACCAAAATATCTCTATCTTCGATTAACATCCAAAAGAGCGTCATTAATTCTTTGTTCTCCTCCAAAAGCTTGTCATAACCAAGAGGTGCCATTTTCGTTCGAGGGTCCACTTCTTGTTCCTTAAAAGATGCTAATACTATAGTGCTTTTATTATGCTTATAATACTTATCAGAGAGTGCATTGTGTTCTTTTAGTTATATAATAACTCCTTATGTAGGTCATTTATTTCCATATGTTTCCTTTTGAGTTTTGCCTTATAAAGTTGTGTGGTTTTCTTCCTTATCTGAAATAGTAAGATATTAGCTAGTGTTATCTTAGAAGTGAGAGGCATTTTGATAACTAATTCCATACCGAAGAAACTGATATCGAAGTCTGTAAGGTCTGCATCTTCCCGTTTTTCTCTCCAGCATTAAAATCAGCATCTTTTCTTTGGGATCAGAGGAGTCAGGGCATTTAGTCTGACCCACTTCGCAGGCGGTTGGATTAGGGTTAACTTTTTTAAAGGTCTAGAAGTATCACCGTCATCCCCTCTAAGAGAATAATCATGATCCCCATCATTGCCGCCAGTACCCTAACCTTTATCGTTGTCATTAAGGTTGTCATCGTCATTATATCATCGTTGTCATCTTCATCAAATGACGACTTCATCACCCTCTTCGTCTTCCCCCTCATCTGAGCCATAATCCTCTTCTACAAGAGGGACTTTAGAAGATAGGACCTACGAGGCATCAATTTCCTCTCTGTCAGGAACCTCAATCTCTTGCTGCATTTCCTCAATTTAAGCCATAAATCTTTTGACTAGCGCAGGGTCAGGAGAAGAAAATCTTAAATTCGGGTATTTTTCTATGTCATCGGAATATGCTAACATGAGTGCATCTTCATAAGAATTTAAGATAATATCATTTAGAGGAGTGCTTATAAATTGATATACTTTTGCTTAGCCTTAGAAATAGTTTTGACAACCTTGGATAAAGATTCCTTTTTCTTCTCTTATTCTTTTTTTCTTCTTAAGAGAAACATGTCTAGCATTAAACCTGGCTTTTTCATCCTCTAACTCTTTCAAAGTCATTTTCAAAACAAAAACTTCATCAGCTAAGATCTGTTTAGCCTTCATCTCATCATAAATTATAGATCTTGACTAAGCAAGAGAAGCACCCAACCTTTCTTGTTCCCTTATTGTGTTATCTTTGGCAGTAGACATGATTATGATTTGATTTTTGAAATTCAAGACTTCGTCCTGAGCCTTGATGTCTCAGTAGAAGATTTGGAAACAATTTCCTAATGAGAGTACCAGCTTTTGGTGATCTAAAAATAAAAGTAAGATATAAGTCAAGATTCAGTATTATACAGTAATAAGAAATCCAAACGGTATAGAATATACCAGAAGTTGTTGTTCGATAAGAGATCGATAATGGCTTAATGGATCCGGTACAGAGGAGGGTGGCTGAATGGCAGAAAATGATGATAAGTGCATAATCGACTGCATAACATTCTAAAAATCAATGGAAGGCACTATTGACGAAGGTCTTAAGGGATTCAAATCCCGGGAAGGAGTTGAAGTGTCAAGATCTTTCTTAGTTTGATCAATATATTGGGGGAATCAGATACAACAACACGAGACATAAATCCATCCTTCGAGGGAACCATTTTATCCTAATCAGCATTTGTAGAAGGTAAGTTATCCATAAAAGAAGTGGGATCATGGTTAGGACCCTTTAAAGCCTTACCTACACCAACAAATTTACCTATTTCTAGGGAAAGAAAAGACTAGATATCGGTAATGTTTGCTTTCTTGGGAGTACAACCTGCGGCTGTCACTCCGCTTAATTTCCTTTCGCAATCATTCAAGACCAAGAAATGGCTTTTGTCAAAGCAAGAGCATCAAATTTCGAAGATGGAGGGGGTGGATAACTTGTAGTTAATTCAGTTGGAGGAGCAGCTGTTAAAACCAAAAAGCGTAGTTTAGCAAAATAATCCAAGGAATAATACAAGGACAAGTTACAAATGATACACTTAAGTTTACCTAGTAGATCAAGAAAAATTAGAGATAAATATGAAAAAAATTGGGTCATCTAAGGCTAAGAAGCATTTTCTTTTTGAAGTATGTTGGGTGGGAGGAGGCTATCCAAGAATCCTATGGCCTTTTGGTATGAGGGAATGTGTGACATCCCTTATCTTGAAGCCCAAAGCTAAGCGCTACAAATGTTGCAATCATTTATTGTATTAACTTTTGGCGACAAAATATGGTAGTGTTAGTGGCATCCATAATAATAGATGCATGTGAATATGAAAGAAAATCATAGATTCAAAAAACAACTTTTCCGATTACATTTGACAAAACATGTTTCATATCCAATTACATAATCCCAATCGTTTCCTAGGTTCAGATCAAATATAATTATTACATAAATACGCCAAGACGACATATGAAGATGCCCCCTTGGTTGATCAAAGCACTAAATAGTCATAACAGACTTAATACAACACAAAGGAAATAAAACAAAATATCTCCTAAACATAGCTAACATCCTCCTTCTCGTCTCCGGAAACTTTATTCATCCACCTACTAAAGCATGTAAACTTTAACACTCAACCTACTCAAATCAATTTTGGGCACCCGAGAGTTTAAGGGGGAAAAACATAAACTTCGATTCAGAGACAAAGCCTGGTGTGAATAATATTATACATCTCAGTTATTTGATATTAAGTGAGACCAAGCCTCTTAGCGGAACGTGTTTCCGCTCACTAATATCCTTTTAAAAACATATCTTTTGCAAATCAAAATCCTACAACCAAACTGGTTAAAACGATAATATCAATGTCATGTAAGCATACAAATCAGGTAATAAATGGACTATCTGTCCGAACATTGTTTTTTGTTTGGCTAGCTATTAACCTTCGACTGACTCGGGCCTACCAGACAAAATAAAAATAATAATCTAACTTATGTTAGATACTCCTCTTCTGGATGGCCTGTCCCTAACTTACTTCTCCCAGGGTCAATTGATCCTAATGGTTTTGCAGGCTCAACAATAACTTATCTCTACTCTATATATTCCATTCTATGTGTAACATCATTTTAGTCTTACCTGTGACAAAGCCCTATACACTAGAATTTTGGACTTATTTAAGATAAGTTCTACTAGCTAAAGTATAGGGCATGACCTCATACCAGTCTCATCTGGTATTCTAATATCCGAGTCATTTTACTTGCGGTCATTTACCTTTAAAATTTTCCTTGAAAAGATTTCTTTCAAATTGATTTAACCTTTTAAATCATACTTAAATAATCAAAGTATACTCTATGCTTTACTCTAATCACTTTGCCACGTTATATATATACTTCGCAAAAAACATTGTTGATGAAAATATTCAACACCTTTAAAAGTACCCCTTTCGAAACCAATGAAAGTACCCCTTTCGAAACCATTAAAAGTACCCCTTTCGGTAAAAGTGAACTACTTTACTTTATAACTTAGGCCGAAGGCCAAAACATGCCTTTTGAAACCATTTACACTAAACCTTTCGAAAGCATCAAAATCATCTCTTTAGAAAGCTTTATAAACCATAGAGATCCTTCTTTCAAAACATTTTAAACATGCCGTTCGAAACCATTGGAAACCTTCCATTTAAAACCTTTTCGAAAACATTGGGAACCACCCCTTCGAAACTTTTATCTTAATCTTTTCAAAAGCACTAAGTTCTTTACATAAACCAAAACTTTCGAAAGCATTTAGGTTCAAGTAAAACTTGCGGAACAATCTTTCGAAACCATTTAAAAACCATTCCTTTTGAAACGATTCGGATTTAACTTTCAATAGCGCAAAGGGTCATAAAACAACTTAGTCAAAAACACTCTTTCGAAAGCAATTTCCTAAGTAAAGAAGTGGATTGTGTCAAAGCCAATCCCTTTAAAATCATTAGAGAAGCAGCTTAGATATTAAAGCGAACGCACCTCTTAGAAGGGATTGCTTCAAAAGGTTAAAGGCGGCAGCGGGGGGTTTACCTATTCGATAGCTTCTTTATAAAACAAATGGCGCAACCTCTTTCGAAACTATCCTATAAAATCATTTAACCAAACCAAAATCTATCTAAGTCGAAAGCATTCTTTTCGAAAGCAAAGAAAATACATTTCCTTTTAAAAGCAAAGCAAAGTTTCGACCCCTTTGGAACCCCTTGTTTCTACTGTATACCTTTCGCCTATGGCAAATTCACTACATATCAAGTCTTTGATACCATGTGCAATGGCTTCGATGGAGATTAAATTTCTCGCCTTGATTTTTCCGAAATTGTTAATTATTCCTATCTAAATTTTGTTCCATTATAGCATTTCTATCATGAGTTCAACCTAACTGGATACGTTGATTTTAGACCCCGTACAGATTTAAAATGGATCAACGAACTTATTATCACCGAGATAAATAGCTTAATTAAATGATAACTAAATAATTAATAATACAATTAACTTTATAAATTTATTTAACAAAGATAGTGATACCTTCTCTCTAATTTCATGACCCAGAACGCACGTGACAACCTACCCATGCCGACCATCACCTATTAAATGCCCAGCCTCAACTCAATACCTTGGAACTGCCGCTCGACATCCCCAGGTCTCACAAATCACCTAAGCATTCGCGACCTCCTTCCCCATGCTCCACGATTCCAGTTGCCATCGCGTCCCTCAAATAGAACCACGATCGAAACTTTAGGTCGCCTCGATTTCAATCGCTTGCGCGCCTAGCTCCCTCTTTTCCGCCATTGGTTACAGGCATGTTCAACTCGGGTAGTGATGGACATGCGCGAACGAAGTGATTTCGATTTAAGGTGCACATTTTTTCTGAGAACGAAGTGATTTCGATTTTCATCCTTTTCTAAGAGAAGAGGAAAGAAGGCATCGTTTATAAAGGAAACTGGGATTTTCGATTTGCTCTTTTTTTCACTTTCGTGCTTTTGATCTAAAAATACGAGGGGAGAAGACGTGATTTAAACGTAAAGGGGACTTGAGTACGATGTTGGTCGACTTAGACTTGACTTTGAAAGTACCTAGTTGAAATGTAGGTGCCGAAAATGGCGAAGCAAGAAAAACATGGTGAAACTGATTTTCAACTTTAAAAAGTAATTCCTTTTCATATAACCCGTCAACATATGATTGGTTGCTTATTTCTTTTCTCGATTCTTTTCTAAAAGTGCTACCGAAAGTCAAGAAGTAAATAATTTAAAATGTATACAAAATGCTCCTTCTCCTTTTATAAATATATGAAACATTTAAGTTCCATACCTTAAATAATGTTATATACTTATTAAATCACTTAGAAAATTCTATAAAAATTCCCATAAATCACTTTTAATATGTTTCCTAACATATTAATTTCTGACCCAAAAACAATATAATTTAGCTGTAATTAAATTTAAACTTGATTAGCCATTTTCCTCACTAGAAAATTAATAATAAATCCACATTAATTTAGAAAATTATGAAATTTTAAATCTAAGTATTCATGAAAATTATCGGTAAAGAAAATACATGATACTTCCGGATGCATGTAGTCTGATTCACTGCTTACGTATGGTTTTGGTTATGCAGTACACATATCAATGCCTATCGAAAGGATTCCCTTCGAAGGACTAGAACTCTTTTGACTCAGTTAAAATCCCTTTTAGATCTCATTAAGTCATAACAATAGATTATTTCAACCGATTCGAAAGTGGTTTAGAAGAGGACGTTCACTCCTCTAATCTTGCTTTGGGGTTTGACAAGATTTCTTGTTGACACTGCCCTTCAATAAATAAAGATTTCTTGCCTTCACGCCTTTCATCACAATCGTGAAACCCTTTAATACCTTCATTTTCTCTCCCTCAACTACAACCTTCAATCTAGGCCTACTCATAGCCCAATAGAAATCAAACTCCTATGATCAGGTACATGTCTAACATGAGTAATAGTACAAATAACACCATCAAACATTCACAACATTGCACTACCAACACCAACATACCACAAGAAGCATCATTTCCTATCCTCCATCAATCTCACGATATGTAGAGAAACAGTTCCTATCGGTTGTGATATGATAGGATGTGCTAGAATCAATAAGATATAAGTTTCTCTTTCCAAAAAAGCCATAAGGTGTAAACACATCGGTATCACTCTCTGTATCGAATTTCTCTGCTGTAGTCATTAAAGTTTGCTTTGGGTCTTTTCTTCATCCTTTGAGCTTGGGAGATTATGTTATAAATGACTTGGTTCCGTACAATAATGGCAAGTCAGTCACTTAGGCCCCCTAAACTGAGATCTTGAATTATTTCGACCTACACCGTTCTTTGATTGCTTTGGCTTCTACCTCTCTGAATGGATAAGCCTTCTGAACCACTATCTAAACTAGTGCTCCCCAATCTTCCTATCAACCCTTGTTATGAAGACCATCATGTACGTCAGATTGACCAATCTTACTACGACCATATATCATGAAATTAACAAAAGTAGTATACCCCTTAGGCAATGAACAAAAAAGAATCACTGTTTGAGCCTCATCGGTAGTATCAACATCTACTACCTTTAGGTTTATAATCAAAGTGGTCAAAGCATCAACATACTCCATAATCCTTTGCCTTTTGTTTTGAAATTTTTTATCTAAAACTTCATTTGAAAGACTCAACTGAATTGTTATAAGAGCTTCACCTTTCACCTCTTCAAAAACAGTCGCTTCAATGTCCTTCAATTTAATAGGCATAGAAATAATCTTAAAATTCTTCTATTTCTTCAACACTGCCTCCATCTTCATCTTACAAGTTTCAAAATCTCCCTTTCTGTCAAAACGTACAACATCATAATTGACAGCAAATCTATCAAAAGAGTTCTTAGAATTAGTCATTAATGTTCAAATAGAATAATAACATTAGCTCCAGCACCAGATGTCTGTTTGTCTATTCTGGCACTTCATCAATTTCTCTCCTCCAATTCTTTTGCTCTTTTCCTTCAATCGACCTCATGACTCATCTCATACGAAGTCCTGCACAAAATCTTCAATCAAAAGCACTCATAGGCACACATTTAAATTGCATAACAATAAATATCCCAACTAATACTATTGCACAAGAAAACACCATACAACCACTATATCATCATTAGTGCCCGTTGCGAACACTGATCCCACCTACCACGTCAAGATAAAAAACTATAATTTTAACACTAAATACAATGGGTTGTGAAAAAAAATATGGTTATTTGTTAATTTCGGGAATACTTAGTCCATAGGAATAATACAGAAACTTGACATGTTTTAAATTTAAAATATCTCAATGTTCGTCCTGCAAACAATTGCTAGTTTCTTAAGAGAATAAAATACTTTCGTCCAGCTTTATTTTGACTGTATTCTTCTTCTTTTGTTTGTACTTCACAAGTAATTTATTTTTTAAAATATACTTTTCTTTAAACCTTTCATCTTCTTTTGAAACTCCGAGTTGGATTTTATTTTCCTAACTTGCTAAACTAAAGATCTTAAAAACTCATATTTTCTAAAATATTAACCAGAATGCTCACTTGGAATCTTATTTTAATCCTGTGTTTATATTGCATAATCAAATAATGTGTTCTTTCATTGTCACAACCCAATTTTTCGATGCACGAAAAATTGAACCATGAGGGTTAAAGAAGAAAAGGTAGAAGAAGAAAATAGAAAACAACATCAGAATCTAGCCATCGCAGCGAAAATAAATATAATAGATAACAACTGATTTTTAAACAAAGGAAAAATATATCTGTTTTATACATACATCATCAGAATATATCATCAGAGTTCAATGACATCAATAACATAAAATCTGGACAGTCATATAAACTTATCCTCAAAACTGAATACACAGCAGAATAATAATCAAGTTCGAAAGTACGTATCGCCATCCAGCTCGTCTCCTGAGCTACACAGCATCCTTTCCTGTATTCTATAACACTCGGTCTGACTAAGCATTATAGTTAAATAACACCAGAGTCAGTCTGGAAAACCAGCGCGAGAAATCACACTCAATTTGATTGTTAAAGTTCCAAAAATCCTTTGAAAATCAAAAGCATCTCGTAATACCACGCCACAAATAAACATGTCGGATTTTTACCTTACGATAGCCAAAACATTTATTATAAAATCGTCTGATATTATCATAGGGTCTATTTACAAATACTTATTAAAATAGTTGAAATTATTACATTCATTAAATTCCAGTTACTAGCCAAAGTCATGGGTATTACAAACAAAACCGTAAAAGGCGCGTAGGGAGAATGGATTTTCAACTAATGACTAGGCACAGGGGTACCACCTATCACAGTGCGTGGCCTGGATTACCGTACCGAGGATTACTCCCAATCCCCTGCAACACAAGACCGGGACTACCCCTTACTGGATAATCCTGAGTAAGAGCACGCATGGTTGGGATCAGCAACCGCACAACTAAGAAAAATAAAAAGGACATCTAGACAGTGATGATCCCACCCTAATGGGCGCAGCCCACCAAGCCTTGCTGCATAACCCATGATTTTCAGTCATTCCCGGTTGATGAGGCTTGAGGCTAAGCGTTACCTTTTAGAACGTTTCACTTAGAATGCTCATCGCCCACCTGACGATGTTTTGAAAGCATTCATCCATACAAGTCCATCCCGGGTTTGAACGGAACCGAAGGCACTACTCCTACTACGTCCATTTTGGAATCACCTCAGGACTAGTAGCGACTAGCCCTTGCACTTCACTGCTCCATCTTCGACTCCGAACTCATTTTCCCACGAAAATGTACAAACCGGATCGAAGTGGTTTTCGAGAAATAAATCCCGATCCCGGTCTATTCGAAACGTTCAGCGCATTGGCCAATATTGATAGTCGGTTATTTAACCATCAATTAACATTCACAAACAACCATCCAATATAAATAATTTCACTAAATTATTTGTTAATCCCAAAATATCTTTGCAAGATATATTTCCACTTTTCAACCCCTTTGTAAACAATTTCAAACCATTTTCTTTCACGTAATAAATTCCCTAAATATTTTCGATTCCCACTGAAATCACCAAGTACAAACACTTTTAGATTTTAAAATAATTTAAATCACCATATTATAAAATATACTTTAACATTTAAATTTAGAAAAAAAACTACTTTAATACTTAACAAAAATAATACTTTACGAATATTCAAAATAAGGTTACTATATAAAATATAAAAATAGATTTTCTCCTTTAAACAAAATACCAAATCATCTTTAAATAATTATTACGATAATAGATTTTGAAAAATACTTACATTAGAATTTAAACATTCAGAAATAATAAATTTTCTAAAACATACTTTTTAAAACAACTTAAAACTTTTAACTTATACATTTAAATTTGTTTTGAAAACGTACTTGGCTATCCAAGGAAATAAGCTTTTCTTTCACATCTTTTAAAAATAAACCACTATTTATTGTTAAATAAATTTACTCATTCCCTTAATAAATTCTCACCGTGAATTTATCCTTCCAAATATCCACTGATATATTACTTCTTTTATAAACCCAGTTTATAAATTCCAAAGTCCCACTTCTCTTTAAAGTTCCAACTTCAACCACTTAAATCAATTTTCAAATTTATTTCCAATTTACTCCATTTTGAAATAAATTCCTTTACTTACTCATTTTTTTCAAAACCCATTAACTTCAGATTTATTTCTTTATTTCGATTTTAAATCTTTTAACTGAAACATACCAATTTCAGATTTTCCAAATTTCTCCTTTATTCTTTTAAATAAATTTTAAACCTTGAATTTTAAAGTAAATTCTTTCATTCCTTTGCATAACATCACTTAAGTTCTAAAATTCATTATTTTTCCCTTTTTATTCAAATCCCCTTTCCCATACTTGGAATTTATATATTAGAATTTTAAAATCACTTTTATTCTTTCCCAATTCATTCTTAAATTTATTTAAATTCTCTATAATTATTTCACTTAAAAATTCCCTCTTTTATTTTCTTGCAAAAATCCAATGCTATATATTTTGATAACTCAGTGTATCGAAATATATATTCAAGCAAACCATAGCATTCAATATTCCCATCATCAATATAGTTCATCATAGAATATCCAATATTCATAACACAGAATATTAAACAAACTAATTTTGAGGAATCCAGTTGGATCCCTCCAACCTATTTCCCTGCATCCACATATGTTAGCACAATACCAATTCCACTTCGAGGTGGAATATCCCGGTATATGGGATTAATAAAATATCATCCTCTATTAAGCGACGCATAGGGTCACATCCGCTATATAATGTGGCAAATCAGTCACTCCAATATATACTATATACTATTATATAATATAGCACATCAAATCAATTCAATCATTCAACCAATTATTTAAATTTAACCATTTAAATTTAAATAGAAATCCAGATGAGTGAGATTAACTCACCTTTGGTTTTTTTTCATGCAACCCATTTCGAATCAGGCCTGCTTCTTTTCAGATTCTGACCTTGCATAACAATTATATAATTTTATAAATATTTAAACTAATTGAATAATTAATTACCATTTAATGAATTTAATTAGAACTAATGATTTAATTTAAAACTAATTATTTAATTAACTGATTATTTAACTTAAAGTAATAATTCCCTTTTTAAAAAAAATCTATTGGTGGCTATAATAAATTAAATAAGTTAACTGAATAAACTAAATTTCCTTTTATAAATTTAAAAATAATTAAATGAGTTAATTACTAAATTAATCATCATAATAATTTTTTTTAAATAAACTATTAAACAAAAACTGGATATAGGTATTTGTATACTTTATTGCCCATTTAGAAACTACATATAAAATTTTCTATTAAACCATTTAAAATAGGTATGTGTGTGCGTATACATATATTTAAAATAGGTATATATATATATCTCCTTTACTGTAAGTAAATGAAAACAGGACTTTCTTTACAGTAATTTTTTTTAATACATATATTTGTAAGATTAAACAAATCTGGATTTTTAAATTCCTATATATATGAATACATTCTCTCTATTTTCTTTCCAAACTATACATATATATATATATATATATATATATATATATATATATATATATATATATATATATAATTGGACTAAATTTCGAAAATAATGTGATAGATAATCACCTCACTGAATCGAACCCTTCTCTCCTACGAAGTTCCCAGACTTTGGCCTTGCCTCAAGCTTCGATCGCGACTCCCCTGCAACT
Source organism: Allium cepa (assembly GCA_030765085.1). Lineage (NCBI taxonomy): Eukaryota > Viridiplantae > Streptophyta > Magnoliopsida > Asparagales > Amaryllidaceae > Allium > Allium cepa. The sequence goes on from CM060937.1 coordinate 476,240,157, forward strand.
GCCTCTTGGCCTGCACCTTTTCCTTAAGCAAGGATTACGCAAGCTCCACTTCACGAGAATCGCGTGAGAACAACACGAACTCCAAATTCGAAGCCCGAGAATGCTGCTTCACAGCCGATCTCCCAACCATGATGTCATCGAGCGAAACCATCATGTCGCGAACTTCGTGGCACCGCGCTATTGCTTGGGTAGGTATCGATTTGGGTTAAATTATCAATTATGAAATTCGATTTTGAAGAAGATAAGGAAGCCATTTTTTTCTCTCGAAATTGCTTCGAACGATTTGAAATTGATTTTCGAACGAAGGGGATTCGCTTCGCTTTGATTTAATTTCCATTTGGCATATTTCGATATAAAGAAATGAGCAGAGGAGAAAATGAACTCTTGATACTCTATGAAGGGGAAGGGGTATGTGAGTTATAACTGGGAATGGTGTCGTATATGGCAAGCTATAGCGATTTGCAGAGGAGACCAAAAAGTTTTGATGTTCATAGAAAGTAGGCTGCTGTTGAAAAAAGTTTGACCAGTCCAACAATATATTTTATAATTTCAAATTTAAATTCAAATGCAACTTAAAATTTCAAACTCCTATCGAGCCGTGTCGCTAGGCATTTATAATGTTATACCTCTATTACGAACACAATGGAAAAGATTTCGAGTCCTAATTCAATTGTATGGAGAAGATAGCGTTTGGGCCCAATCATTATATTAAATTTCGATTTAATTATCAGCGCGTTTACTTATCGGACGACTAAATAATCACTCCAAACACTACGAAAATTGAAATCCGATAATAATACAATATTACGGATCTAATGAAACTAATTTCATCAAATTCCGAGACTGTGCCTCGGAAGGCTATTTTTAAATTCAATTTAAACGATATATTATTAAAATTGAACAAATCACCTTTTAATTAAATTTTAACCATTCTATTATCTTCAGTATCATCATTATAAATTTTATAAGTCTTCAAGTTATTTTTAACAGGTTTAAAACTGAAAATTCAACAATTTTCCCAATTTCTAATTTATTAAATTCAATAATTTAATTGTCGAATAAGCAGTGATATTTGAAAATCATATTAAAAGAAACTATCAAATATTTAAAATCAATTAAATATTCTAATTTCAAATATTCAAATTTTCCACGTCGTCACATTCCTCCCCCTTTAAAAGAATTTCGTTCTCGAAGTTACCGGTTAAGAAGAATGATCCAATACCCATTTACTATTTGCTCAATCATTCAAATTTCAATTTAAAACCAAAATTTGATTTATCAAAATTTTCTCAAAATTTTTCTAACTCCCTAGATATCCGAAATTTTTTGCCAACGTCTACTTTGCGCAGCGAACTCGGCGCAACTACTAAATGCCTCTACGGTCTTCCAAATTCCAAAAGAAAACAAAAGGCCAATTGGCAGATCAAAAACACAATCAAATTTCGTACATAAATTTAGACGCATACCTTTTTGTGGAGCAATTCAAATTTATCTCCTGAAATCAAAACAAATTTTCCTTTTCCTTTATAATACTTGTATATCCTACTTAGCAATAATATCCAATCATAACATTCGAAATCATTTTATTGACTCCTTTACAAAATTTCAATATTTGTTCATCCAAGCCTGTACAATGTATCTATATCATTCGTATGCAATACCGAGTCCGATCACTTACTCGATCACACAATTTCATTTCCGAACTAGTATCATCCACCCGACTTCCTAGTGCGGACTCAGATCTGGTTTCTTGATCAGAAGCCGTCATTCTCCTTGCATAGTCATAACTATGATAGAGAATTTCCAAAATCAATCAAAATCTATATCCAGGGTTTGCCGTCGAAAATCGAGTGAAAAAAACTAACTCGGGTCGATGTAACTATCTTGAAATTTTATGCTCGAATCTACATCAAATTGCTATGCAAATAAAATAATATATGTACATCTTACGTATTTATCTCAATTGACTATCAACTATATCAATTATCTTTTATTCACATTCATTTGATTTATATTTCCACATCAACGCTTATCATTTCACATTTTTTTTTATTAAATCTTCACTCAAATGCTTATTTAATATTATTTTTTTCCCGACCCCATATTATTTAAGAATTTCACCGTTTCTTCTTAAGTTCAATATAGGTATTTTATACGCTTCTTATATTTATTTTCATTTCACCACTTTAGTTTATATCTACTTCTACTCAAATTGGTTCTTCAATTTCCATATGAATTCAATTTATCCTCAACTCTGAATATTGAATTTTAACTTCCATTTATAACTGATTCATATTATTATTTTAAATTAGTTTCATCCATTAATTTATTTCAATTTCCAATTTGAAATCGTATTGTCGCTAAAAAAAAATTTCAAACTTTTTTCTAACTACCAAAATTTTCTAATTTTTTTGGCGGAGTCTCCTTTGTACAGAGGAGCTTTTGCAATTTGACAAGAGATATAAATATATATACATCGACCCATACGGTCGGAAAAACAAAAACAGTTCATATTTCATATTTTTATTGCGTAGGCGTACCTTTATTTAGCATTTTTAAGAAAGCGGCTAATTATTTAGCAATTAGCGCGTCCAAAATCAGGCCAAACGGCTTTCCTGTACCTGTACTTACTTAATTTAAGCATGTAAGTGTCAAAATCATGTAATTTAACAATATTTAACATATTTAGCTAGCAAACATACAAGTTTCTATAAGCAATGCAGGTTAATCAATATTTATAAGCAACTTACAGAGTTCCGACATTAATTTTAATTGTTTACAACCAATTCGTATACAACTTCATTCAATTTAAATGGTTTGCAACTCAATTGCTTACATTCAATTCATTTTTAATCCAAACAACTCACATATATTTCAATTGATTCCAAAAATCAATTTTATTTACCTCTACAATTCATAGAATTCTTTATTTACTTCCGTTTAAGTCGAACAACTAATTTATTCTATTCAATTTGACGATATTCACTTAATAGAATATCCATTTTAGTTTTTATCCACATCCAATTGATTCCAACTCATTTTATATTTAATTCCATCCCATTTCTAGTTTACACGCCGACCATACATTTTAAAATCATTTCATTGAGCTTGACAACATTCGATTCTTATATTAATAACCACTTTTCAAATTAATTTAACCCAAACTTTTATTTAATGACCTTTCATTCTTACTCGAAGCCAAGCTTCTATTATTTTTAACTTAAGTTAATTTACTTCAATTTATTCCAATTTCAAAACTTAAGCTCACTTTATCTGCAAATAAATTTTCTTTTTCACTTTAACTTGATATTTCAATCAAATGTCATTTCAATCTACAAATTTATTTGATTGGTTCTTTTGTTTCGTTCATTAAAAATTTTGATTTCCAAATTCAGTTCATTTACTTACAATTATAAATTCATTTGTTCATTCACTAATTTATTTTCAACCAATAAATTTTGTTTCATTAACTTATTCCATTTAGCCTATTTAGATTTATTTCCTCAGCATTCACTTTTTATTTAACTTCTGTTTGCTCACTTCTTTTAACTCACGTAAATTAATTGGCATAAATTCTAACTTATTTCAATTTTCTTACTTACTTCAAATTTTAACCCTTCTCCAAGTTAAATTTTTTATTCTAAAAAAATTTTCAAAAATTTTCCTAACTTATTTATTATTCCATAACCATTTTTAATAAGATCCCAGAGTTTCGAACAATTGCTTAAACATACCAAAACATTTCAAACCAACTCCAGAGTTTAATTCATTACTACACTGTTCCAAATTCAATTTTGAAAAAATATATATATAAATATAAAATAAACTATTCCTCTGCATTTTCAAAATCAAACCAAATTTCGCAAACGAACGTTAATCCAAAACACCCAGGTAGCAATCCCTTTTTTATGGAAACTCGAAAATGAACACCGATGATGTCGCGATCATCACCGAAATTCATTTTCCAGCGACCGAAAAGAGTTCAACGATTTTATCTTTCTAAAATCCCTTCAAATGTTTTCAAATCCAAATCTCACCAGACTTCATATCCAATTCAAAAATAACTCTGAAATACTACCACCATTACTTCTCCAAAACTTTTGAAAACCATTTCAAAATTCAAAGGAATTTAAATTCCTAAAAAATTTCAAATCCCAAATTCTTTCAGAATCATTTTCAATATTTCTCTGGAATTCTATTTCAAAATTATAAATCACATATATAATTCACATTTACAAAACCCATTTATATTATTAATTTAGTCCTTAATCTTTGATTATAATTCTAATTTCTTATTCAATTCTCATACAACAATGATAATAATTTAATATTATCATGCTAATAACCAAGCATTCATATATAACTATAATAATTTATGAAAAATTTATTTCCTTTATATACAAAAATAATTTGGGTAAAATTATTTTATTTACCCTATTTGAAAACCATATTTTGTCGGTTTGTCTTGTTTAAGAGTTCATAAATCAATGTGGCGTCCCACATATCGGCCAGAATCCATAAGCATTCAACCGATAAGTCAACACTATATAAAAATAATTTTATATTCACTAACAAATACACGCTCATATTATTAATACACTCAAACTCATTTTAGAGTACTACGAACTCTATTTAATGAGTAATCCCCACCAGAGCCAAGGTTCTCGCTTAACCTTCAGCTCTGATACTACAGTGTCACAACCCAACTTTTCGATGCCCGAAAAATCGAACCACGAGGGTTAAAGAAGAAGAGGTAGAAGACGAAAATAGAAAACAACATCAGAATCTAACCATTGCAGCGGAAATAAATATAGTAGATAACAACTGATTTTTACACAAAAGAAAAATATTTTTGTTCTATACATACATCACGAGAATACATCATCAGAGTTCAATGATATCATAACATAAAATCTGGACAGTCATATAAACTTATCCTCGAAAAATGAATACACGGAGGAATAATAATCAAGTTCGGAAGTACGTATCGCCATCTAGCTTGTCTCCTGAGCTACACAGCATCCTTTCCTGTATTCTATAATACTCGGTCTGACTGAGCATTATAGTTAAATAACACCAGAGTCAGTCTGGAAAACCAGCGTGAGAAATCACACTCAATTTGATTGTTAAAGTTCCAAAAATCCTTTGAAAATCAAAAGCATCTCGTAAGACCACGCCACAAATAAACATGTCGGGTTTTTACCTTACGATAGCCAAAACATTTATTATAAAATCCTCTAATATTATCATAGGGTCTATTTACAAATACTTATTGAAATAGCCGAAATTGTGACATTCAATAAATTCCAGTTACTAGCCACAGTCGTGGGTAATACAAACAAAACCGTAAAAGGCATGTAGGGAGAATGGATTTTCAACTAGTGACTAGGCACAGGGGTACCATCTGTCACAGTACGCGGCCTAGATCACCGTACCGAGGATTACTCCCAATCCCCTGCAACACAAGACCGTGATTGCCCCTTGCTGGATAATCCCGAGTAAGATCACCCCATGGTTGGGATCAGCAACCGCACCACTAAGCCGAATAAAAGGGACATCTAGACAGGGATGACCTCACCCTAATGGGCGCTACCCACCTAGCCGTGCTGCGTAACTCCTAATTTTCAGTCATTCTCGGTTGTTGAGGCTTGAGGCTAAGCGTTACCTTTTAGAACGTTTCACTTAGAATGCTCATCGCCCATCTGACGATGTTCTGAAAGCATTCATCCATACAAGTCCGTCCCGGGTTCGAACGGAACCGAAGACACTACTCCTATTACATCCATTTCGGAATCACCCCAGGAATAGTAGCGTCTAGCCCTTGCACTTCACCGCTCCATTTTCGACTCTAAACTCGTTTTCCCACGAAACGTACAAACCAGATCGAAGTGGTTTTCGAGAGATAAATCTCGATCTCGGTCTCTTCGAAACGATCAGCGCATTGGCCAATATTGATAGTCAGTTATTTAAATATCAATTAACATTCACAAACAACCATCTAATATAAATAATCTCACCAAATTATTTATTAATCTCAAAATATCTTTGTAAGATATATTTCCACTTTTCAACCCCTTTGAAAACAGTTTCAAACCATTTTCTTTCACAGAATAAATTCCCCAAGTATTTTCGATTCCCACTAAAATCACCAAGTACAAACACTTTTAGATTTTAAAATAATTTAAATCACTATATTACAAAATATACTTTAACATTTAAATTTTGATAAAAACTACTTCAATACTTTATTAAAAATAATACGTTAGGGAAAATAAGGTTACTTTATAAAATATAAAACTAGATTTTCTCCTTTAAACAAAATATCAAATCATCTTTAAATAATTATTACAATAATATATTTTGAAAAATACTTACTTTAGAATTTAAACATTCAGAAATAATAAATTTTCTATAACATACATTTAAAACAACTTAAAACTTTTAACTTATACCTTTAAATTTGTTTTGAAAACATACTTGGCTATCCAGGGAAATAAGCTTTTCTTTCACATCTTTTAAAAATAAATCACTATTTATTTTTAAATAAATTTACTCATTCCCTTAATAAATTCTCACCGTGAATTTATCCTTTCAAATATCCACTGGTATATTACTTCACTTTTATAAACCCAGCTTATACATTCCAGAGTCCCGCTTCTCTTTTAGAGTTCCAACTTCAACCACTTAAATCAATTTTCAAATTTATTTCCAATTTACTCCATTTTGAAATAAATTCCTTTACTTTCTCATTTTTTTGAAAATCCATTAACTTCAGATTTATTTCTTCGTTTTGATTTTAAATCTTTCAACTGAAACATACCAATTTCAGATTTTTCAAATTTCTCCTTCATATTTTAAATAAATTTTAATCCTTGAATTTTAAAGTAAATTCTTTCATTCCTTTGAATAACATCACTTAAGTTGTAAAATTCATTATTTTTCCCTTTATATTCAAATCCTCTTTTCCATACTTGGAATTTATTTATTAGAATTTTAAAATCACTTTTATTCTTTCCCAATTCATTCTTATATTTATTTAAATTCTCTATCATTATTTCACTTAAAAATTCTCTCTTTTATTTTCTTTCAAAAACCCAATTCTATATATTTTGATAACTCAGCGTACCGAAATATATATTCAAGCAAACCATACCATTCAATATTCCAATTATCAATATAGTTCATCACAGAATATCCAATATTCATAACACAGAATATTAAACAATCTAAATAATTTTGAGGAATCCAGTTGGATCCCTCCAACCTGTTTCCCTTCATCCATAGATGTTAGCACAATACCAATTCCACTTTGAAGTGGAATATCGTGGTATATGGGATTAATAAAATATCATCCGCTATTATGCGGCGCATAGGGTCTCATCTGCTATATAATACGGGAAATCAATCACTCCAATATATACTATATACTACTACATAATATAGCACATCAAATCAATTCAATCATTCGACCAAGTGTTTAAATTTAACCATTTAAATTTAAATAGAAATCTAGATGAGTGAGATTAACTCACCTTTGATTTTTTTTTCATGCAACCCATTTCTAATCAGGCCTGCTTCTTTTAAGATTTTGACCTTGCATAACAATTATATAATTTTATAAATATTTGAATCAATTGAACAATTAATTACCATTTAATGAATTTAATTAGAACTAATGATTTAATTTAAAACTAATTATTTAATTAACTGATTATTTAATTTAAACTAATAATTCCCCCCTCACTTTTTTAAAATCTACTAGTGACTGTAATAAATTAAATAAGTTAATTGAATAAAATAATTTCTCTTTTATAAATCTAAAAATAATTAAATGATTTAATACTAAAATGATCATCATAATAAATTTTTTTTAAATAAACTAGTAAACTAAAAATGGATATAGGTATATATGTACTTTATTTCCCATTTAGAAACTACATAATAAATTTTCTGTTAAACCGTTTAAAATAGGTATATGTGTGTATATATATATATTTATATTTATATCTCCTTTCCTGTAAGTAAACGAAAATAGGACTTTCTTAACAGTCAATTTTTTTAATACATATATTTGTAAAATAAAACAAATCTTGATTTTTAAATTCCTATATATATGAGTACATTCTTTCGGTATTTTTTTCAAACTATATATACATATATATAGTTAGACTAAATTTTGAAAATAATATGATAGATAATCACCTCACCGAATCGATCCCTTCTCTCCCACGAAGTTCCCAGACTTTGGCCTTGCCCTCAAGCTTCGATCGCGACTCCCCTACAACTGCCTCTTCGCCAACACCTTTTCCTTAAGCGAGGATCGCACGAGGTCCAATTCACGAGAATCGCATGAGAACAACACGAACCCAAATTCGAAGCCTTAGAATGCTGGTTCACAGCCGATCTACCCACCACGATGTCGTCGAGCGAAACCATCATGTCGCGAGCTTCGTGACATCGCGCTATTGCTTGGGTCGGTATCGATTTGGTTTATATTCTCAATTATGAAATTTGATTTTGAAGAAGATAAGGAAGACATTTTTCTCTCTCGAGATTGCTTCGAACAGTTTGAAATTGAATTTCGAACGAAAGGGATTCGATTCCCTTTGGTTTAATTTCCATTCGACATATCTCGATTTAAAGAAATAAGCAAAGGAGAAAATGAACTCCTGACACTCTATGAAGGGGAAGGGGTATGTGAGTTATAACTGGGAATGGTGTCGTATAGGGTAAGCTATAGCGATTTGCAGAGGATAACAAAAAGTTTTGATGTTTATAGAAAGTAGGCTGCTGTTGAAAAAAAAGTTTGACCAGTCCAACAATATATTTTATAATTTCAAATTTAAATTCAAATGCAATTTAAAATTTCAAACTCCTATCGAGGTGTGCTGCTAGACGTTTATAATGTTATACCTCTATTACGAACACAATGGAAAAGGTTTCGAGTCCTAATTCGATCGTATGGAGAAGATAGCGTTTGGGCCCAGTCATTATATTAAATTTCGATTTAATTATCAGCATGTTTACTTATCGTATGGCTAAATGATCACTCCAAACACTACGTAAATTGAAATCCAATAATAATACACTATTACGGATCTAATGAAACTAATTTCGTCAAATTCCGAGACTGTGCTTCGGAAGGCTATTTTTAAATTCAATTTAAACGATATATTATTAAAACTGAACAAATCACCTTTAAATTAAATTTTAACCATTCTATTATCTTCAGTATCATCATTATAAACTTTATAAGTCTTCAAATTATTTTTAACAGGTTTAAAACTGAAAATTCAACAATTTTCCCAATTTCCAATTTATTAAATTCAATAATTTAATTGCCAAATAAACAGTGATATTTGAAATTCATATTAAAACTAACTATCAAATATTTAACATCAATTATATATTCTAATTTCAAATATTCAAATTTTCCAGGTCGTCACATGCATACTTTTGGAAAATTGTAATTTGGTGACTATTATCAACCATAGAATATATTTGATTTCGAATTTTGAATGGTTATACGTGTAAGATTCTGAAATAAGATATATGTGAAAATGTAAACAAATAAAAAATATCGACAAATACCATATTTGCTTTTGAAATAAGTTTAGGCATATAATTTAATCATCAGCAAAGGAAATATTATATTTCCTTCTCTACATAGTAACCTTTTCAAATCTAAAAAAATTCCACTTTTCTTATCCACTTTATTTCCCTTCCGTAATGAATAACCTTTATTGAATTCTCGATTCCTATTATCCTTCTAGTTAAGCATATCCCATGGACATGATATTATTTGGAATGTTTTATTGTTGGAATTTTTACTGAGATTAAATTTAGACTAAATACTAATATTCATGTGGATTATGAAGTTTTGTTGAATTGTGTTATTAACACAGAGAATTGAATGCATTACTCATTAGCTTTTGTATTAGCCAAGAGATTCCTGCTTATTTTACATATATACATTTAACTATTTTCCTTGATGTTAGAAACATTATAGATATCGATTGTAAATGCTTGTGAAATTCACTGGCAATAATTATTTAGTAATTAGTGTATAAAACTATTAATGGTAAGATAGAGATCTTTAAATTATTTTTATTCGCATGTCCACGGATAAGAGTAAATAATACGGCTAATATGTATTGGTTAATATCATATTACAATAACTATTCAAAAAGTTGGGCGTGTTCTGGGAAGAATAATTACATCGCATTGGTGGATAATTATTATATTAGAATTATTAATGAATTAAAAGTTAAATTTGTTAATGAATGTTTTTAGGATTAGTTAAGATAAATAGTCCCATTTTTGAGATGAACTATTTATTTTGATACGAGTAATAATAAGAGTGAATTAGAGAAAGGAAAAAACTTTGAAAAAAAATTAGGCTGAAGGACATGAAGTTTTATTTTTAGGCTGAAGCACAAATGCTAGTTATAATATCATTATATTCAACTTTTACACTGTACAAAATGCTGATTATATCTAACATTATATTCAGTTTTACACTATACAAAATGCTAGTTACAGCTAGCATTGTCCTTCAGTATAAAAAGCAAACTTGTCAGCCTATTTTTTTTAAGTTTGTCATTATGCCTATTTTCCTGTACTAATATATGTTTTAAGAGATTATTGTTGTTGTTGATAAATTTTAATATTGCAACTTTGAGATTTCATATAGATTATCAATATTTTGAGGTAGACAATTATAATATATTCATGAGATTTGAATTAATTATTAACATGGCATATCAGGGTTTTGAGAGGTTGTTTTATTTTTCTTAGAGGCAAATTATAACATTATGTTTCTAACAAGTTTGATTGAATGTATATGATTATCATGAGGCATATAATAATAATAAGTAGTTTTTATTATTACTTATGCGATGCTGGAAAGGAGTTTTTATGGTATTCCAAAGTGAATTATCATTACTTTTAAAACTAAGTGGTAATAAAATGGTTTATCATAAAAGATTAAAAGTGAACTAATTAGAATACTTAGATTGGTCATTATTAGGATATTGTAACAGCCCGCAAATCCGTATCACTTGAGTCAACACTATTCTAAAACAATCAACCCAAGTTGTACAGAAATACGAACCATTTGGGTTAAAGAAGAAGAGGTAGAAGAAGAAAATAGAAAACAACAACAGAATCTAACCGTCACAGCGGAATAAAATATAATAGATAATAAATAATCTTTACTCAACATCAAATATTTCTGTTTATATATTACATCATCAGAGTACATCAATCACTGCTCAATATCAATATCATACAATGGATTCACAACAACTCAACACAGCGGAATATATATAAAACATGTACGAATGTACGTATCATCATCCAGCTCGTCTCCTGAGCTCCACAACATCATATCCTATATCCTATAATACTCGGTCTGACCCGAGCATTACAGTTAAATAACACCCGAGTCAGTCTGGAATACCAGCGTGAGAAAATCACACCCAATTGATTATTACAGTTTCAAAAAATCCTTTGAAAACAAAAGCATCTCGTAAGACCACGCCACAAATAAATATGTCGAGTTTTTACCTTACGATAGCTAAAACAATTTTTATAGAAATCCTCTGATATTATAATAGGGTCTATATACAAATACTTATAAAATAGCTGAAATTGTTACATCTATTAAATTCCAGCTACTAGCCACAGAGTGGGTAATACAAACAAAACTCGTACAAGGCTCGTAGGAAGAATGGATTTCCAACTAATGACTAAGCACTGGGGTACCACCTGTCATAGTACGGGGCCTAGATCACCGTACCGAGGAGTACGCCCGCTCCCCTGCAACACAAGACTGGGACTACCCCTTACTGGATAATCCCGAGTGAGATCACCCCGCAGTTGGGATCAACAACCGCCCACTAAGCCGAAATAAAAGGGACATCTAGACAGGGATGACCTTACCCTGCTTGGGTGCTACCCACCTAGTCTTGCTGCATAACCCCTAATTTTCAGTCATTCCCATTTGATGAGGCTTGTGGCTAAGCATTACCTTTAAGAACATATCCCTTAGAATGCCCATCGTCAACCTGACGAGGTTTCGCAAGCATTCATCCATACAAGTCCGTCCCGGGTCCGAACGGAACCGAAGGCACTACTCCTACTAAATCCATTTTGAAAATATCCTCAGGATTAGTAGCGACTAGCCCTTGCACTTCACTGCTCTATCTTCGAATCCAAACTCGTTTCCCATGAAACATACAAACCAGATCGAAGTGGTTTTCGAGAAATAAATCTCGATCCCGGTCTCTTCGAAACGATCAACGCATTTGTCCAATATTGATAGCCGGTGATTTAACTATCAATTAATGTTCATAAACATCCATCAAACAATAAATAATTTCCTAAATTATTTATTTATCTCAAAAATATCTTCACAAGATATATTTTTACTTTTCAAATTCCTTTGAAAACAGTTTTCACAACTACCTGCCTTTCTCAGAATAAATTCCAAGTATTTCTATTTCCACTGGAATCACCAAGCATAAAACTTTAGATTTTTAAAATAATTTAAAACACTTCACTTTTAAAAATATACTTTAAAACATTTTTATTAAAATTTCTTTAATAATTTGTTAAAAACACATACTATATGAATATTTGAAAATAAGGTTACTTAATAAAATATAAAAATAGATTCCTACCTTTAAAAACAAAATACTAAGTTACTTCTTAATAATTACTACTAAAATAGATTAAAAGAAAATATTTACTTTAGACTTTAAATGTTAGAAATAACAAATTTTACAAAACTTGCTTTCTTTAAAAACAACTTAATTTATATTTAAAAATTTACCTTTAAAAACATGTTCTTGACTATCCAGAGAAAATTCCAACTTCAATCACTTAAATTAATTTCCCTAAATTGATTTCCAATTTCCCCAAATTGATTTCCAATTTATTTTATTTGAAATATATTCTTTTACTTATCAGTTCGTTTTCAAATTCAGTAGTTATGGATTTTATTATTATCTTTTCCAATTTCTTCTTTGCTCTTTCAATAATTCAAATCTTAAATTCTAAATAAATGTTTGTTCTTTTTAATTGATAATACTGCATTTTAAAATTCATTAACTTTCTGCTTATTCAAATTTTCCTTTCTATTCTCAGGATTCATTTATTAAAATTTTAAAGTCACTTTATTTCTTTCCCAGGTCATTCTTAAATTTATTCTATAATTATTTTACTTACAATTTCACTTCTTTTATTTTCATTTAAAAAATCAAATTTATATTTTTGGTAATTCATTTTACCCAATTATGTCAACCAAGCCATAACTTCAATACTTCCATATAATTCATCATAGAATATCAAATAATCAGAATAGAGAATATTAAATAATTTAAATAAAAGTTGAGGGGTCCAGTTGGATCCCTCCAACCTGTTTTCCCTGCATCCACAGACGTTAGCATCACATAATATGCCAAATTCAAATTATACTATACTATATCGCATCAATCAACTCAACCATACAATCAATTATTTAAATTTAATCATTTAAATTTTTAAATGCAGCTGAGTGAGATTAACTCACCTTTGACTCTTAAATTTGCACGTCCATTTCAATATTGTCGGATTCTCTGATGTTTAACCTTGTATAAATATTTTGCAGTTTATTAATATTTGGACTAACCGATCAATTAATTCCTAATACTAGGGTTTTAACTATTAATTTTGGTTATAAATTAATTTTCCTGTGAATAAATATTTGAACTGATTGAGAAATCACTTACCATTTTGAAAATAAACTAGTAAGTGTATAATATGTATATTTATTTCTGGACACATACAGGCTCACAAAAGTAATCTATATTCTCATTTTCTCTTTTTCCTGAGCTTATCTACATATATATTTCCTGCTTAATAAACTAATCAACTAAAAATTTGGTTTAAATTAATTCTCCTGAAATAAAATATTTTTAATTAATAAAAATTTAGTAAGTCTACCAAATAAATTAATCCCCCTGTTACATTATTATTAATACAAAACTAAACTAATAAGTCTAGTTTAAACACATTAGATGATTTGTTAATATTTGGAGAGTTTGAACAATTATTTTCCTTTAATAAGTTCCTTTTTAGTAGATAAACAATCTAAAATAAGTTAATTAAACAAAAAATTTTCCTCAAACCCATTATTAAAACAAACCTAGCAGATATTTAAAATATGTATATTTACTTTACCTTATTTTTTTTAAAATCTGCCTAGATATGTATATATAAATTCATTTTAATTAAACAAAATTTAAATTATACCTTACTGCTCGAACCTCTGCTCCCTCCTAGCTACCCACGCACGCAAACCCCGATGTCGAAACCCTAACTCATCACCAGAAAATCCAAGAACAACTTCGAATGTCCCTTTCAAGCTTGCACGACCTCGCCCTAGCGTCGATGACTACCTTCACAGTCGCGCATCCCCTCAAGTGTCGCAGCCTCCTCGTGCCGCTGCCCAGATCGAGGTCGCGATTTGAAGTCGCATGAAGATGCCGATGCCGCATCGCCGAGTCGAACTCCCCTCGCGTGCGCGAGCGCTCCACTCATTCGTTGTTCCCTCAATTTGATTTCGAAAACCCCTCATTTGATTTGCGGCCGCCATTAATTTCGAGAAGGCTTCGGCCGATTATTTTTTTTCTTTCTTCTTTTTTTTCTTCTGGTGTTTGATTTGGTTTTTGATTTAGGAAGGGAATTCGGTTCATTATTAAAGACAGAGGGGTTTTGCGTGTTGTAGTAAAAAGAAGGAACACTGGTACGAAAAGAAGTCCGCTGTTCAGGAATAAAGGGTGGTTGAGTTGATTTTTTTTATATATTATTAAATTTTAAAATATCTCGTTACACACAACGCGAAATCTCGAAACCTGGATTAGACATGCCGACAGCCGATTATAAGGTTTTACTCGTATTCCGAACACGATGGAACGCGTTTCAGAACCTAATTCGATCGTATGCACGAGTTACAGAAGAAACGATCAGTTTTAAATTAAACCGATTAGAATAGTATCTAAACGTTTTAAGCTGCCAGAGTCCAACGACAACTCCGATCACTACGAAAATTAAAATCCGATAATAATATACTATTACGGATTCAATGGTTTCGTCGAATTTCGAGACTGTGCCTCGAAAGGCTATTTTTAAATTCAATTCAAACGATAAAATTCCAAAACCGAACAAACCACTTCCAAATGCACTTTTAACTCTTTTACTATCTTCAATATCATCAATATAAATTTTATAAGCCTTCAAATTATTTTTAACCGGCTTAAAAGTCTAGATTCAACATTTCACCCAACTTCAAATTATTTAATTCAATAATTTAGTCCTCAAATAAATTATGATATTTGTAATACAAGTTAAAATTACTCCTTTGAATATTTTCAATCAATTAAATATTTCAATTTTAAATGCTCGAAAATTCCGGGTCGTCACAGATACCATTTGTTATCTAATATATTATTGATATTTAGTATTGATGGTTTTTAAAGATTATTTTTGTGGGATATTTATTGAAATTATATACTAAATTGTTGTTGGATTCATTTTAGGTACTTTTGTTATATCCTTAGTTGGTTTTGTATGCGATTTGAGTGTATAAAATTCGTATAGTCTATGTAGGTATTTTTTTGATGGTTGTGTTTCTATTTCAGTATAATTAGTATACATATAATAGACTTTGACGATTGTATTGATATACCATGTAATTTGTATGCGTATGACATTATTTGATGCTTGTGTTACTAAATAGGATTCATTAGTGTTGGAATTGATGGGTAAGAACAATAAAGAGAAAGTGATGTGAGTTGTGACACGGATAAGGCCACTGCTTTTGAAGCAAAATTTGGCACGATTATGATGTAATCGATAAATGTCGTCCACTCCTCAAGGTTAACACAACAACCCTACAAACTTGTGCACTTAAGGATGAAGGATTTGATTATTTGTAGAAGTCAACGTCCAATAGTTTTAAGTATCCTTTGAAAGATATATTTACTTTTTAAGGAAACTGTAAAGAGAGGAGATGAAGAGAATTTAATTTTCTGTAGATTTTATAATTCTTTCTTAAAGATGAGAGATATGGGAGAATGAATAAAACAAATTGTTCCCTCTCTCTCTTAATCACAATAAGTTACATTCCATAAAATGTTTTCTCATTAATAAAGATATAAAAGTCAGCTAATGAAATGATTTTGGTTTTTATTGTAATTATCCAACATTCCCTTACTAATTAAAACAAAGATCAAAGAAGATGAATGAAAATAACCTAGGTATGAAGAAAATTTCATACGTATATACCAATTTCTTTCAATTGAATTGATACATAAGAAGTGAGTTCAAAACTTAATCCAAATAGTGAATTTCTTCTTGAACTGTAAAGATTTGGTTTAAAATCTCATAACACATACTATATTTTCAATTCTACAAACTCCATAATACATATGCGCTTTTAATGGTCATGTACCTACCTTGCAAACTCATGGGTCCTCTAGCGAGCTCAAGTCTCTCACAGAAGACAGCCCACCTTCACACCTATGTAGGTGAGTCCATCAAGTGCTCCACTCTAGCACCACCACTAATGGCTATGGACTTATTAAGAACAAAAGGCTCAACCTCACACAAAAATAAAAAATAATGCATCAGGTGCATCTCAAAAGCACCATCAAAACGGTTATGAATTATATATGAGTAATGAGGTATTGCCTCAAATAAATTAATAAAATTTATCGAGTGTGTCCCAAAATCACCACCTATTCTGATTATGGATTTGAAAAGAGAAAAAAAATACTTAAAGGAAGATAAATTAATATGTCCATCAAGTGTGCCTTAAAAGCACCACCAAAACCGGCTATAGAGTATACAAAAGCAAAGAGGCTCTAACTTAACAAATAGTAGAACCCATCAAGTGCGTCTCAAAAGCACCACCAAAATATTTATGGATTTGAAAAGAGCAGATATGCTCAAACTAAGACAAATTAGCATGTCCATCAAGTGTGTCTCAAAAGAATCACCAAAACTGGCTATGAAATATATAAAAGCAAAGCATCTCTAACTTAACAAGTAGTAAACTCCATCAGGAGCATCCCAAAAGCACCATCAAACTAGTTATGGAATATATAAAAGCAAAGAATATCAAACTCATAACAAATAATAGAATCCATCAAGTGCATGTCAAAAGAACCACCAAAAACTAAGTATGGATTATATAAAAGCAAAGAAGCTCATAATCATGTCAAATAGAAAAATCCATCAAATGCATCTCAAAAGCACCACCAAAATTGGACATATATTAAGAAAATAAGCTTAAAATCATATCACATAGAAAAATGTATTAAAAGCACCATCAAACTTGTTTATGAATTATATAAAGCAAAGATGCATAAAATCATATCTAATAGAAAAATCCATCAAGTGTGTTTTAAAAGTACCATTAGAAATTGGTTATGAATTATGTAAAAGCAATCAAACTCATAAACACAAAAATAGGAAGAAAAAGAGTGAAAATGTTGCATTGTCTAATCATTGATGGGTATTTGTCGCATTTTCTCTTTTAGGCTCGAGGTCCATTTCTTGATTCAAGGAATAAGTTTTGTGAAAATAATTTATAAGGGGATCTATCAACTTCTCTTTTATCTCATTCATTTTGATGTGATCACTCCATGATTATAAAAATTGCTATAAGGTTGCTAGGCAGTAAGCATGGATTATGGATTAATCATCTAGATGAGGATTAATCGAGTTTTAATTTGAGCCAAACATTTTTAATAAACTTATGCATTTTGAATAAAATTGTAGTATTTTGTTCAATATTAATTGATCCACAATGAGATATCATGGATTTGGATGGGTTTGGAAGCAACCGTGGAGAAAATCACTTGATACAAACATTTTGATGCTTATAAGAGGTATTAAGCATAAATTAGTATATAGATGGTGCCTATATACATGTTTACATGCTCAGGTAATGCACTAAGTCTCATCTAGGCGGATAGGCAAAAACAAAGGTGTTAATGTTATCCTAACGTATTTAAAATAGAGGATCACTCCTTTCACAAATTTATTAATTATTTTAGGTTTCAAACAGATATTTATTCCCTCTCCATTATGCGCCCTTGCAGAAATTACAATTCTCATCACTAGGTTATGAGTGTATCTGCCAACATCATAATTAATGACATAATTACTAGTTCAAGAGAAACATAATTTTCCTATGATTTTAGCATATTAACTAGGTCTCTTATTCTTCTCAAGTTGTATACCAGGATTGCAGAGAGGTTGCACATGCATCATACAAAAACAATCAAGCAATTTCATCAAGTAATTCACTAGTACAAATAATGCGTATTACTTTGCCTCATTTGAATCGGTTGAAGTAAAAATTGATGCAAATAGAGCTATTTGCATCAGCTCTGTCTTAATAACCGGTGCAGTTGGTACGTGGAAAGAAATAGGTAATAAAAAAATCAAATTTGCATCAGTTGTCACCAACAACCGAAGAAAATACGTCGATGCAAATAGTTTTAGTCGCATCAGTTTTAAAGTCAACCGATGCAACTACGTTACTTTGCATCCAAGATAATTATTTTCGCATCGGTTCACTAGCGAAGGTAATGCAATTTCAAATTATTTAGGTTATCAAACCACTTTCGTTGCTCACCTATTAATTCCCACCATTCCATTTTTTCCGCCGTTTATTTTCCCATCCTTTCCCTCAAATATTTCGCCTGCTTCAAAACAAAAAACCCTAAAATTGATTGTCACCATATGCTATTTCACCGATTAGATTTGGCCTTCCAAATCACCGTTAAGCGATCTACTTTGAGTTTGCTGTGGAGACTGCTGTAGAGTTGAAAATTCTTATGGAGAAGTGGAAGTATTTGCTTGCTGGATTGATTTTTCAGGTATAAAATGAATATATTATTGCGATGTTTTGAATAATGAATGATTGTAAGCTAGCGAGCACCGGAAATTTGATGCTTGTAAACTTTGAAAGCAACTTGCATTTGCAATTTCCTAGATACAAATTTCGAATTAAAATTCAAATCGAAGAATGAAATTGCAATTAGCAAATTAAAAGCAGCTTTCGAAACCGCGATTGGGGCGACTTGATGATTTGGGGGCGAGGTCTGTCTGTCTATATGATGGTTGACTCAGGCGATGGAGTTAAGGTTGGAGGTTGGTCTATCTATATGAGGTCGGTCTGTCTATATGATGGTTGATTCAGGCGACTTGAGCAACACAGCCACCTCGTCGTCTAAATCAACGCAGATCTTGCTACCGAACTCTGACGTCTACCATAAACTCATCTCCCTACTGTTGTAAGCTTTCTTAATGTCATGGTATAAATTCAAAATTTGATTTTGAAATTCGGCTCATTTAAACTTGAACAATTTATAGTTTGAAAGTTGAAATTTTATATCTAAAATAGTTAATGATATTGAAAATAGTTTTTTGATAGTTGAAAGTGTTTTAGATAATTTCTCTAATTTTTGTTTGCTGTTTAATACATTCCCTAGTTAACGGATTGTTTCCTTTCTGACTTTCGATAAACAGGAGTTTTTGATAATAACAACTGAATTGGTGCAGATTAATTTACATAGGTTTCTTAATATAGTTTTACTTAGCTGCTTAGACTGCACCTTTGCTTATAAGTTGCCACGAAAGAAGCCTTCCCTATTTTTCGTTGTCGAACAGTAGTAAGTCAGTTAATTTTTTTAACGCGGTTGATTGAGCTTGTACGCCATTGCTTGTATATTATCTATCGATATCCATTATGTGCATTAGGGAACCTTATCATTTTTTTTAAAACACAGTAATCATATTAGCAATGGCATTACCATCTGATTTTGATTTTTGGAACTTTATGCGTATAAGTTTATAGTACTTTGTTATAAAGTCTGACTCTGGTAATGAATATACAGTTCAGTGAAAACATGAAATAGAAGAACTTTGAAAGATGTCAAAATAAAAATATTAGTTACATTCATAAGTGGCTAGCACCCATTCTTCCATTATATAATATATATGTTCGAGCTTAATGCAGCTGATAAGGTTTCATTTTATAGAGTGCATCACAGTGTTTTGACAAATTCAGTTAATTATATATTAGATTGTTATACATCTTAAATATACATATGGTGTATGTTGGCTACTACTTCGTACTATAAAACTTGAGATTGGTAACTTTTATGTATTCATTAAAGTAATCATACTCTACTTCTCTTGTCGAACATTTTCCCTAAGATTTTGTTTAAAATATAGCTAGTAGATGCAGAAATTGTTCATATTATTGTTAAAGGACATTTCATGATTAAACTAACACATGGTCGAAAGGTAAAAAAAAATATAAATTAGAATTTACCAGAAAGCTTGATAATACGTAGATGTTGATGCAAATATAAAATTATACTTAAAAATATATGTTTGATTACAATTTTTAGAGATCCGACCAATTGTTGATTGGAACCACTACAAGAAAATTATCAATACACAACACTTTAGTATGGTTCCTTACCAAGAAGTGTTTTCATTCTAGTAAAGATGATAACTAACTTTTTTTATTTGCAGGTTACTATGTTGCTTCTCATATTTATATTTTCTCTAGCACATAGTCGTTTAGCAAATCTTTGAGATAATAGTGAGAAAGTTATCGATGAGAGGGCTTTTCATGTGCTTTTTTTGAAACATTACATTTCCAAAACTTCCAATCAATTCAGACAGTTTCATTATTATTTACATATAAGATAAATTTATTTACGCCCTATTAATCATAGGTAGATGATAATGTTCATAGGCTAAGTTTATCCTCAGATGCTAACGGTTGGAAGACTGATTCTAGTTCACAGGAATCAAGCTCGGCTAAAGAAGGAAGCTTCCATTTTGGATTTTGGTCCTTATCCACTTGATCCTCCAATCTCCCAGATTCGGGAAAAATAGTATTTTCCCCCAGTTAAAAAAAGGCCCAACAAATTTCCCAAATAAAATGCCATAGTCCAATCCAAATATATTTTTCAACACGAAATAAACTCAAAGATTGAAAATCTCAATTTCTTTTTTTTTTCTTTGTTCTTTGTCTTATAATTGTCCCTCTCTCTCTTTCTCTCTCCATTTATTGTATTGAAGATGTCTACTATGATTTCCTTAGGTACTCATTTGACTTTAATTTCCATCAATTAACATTTGTTTTTCATGAATTTTCACTAACACTGTAACTTTTACCGATTGTATTAAGGTTGCACAGAGTGCGAATGCTTTTGAGATAAAGAAGGCTTACTACAAGCTCTCCGTTAAATAGTAATTCCTTTTTAAGTTTGTTGTTATAGGTGTATATTTTAATATTGATTTCCATCATTTTTGATTTTTGGTTATTTTCGTAGCCATCTGGACAAAAATACTGATCCTGAGTCAAAAAAGTTGTTCTTCAAAATTGCTAATGCTTACGAGGTTTGAAGTTATTCTCGTTACAATTGTTTTCCTTTAAGAAATTATTATACCGAGTAGTAAGCCACAAAGAGAATTAAACTAATGAAATTCCGGTGATACTTTAGTTTATTTAGAATAATTACTAATAATGTTATAGAATAAAGAAAATAGAAGTCATCGGGGAGAGAGAGAGGAAAGATATATTATTCACTTCTGAGAATTGATATATATTTACATTACATAGCCTCCTTTATATAAAGGCTTCAGAGCAAAGGACTTAACCTTTTTCATGATGTGGGACTAAACAAAACAATGTACAAGCATATTCACTTCATAATAAACATATATTATAACATTCCCCCTTGAATATGCGTCTTCAAAATCTTGAATGCTCAGATAATTTGGAAATTTCCGTTTCGAAACGTGTATGATGATTGCTCCCCCTCATTATTATCTTGCTTGCATTTATCGATTCAGTCGATATAGATATTGTCCGTTGCCTCGTTAAAAAAAAACCTCTATTAGAAAAAACCAGTGGGAAAAAAGCTTGAACGAGGAAAAGAGTGCAACTTGTGAAATCATAAATATCATACTAAAAATGATATTCCTTATAAGAGTTTGATACTTCAGGATCAAAATAATGCCTCATTAAAACCTTACTGAGAAAAACCCAATGGGAAAAATCTTAGTGAAGGAAAAAGAGTACAACGACATATTTTATTTTCTTATTTCTTTAAATAAAGCTTGATACTTCTGGATCAAAATAATGCCTCATTGAAACCTTACTAAGTAAAAACCTATGGGAAAAATCTTAGTGAAGGAAAAAGAGTACAATATAGTATGTCATATTTTAATAATTTACTATATCAGATACAGTTTGATACTTCTGGATCAATTTAATACGTCAGTAAAAACCTTACAAAGGAAAACCCGAGGGGAAAAAGCTTAGTCAAGGATAAAAACATAATTTAACTTAAATAACATATTTGAGATGTTATTTCTTGAAAAGATGTTTGATTCTTCCAGATCAAGATAATGCCTCATTAAAACCTTAATAAGAAAAACCCAGTGGGAAAAATCTTAAATAAGGAAAAAGAGTACATTATATCTTATTTCAAATGTTACCAGGGATTTGATACTTCTGGATCAAGATAATGCCTCAATAAAACCTTACTAATAAAAACCCAGTGGGAAAAATCTTAGTTAAGGAAAAAGAGTGCATTATAAAATACTTATGGATGCTCCCCCTGATTTAAAGTTCCCTCTGAATTCGTATTTGTCTTTCGATAACTTAAATTGGTTATAGATACTTTTGGATCCATAAATATGTATCTCGTTGATAATACAATTTATTAATAGTTTCCTTCGATACAATCAAATTTTCTAAGATTGTTTCTTCAAATATGGTTTGCATTTTATGCATTTGTATGCTACTTTTATGAAAAACACTTCATGTGCTTTCATTTTTGTGCTTCAAATTAGTTTTGCGCATTGCAACTATACATATTTCACGAATATTAGAAATTTCATAACAACATTACTAGAAAGCAGGAAGTAATCTACTCATCTTGATGTATCAATATTTTCATTACAACAATACTTAGAAGAAATTTGTAATCTACACTTCATGTCTTTTTCATTCTTTATAACTACAAAAGTTATATATATTCTTTAGAAATTTGTATACTTTAATAAGTATTTGCATATCGAAACTATCACTTCAATGGATATTAAGAGTTTCATTACAACGATACTTGAAAATAGGAAGTAATCTACTCATCATGAATTATATCAAGATTTTCATTACAACAATACTTAAAAGTAGGTTGAAATTTACTCTCCTTGTTCTTTGCATTCTTTATAACAATGAAAGTTATTTATATTCTTCAGGAATTTATATACTTTCATTATTTAATATGATTTTAAACCACATTTATACCTTCAGGGTATATTAAGCATTTCAAGTACTTTCGGTACTTTGGGGACTACATGTCCATATTTCTCTACTATTAAAGGATTCATGATGGCCAGTCATGTTTTCCCCTAATTCAAGATTCTTAATCTATTTATAAATATAAGCGCTTTATTATTTGCAAATTTATCATCGATGATTATTTCTTGTCAGTTCTATACATGATTTATTAAGATCTCTTTAATTATATTTTAGGTACCTAACCCACTTCTAGGGTTATTTGAGAATCATGTCATGGATCTCTTTCAGAGCATACTTAAGTGTTTCTTCAAGAACACTCACCTTCTTTATTTGGCATCTTTATTACTTACTCCAAAAATATTTTGAATTGACTTTTGAACCATATTTCAGATATGGTTTACAAACTTTGATCCTTCAGGGATTCAAATCTATATTGGAGAAAGTCCACTAGGGATAATATTGATAATATTTTTCATCATTGTATATTTTAATAAATATTTAACACTGATGATCAAAATGAACTTGTATCCCTTTATCCTCCCCCTCAATGTTGACAAACATTGCCACATTAAATAATAATCATCTTTGGACTCTCATTTTGATCCATTATGATATTGCTACTAGCAAATACATCATATATATTAATAATAGGAGGATAATTCTTTTATTAGTTGATAAGATGCATTCAATTGATATTGATTATTAGAGTTTGTTCTCATTCATTGATCTAAGCCATTGGAGAAATTTACTTATTGTGTAGATCATTTGAATACATACATGACTTCAGGTCATTCAACATTTATGTTGATTGAATTTTAAATCACTAAAGAATATATATGCATAATCACTAAATAATAGCTTATAACAAACTTCAGGTTGTTAGCTAAATATTTACATATATGGATGTATACGTCCGTCCACGTATCACATATATATTATAAAATTTTCATATTCTTTCTCCTTTGAATTAATGATTTTTAGAACTATTAATTTCTATTTATAAATCAATGTTAATGCAAACCTGTCAAAACCGCATGATAATGTTCAAAACATTTGGTTTGAAACCATATCGAACTTCTGGTTCGAACAAAATATACACAACTTCAAGTTGTTAAGTTTTATTCCTCAATTATATCTCAAATATCAGTTTTGAACACTAATTATGATTACTTATCAAGGAATAATTTTTAATTGCATATAGACATTTGTACACATCTCTATTGAGAGTTCCGTAAAAAATTAGAGCAAAAATAATAATAGTATCTTCTGGATACTTAGAATGTTACAGATACAGTTTCCTCGGGACCGTCATGAAAATTATGATATGAAATATAGACTATCTCTTCAAGAGAATATTTAAAGATATATCTTCAAGAATTGATTATACGTGTAATATTTCTCACGTTTGATATAATTATAATGAAATATATGATACATGTTGCATAGCTCTCAAACTTTTAGGATCTAATCTAAACTATATTAGGATCCTTTATAATCAAATT
This sequence comes from Allium cepa, assembly GCA_030765085.1. Lineage (NCBI taxonomy): Eukaryota > Viridiplantae > Streptophyta > Magnoliopsida > Asparagales > Amaryllidaceae > Allium > Allium cepa. Next base: position 476,265,045 of record CM060937.1, read on the forward strand.
TCTATGCATTTATTTGGTTTAATAAAATTACCAAACATATAAGCAAATCTCTTCTAGAGATATGTTATCATTTCCTAATTTGTTAGTCTTTTTTAGGGATATTTTATTATCGCTACTTTTGGAGTGAATTTATCTCTTCTAGAGATATATATGTGTACTATTGGAATGTCATATCAATCTACAATGTTTCTTTTGTAGAAATTACATAATTACTACCTTTAAAATAACATAAAACATCCCTACTGGATTTTTGTTGTTGCTGTAACTATCTTTGAAATGACATATCAGACTTTAAATACAGTAACAAAATTAGATGCACCAAATGAAAGTAAGATGCGAAAGATAAAACCACTACTTCTGGAGTGTAACATTGGTATACAATATCATTTTTTTTCTCGATAAATTATTGTTATTATTCAAAAAAAATTATATCATTACTCCTTCGGGGAAGAATATAGTATTTCCTTTTAAGGAATTGCAATGTAACAAAAATAAAATTTCTATAACATCTCTTCTGGGATGTTGTATTTTGCAATATAAATATAAATAAATCTCTAAAACATCTTTTCAAGAGATTAATATGCACACATACACATCCAATGATGTTTGAAATATCATATAACATAATATCTTCAGGATATTTGATTAATATAGTGTAAATGTTAAGATATAAGGTAAGGTATAACTCATTTGAAGATTTTTGTAATCTCTTGAATGCAGCATCATTTTCTCATATGATTATTTATTAATTTTCTTTAACTTCTTCAGGAAGTACAACCTTATCATTTTACATAATTTCAATAGAGCTTCGTCCTTCTAATTCATGAATTTCAAGTTCATTAATTTGTTATGAACTTCAGGTTCTTAATTTTGTGTAAACTTCTCACCTTTTTTTTGTACCATATTGTTACAAAATAAAAGTCTATTCTTATTTCAAGACTTGTACATTTTGACAAAAAAAAATACTGACAAGAATTCGAGCTTGTAAAATTTATTAGAAAATCTTTTCATAATTCAAGACTTCAAGTCTTGGACTTTGAGTTACACAACTTCTAGTTCAAAAAAAAAATCATTGCACAACTTCAGGTTGTTGTTCAAACTTATTTCTTTCATTATATCGAACATTGTTTGCCAAAATGAATACACCATATAATAAACCATATGTCTATTCTTATTCCAAACATAAAAATACAACATCATTTAATTTTCTGTAGCTCGTGCATTTATGATGATATGGTAATTTAATTTATTACCATGACGACAACATTTAATGCATTTATGATTAAAAAAAATGATTACAATTTACCATTATTGTGGTATGATTGAGAAAAAAATGACATTATTGTACCATACAATAAAATAGAAACCTAATGAAACTTTGTTTCTTGTGTTTCTTAATTTCATTGATCAAATAATGGACTAACCATTTTTTTTATATACTTCAATGAATGTCAAGTACCAAATAAAACAAGATGGTATGGTAATTATTACCATTAGCCGTATAATTCAAATCAAATGCTAAAAATGGAATATAATGTCCATAATATATGCACGGCTTTTATAAAGAATGAAGAATCAATTTAATAGAACTTTGTAAGCTGAACATAATGGAATACCTCATCTAAATATGGTTAATTCCTATACAAAAAAAATATAAAATCCTTCATAACAAAGAATATTAATTAAAAATAATGAAAGATTAACGAGATCTAAATTCAATCATTATACCATATCAAGGCTGTGGATCGAAAAGAAAAAGCAATAGCATATAAAATATAAAATGTTATAGATCTATAAAATTAGATCTATAATAGAATTAGATCAGAAAAATTAGATCATATTGAGATCAACATAATAACATCTACAAATAAAATCAATTTAATAAGTCAACAAATGAGATCTGCAAAATGAAGCCTACAAAGCTAAATCTATACAAATAAATAATATTACATTCACATAATTAGATCAACATTATAAGATATACAAAATGAGATCCAGGAAAAAGAAATGAGATCAAAACAAATGTTTACAAAAACGAAATTTGATTTACGAAATAAAATTAGATCCCAAGAGAAAAGAGATGGATCTTAAGTGCATGAAGAAAATCTTAAAATAAAACATTATTATTATATATATTATATATATATAATAAAATATGAAAAATTAGATCTACAACAAAGGAAATCTAAAATACATGGACAAAAATAAAATAAAATAAAATATGCAAATAGATTCTGATATGAATAGTTAGATCAATAATAAAATGAGATCTAAAAGAAATAAAATTAATAGAACGAGATCAAAAAGATTCGAGTAATCAGATCGAAAATGGCTTACCGCTTTGAAGATTTATAATCAGATCTGAAAATTTCCTTTTGTTTAGAGATCGTGCTGATAACGTGTTATAGAATAAAGAAAATAGAAGTCATCGGGGAGAGAGAGAGAGAGAAAAGATATATTATTCACTTCCGAGAATTGATATATATTTACATTACATAGCCTCCTTTATATAAAGGCTTCAGAGCAAAGGAGTTAACCTTTTCCACGATGTGCGACTAAACAAAACAATGTACAAACATATTCACTTCATAATAAACATATATTATGACAAATAAGATATTTTACAGGGATACTTGATCGCTGTTGATCGTTGTTTTTGTTGCAGATTTCGGACGTTGTATCATTGCTTGCTCTCATATAGAGATTTTTTCTCAATGACTAACTCATACACTGTACTGTAGGGCTTCAAGTACTTATCAGTATTGTACAAAATGGAAACAGGTAAACCATACATTATAAAAATTAAAGTATGATTTAGAGCCTGATGCAACCATATGTATAACAAAACTTATAGCGCTAGTGGGAGTATAAGTAATTTCTCAACTACAGGTACTGCAGTTACTTCACCAACGATTGCTTCTTCTTCTAGTTTTTCTTTTTATTAATGAAATTTTCTATTCATTATTTGTTTTTGCAGTATGTCTATACATGCTGATGTTTGTTTTATTATACAAATTCTTTGTATTAACGTTAAGAGTAAGTATATATTGCATTAATCTTTAGACTAAATGTTTTTTTACCTTTAGTTGAAACCTTGATATTATGAATATCTACAACTGAGCTTGCAGCTAGAGGCTATGGGTACAAATCCCACTATGATCATATATATTTATTATACCTAAAATATATTCATTATTTGTTTTTACAATAAGCAGGAAACTAGAAGAACAAAAACAATAGATCATTGACACAGAAGACACATTTATTGTTTCAACATAGTAGCAATAAGCAAACTCACAAAAACCAACCACCATACTCACTCAATGTAGACACTATATATAGTTTAAACATAAACTGGAAACCAAATACTTCATTGTATTATATCTAAAATAGTTTTCAATTTTCAAATATGTTCTTGATAGCTTTCTTGTGGGCTCAGAAACCGTGAAGCTTGATCTTCTCCTTCTTCACGATGCTAGCCTGCATTAACATATGGGAACTTGAGTTATAGTTGCACAACCAGTATACTGAGATTTTAACACATCATGGAAACAAAATTTGTGTACCTGAACAAGGAATGTCTGAACGTTCTTACTCTGGTCACCTTGCAATTGAATAACCTGCATATAGATAAGCAGTAGGAATTAAGTGAGAAAATACATGCAATGGAGCTATATTTTGAAAATTCACATTTGACCATATACACACAATTTTATGTTTGTGGTGGTAGGGGATTGTGTTGCAGTTTGTTGATGGCAGGGAATCTGTGTTGGTCTGTTGTGGTAATTTATATGACAAACGGCAGTAGAGAAAGCAATGTAATAAGGAGTCGGAGGAGTTTATGGATAATGGCAGAAAGCAGTGTGGCAAGGGAAATGTACACAGAGATATTTGTGCACAGAGTTTATGCACAGAGGTTTGAGGTTGGTGGTAGGAGGTTTGAGGTTATGTATGTATGCAAAGATGTTGCAGCTATGTTAATGGTGAGGGAGGAGCAGGAAGTGACAAAGGTGGGCAACAGCAGTTTGGACGAGTTTGATTACTGTTGCACTGGTAGTGATGGTTATGTATGCTTGTGGTAGAGTTGTTCTGAAGTGTATTGTGGTTGTGAGAAGATGTTGGGCTGTTGAGGCAGTTTTGTGGTGTATTTAAAATGATTTGTTTGTGGATTGTGGTTTGTATGGCTAGGTATGCTATGTTTGTATGGTTGTGGTGGTTTCTGGTTATCTGGTTATTGTTAGGGATGCGGATTAAGGATCTTAAGGCAGAAATAACACTAGAGGGGGGTGAATAGTGTTTTAAAGAATATATGGACTATATGACTAAATTAAAACTTTCAACACAAATCTAAACAGAATTCTAACACAGAATGATCATAGAACATATAACAAATGCAAATAGTAAAGTAAAGCAAGTAAAAGGAAAGAACACACCGGATTTTATACTGGTTCGGAATCCTCCTACATCCAATCCTGCACTAAGGCAATATCCTTGTACAGATTTTTATAAGCCAATATCCAAATTACAACCCTCAATTTCTAAGGCCTTGAGGAACCCTCCTATCTTCGAGTCTGGGGTAAACTCTCTTGATTTACGGCATACAAGATCACCATAATACTACTTAATAACAATCCTTTTGAATGGATAGACTCTATGGACTTTTTGAATACAAATTAATCCTATAACTCTGAATAGCACTTTGACCTTTAGTAGAATGATGGGGAATCAAACAAAGAGATCATCTAAATGATTTCCTATTGAGAATTTGGCAGAATGATGGCACGATCTTGAAAATATAAAGTTTTATGGATATTGAATGGTGGAGAAGAAAGAGTGAAGAAAATAAGAAAGTAGATGTTTTTAAAAAAATTCGTTTTGGAAGCCTTTATATAGATACATAACAGTCATAACCATTGGCGAAGGTTTTCGAACGAATGGACACTTCTTTTGAAAATTGAATTTGGAATCCAACTGTCACCATGTCGACATGGGGTATCCCCTTATGTCGACATCCCCTAGTTCAAAATTATAGAGATGTTGTTTTGTAAAGACAATTGAATTTAAAACAAGTTGAAACTTCTCTGAAGCAAAGTAAAGTGTTTAAACAATATTTTGAGATAGAGAATGAATATAAAACATTATTTTAAATATATATAATTGATATAGACCGTCAATTATATAAGTAATTTTTAAAGTCAGAATAAGTTTTGATGTTTTAAAAATAGAAGTTTTTAAAATCAGAATAGAGGAATATTTCAAGGCTAAAACAAAGTTTGAAAATATTTTTGAAAACATGATTTTGAAAGCTAAAACATTTAGAAAACAGATTTAAAAACATTTTGAAAAATCTATTCAAAATGAAGTTGCAAGAACCTTCCTACAGAGCTCCTCCATAGGACTCGAGAACTTGTACAAAGTAGTTTAAATGATTTTGATTTTCGTGGGTTTGTAAGCCACTTGTCGTAGGTTTGTAAGCTACTTGTCGTGGGTTTGTAAGCCACTGGTTTCGATAGAAATTGGGTTCCATCCCAAAAGAAAATTGGATGAAAGATGAGAGTGCTATTATGAAGTTTTAACAAAATACTAGACACTTATCTTGAGATCTTGAAATCTTGATTCTCTAGAGTCTTGAATCTTGAATCTCTAATCTTCATCTTGATGCTTGAGTCATTATACTGATCAGTCTTCGATGATACCTGCATATACTTCCTATATATATATATATATATATGGAAATGTTAGTATATATTTTATGAAGTAAAGTATAATAACTATATAAGGTTGCTGTTATCAAAACATCATCAACTCAGTTCCTAACAATCTCCCCCTTTTTGACGATGACAACCTTTATTTATAAAATATTCTTACCATACCATAACTCCCCCTTGCTCCGTGATTTCTTCTTAAAACTCAACTCCCCCTTACTCCATGACTCCCCCTTACACCAAGCACATATATTTTTATAACTTTCTCCCTTTTGTCATCAACAGAAACTATTAACTACTTAAGAATTCAAGAATGATTAGTATGAACAAATAATATGTATAGAACAAGCATGAAACAATGAGTATAAGTGAACGCATTTTAGTTATTACAACATGTATAAGAGCATACATAAACACGAACAAACAAAACAATTTAAATCAAAGAATAAAATGAAAGTACGCTTTAATGGCGATCCTTAACTATAGGAGACTTATGAATCGAACAATTGGGGTAGTGGAGACAAAAGTTTCCACGTTGTTCAATTATGTTTCCATTAGTATCAACAAGGATCTCACCAACGCAAATAACGCTCTCGTCCGTATTCATAGGGACTTCGGGTTGAGGTAAATGTTGATCTTCCTCTTGGTCTTCTTGTGGTTCTTTCATAGGTTCTTCTTCCTCGGATTCCATGGCTTGTGAAGAGTCTTCAATATTAATAGGATTTGTACGGTTATCCATAAGGAATTTTTGTTCATTCCTAATAATATTCCCTTGCCTTTGTTGTTCTCTAGCCATCCTAAGTTGACTTACTTGAATTTCAGTCATCAATTGAAGGATATCTTTCATCTTCTCTTGCAATTTGATCACTCAAGCGTGTGTAGTTCGTTGAAATGGACCAGAATGAGGAGATGTGGGTGAAGTGGGTTCATTAGTAGAAGAGGAGGCCATTATTTTATTGTTTCTGAAGTTATTTATAGAGAATATAGTGAAGAAAGAGGAGAGAAAACGAAATAAATAGATAAATAACCAAATAACTAACTTTGGATGGAAATTTAATTTTCAAATTTTTGTTGGGTATGTCGACATCATGAGATGGGGCATGTCGACATGTTCTTCAAAAAAAAGTGTAATTTTTATTTTGAATTTTTATTGATTATTATATTATATTATTTTATATTTCAGATTTTGAACAAATACCTAATTCTCTTCTAAATTTAGTAAAATTCTGTTCGGTTAATGGTTTAGTTAATATATCAACAATTTGTTTTTCAGTATTTATATAATCTAGAGTTATTATTTCTTTAGTTATATTATCTCTAAGAAAATGATGTCTTATATCAATATGTTTAGTTCTTGCATGACGGGTTGGATTTTTAGATAGATTTATTGCACTAGTATTATCACAATATATTGGTGATTTACTTATGTTAATTCCAAAATCTTTTAAAGTTTGTTGCATATATATGACTTGTGAACAGGCCAGACCAGCAGATATATACTCTGCTTCAGTTGTTGACAAGGAAACAGTATTTTGTTTCTTACTGAACCAGAAAACCAGTGAATGTCCTAGAAAGTGACAAGTTCCACTTGTACTCTTTCGGTCTGATTTACAACCAGCATAATCAGCATCACAATATGATATTAAATCAAAAGTATTATTTTTAGAATAAAATAAACCATAATCTAAAGTGTATTTTACATATCTTAAAATTCTTTTAACAGCTTTTAAGTGAGTTTCTTTAGGTTGTGATTGGTATCTTGCACAGAGACAAACACTATGCATAATATCAGGACGACTCGCAATTATATAGGGTAGCGAACCAATCATTCCCCTATATAAAGTTTGATAAATATCTTTTGATTTATCTTCTTTACTTAAACCTACATTTGTTGACATTGGAGTTGGTTTCCCACTAGAGGTGCTTAAACCAAATTTATTGATTAAGTCTTTAGCATATTTTTCTTGACTTATGAAGATTCCATTTTCTAGTTGTTTAATTTGAAGCCCTAAGAAGAAACTTAATTCACCCATGTGACTCATTTCAAATTCTTTAGTCATTATATCTGAAAATTGTTTATTCATTATGTTATTTGTTGATCCAAAGATTATATCATCTACATATATTTGAACCAGTTGAATATCTTGATTATTTCTTTTAATAAGAAGTGTTGTATCTACTTTACCAATTTCAAAACCAGATTGAAGTAAATAAGATCTTAGTCTTTCATACCAGTCTCTAGGAGCTTGCTTTAGACCATATAGAGCTTTCTTTAACTTGTATACATGGTTTGGAAATTTATTATCTTCTAAAAGTGGAGGTTGTTCAACATAAGCATCTTCTTTTACAAAACCATTTAAAAAAGCACTTTTAACATCCATTTGATATAATTTGAAATTATTATAATTAGCGAAAGCAAGTAGAATTCTTATAGCTTCTAATCTTGCTACGGGGGCAAAGGTTTCATCATAGTCAATTCCTTCTTCTTGACAATAACCTTGCGCGACTAAACAAGCTTTATTTCTTACGACCTCACCGAGTTCATTCATTTTATTTTTATAAACCCATTTAGTTCCAATTATACTTTTATCCTCAGGTTTAGGAACAAGTTCCCATACATCATTTCTGGTAAATTGATTCAATTCTTCTTGCATAGCAAGAATCCATGAATCATCAGACGATGCTTCCTTTGAATTTTTAGGTTCAATTGTTGATATAATGGCTACATTACTCATACTACTTAATTGATTTCTAGTTCTTACTACAGATTCAATTTTTCCTAAAACATTTTCTATAGGATGGTCTTTTGATATTTTAAATCTCTTATTAGGTTGATTTATTTCACTAATAGTTTCATTAGATTGATTTAAATTTATAAAGTCTTCTTCATCATCTATTTGTACAATATCTTTAAGATTTTCATCAAAAGATACATGCATAGTTTCTTCAATAGTATTAGTTTTTAAATTAAAAACTCTAAATGCTTTGCTTCTATTAGAATAACCAATAAAGAATCCTTTATCAGCTTTTGGTTCAAATTTATCTAAATTATCTTTTGTATTAAGTATAAAACATTTACTCCCAAAGACTTTAAAATAATCAACTATAGGTTTCTTATTATAAAGTAATTCATATGGAGTTTTATATGTTAATGGTCTAATTAAAATTCTATTTAATATATAACAAGCTGTAGCAACTGCTTCAGCCCAAAAATGTTTAGGTAAATTACTATCAGAAAGCATTGTACGAGCACACTCTTGAATCGTTCTATTCTTACGTTCTACTACTCCGTTTTGTTGTGGAGTTCTTGGAAACGAAAAGTTGTGAGTAATTCCCTTTTGAGTACAGAAATTCTCAGAATTTTCATTTTCAAATTCACCACCGTGATCACTTCGAATAATTTTAATTTTGAAAGAATGTTGTTTTTGAATTCTTTTAGAAAAGTTTTTAAATATTTCAAAAGCATCACTTTTATGTTTTAAAAAGATTGTCCAAGTATATCTTGAATAATTATCTACTATAAAAAAAACATATTTACTATGGTTAATTGATTGAACTTGAGATGGACCAAATAAATCTAAATGAAGTAATTCTAGAGGACTAGAGGTAGAAATAACATCTTTTAATTTAAATGAACTTTTGTTAAGTTTTCCTAATTGACAAGCATCACAAATACTATCTACTTTAAAGTCTAACTTGGGTAGACCTCTAACTAAGTCAAATTTTGATATCCTAAATAATAATTTGAAATTCAAATGGCCAAATCTTTTATGTTAAATCCAAGGGTCACTTGTATTAGCCAAAAGACATAGATTATCATTTGAAATTTTCATACTAAGGATATAAATATTTTTCTTCCTAATACCTTCAAAAATTATATTAGACTTATCATTTTCAATGTGACATTTATCTTTTCCAAATTTAATTTTAAAACCTTTATCGCAAAGTTGACTTATACCAAGCAGATAATGTTTTAAGTTCCTAACTAATAAAACATCAGAAATAAGTAAAGTTTTAGAGTTACTGACATTGCCGACGCCAACCACATATCCTTTAGAGTTGTCACCAAAATTGACTAATCCACCATCTTGATAAGTAATGTCCTTGAGTATCTCGGGATTTCCAGTCATGTGCCTCGAACAGCCACTATCAAGTATCCATTTATCTTTCTCAATTGGCATAGTTTGTCCATTGGGTGTTGATTCATCAAAAGCCATATAACATGTCTGTCCCTGCATAACACACCAATTCGGTAGATAACTAGATTTTTCAAAATAACTATATGCAGACTTATGATACTTTGATGAAATGCATAGATTCAAAATATTTTTAACACAATTTTCCAAAAATGCCATTTTTATATTTTTCAAGTTTCAGATTATGAAAACAATGAAAACCAATGCTCTGATACCAATTGTTAGGGATGCGAATTAAGGATCTTAAGGCAGAAATAACACAAGAGGGGGGGGGGTGAATAGTGTTTTAAAGAATATATGAACTATATGACTAAATTAAAATTTTCAACACAAATCTAAACAGAATTCTAACACAGAATGATCACAGAACATATAACAAATGCAAATAGTAAAGTAAATCTAGTAAAAGGAAATAACACCGGATTTTATACTGGTTCGGAATCCTCCTACATCCAGTCCTGCACCAAGGCAATATCCTTGTACAGATTTTTATAAGCCAATATCCAAATTATAACCCTCAATTCCTAAGGCCTTGAGGAACCCTCCTATCTCGAAGTCTGGGGTAAACTCTCTTGATTTACGGGACACAAGATCACCCTAATACTTCTTAATGACAATCCTTTTGAATGGATAGACTCTATGGACTTTTTGAATACAAATTGATCCTATAACTCTGAATAGCACTTTGATCTTTAGTAGAATGATGGAGAATCAAACAGAGAGAGTATCTAAATGATTTCCTATTGAGAATTTGGCAGAATGATGGCACGATCTTGAAAATATGAAGTTTTATGGATATGGAATGGTGGAGAAGAAAGAGTGAAGAAAATAAGAAAGTAGTTGTTAAAAAAAATTCGTTTTGGAAGCCTTTATATAGATGCACAACAGTCATAACCATTGGCGAAAGGTTTTCGAACGAATGGACACTTCTTTTGAAAATTGAATTTTGAATCCAATTGTCACCATGTCGACATGGGGTATCCCCTTATGTCGACATCCCTTAGTTCAAAATTATAGAGATGTTGTTTTGTAAAGACAATTGAATTTAAAACAAGCTGAAACTTCTCTGAAGCAAAGTAAAGTGTTTAAACAATATTTTGAGATAGAGAATGAATATAAAACATTATTTTAAATATATATATATATATATATATAATTGATATAGACCATCAATTATATAAGTAATATTTAAAGTCAGAATAAGTTTTGATGTTTTAAAAATAGAAGTTTTTAAAATCAGAATAGAGGAATATTTCAAGGCTAAAACAAAGTTTGAAAATATTTTTGAAAACATGATTTTGAAAGCTAAAACATTTAGAAAACAGATTTAAAAACATTTTGAAAATCTATTCAAACTGAAGTTGCAAGAACCTTCCTACAGAGCTCCTCCATAGGACTTGAGAACTTGTACAAAGTAGTTTAAATGATTTTGATTTTCGTGGGTTTGTAAGCCACTTGTCGTAGGTTTGTAAGCTACTTGTCGTGGGTTTGTAAGCCACTGGTTTCGATTGAAATTGGGTTCCATCCCAAAAGAAAATTGGAAGAAAGATGAGAGTGCTATTATGAAGTTTTAACAAAATACTAGACACTTATCTTGAGATCTTGAAATCTTGATTCTCTAGAGTCTTGAATGTTGAATCTCTAATCTTCATCTTGATGCTTGAGTCTTTATACTGATCAGTCTTCGATGATACCTGCATATACTTCCTATACATACATACATACATACATACATATATATATATATATATATGGAAATGTTAGTATATATTTTATAAAGTAAAGTATAATAACTATATAAGGTTGTTGTCATCAAAACATCATCAACTCAGTTCCTAACATAAAGTATATATATAACATGGCAAAGTGATTTGAGTAAAGCGTAGAGTATATTTTGATTGTTTAAGTATGATTTAAAAGGTTAAATCAATTTGAAAGAAATCTTTTCAAGGAAAATTTTAAAGGTAAATGACCTCAAGTAAAATGACTCAGATGTTAGAATACCATATGAGACCGGTATGAGGTCACGCCCTATGCTTTAGCAAGTAGCACTTATCTAAAGTAAGTCCAAAACTCTAGTGTATAGGGCTTTGTCACAGGTAATGCTAAAATGATGTTACACACGGAATGCAATATATGGAGTAGAGATAAGTTATTGTTGAGCCTTAGGATCAATTGAACCTGGGAGAAGTAAGTTAGAGACAGGCCGTCCAGAGGAGGAGTATCTAACAGAAGTTAGATTATTTGTTTTGTAAAAGCATTTGAATTTAAAACAAGTTGAAACTTCTCTGAAGCAAAATAAAGTGTTTAAACAATATTTTGAGATAGAGAATGAATATAAAACATTATTTTAAATATATATATAGTTGATATAGACCGTCAATTATATAAGTAATATTTAAAATCAGAATAAGTTTTGATGTTTTAAAAATAGACGTTTTTTAAAATCAGAATGGAGGAATATTTCAAGGCTAAAATAAAGTTTGAAAACATTTTTGAAAACATGATTTTGAAAGCTAAAACATTTTGAAAATAGATTTAAAAACATTTTGAAAAATCTATTCAAAATGAAATTGCAAGAACCTTCCTACAGAGCTCCTCCATAGGACTCGAGAACTTGTACAAAGTAGTTTAAATGATTTTGATTTTCGTGGGTTTGTAAGCCACTTGTCGTAGGTTTGTAAGCTACTTGTCGTGGGTTTGTATGCCACTGGTTTCGATAGAAATTGGGTTCCATCCCAAAAGAAAATTGGAAGAAAGATGAGAGTGCTATTATGAAGTTTTAACAAAATACTAGACACTTAGCTTGAGATCTTGAAATCTTGATTCTCTAGAGTCTTGAATCTTGAATCTCTAATCTTCATCTTGATGCTTAAGTCTTTATACCGATCAGTCTTCGATGATACCTGCATATACTTCCTATATACATATATATATATATATATAGAAATGTTAGTATATATTTTATAAGGTAAAGTATAATAACTATATAAGGTTGTTGTCATCAAAACATCATCAACTCAGTTCCTAACAATCTCCCCCTTTTTGATGATGACAACCTTTATTTATAAAATATTCTTACCATACCATAACTCCCCCTTAACTCCCCCTTACTCCGTGACTTCTTCTTAAAACTACAACTCCCCTTTATTCCATGACTCCCTCTTACACCAAGCACATATATTTTTATAACTTTCTTCCCCTTTGACATCAACAAAAAGGAATAAAAGTTTTACCTGTTCTAAGATAATCAAGTATATATAGAACAAAAGTGTAAAGTGAACGTGTAAGTGATCAAGTGTGTGAGCATATATATAAGTGTAACTTGACAATCAAATCAATATCATACATAGCAAACCAATCATGTATAGTATATGAAGTTATATACAAACCAAATCCAAATCAAACTTAAGTAAACAATTCAATCAAATCTAAATCAAATCAAATCAAACAAACAAACATACATAATTATCAGACATTCCTTGGGACTTCCACCCATCCATCTTCTCCAAAGATAGGATCAGTTTTGATAACATCCCAATTATCTTTGTCGAGAGTGACCGGTGGATTTGCTTCGGGTTCGTCTTTGCTAAGGCTTGAGATCATCCAACGAAGTGCGTCGAAGTGTCTCTCTTGCTCTTTGATCATCTGCATTTGGCTTAATTCTAAGTGCCTTTTATTTCTAAGTATAAGAGAGAGAATATTCTTGAAAGAAGTAAGAGTTTCTTCAAGATTTTCACTTAAATTCTTAATTGGAGAAGCCATAATTTAAGAAATAAGTTGAAGTATGAGAGGAGATGAATAGAAATGGAGGTAGAGAAGTTTTTCTGCAAGAAATAGGTATTTATAGGAGTTATTGGCCGTTCAAAATGAATTGTCACTTGGTAATTACAAGAATTTGAAGTTAGAAATTGTAACTACTTTCTGACTGTTATATGTCGACATGGGGGGGATGGGGCATGTCGACATGGTCTAGACAGAATGACCAAGTTGAGTTATTTTTGATTTCTAAGTTTATTTTTATACTAGTGGACCTATATAAACTTAATATAAATAACTATCAGAGATATATAAAGATGGAAAACAGAGAATAAGATAGCATTACTTATATTAGTTAACATTACATAATATTAACCCAAAAAAATAGAAAATACAAAGATAGATAAACGATAACTAGAGAAATAATGGCTAGGATTATTTTGACGAAGATGATGATGAGGACAAGCCAAATTTCCTGCCTATCTTCCCAAAGAACTTGTCGATCTTGGTAGAGATTTTATCCATTTTCTTGCTATTAGATCTCTTAAGAACCTTTTGGTTTTGAGCAAGTATCTTTTGGTTCTTGAGTATGGTCTTGTTGGATAGATTGGCGGGTGTATGTGGATACTCTATACTTTCCAAAGAGGTTTCTTCTTCTTCAATTTCCATTCCTTCCCCTTCTTCTTCCTCTTCTTCTCCCTCTTCTTCCATCTCTTCATGAGCAAGTCTCTCTTCCTTTTGGGTAAGTGTTTCATACGGTTGAAACATAAGTGGGATTTTCATAAGGGAAATGTTCCCATGATTGAACACTTTCATACTTACAAACTCTTCCTTTTTAACATCCACACCAAAATAATTGAAAATCCGAGTAAGATAAATTCCATGATAAAGAGTGTTTTCTCCCATAGTAAAATTTTTGGGTCTTAACTCATCCAAAATAGTTTGTGCCCAATTGATATCATATTTTTCAAATATAGCAAAACGAGCTTTACACACTTTTGAGGTGGGATTATTGTAGTTTCCCGACCTAGGAATAATGGTGTGTTGAATAAGAAGGTTGACAATTCTTGCTTTTGGGCGGAAAAAGTGATTCTTAAAATCCATGTGGTCATCGCTTTCAAAAATGTGATGAAAAGTCTCTCGATCGGTTTCATTGATTTGAAATTGCGAGAGATTCACACCGGTAGATTTGCAACCCAAAATAGTACCCAAAATATCGGAATCCAAAACAATAAGTGTTCCTTTAACACTACTCCAAATTTGATCTTCATTTCCATTATAAAATTCACGGTTTAGGTTTGCATAAAACATTTTGACAAGGTTTGGATAACAAACGAAATCATTTTGCTTGTTATCAATCAAGCTAAGAATGGAGTTTTCTTCAAAAATTTGATCGATTTCATAAGAAGGAAAATCATCGAAAATAGCAAATTTTCCCGTATTGACTTTGCCATAGTTTACATAACTTATGTAAGCTTTGATAGCCTCCGGGTCATTAAAAAGATCATTTTTGATGGATTTGGTCGGCCTCATAGTTGATGGGGTCCTTGAGGAAGCCATTGATGAGTGTTTGAGAGGAGTAGAAGATAATGAAGAAAGTTTGAATTATAAGAATAAAGTGAAAAGAGATGATAAGAGAAGTATATTAAATAGATTCTCTAAAGTCATGTTCTCTGGTCAAGAGGTATCTTTTCAGAATTTTGAGGTAAGTGAAAAGGTGGAGGGAAATTCAAAAGTTTGAATTCAAATTTTGAAATCAAATTTCTAAGAGACATGTCGACATGGGGTATCCTGGCATGTTGATATGTGACTGTTGAATTTGAAAAGAGGTGTCTTTTTCTAAAATCTAAGAAATTCCTAAAATCTTAAGAAAACTAATCTATATTCTATATCTATATATAATTCCAATAATAATATTAAATATAATAATATTAAAATATTTTAATATTTAAAATATTATTAAAATAATATTATTTTGAATTTAAAAATTCAAATTTCAAAGGGTGATTTTGAATTTAAAAATTCAAGAAATTGCAAACAAAATCAAAACAAGCAAGTATCCAATAAAATCAAAATAAATGTGTACCTATTTTTAGATCCAAACTCCGATCGTCTTCCGAATCGAGAATAGCAGTGAAGCACAGATTTGAATTATCAGTTTTCTTCTCGTCATCACTGGATGAATCTGAATCGTTAAGAGTTGCTGCATATGCCTTCTTTCTTTTCCTTAGTTGCTCGTTATTTGGTTGAAATGTCTGTTTGTCTGGATATGGACAATCTATCTTGTAGTGCACTGTTTTGTTGTAGTTGTAGCATCTATCACCATTGTTGTTGTTGTTGTGATTGTTGTTGTTCTCTGAAGTATTTCTGGAATTCCTTTGATCATTTCTTTTAAAGTTATTCATCTTTCTATACTTCAGAAACTTTCTGAAATTTCTGGTCATGAAGCAATTTCTTCATCACTATCTTGTTCTGAATCTCCAGTTGTTGCTTTGAATGCGATCGATTTCTTTTCCGTTGCCTTAGATTATTTTCTCCCTTGTAGTGGAACTTCATAAGACATAGATTACCGATTAACTCTTCGATCTTCATTTGACTAACATCATTTGCCTCTTCAATAGTAATTTTCTTTTGATCCCATTCTGGAGTGAGTGAATTGAGTATCTTTCTGATTTGATCTTCTTTTGAGAACCCTTTCCTAAAGCAATCAATAAATGTACAATATCTTGAAATCGACAATACATGTTGGAAATGGACTCATTTTCATGCATTTTAAACAATTGAAACTGGTTAATTAATATGGAAATTTTAGTCTGTTTAACTTTGCTTGTTCCTTCATGAGTTACTTGCAAAGTTTTCCAGATTTCAAACGCAGACTTACAAATAGAGACTCTTATTAAACTCATTCCTATCTAGTGAACAAAAGAGTATATTCATAGCCTTAGAATTGTTTTGTGCAACCATCTTTTGCTCAGTAGTCCACTGGGCAAAATTAGTAGTTGGTTCAACATATTCAATTTGTGTCATATTCCAAGTATCTAAACTTATGGATTGTAAATAAATTTTCATCCTACGTGCCCAATATGCATAATTACTGCCATTAAAAATGGTGGTCTAACAGTAGACTGACCTTCTACAAATGAACTAGTGTTAGTGCTTGTGTTGACAGAAGTAGTGGTGACAGGAGTGACATTATTAGGGTGTTGTGCCATTAAAACTTTTCAAAATTTCAGATTATGAAAATAATGAAAACCAATGCTCTGATACCAATTGTTAGGGATGTGGATTAAGGATCTTAAGACAGAAATAACACTAGAGGGGGGGTGAATAGTGTTTTAAAGAATATATGCACTATATGACTAAATTAAAACTTTCAACACAAATCCAAACAGAATTCTAACATAGAATGATCACAGAACATATAACAAATGCAAATAGTAAAGTAAAGAAAGTAAAAGGAAAGAACACATCAGATTTATACTGGTTCGGAATCCTCCTACATCCAATCCTGCACCAAGGCAATATCCTTTTACAGATTTTTATAAGCCAATATCCAAATTACAACCTTCAATTTCTAAGGCCTTGAGGAACCCTCCTATCTTCGAGTCTGGGGTAAACTCTCTTGATTTACGGAACACAAGATCACCCTAATACTTCTTAATAACAATCCTTTTGAATGGATAGACTCTGTGGACTTTTTGAATACAAATTAATCCTATAACTCTGAATAGCACTTTGATCTTTAGTAGAATGATGGAGAATCAAATAGAGAGAGTATCTAAATGATTTCCTATTGAGAATTTGGCAGAATGATGGCACGATCTTGAAAATATGAAGTTTTATGGATATGGAATGGTGGAGAAGAAAGAGTGAAGAAAATAAGAAAGTAGTTGTTTTTAAAAAAAATTCATTTTGGAAGCCTTTATATAGATGCACAACAGTCATAACCATTGGCGAAAGGTTTTCGAACGAATGGACACTTCTTTTGAAAATTGAATTTTGAATCCAACTGTCACCATGTCGACATGGGGTATCCCCTTATGTCGACATCCCTTAGTTCAAAATTATAGAGATGTTGTTTTGTAAAGACAATTGAATTTAAAACAAGTTGAAACTTCTCTGAAGCAAAGTAAAGTGTTTAAACAATATTTTGAGATAGAGAATGAATATAAAACATTATTTTAAATATATATATAATTGATATAGACCATTAATTATATAAGAAATATTTAAAATCAGAATAAGTTTTGATGTTTTAAAAATAGAAGTTTTTAAAATCAGAATAAAGGAATATTTCAAGGCTAAAACAAAGTTTGAAAATATTTTTGAAAACATGATTTTGAAAGCTAAAGCATTTTGAAAACAGATTTAAAAACATTTTGAAGAATCTATTCAAACTGAAATTGCAAGAACCTTCCTACAGAGCTCCTCCATAGGACTCGAGAACTTGTACAAAGTAGTTTAAATGATTTTGATTTTCGTGGGTTTATAAGCCACTTGTCGTAGGTTTGTAAGCTACTTGTCGTGGGTTTGTAAGCCACTGGTTTCGATAGAAATTGGGTTCCATCCCAAAAGAAAATTGGAAGAAAGATGAGAGTACTATTATGAAGTTTTAACAAAATACTAGACACTTTTCTTGAGATCTTGAAATCTTGTTTCTCTAGAGTCTTGAATCTCTAATCTTCATCTTGATTCTTAAGTCTTTATACTGATCAGTCTTCAATGATACCTGCATATACTTCCTATATACATACATACATACATACATATATATATATATATGGAAATGTTAGTATATATTTTATAAGGTAAAGTATAATAACTATATAAGGTTGTTGTCATCAAAACATCATCAACTCAGTTCCTAACAGTTATGTGGTGATTTTGATGTGGTTATGTGATGTAGGAGGTGAATAGGCATGATGCACAAAGACAGTTTATCAGAGAGGTATTTGGTAAGGTATAGATGGATGTGGAGTTGATGGTGGGCAGTGAGGTGGAACAGTTCTGCAATTCATGGTTGTTGATGGTGGGCAGTAAGGTATAGATGGTTGTGGGCTGTGGAGTTGATGGTATCCATGATTGTATTTAGTTCTGCAATTCATCTCCAAACAAAACTATGAAATTAACTGATACAATACAATAAATGCATCAACGATAACGTCAATGAGAAACTTCAGTATAGAAGAATGCAGTGTTTCATGCAGTACATCAAATATTTATGCAGAAAAAGTTGTTAAATTCATATTATATCTTACCATTTTAGCACTTGTAAACATATCGTAACTTTATGACATATTAACTTTATGACATAGTATGATCTAATGTGTTGGTGTCCAAATATTATCTGACAAAGTTGCACATATTAGGTAACTCCGATATGGAAGTCAGTTAGGAAACATCATGTGCAATTTGTTACTACAGTTTGAATTCTAATTAATCTTATTATTTGTGTTTCAAGTTTGCAGTAATACTAATTTGTTATGTTGTTCCAAGATTACGATGCAACCTCTAGCATAGTTCAAGTTTGACACGTAGGTAGTGCATGACTAATTCACATGTTTATTTCTTGTTTTTCCAGGTTCAAGTTGACATTGCAAAAAAAGAAATGCAGCGTATGGTTTTGAGCTGAAGCCTAAAAATTTGGGTTTTTAAGATTGCATGTAAATTTTAAGGTTTTTACTATACTATTTCCTAATGGTTGTACTAATTAAAAATTTGAATAAAAACTATACCACTTAATGATTATACTAAAGATCTGAATTATGCTGCAAAAATGAATGTATGAATCGTTATTTTGTATAGATTATTAACACTTTAATTGATATATTTTTATTATTTTGGTATTATGTTATTCAGTTTGTATTTTCCATCAAACTTAATTTTGAATGGTTATAATCAATAATATATATATATACATACATACATATATATATATATATATATATATATATATATATTGTCTATTTGAGTACTGTAATAACGGTTTCTGAGAATGGATTTTTTGCATCAGGTATAAATAGCTGATGCAATAGAGGGATTAGTTTGCACCGGTTGTTATAAAAAACCGATGCAATAGAGGGATTATTTTACATTGGTTTCCAATAACAACCTATGCAACAAACTCCTTTGTTGCATCGGTTTTCATTACAACCGATGCAACATGAGGGCTGTGTCCAAGCAACCAACCGTATTTTGCATCAGTTGTTAGTAAAAACCGATGCAAAAAGGACCGTTTTGCATCGGTTTTAGAGCGGATGCAAAACTTTTAAGCCTGTTGCATCGGTTGTATGTGCATCGGATGTTGAACTGATGCAAAAGGGGCATAAACAACCGATGCAAATGGCCTGTTTTATAGTAGTGATTTCACAATTTTCTATTATAATATAGTCAAAATGATTTATGGGAAAACCTTTTTCGAATTGTCTCATTTTTTTACTAATACCACATCTATCTCTTCTTATTTGTTCATCTTGATTTGAAATATTTTTTTCACCGCATGTGATTTTTTACCAAAAGTTGCATGTATTCAATGCAAAAAATGAATCTATCTAAAATATTTTAAAACCATAATCAAAGTATACGCGTTCAATGTTCTTAGATAAATTGTTGGGTGGTTCTTCATATTCTAGTTTTTGATGGAATAAAGGACCAAAGATGCAATTTTCCCCTATGCCCTTGCATTTTAGAAAGTTGAAACTCGAGATGAAACTCTTGCGTGATTCGTGAGAAATTTTATCTAGTCTTTATGAGGAATTAGCTAACTATTTAATAACCACAAAAAATAGCTAATCCAACATACAATCAACCATACTAAGATACATGATGTTAAAAGCAAAATGCTTTCAACTTATGCCGTTCTCCGATAATGCATGAGTCACTCAGAATGTATGCACTTATAAACAGGACCATCCCGAACAAGAATGTTGCCCTAGCCGATTTAAGAAAAATGATATTTAAAATAGTTAATGCAGTAGGAATTGAACTCCGATCACTTGTCACACTAAGCAATGTGCAAACCACTTGAGACATAACACAATTATTATCTAAGTTATACATGGATATTATTTACTTTAACTATTTTTAGAGAATCATTGTGACGTCCCACCTCTATACCCACGCTAGCCAAGAACACTCCGGAGTAGTGCTATCAACTAGCACGGAGAATAAGGCTGTTGAGGAGCGACCATCCATGTAATTGCTTATCACACGGTGGCTATAAATAATCTTCGGAAACAAACATAGAAATAATCATATCACAAATCAGTCACAGATATCCATATCACAAAGGCGGAAGAAGATATGAATAAATAACTAACACATGAAAGTGTACATCAGAGTAGTGGTCAGTAAGATCCACGATAATACAAAAGAATAGCAACACGTGCTATACAAAAGAATACAACTATGAGTCTATATCTCAAGTGTATACAACAAAAACTGCTAATCTAAACAGTTAGCCAAAAGTCAGAGTGATGAATCCCTGGGAAGAAGTCAAGCATAAGCACCTGTAACATCTCGGTCTGACCCGAGTATTATTTAAGAAAATAATAAACGGATCAGTCTAGCTATAAATATCAGATGACATGATATAACATAAAAGATATGGCATAAACATAAACATCCATAACGACATACCACTATAAGTATGTAAATAATGATCAACAGAAGATCAATCAATAAGAGATAATCAATATCACAAGAATCTTCTCAAAGATTCGAAGAGGGCATCATACCCTAAACTTGTACTCATAACAAGTCAATGACATAAATTCCAGAAATCAACACGAGAAATCCAGAAATCATAAAAAGGGAAAGAGGCCTATCACATGACGGTCCGAAGACCAAGGGGAGCTACCCCGCATGTGTGAATGGAATCACACAGATTGAGGTCAATACTAACCAAAAAGCAGAAAGGTATGTGTGAATGGAATCACACAAGTGGTGTCTAGTCTAACCTTGCAATGAAAGAGACATCGCGCAATTGCTAGTCTAATTCATAAAGCGATCATCAAGATCAACGAGAAGTGTCAATTACACTAAGCTAGTAAATATAGAAGTTTAGCTTCATGTCCCATAACCACTTGCTTAACTTAAATATTTACGAACAAACTGTAAATCTTCACTAATAAAATTGTCACAAGAGGTTCAGTCGAACAAGTCCAAGAATTAACCGACGAAGTGAACGCAAGCGTTTCATACCACTTGTTTTACTAAGTCGTTTAATTAGATTTCTCATCCGAGTGAGGTAAAGGCTTGTATATACTAATAGATTGGAAAACGGTTTAAGAAAAGAGCTTTGTTATTAAAAATAGAGTTGAAATTGTTTGTTAAAAGAGTTTTGATATTTACTACTAGTATTGAAACCTTTATATTATAAAGTGACAAAACACATAAGCAAGTGTAGAAACAATCATTCACAAAGATCGCATACGGAGATGCGAATAAAATCCAAGGAAATCAGCTCAATGTTTTTCAGATAACGATGACTCGCGACCTAACGATGACTCGCGACTTAAGGAAGAGGGGGTGAGCGACCTATGGTCATAAACGAGACCGAGCGACCTAAGGGAATAAGGGCCGAGCGACCTAGCATTCGAACGACCTAAAAGAGGCGTGGCCTAAAAGAGACGCGACCTAAAAGAGGCACGACCTAAAGGAGACGCGACCTAAAAGAACATAAGGTCAAACGACCTGACTGTATTGGGTCAAGCGACCTAAAGAGAGGCGGTCTAGCGATCTAGAGTGCACACGTCCAAAAGTGGGAACGACCTATCGAGGTAAGGTCCAACGACCTACGACCTAAACAAATAGGCCAAGCGACCTATAGGGTTAACGGTCTAACGACCTAACAGTTATAGGGTCACGCGACCTAACTAAGTACGCAACCTAGTGGGTAAGGGAGTCGAGCGACCTAACTGCATCCAGTGACGAGCGACCTAATGGAGTCAAGTAGCGAGCGACTTAACTAGTTAACGACTCAAGGGGGTCAACGACCTAAAGGTCCAACGACCTAAACCCAAACACACGAAAAGTGGCTAGAACGACCTAGGGGTTAACTCACATGCGACCTACGACCTAAGGCCCATGCGACCTACGACCTAAATCCGATACGAGCTAATAAGGCCAGAACGACCTAGGAGCAGAAAATCCACCAAAACGCTAAAAATCGGAGTTTTTCGCCAACCCAATCCAAACCAAATGAAAATATACATGCAAACACGATAGGGATTCATTCCCAACAGTCCAATATTGATATAGACTAGATTTGTGAGATAAAAATCTCACCTTTGCACTAAAGTTTATGAAGATGAAGCTTGAAAGCAAGGAGAAGCAATCCAAAGCTTGAATCCAATATCTTCTACTTGAATTTGGAGTTGAATGTTGGATTTGCAATTGAATTTGTGCTTGGAGTTTTAATTTCCCATTCCCTCCACAATTAATGCCAAAGCTTGATTAGTTAGGAAATTTATGAAGAGTGAGGAGAAGAGGGTTGGAACTTGGGCTTAATAGGCTAAACTAACCCAAAGTCCAAAGCGGGAAAAGTTAGTGAAATTTCACTAACTCCAAACCTATCGATGTTTATACTTAAAAAGTTGTAAACGACATTTCGAACTCAATGGAAGTGGTCTCGAGTCCTAATTTGACCGTTTGCAAAAAGTAGCTTTTCGGACCAAAATCCGATTAACGAGTTAATATTTAAATAAAATATTTAAATACAAACTCGATAAATATGCGGGTTGTTACAATCATATTCGTCATCACCTTCGTTGTTGCCCCCTACCCGTCCATTGCCCTAGGCGGGCTGCCTTGCTCACCTACCCCTAGGGCCGGGCCTGCTTATAAATATAACATTCTAAGCGTAAAGCTTTATATCTAACTTCTTGAATGTTTACAAATAAATAATGCTTATTTTTTTTCATTTACTAAAATGTTCATCATATCATTTATGTCCATCTATAATACACATCCTCCTTTTTTTACATGTTTTCAAAACATATTATTTCAGTCCACCAAATATTGACACATACAATATCTTCGTAAAATTCTCGTCTCGCAACTGACTAAATATAAGTCTTGTAAAAAAATGATCTTCTTAACTTCAACACCTAAACCCCTTGATAGTTTTTCCAAAGAGGAAACATGGATGGTGGTAATTTGATATAAGTTTGTGACTAATGACATCTTAAAGAAATTAAGCAATCAAGAAGGGATAAACAATTCAATAAATGCTTTCTTACCGTAGATATCAATATCCAAATATGAATGCTATAGTCTAAATTAACTCTAAACTTCATAGCAAATAACCCAATTATGAAATAAATCTTTTGCATACTATATAATAATTCTTTTTTGGCATTCATCTTTTAGTGGAGTAATAAATTGTAGGCATTTACTGTTAGCATTTAAAAACGTCAATCAATTATGCATGCGAACTAATCATTTTTTCTCCACACTCCAACTTTTCAAATCCTACATTTGAAAAGAAAATGGCTAATAAGTGTCATCACTAATTTTCTTATAAACAATGCAACCATTCACTTTCTATGTAAGTGGAAAATATTAATAGAGTCATCCATATCATATGAGTTAATAGTTCTATTTAAATAGAAATATTCAAGAAAATTCATGTTTATTCCAAATATTTTTTCTTGAGCATGGGTATTTATCATTTATCAATTATCTAAGACTAAGCCAGTAGCATTCAACAAGTAAGTTTCAGTACATACGTACAAGTAAAGAATACAGACGTTTCACTATTGTTTCAATACCATAGTTAATTTTCAATTAAATTTTCATTAAACGATCAACGAATGTCAAAAACCACCATTTTCATCTTCTAAAATGTTTGTTTGTAAATTATATTCATCAACGCATTATCTCTAATCATGTGGAACATCCATCCCCTTTTTTTAGGAAGCAAACATATGAACATTCATAAGTACAACTCTAACAATAATCCTATTACAATGTTTATATTATCATTTTAAAACTAACACTATTAACTTGCAATTAACATATAAGGACATGGTGATACAACAAAGCAAATATATTCTATCTTTATGTCGATATATCACATGCATGTAAACCACTTTATTTATCCATTCAATTATCTTCAAACTTAAATAAAGGCATATAATTACAAAGCAATTCAAAATCCATTTTTTCTCACAATAAATTAACTCAGAGGTAAACAATAGTATTAATCATGAATTTGGAGACCTTCACCATATATTCATCAAAAACACCGTGTATAACTCTATCCCACAATTCAAACAACGACCCAAATTTAATTTATACCAAATATTGTTTTCTAATCACATTTTACAACATAGTATAATTATATATTCATATAGGGGTTAGAAAGACACCTATTAACTTGTGGTCGATCAAGCAAACAAATAATTGATAATATAGGTGGATTTAAATTAAAATGCTTACCAAATTTGTTCAAGATTCAAGCTTTCCTTCTTTTAATGTCTCGCTACTACAGCAACATCTTAATAGTCTAATTTTTACAAAAACCCATTTAGCCTAGAGTTCATGAATGACATATCAATTTGGCTTTTAAATTTTTGGAATTGACGGGCATGTAACCATACCATATAATCTCCGTACTTCTTACAGATATTTCCAAAGTTATATTTGGGTCTAGATTTTTTTAGTCGGTTATTTAACTATCAAATAAACAATCAATTCAACCAAATACTTCTTTTTCATGAAAAAAACGCCGAGTCTTATTTTAAGTTAAATTTTAAATTAATTAAATCTCTTTATCCAAAGCTCGTACTTATCTTATCGGATTTAGTATATTCACGAAATATCCTTTTAAAAAAAATATTTAGAAATTCTTTCAAAAAAAATGTGGAAAGTACCACTACGGTATCAAACCATGGATCACAACTCAATGGCAACGTCTCTATCCCAGAGAAATTCAAGACATAGCTGCAGGCCCTTACTGTCTCCTATTTACGCAGTGTGAGTATACCATTACTTTACGAAAACTTTATTTTAAATAAATTATCTCAAAATAATGCTTGTAAGTTCTAAAATAAATTTTCATGTTTAATCTAGGCAAAAAGATAATTAAATAAAATTTAATATACAAAGCCGTATTAAAATTTAACAATTATCTTTTAGAACAAAAAATGCTGACAATTTCTTAAGTAATAATAAACCTTTAAAAACATTATAAAGTAACTATTAATAATTAAATATGCTTTAAACAATTTAAAATACTTAAATAACTAATTTCTAGAGCATATTTAACACCTTTAAAATCACCAATTTAATAATTGAAAATCCTCCTTTTAAAAGAAATCAAATTCCTCAATTCCAATTCCATTTCGTAAATTTGGAAATCTCACTTGAACTCTAGTTTAACCAACTTATTCTTATTTCCCAAATTCACTTCAATCTTCAAAATATTTAAAATCTCGATTTTACAACCTTTATATTTTAAACCAGTACCATTTACAGATTTATTATCTAAAAATCCTTTATTATATACTTGTATTCCAGAAAAACCTCTTCGCAATATCCCGATTTAGTTAAGTATGAAAATCCATTTAATTTTCTTTTACAATTTAAAACACATATTGTGGTACTTAAAAATACCAAAATCTAGGTTAAAACCTGCCATAGCATCAAATCAATTCAAATCACAAAACCATCTATTGCAGATTATCCAGACAAATCATATATCACTATATATGAAATTAAATTCAACATTTTTGAGGAATCCAGTTGAATCCCTTCAACTTGTTTTCCTACATCCACAGATGTTAATAAAACAATAAAAATATCGATTCCACTTCGACGTGGAATATCGTGGTATATAGGATTATTCACTATTATGCGGGGCTCATAGGGTCTAATTTGCTATATACACACACACACGCACGCACGCACACACACACATATATATATATGCGGGAATAGCAATCACTCCAATATGTATGTATATATATTACAATATATAATATCACATCCAACTGATAAAAATGCATCAGTTTAACAAATTAATCATTTATTAATTTTAACTACTTAAAATTAATCACTAGCAGTCCAGAATTGAGTTAGATTAACTCACCATGAGTTTTATTTGCCAAACGTTCTAATTTTAAATTAAATCGAACACGTTCGATTTAACCTAAAATTTTCACTTGCCCCGATCAACTTTAGATCTTCACCACATCGTACTATACGTCGCTGCGATTCCAACGCCGCTAATTTCATCTAATTCTGACAAAGTATGACAGAGTTACGCTATTTTAAAGATTTCATAAATTTATATATAATAAATTTCTTTTTTTAAAGCACCAACGAAATCTGGTGGTACGTTAAAGCTTCAGGAAATAACAGTCATTCTTCACTTTCTTCTCGTCTTCATTCCAGGTGAAAACACGCTAGCTTGAACCCATCACCGCCATTATTCCTTCGATCGTCGCACCCACTTCGATTCACTAGAGCTCGATCGAACCTCGCCACATTGTAGCCCATACCTTGATGCACCACCGCCCATGACCAGGCCAAGCTTGGTCCCACATAGCACTCACAAATCGCCTTCGAACGCCATGCCTTTGAAACCCAATCGCCGCCAAATCGGTGCACCATATCTAATCACAACCATTGGACGTCTAGTACTCCATGAGCTTCACAACATCGTAGTGGAAAGATTTTTGTAATATCGAGTGGATCGATTCGAAATTGGAAGGAAAGTAATGAAATTTTTAGCCATTGAAATTTACTATGGCGGTTGAGTTCGAGCTTGCTAGGGTTTATTGTACGGCCTGTGTGTGTATATGCATTTATATTATTAATATTATTTTCCCATTTTAACGTGCTTTTTCAAAGATCTCCAAAGAAACCTACCGCCGGGCATTTATAATGTTTTACCCATATTCTTAACAAATTGGAATATGTTTCGGGGTCTAATTTGATTGTATGTGGAAGATAACCTTTTGAACCGAATTAAAATGTTAAATTTTCGATATTTATTTCAATGCGTTTCCGTCTCATACGACCAAAGGGTAATTCCAAATGCAACGGAATTTGAAATCCGATAATACTAAACTATTATGGATCTAATGGAATTAGTTTTGTCGAATTCTGAGACTGTGCCCAGGTATGCTATTTTAACTCGTCGATTAAATCGAGCGATTTTGAAAATCATCGAAATTGTTCAAAATTTCAACTTTTAAAACTTACTAGCTTCGTTATAATTCAAATAGGATTTATATTCGTGTTAGAAATCATTCCAATTCATCTTAAATCAAAAATCAATTATTTACATTATTTCATATATTAATTTCCACTATTAAATTAATATAAAAATTTCAAATTTTAACCTATTAACTTCTTACCCCATCCCAAGTCTAATACTATGATTCTAATCCAAATAGAATTTAAATAAATTTTAGAAATCAATTTCCACTTCCATTTAACTTCAAATTCCCATGTTTTCACAATTTTAAATATAAATTTCTTATATTGTCCCTAATCCAATTTATCACCGTATCGGAAATTTTAAACCCATTTCATAAATTCTTCCATATTCGAAATCAATTTACGATTCAAATTCAACATTTAAAGTAAATTAAATGTTCAAAATTAACGACCGAAATTCTGGATCGTTACATTCCTCCCTTCTTATAAAAATTTAGTCCTCGAAATTTACCAAGGTAGGAAAAATGCCCCCAAATCCATTTACTTACCCAAAACCCACTTAGTTAAAAGCCTACATTCACTTCCCTACCCTTTTAGATCAATCCGAAACCAATTGTTTCCATTTATAACTCAAAAAACTTGATTTCTAATACAATTCAAAAATCAGCCTTTCAGTTAACAAAAAAATTTCAAATTTTTCCAACACCCTAAATTTTCAAAAAATTTTGACAACTTTTCCTTTGTACAAGAGCCTTTTATAATATCGCAAGAAATATAAATATATATCGACCCACACGGTCTGAAAAAATATATTTAACGATATATTATCATTTCTTTAGTTTGTTGCCTAGGCATGCCTTTATTTTTGTGTTTTTAAGCGAGCGGCTTATTTTATATGCATTTACACAACCAAAATCTAGCCAAACAGCTTCCTGTACCTGTACTTACTCAAAATGAGCACGTAATTTAATAAATATGAAATTTTAATAACATTTCATCCATCTAACTATCTAAGATATAAACTTCATAACCCAACATACCAACCATATATTCACAAGCAACTATAAGGTTCCAACACTAATTTAATTTCTTTCCATGGATCCATATATCATTTCATTCAGTTCGAAATGATTTACAACCAAACTTATTATATTCATTTCATATTTACAACAAACAAACTCATATTCATTTCGCATTGATTTCTATGTTCTTTACTCGTATAAATTCACTTTTATTTAATTTCAAATTGATTTAGAATCAATTTATTTGTATTCCATTTATTATTCACATCCACTATATGCAAATCCATTTTATTAAACTTCAATCCACTCCCTTGTTAAATTGACTTTAAACCAATTTTTCTATTTTCCACTTGATTTCCATTTTTGCTATTCGCCAACCCTTGTTTGCTTTATTTTACATTAACTACATTCCAGTACATGTTAATTTATTATGAATCTATTTCCATAATAATAATTGAAGTTAAGTTTCCATGGTAGTCAATTTCCAACTTGTTTTTAATCGAATCTCATTTAATTTTTTTTGCTTTCATTTACTTAGTATATCCAATTAATACTATTACTTTGGGACATCACTCACATAATCGATTCACGAACAATTTTGTTCAGGTTCATACACTTGTACTTTCTATTAAATTTACCTCCACTTATATTACCCCGTTTTCATTCACTTTCCTTTTATTCACATAGATTTATTCACTTCATTTTATAGTGAATGACATTTTATTCATGCCAATTTATGTATAAGCCAATTCATACAAAATTATTTCTAAGGTTTATTATAGACATTCTGTATCATTGCTTAAGTTATATTCATCTTTAAAACTTAAATTCATACCTAAACTATACCCAAAAATCATATTCAATTCATTTACTCTTAAATTGAATTCATTTCTTGTTATCGATTTCTTAACCATCCTAACTTGGTTATGTTTTTCCACTTCCTTAGTTTGATAAGTTAAACCAACTTATTTTACACCCTTCACTTAAAATTCAATTTTTGAATTTCCAATTCTTTTACAATAATACCAAACCATTTCCATTTTGGTTACTATATTACTTCTCAATTCACAAGTTCAAGAGCTTATTTACTAAATATCCCATTTTACTTACTTGAGTCCATTTACATCTTATAATCATAACTCTGGATTATCTATATCACTTAATAGCTTAAGTATATCCATTTCATTTAATAATTATAACTTACAGTTATACAATCATCTTGCATTTCACTTTATATCAAATTCAATTCAAATTTTATTTAACTTATCTTAAGTTAAATTCCAACATATCTTATTCACTTTAATTTACTCTAGTTAAATTTTAATTCTAGGATTAAAATTTTCATTTTCCTTTCTTGTCTATATCAAATCCAAATTATAGGTTCAATAATTGATTTCTTCTTAACTTTTTAAATCATTTAAATAGAAATCCCATAATTCAATTACCCGATTTTTATTTCAAATCATTTTGAAATCATAAATATACATATATCACCTTTGTATATCAAATCATGCCTCTAGATTTTCAAAACAACTTGGTTTTACCCAAAAAAAATCCCCTTTGGACTAAAACAAATTTGTTTATCAAACAAGTCCAAAACAAATAATCATACTCAATCACCACGGCAGCAATCCTTCACTTAGAACCTCGAAAATGAATACTGATCATGTGGCCATCATCACCAAGATTATTTTACAACGACCAAAGTGAGTTCAGTGCTTCTTTACTTCCAAAAATTCATTTTAAAACAACTTTCCTTTCTGAAATATCCCTAAAGTAATATCATTATTTTTCACAAACCATTTGGAAAACATTTCAAAAAATTTCAAGATTTTAAATTCCCAAAAACTTGATTCAAATCATTTTAACCATTTCTCAAAATTTCCAAGATTTAAATTCTAGTTTAGATCAAATTTTAGTTATGCTCCATTTTGTATAAATCAACCTTATAAATTTTATTTGGTTATATATGTATACAACCATTCCAAATTTTATAATCTGTTTTGATTATAATATTAACAACCAAACGTCCAAATATATATGACAATTTTCAGGAAATTTATTTCTTTTATGTCAAAATATAATGTTGGGTAAAATTATTTCGCGTACCCCCTTTAAAACGATACTATACCGGTTTATCTTGTTCAAGAGTTTAAGAACCCCTGTCGATACGGATGTACTTCTCGTACCGATCAGAATTCATAAACACTCAACTCAACCGATAAGTCAACAAAATATAAAAGCATTTTATGTTCACTAACAATTGCGTGCGCATATCTATTAATACACTCATCTCATTCTAGAGTACTTCTGACTCTATTTCTAATGAGTAATTCCCCACTAAAGTCTAGGTATATCACCAACCTAAGCTCTGATACTACATGTGACGACCGGTAGGCTTTTCAACCATCCCAGTCAGCGGCCACTTTTCGCCATGGCACCACACTGGTACCTTAAATTTTCTTTTACGGCCAGCCTCTCGACTACAACCAACTACTCTGGAACACGTAGGGTTAAGAATCTCATACTCGCCACCAAACACGAAGCGAGAACCCCTTATCATGTTGTAATGAAGCAAATCTGATCCTGGTCTCTTCGAAATAACGTTCGATATTCCGGTAAACTCAACCCTAATTCTTTCGAAAATAAACGGACGAAAATAAGATCATAGATCACCTCCGTATCGTTAGTGGACTAATTTCCTTATAAATGCCCTAGAAGAATGAAACTAGTTTATACGTATAGTATAGCATCTCGAACGGTAACTGTACTATATAATCTCCATACGTCTTTTAGATATTTCTAAAGTTATATTTATGTCCATATTTTTTTATTCAGTTATGTAACTATCAAATAAACAATCAATTCAACCAAATGCTTCATTTTCATGGAAAAAACCAAGTCTTAATTTAAGTTAAATTTTAAATAAGTTAAGTCCCTTTATCCTAAGCTTGTACTTATCTTACCGAATTCAATCTATTCATAAAGTATCTTTTTAATAAATATATTTAGAAACCCTTTAAAAAAAATGTGAAAAGTACCAATACGGTATCAAACCATGGATCACAGCTCAATGGTTACGTCTCTATCCCAAAGAAATTCAAGACTTAGCTGCAGGCACCCACTGCCTTCGATTTACGCCACGGAATATACCATTACTTTTCAAAAACTTTATTATAAATAAATTATATCAAAATAATGTTGTAGGTTCTAAAATAAATTTTCATGATTAATCTAGGCAAAAATATACTTAAATAAAATTTATTATACAAAGCCATATTAAAATTTAACAATTATCTTTTAAAACAAAAAAATGCTGACCATTTCTTGAATAATAATAAATCTTTAAAAATCATTACAAAGTAACTGTTAATAGTTAAATATGCTTTAATTTAAAGTACTTAAATAACTAATTTCTAGAGTATATTTAAAACCTTTAAAATTACCAATTTAATAATTTAAAATCCTATTTTCAAAACAAGTCAAATTTCTCGACTCCAATTCCATTTTGTAAATTTGGAAATATCACATGAACTCCAGTTTAACCAATTTTATTCTTGCCTTCCAAATTCACTTCTATCTTCAAAATATTTAAAATCTCGATTTTACAACCTTTATATTTTAAACAAGTACCATTTACAGATTTATTTTTTTAAATCCTTTGTTATATACTTTTACCTAAAAAACCTCTTCACTATATCTCGATTTAGTTAAGTACTAAAATCCATTAAGTTTTCTTTTCCAATTTAAAACACATATTACTGGTATTTAAAAATACCGAAATCTAGGTCAAAACCTGCCATAGGGTCAAATCAATTCAAATCACGTAACCATCTATCAATATCATACGAACAAATCATATATCACTATATATGAAATTAAATTCAACAGTTTTGAGGAATCCAGTTGGATCCCCCAACCTGTTTTCCTGCATCTACGGATGCTAATATAACAATAAAAATACCAACTCCACTTCGAGATGGAATATCGTGGTATGTAGGGTCGTCCGCTATTATGCGGGGATCATAGGGTCTCATCCGCTATATATATGCAGGAATATTAATCACTTCAATATATATACACTACTATATATAATATCACATCCAACTGTTATAAATGCATCAATTTAACTAATCGATCATTTATTAATTTTAGCTATTTAAAATTAATCACTAGCAGTCCAAAATGGAATGAGATTAACTCACCTTGAGTTTTACGTTGCCAAACGTACCAATTTTAAATTAAATCAAACACGTTCGATTTAACCTAAAATTTTCAGTTACCTCGGTCAACTTTAGATCCACACTACAGTGTAGTGTACATCGCTACGATTCCAATGCCGTCAGTTTCGTCCGATTCTGACAACGTATGACAGAGCAATGCTTTTTTAAAGATTTCATAAATTTATATATAATAAATTTCTGTTTTCTATTTTAAAACACCAATGAAATCTGGCCGTAAATTAAAGCTTCAAGCAACCACGGCCGTTCTTTGTTTTCTTCCTCATCTTCGTTCCAGCTGAAAACATGCAAGCTTGAACCTATCCACCCCACCACTCCTTCGGTCGATGCGCCCACTTCGACTCACTAGAGCCCGATCGAACAACGCTACATCGTCGCCCATGCCTTGATGCACCACCGCCCATTACCTGGCCAAGCTCGGCCCCTCATAGCACTCATAAAATGCCTTTGAACACCGTGCCCTCAAACCCCAATCGCTGTACCATATACAATCAAAACCGTTGGATGTCTAGTCATCGATATGCTCCACAAAATCATAGTTGAAAGAATTTTATAATATGGAGTGCATCAATCAGAAATTGGAAGGAAGGGAATGAAATTATCGGCCACTGAAATTAACCGTGGCAGCTGAGTTCGAGTTTGCTAGGGTTACTGTTAGACCCGTGTGTGTGTGTGTGTGTGTGTGTGTGTATGCATTTATATTATATATATGCATTTATATTATTTTAATACTATTTTCCAATTTTAAAGTGCTTTTTCAAACAATCTCCAAACGAAACGAGCCGCCAGGCATTTATAATGTTTTACTCCTATTATGAACACAATGAAATATGTTTTGGGGTCTAATTTGATTGTATGTGGATGATTGCTTTTTGAATCGAATTTAAATATTAAAATTTTGATATTTATTTCAATGCATTTCTATCCCATACGACCAAACGGTAATTCCAAATGCTATAAATTTGAATTCTAATAATATAAACTATTATGGGTCCAATGGAAATGCTTTCGTCGAATTTTGAGACTGTGCCCAAAAAGACCATTTTGACACGATTAAATCGAGCGATTTTCGAAATCGTTTAGAATTTCAATTTTTAAAACTTTCCAACTTCTTTATAATTCAAATAGAATTTATATTCGTGTTAGATATAATTCTGATTCATCTTAAATCAAAATCCAATTATTAACATTATTTCCATATATATTAATCCACTATTAAATTAATATAAAAATTCAAATTTTAACTTATCTACTTTTTACCCATCCCAAAGTCCAATGCTATGATTCTAATCCAAATAGAATTTAAATAAATTTTAGAAATCATTTACCACTTCCATTTAAATCTAGATTCCCATATTTTCCAAATTTTAAATATTAATTTTTTATACTTACCCAAATCCAGTTTATCACGGTAATTGGAATTTAAAAATCATTTCAGTAATTCTTCCATATTCAAAATCAATTTATAATTCAAATTCAACATCTAAAATAAATTAAATGTTCAAATTAATGATCGAAATTCCGGGTCGTTACAAGCTACTACCTCCCACCTCAAGATACACTCCCAAATCAAAAGGTGCACCAAATCAAATCACAAAGTAATAGAATGGTATCGAAGAAATATGTCCGATTGAAGAAATGACATCACTTGGCCCAGCGTGGCTCCTGTTTTAATCACATCTAAGCTGACTCACGGGAGTCAAGGCTACGTAAATACCTCATACAGAATCGTCGCCAAACCATACTACTTCGTTTCTAGAGTCTCCATTACGTACACAGTTGTTAAAGTGTTTTTCGGTATTGGCAAAAAGTACGACAATATCTGATCCTAGTCTCTTTAACAACCAATGCATATTTCACATCGTGGTCATTTTATAAAATCGCTTTTATGATCATTTCTATCAGTTCATACATGAAATCAAGATACAATATCATTATAAAAATCATGTCACATTTGAAATCATATTCTCTACCGAAATCATATCACTTTCCAACTTAAACAGTTTAAATGTTGAAAATAGTATATATTTAGAATAGTTATAAATTAAAAATAGTTTATACTTAAAAATAGATCATAGATTAAAATAGTTTATACATTAAAAATAGTTTATACATACATACATACATATATATATATATATATATTAAAAATACTTATATAATAAAAATAGTTTCCTCCAGTTTCATAAAATCGATTCAAATTAATTTCAATTCCAGAATTCAATTTAAATCAACCGCAGTTCAACAATTTCAATTTTTAAAGGGTTAAAGATTCGATGCAAATTCTCAATAAACCGTTACAATTTGTATC
The DNA here is from genome assembly GCA_030765085.1 of Allium cepa. NCBI lineage: Eukaryota > Viridiplantae > Streptophyta > Magnoliopsida > Asparagales > Amaryllidaceae > Allium > Allium cepa. Next base: position 476,300,448 of record CM060937.1, read on the forward strand.
TATTTCAAATCCAGGTTTGAACTATCACTTCAATTCTAATAAGATTCAGGGTTTAAATATTCAAACATTTACAATAAAAGTTTCACTTATATTTCAATATTTAACTTTAATTTTATTCAAATTGAAAAATATTCACTTAATCATTCTAATAACAATTAAATAAAATCTCAATTTATAAACTTAAATCAATATTAAATATTCAATCTCAATTTCATTTAAAGTTGAAACAATTCATTTATTCACTTTTTATCAAGTCCACTTACAAAATCATATCTTTCAAAACCTCAAAAATCAATACGTTCAAATCAATTCTTATTTAAGTTCAATTCTAAACAAATTTAAATTATAAATTAATTCTTATTTAAATTCAAGTATTAACCAATTTAAGTTACAGATCAATTTTTATTTAATACATCTTCCCAAGCTCTATTTACTTAAAGTTATTATAAAATCTATCTTAATATTAATATTTTATATATATTAAAAACATATCATATATATATACACTAATTAAATTAGAGCAATCAAATCTTGTTATTAAATTTTATTTTAAATTAAACCTTATTTATATATAAAAAATAATAATAAAATTATAGGTAACCTTAAAATTTATATTCTCAAGATAACTTATGAATTTAAAATTTCAAGAAACATAAAAATTTTAAATCTAACTTTTATACATTTATAAAAATAGAATTTATATATTATATTTTAAAAATCAATATTCATTAAAAACTATATATTTTCCTTTAAAACCTTGGAAAATCATTTTCATAAATATACCAACGGTGTCCGTATATAATTCCCTATCCTATGGTCAAGCGATACAGATATTTATCATTTCAATCCGCAATTAAATATTTACGGGTATATGTCATTTCGAACCGTAACCCCAAAATTTCAAAATAAATGAAATCGCTTGGGTTTATCATTTCAACCCATAACGATTTTCCCATAATCTATAATATTATTTGGGTATGTATCATTTCAACCCATAGGGAATTCTAAACTAACAGAGAAGTTGCTGAGTGAGAGCAAATATGATAATAATATAACTTATCAACAACTGGCATATATCGTCAGTAACAAATTTAAATATAATATATACGTCAGGTTATGGTGTCATATGTCATAGGTAAATAGTAACAGATAATGGCATATCATATATAGCACTTAAATACTAACAATTCAAATTTAACCGCATATTTCAATTATCATTTCATGTGAATCAAATTTACAAAACATAAGAATGTTAATCGTGAGTGATTGCTCACCTTTTGAGGTTAGAGAAATTTGACAATACGACAAGCTACAAATTGAATCACAAACTAGATGATCGACCAATCTAAACGACAAATCTCAAAGCAAGGCAAGTTGAATGTGGATTCAACGAATGAAGCAAAGCTGGGCTGGAATTCAAAGATCGATGGACACGAAATATATATATATATATATATATATTAAAATTTTATTATTTACTCATATAAAAATCTTTATAATATACATTTTCCTTTAAAATCAGTATTCAATTTAAAACACAAATCAAGATAAATTCTTTATATATGTATATTCTAAAATCAATATTTAATTCAAAACCATATAATATATATATATATAATATATACAAAATCATCACTTAATTTAGAACATATTTTTAAAATCTTTATATACATATACCTTAAAATCAATGTCAAAATAAAATATTTATATATTATATTTCGAAATAATTTTTCTTAAAACACATCGATAAAATCAAATACCTATGTTTTATATTTTGAATATCAATATTTCAAAAATCAATATTTTTTTCTATATATATAAAAGCTATCGATAATCATATATGAAGAATATATATATATGTAATAAAATTATAATTATATACTCATACATACATATATATATATATATATATGTATGTATGTATGTATTCTTTAAATTTAGAACATAAACTGAATGGAGATGTTAAACTGGTATGCAAATATGCTTTTAAATTATATACTTCAAATTGTATGCTATGATTATGTGTGTGTGTGTATATATATATATATATATATATATATGCTATGTTTTAAACCGGAATGCAAACCGGAAAGCAAGGCAGGATGTGCTTGTCTAGTATAGTCTGGAAGCATGGCTGGAAGAGTGTGAGCAATGTTCGATTATCGGCTACAGGTCTGAAGGCCGAGAGTAGTGGATTACATGCTATCTTCATATGCTTTTTTAATGCACGTATAACATGGAAAAGAAAGAAGGGCTCCCATGCTAACATGGTGAAGCCATGCTTGGGTTTCATGGTGCTGGTTGGTTTGGCGTACCAGGGAAAAGGTTGGGGTTTCGTTGCTTGGTCGGAGATAGGTTGGAGCATGCTCGGTGGCAGCCATAGATGGCTAGGTGCTTGTTCTCGGGTGTGAAGTTCAGGGTTGTGTGAAGGTGGCAACTTCATCATAGCTACAGCCATGGTAGAAGGGAGGAGGGGTGATGCGGGTTTTAGGGGATTTGATGTGGAGAATCATGTGGGATGGCAGCGGATGTAGGAGATGCGAAGATGGAGAGGGTGGTGCAATGGAAGAGGGTACATGGCGTTCACGGTTTGAGGCTAGTGAAGTGCTTAGAAAAGGTGGGTTTTTGTTTGGAAGTAGGTGGGTTCAAGGTCGCATGGAGCTGTGCTATCGTTAGGCTGTGATGGCAGTCTGGTGGCAGAGTTGTCTTGGGTTTGAGTGGGTTGCAGAAGAAAGAAGATGCTGGGTCAAGATTCGGGCGAAAAAATGAGAAACACGAGCACGAGCATTGTGGTTCCTCCGAGAAAATGAAGGCAGTAAAAATAAGAACTAACGTATTATACATATACATATATAAGTGGAAATTAGTCACAAGGGCCTCTTTAGCAAGTGCAATTAATTTCTAGGACACACAACTGAAATAATTACTTTTAAGGATAAAATGCAAAATAATTAGTTTCTAAGGCCTAAAAACCTATGAAATTATGTCCTTGAAAGTAATTAGACTACTGACTTTGTCCTTAAAAGTAATTATTCTGCTGATTTTAGGCTTGAAATTAATTTCCATGGATGTGTGTCCTAGAAACTAATTGGACTACAAATTTTGTCCTTCTAGTGAAATGCCTCTATATATACATATATATATATATATACATATATACATATATACATATATACATATATATTAAAATGAATGAATAAAACCATAGAAGCGAAAGGGCGGAAAGAAAAAGTTTAAACGAACCACTTATATTAAAAATTGAAGCTAGGGCAATAGTAAAAGTCCAACACGTGAATTTTACGGAAATTATTAAATGCAAAGGGCTATTAGTTTCGTGGGACAATGAAATGACATAGAACCAAAGGGTAAATGGGTACCAATACGCCTAACTGTTTCACGGATTTCACCATGTACTGGACACCAAAATGAAAAACTGAATATACTATGCAGATCAGCACGATGAGATGAACAAAACGGTAAACAAATATCAACAATACAATTATCCTATCAAAAGTCGATATTTGCTGCCATACTGTTGCTAATCGTCGAACATAAGATAAACAGACTATAGCAGTCCAAATTTGACGAAATGAATACGACGCCTCACTCACAAAATGATTTACATTTTTATTATATAAAAATGTTCAGATCTTGAAAACATTTTAATTTCATCAATTAACCGATTTCAGATTGAAATTGAAAATTACACCATAGAACTAACTTTCATATTCTCCGATGAAAATAAGACATTTGCTACGGTTAAATAGACGCATACCAAATATCAAATTTTCATTTCAAAAATTTATTTTTCATTTTTCACCAGAAAATTTAGTTGATTACGCTGTAAAAACTGTTAAAATTTATGGGTCGTTGCACTCTTCCCCACTCAAAACTTTTCGTCATCGTAAAGGAACGAGATAGGAGAATAGAAGCAACAGAAATGAAAGATAGGTTCAAAATACAAAGTACCAGATACAACAATTAGTTCCAACCATATTCAACTAATTTGGTCTCAGGTCATTTTATTAATTAATTAATATTCATTATATTCACATTTGGTTGATTTCAATTCAATTTTACTATTCTTTGAAATTTATTTTTATATTACAAACAGGTTTCAAAATATAAGTTTATTTATTGCCTACTTATTTTCTTAAGTCCATATTTATTTACGCATTCTCTATATATTATTCAATTTATTTCAGTTTACATTTCTTATAGCATAAATTAAGTGTATAACATTCATTACAAAAATTAAATTTTTATTTATGATTCCCTTAATAAAATTTCATTTTGGACATTTTATTACTTATATTTTTATTATATATTATCTAATTACATATTCACGTTACATTTTAACTTCTTCAAGGTAAGTTATATATGTATTTTGGAATGCAATTTTACAACTTCAAGTTAATCCAAGATTAGTTATTTCAAGTTATATTGATTCCATTTTAAACATCCCAATTATTTAAAAATATTGCTTCATTTCAATAATTGTAAACTATTACTCAACATAAAACTTGAGAGCTAAATATTCGTTTTCACCTTAAACCATTGCGAAATAAATATATACATTGGTATATTTGTACATCAAATCATACTCAAGAAATTCAAACCAAATTCGTATTCCAAAACAAAAGCGTAGCAAGGCTACTAAGTGTCTCTCCACTTTGATACTCGAAAATGAATGTCGATGATGCTAAAGTCACCATCGAAATTATTTTCCAACGACAAACGAGGAGAGTACAGACTTTCTTCTTTGAAAATTATTTTGTAAACATTTCCATTCAAAAATACTTTTAAATAATATACTTTCAAAACTCTGAAAGCTAAACTTTGAAGAGCACCGAGAATTTAATTCTCAAATCTTTAATTTTAAATTCATTTTATCTGCAAATCAGATTTATAAACAATGTTTTAAAATTTCAAAAATACAATAGTAGTTAATAGTTTAGAAATGTTGACAAAACAACAAATGATAATTTAGTATTATCGTTTCTAATATTCAATTCATTAAACTATCTAATTCCAAAAATTATACTTGTATATAAAATATAATCATACATAAAATCATTTCGTTTACCAATTTCGATAACAATATTATGTTTGCTTACCTTGTTTAAGAGTTTTGGAATTCCTATCGATAGCGTTGACCAGACGAATCGATCGAAGCCAAAAATTCAAACTTAACAGCTCGAACAACACAATATAAAATATTTTTATAACAACTACAAATACACTCCCTCACATGATGATTCAAGCATGGATTCTTAGAATAAGGATAAAGATTCAAATTTAGTGGGACCTTAATTGAAGAGAATTCTATTTAAGTAGAAAAGCTTGAAAAGAAGAAAAGGAAATCAAATTACAAAAAAAACACGATGGATAGACTTATATTAATCGCGGCGACCTTAACCGGGTCAACCGAGAGTTAGAGAAGCGAGAATTCCATCAACGAAAACAAGGACAAACTGGCTGAGAATCATCGCGGAAAACGCGATTCACGACGAAGGTGACAGGAGCATTGGTTAATACAGAGGGCATGACTAACCATTCCTAGAAACCATTCGTCCGATGGAAGTACAACAAGTTGAGCTCCAGAAATATGGATGATGCAAAATTCAATTTTCCATTTAAATAGGAGACATGTAACTTCACCAAAACATCAAGATAATCCCTAACTATTGGAATGGAGTCCACATTTCAAGGCTGAGAATCAAGCGAAAGAACACAAGAGAATTTCCCTGGTCGTCTACTAAAGAACGGTTCGGGCGTTGCAAGAGATAACGGCATCAAAATCGAGGACGTGGAAATATTTGATGATTCAACGCTTCTTGTAAAGGAGTTGCACTCCTTTACGAATCACACTTTGGCTGGCGGGATCGCCGATAGGATTAGTCGCACAAAAGGATGAAGTTGCTAATTTAGGTAGCAAGATGTGCTTGAATCTATTATAGAGATCAACAAAAATAGAGCTGTAGGATGCTGCGGTATCCAGAAGAACACGAACAGGAAAAACAACGATGGATTTCATAACAAAGGGAAAGTTCCAAAATTCGAAAGAAATCCTTATCTAGGAAGATCCTAATGAGGAATTTCAAAATCGAATGAATATGATTCTACAATTGTTTCTACTCATTCAAGGGTATCACTACCCTATCTCTAATGAGTTTTTACTCCATGTGCTAAGTTTTGCCTAAATCAGAGCTCTGATACCAACTATAATGAGCTGGTATTTTGAACCATTCGCATCCACACATGTCGGACTTGAATCGTTCAAAACAACCGATTGTTAATTTATAGATGCAAACTCATCATATACAGTAAATAAATCAATCACAGAATCATAGACACAGAGTACTACAACAATAAGAAGCGGAATAGATAAATAGTAGTTCATGAAGCTACTATATAAAAATCAGAGTTTAAAATAAAATACAACAGATATCTCGAATACACAGAAGTTACTAATACAATTGCCAATGAAAAGTCTGAATAAAACAACTGGAATAAACTGAAGTAACTGGAATGCTGAATAGACAAAGATGGATCTTCAAGCAAAACTCCAAACTTCGAAGGTGCGTCTTAAATGTTGCGCAACTCAGTCTGACCTGAGTGTAAAGCAAAACAAAAAACACTCGAGTCACTCGAGTCAGGATTAACATTCTTATATCAGTAAATTCAGCTCAAGTGAAATGTCAACTGAAATATAAATAAGTTAAAGGATGTTTGGAATTCTCGTCCTCTAAGGATCCGTTAAACTATCTACTATTATAATGTACATCAGTAAAGTAAAGTATTAAAATAGCATTAAAGCGTTACCTATATCCCCCTTAACATATTTTATATATTCATGTAGTCTATACAATGGCATAAGCTCCACCAAATTGGTGGTTAACCCAGAGGACACCCCATAGGTACGGTACAAAACAAACTCATAGATGGCGTGATAGGGTATGCGAACGTAGCACGCGAGGCAATGACAGTGTAGATATACCATTTGCGGATCCGGACTGGTGGTAACGCATAGCAGCTACTATAGCCTACCTCGAAACACACTCCCGAATCAAAAGGTGCACCCAATCAAATCACAAAGTAATAGAATCGTATCATAGAAAAGTGTCTGGTCGGAGGAATGACCTCACTTGGTCCGTCGTGGCTCCTGTTTTATTCACATCTAAGCTGACTCACGGGTGTCAGGGCTACGTAAATACCTCATACAAAATCGTCGCCAAACCATACTACTTCATTTCTTGAGTCTCCACCACGTACACAGTAGTTAAAGTGGTTTTCGGTATTGGCAGAGAGTATGACAATACCTTATCTCGGTCTCTTTAACAACCAAACGCTTATTCTACACCGTGGTCATTTTATAAAATCATTTTTATAATCATTTCTAATAGTTCACACTTCATATCAAGATACCATGTCATTATAAAATTCATATCACTTTCGAAATGATATTCTCTTCCAAGGTCATATCACTTTCCAACTTAAATAATTTAAATATTTAAAATATTATATATTTTAGATAGTTATAAATTAAAAATAGTTTATATTTAAAAATAGGTAATATATTAAAATAATTTATATATTAAAAATAGTTTATATATATTTTAAAAAATAGTTATATAATAAAAATAGTTTCCTCCAATTTCAGAAAATCGATTAAAATCAATTTCAATTCCAAAATTCAATTTAAATCAATCGCAGCTCAAAAATTTTAATTTTTAAAAGGTTAAATATTCAACTCAAATTCTCAATAATTCAATTTATATCAATTTCAAATGCAGGTTTGAACTATCACTTCAATTCCAATAAGATTCAGAGTTTAAATATTCAAACATTTACAATATAAGTTTCACTTATATTTCAAAATTTAACTTTAATTTTATTCAAATTGGAAAATATTCACTTTATCATTCTAATAACAATTAAATAAAATCTCAAGTTATAAATTTAAATCTATATTAAATATTCAGTCTCAATTTTATTTAAAGTTGAAACTATTCATTTAATCACTTTTTGTCAAATCCAGTTATAAAATAATATCTTTCAAAGTCTCAAAAATCAATAAGTTCAAATTAATCCTTATTTAAGTTCAATTCTAAACAAATTTGAATTATAAATCAATTCTTATTTAAATTCAAGTATTAACCTATTTAAATTACAGATCAAGTCTTATTTGATATGTCTTCCCAACCTCTATTTATTTAAAGTTATTATAAAATCTATTTAAATATTAGTATTTTATATATATTTAAAACATATTATGTGTATATACTAATTAAATTAAATTTATTAAATCTTATTATTAAATTTTATTTTAAGTTAAATCTTATTTATATACAACAAAAATAACAAGCCTTAAAAATTATATTTTCAAACTAACTTATAAATTTAAAATTTCCAAAAACATAAAATTTTAAAATTTAATTTTTATACATATATAAAAATCACATTTATATATTGTAACGACCTGGAAATTTTAACCGTTATATAACGTAATTAAATTTGCTTTAAATTTAAATGGTAAAATTTTGAATAGAAATTTGATTATTTGTATTGTTTCTATTTAAATATAGTAATGGATAAAGTTTGATTGAAAAGTATTACAATTAATTTATGAAATTTTAATTATAAATTCAATAAATTAAAGTAGAAAAATTTAAATATTTTCGGAAACAGAATATTTTATATAATAGAAACATAAACCGTCTTCTGAGAATGACGTCGTGATTCATTTCGCAAAATTTGGATGTCTATAGCTCCGTTTGTCTTATTTTTTACGTTTTAGCAGCATTTGTAGATAGCGGAAATTCGAATTTTTTTTAAACGTGTCATTGATATTTGTGTAGCATTCTATTCGTCTCGCCGTGCTGATCTCAGCTATATATATATATATATATATATATATATATATATATATATATATATATATATATATATATATATATATTCGTATTTTGAGGTCCAGTATGCGACGGAAACGATAAAACGGTGCGTCGTATCGGTACAATAAATTGTGGTCGTACACTTTCCTTCGGTTACCAAATTGAAACGTGCAACCCAAACAAAAATAAATTGCTCTAATAACTAATCAGGGGAATAGACCGTTGCATTTTACTTTTTCCTTCATATATTCACTCGGACTCTTTTTTTTCTTTTGCTACTGTCAATTGAGGTACGTTTTCTTTTCCATTTTCTTTTCTCTTTTGGTTGATCGATCCCTCTTCCCCCTGTAGTTCTCTCTCCTTCAATTTTCTTTTATCCTTTCTCTAACGTGCTACTTCCTTGCCTGCTACTGGTTATGCCAATTTGTTTAAATAAATTTTCGTATTATATATATTTGCTTAAAATTCCTCTGTTTGATTTCAAACCTTATGTTGTGCCATATTTGTATACGATATGTATGTGTAGGCCGAACATCTATTGTTTAAATGCCTTCGATGGTTCACAAAAAAGCAGGCTTTGTTATTAGAAAACTCGGTAATATATATATGCCGAGCATATATACCAGAGAGGCTTTTATTCTCAAAGGAAAATCCAAGCCTTTATATATAACATACGTGTTATACGTAAAATAGGCTACCCTGTTGTTCTAGCTGTGACACACACACATGTATACACGTTAATTATGATGTCCATAGCTACTGTTGACCGAAGTTATGTTGCTTCCTGATAGGGCTCACTTCCATTCAGGTATGTCGTTTATATATTTGTTTAATGGTACTAGTTCATGCTGCATGTATATATACATACATATATACACACACACATACACACACAATCACAGGCAGTAGAAGAAATTTCGGTTCAAAGTCCAAGCATATGGGTTATAATGCAGTGCACATAGCAACTTATATTCATACACATTTAATATCTGAGTTATGTCGTGTGTTAGATATCGCATTCTTTTTTTTTTTTTTTGCTTGCTTTGTAGGGAGATAGCACATAAGCTATGCGAAAAAAGAAAAAGAAATAATACATGGTAGTGCACTGTGCATATAGGAGTTACAGCAGTATAAGTATCATCATAGCTTAGCTATGCTTTGTTCTGCTGAGCTATATGTTACTTATATAACATAAGCTGTTCCAGAAGGAAAAAAATAGAAATGTAGATACGTATATTCTCGCATCCGTAGATATATATACTCATATTTGATTGTTTCCATTGATTTGATCGGCCTAAAAATCTACTTTCGTTTTTGTAACAACTAATTGATTGTTGTGACTGATTCGTGCCAGTGTCTATTCCATCGTTCGCTGGCCACGAAATGTGAGCCATCACTCGGGATTAATATTCTTCTGCTCATTAAATTTAGGGGTTTTTAGGCTCAAGCAAAAAGTTGAAGAAAAATTTAGTCTCAGGGACAATAAGTTTGCTTTTTAGGCTGAAGGACATTTTCTAATGTAAATCACAGAATGATAGTTGTAACTATCATTCTCTGTTTATACTAGGAAGTGTCCTTCAGACTAAAAAGTAAACTTGTTGTCCCTGAGACTGAATTTTTTTGCAACTTCTTTCTTGTGTCTATTTTCCTGTTAAATTTATTTCATATAAAATGACAATTCAAACGTACTATTAAACTCAATTGCTAGCTATTAACTGTTAAATATGATAAGTTGTTATTTGATCACTTCTGAATTTATTTCGCTAGTAATTTTTATGTTACACTATTTGTTGTTCTCACTCTGTCCGTTCCCTAATTTTAGAAATCACTATGGGTTGAAATGATACATACCTGAACGGACTTTAGAATAGAAGAATTTCATTATAAGTTGAAATGATAAACCCAAAATATTTTCAACTATTGTTGAAATTTTGGGATTACAGATTTAAAATATAAACCCGTAAAAATTTAAACTACTACGGATTGAAATAGCAAATATCTGTATCACTTGACCATGAGATAGAAAATTATATACGGACACCGTTGGTCTAGTTTTGAAATGATCTCCCAATATGTGACGGGAATATAGGAGTTTGATTTTTGAATTGCAATATTTATTACTGTAATATTTATAACCATAAATGTTTATTTTGGAGATATAAAAAGTATGAGTTTAGTTAAAGAAAATTTGTAAAATTTTGCTTATAGTTTTATTTTCTAAAATATAAAAATAATATTATGGATAGATAAATAAAAGTTAAATTTATTTTATTGTATAAAATTATTTTTTAATATATATAATATTTTAAATGGTTCACTTAACTTATATTTAAATTGATTTTTATAACTTAAATAAATTAAAAGGTAGGAAAGACACATTGGAATTTGACAGGTAACTAAAACTGGTTATTTATTTAAGTTAAATGAAGCTTTATTCAAAATTTAATGATTTTGGAAATGATTTATAACTTGTTTCAAAAAAAAAATAGGGTGATTTAACGAATACCTTAAAATATAAATAGAACTAAAATTGACTATTCGTTTTGACTTAAATTTGTATTTGCGATTTTAAACTTTAAAGTAGTTTTATAAATGACCATGGTGTGAAAAAAGCGTTGGGTTTTTAAAGAGACTGGGATCGGATATTGTAAAACTCTCTACCAATACCAAGAACATATTAACAACCGTGTGTGTGGTAGAGATGCCAAAATGAAGTAGGATGGTTGGCGAACGATTCTGTATGGTATTTACATAGCCATGACACCCGTGAGTCGGCTTGATGCGGCTAAAATAGGCGTAATGCCGGGCCAAGTGAGGTCATTCCTCCTATCAGACATATTTATTCGAAACCATATCTATTGCTTTTGCGATTTGATTTTGGTGTGATTTGGGAGTCTGTCTCGAGGTGGGCGGTAGTAGTTGCTATGCATTACCACCAGTCTGGATCCGCAAACGGTATATCTACCCTGACATTGCCTCGTGTACCTTGTCACATGCTTTATCGCGCCTTCTACGAGTTTGGTTTGTACCATACCTACGGAGTACCCTCTGATAGCCCTCTAGTTTACGGAGGAATTACGACATCGTATAGACTATGGGAATATATATAAAAACGTATTAAAGGGGATGTAGGTAATATCTTAACGCTATTTTGATATTTTACTTTACCACAGACATTATATATGTAGCGCGTTTTTCTATGTATTCGATAATTTATCAGATCCTTAAAGGATGGAGCCCCAACATCCCTTTAAGTTATGTTGCATATACTCAACATTTCACTTGAACCTAATTTATCTGCATATGAATATTAATCCTGATTCGAGTGCTTTATTTTACTTTACGCTCGAGTCAGCTTTAGTTTCACGGTTTGAGATTCATCCTTTGGAGCTGGAGTTCGTTGGAAGATTCTAGCTTGTCTATTTCTGCTTTTAGTTTATTTCTGTTATTTCCAGTTATATGTTCAGACATGTCATCTACTTTGTACTACAGACTTTTGTGTACTGAGATTTCTGATGTATTCTGTCTCAGACTATGTTATTTCTGTAGTAGATTCATAAACTGCTATTTATTCTATTCCGCGGCTTTGTTGTAAACTCTGTGCCTGTAATTCTATTATTGATTTATTTACTGTATATGCTAAGTTATGCCAAATAAATATATTAACAATCTATTATTTGGAGCAATTCAAGTCTGACATTGTCGATTTGAATGGTTCAACATAGTGGGTCGTTACAGTTGGTATCAGAGCCATGGTTTTGATAAACTTCGCATATGGAGTAAAAACTCATTAGAGATAGGGTAGTAATACCCTAGAATGAGTTGAATTGACTAATGTGTCATATCCATTCATGCTTGAAATTCTAAATTAGAGTTCTCTTTAATTGGGATTTCTTATGAATTTTTGAAACTCTACCCTTGTTCTGAAATCAAATTCTTATTTCTAGATGAGTAACCGTAGGAATGTTCGTGGTAGGGGTCGTAGCAATGCCCCTATACCATTAGTTGCCCCTGTCCTACCTGTTGTTGCTTCTGTTGTCGCACATGTTCAACCTGTTAGGTTCACTCAGCTTTGTAAGGAGTTCTCTGAGATTGGAGGTACTAAGTTCACTGGAGCCGAGAGCATTATCGAGGCCCAGCAATGGCCAAAAAGTCTTTAGAGGATCTTCACTGGACTTGAGATCCCTAATGCCCAGATGCGTCATTTAGCTACTTGGAAGTTACATGAGTCCGCCTAGGACTGGTGGGAATATGTCACCGCTCAGACTGTTGAAGCTAATATCACTTGGCAGTAGTTCAGGTGAAATCCTTAGTTGTCTATCATAGCTTATCCCTATCAAATCTATTTATTTGAAATTTATATTTTGTATCTTGTCTTATCTTGGATCTCTTCTTTCCAGGAATGCTTTTGTGGCCAAGTGGATGCCTGAAGACGGGAAATCCCATTGTATAGGGCATTTATGGATCTTTAGCAAGGTCATATGACCTTTGCTGAGCATGAGAGGAAGTTCGATGAGCTTTCTAAGTTTGGTCCCGGTATGATTGACACTCAGCTCAAGAAGAATGAGAAGTTTATTCATGATGCCTGCCCAGTATTATGACTCCTTGATTTGTCATGTTCATGGTACTTGTAGGATCTAGATTAACCGTAGAGGGGGAGTGGTGAATAGGGTTATAGAAAATTTTCTCGATTTAAACATAAAAACAAACTGCAGAAATAAATATGCTGAAAAGTAAATCACACACAAAATTTACCCAGCTTCGGCAACCCCTGCCTACTGCTGCATTCCCAGATTTCTATTAGAATTAAATAGTATCCCACTTACAAACACTCTACTAGACTCGCAAACCCTTTTGCCCCGCTCACAAATGCTCTCATAGACTCGCACACCCTGCTCCGCCTATAGATTTTCGCTTAGTCGCAAACTCTGCTCCGCCTATAGAGTTTTGCAAACTCGCACACCCTGCTCACTGAACTAATTCTAACTAGACAATCTGACACTACCTACAACCTAGGTGGTGATTTATAAATTCTTTGACTCGAAAAGAAAAAACAACTTCAAAAATAAAAACAGGAGCAAAAATTAAAATATAAACTTTAATCCCTAATTTTTGCTCAAAATAAAAGAAAACAAATTTAAAACTAAAAACCCCTTTTATAAACAAGAGCCCTTTTTTATAAACCAGGCCGGCCCATTCTTCTTTAACCCAATCCTTTGTCTTTTGTTTGTGAAGAGAAATGGCGGCCCTCTGTTGTATTTCGTTCGATCTGGAATTAGGGCTTCGGTTTCTTGCGATCCAAATTGGGGCTTGCACAAATTTGAAGGCGCTGCTTGAATTCCTCGATCGCATAATGATTAACGTGCTTCCTTGATCGATTTGAGACCTCGTTGCTCACCGCGGCTGCTTCGTTGATCGAATTCCTTCCTTGCTTCGGTATGTAATTTTATGCTTTTCCTTTTAATGATTTTATGCTTGCTTGAATTCGATTTTCTTCTCTGTGCCGATGATGATGGTGGTGTTTGGTATTTATATGAATTTGAATACCCTAAATAATTTGATATTTTCCTGAAATTCGATTTCCTGATGCACACGGCTTTCCTGATATAATTTCTCGACTTGATACTCACGGCTTTGATTTTCACGCGTTCGATTTTCTTGTTTCATACGGCATTAAAACTTTCCATTTTTTTGATTACTTACTTTTTCAAAGATACAAATTTGATTTCCGTTGAATTCTCTGACTTGACTTTAGCATCCTATTTTCGGAAATTCTGACTTCGGCTTTTACTGTGAATTACGACTTCACTGTTTCTTTCGACTTTACACGGCATTGATTCTCTGGCCCCTGTGAGCTTCGTCTCTAGCCATTTTCTTTGGTCGGTATAACATGAACGTGACTTGAGCATTTTGTATGTTTCATTGCTGCATGGACTTGTGTCTGCATTGTATATTTATGATGCTTTGATTTTCTGTTGCTCGGCTTACTTGTTGATTTTCATAGTTCACTCTGATATATATATGCACTTGCCATTGTCTTGTGTTCCCTGCTGCACATTCACATGTTTACTATATATGTTCATACATACATATGTATGTGTGTATGCATATATTCTTAGGTTTGTACTTGGATTTGAACTGCTTCATGTTCTGTTGATCTTGATTTTGTTTCTCAGTTATGTGTTCACTGTTGAGTCTTTGGTGGTGCTTCCACTTTGAATTTGCTTGCAAACTGTCTTGTAATCTGCATCCATTCTTTGTAATTGTTGCCACTGCTTGCATTTGTATCACTTCGAATTGCACTTGAGTTTAGTCTGCACTTTTCACTTGATATAGTGGTATTTGTTGTTATTGCATTCACTTCATGTTTGCATGAGCTCTGGTCATTTGCACTTGCACACTCCATGTTGCATTACTGTACATTCATTTGAGTTATTGATATTCATATTGTTTATGTCTGCATCTTGCTTGAGTTTCACTGCCATACTTGGTCGTGCTGTAGTCTTCAAGCATATTGCTGTGATTGTAGTGCTCGCATACCCATTACTTCTGGCTTCACTGTTGCACTCGAGTTTTGTTCATCCAATTCGTTGATCCTTGTAACTTTCTGCACATATGAACATGCATTCATGTATACTGATGTTGTGCACTGATTTGAGCTTCATGTTCATGTGTGTCTTCCCACTGTGTTGCATTGAGTAGCTGAACTTGTTTCAGTAGTTAGTTCGAATTGTTGTTGCTCTGACTTGTATCACTTGTGTCTTGACCTTCTGGCCTGTATTTTGATGTTGCAACTGTGTTTCATTTGATCTGTTATGTTGGTGGCAATTTTGTTCTTATGGATGCACTTGTCTGATTGAGTTCTGGACTTGTATGTGGTCTGGAGCTCGAGTTCCATTCATTAGTAGCTTGGTTTGTGTTGTTTCTCTTGATTTAGTGCCTGATGCATACTGCCTGACCATTGTTGCTGTGATGATCATGTTTCTGGTTCAATGCTTGGTGCATTGTGTATTTGTTTTGGACTTACAGTTTGAATTGCATTGAGTTGAGTCAAGTTTGCAGTGATGGCTTGACCTTTGCACTTTGTTTGTTATTTTGTGCCTTCTTGAATTTGTGTAGACTGTCCATTACACTTGAGTTGAATCCAGTTTTACAACTCGGGTTTGACCTTGTGTTCGTGTCGTGATTTTAAATATATTGCACGTGAGTTGAACCCGGCTTTTCATTTGGGTTTGATTTGTGCTCACCTGTCCCTGTAGCATTATCAAGTGTATACCGATGTGCACGGCCTTGTGGCGTATACAGTGATACAATGTGTATGTCACAAGTTGTTCGTGTATGATGAATTCAAATTTAAATGATGACGAACAACCCAAATAACTGAGGCAAATCATATTTTCAAAAGTTATATTTTATTTTATATTGAAAAAATATTTCTTTTTCAATTTTACTGCGTTAGCGAATATTTTTGCAGATTGCTCAGATGCTGGATTCAAACTGGAATGCAGTTGAAGACAAAATACGAGCGTGAGTGATATGTAGCGAGGTTATTAATGTAAAAACAATTGTGATGTAATTGTGATGTAATCAAAAATGTATATGTATAGTGAGAGCTTGAATTTGTACTATTCAAGATTGTAATAAATATTTGTTTGAATAAAATTTCTGTTTGAATTCAAAATCTGTGTAACTTGTTCTGTTTGAATTCAACTTCAAATTCTGTGTAATTTATTTTATTCAACAAATATTTATTTAATCTATGAAAAACAAAATAGTACATTACAAAATACATTTAAATGAATATATATATGTTTATTATCATCAAACAAAAACATATAAGCGCATATTCATACAGGTACCTTCACTTCTCTGATAGATATGGCCACCAGATTCGAGAACCCTGCTTCCAAGGGTAAGTAGGCAGTTTCAGCATCTCGGGGTACTTCTAGTGGTCCAAAGAAAAGGAAGCCCAGCTTCCAGCAGTAGAAGAAAAATTGGCAGAATACTCACGATATTGGATCTGTTCCTCAGAAGTGATCTCTTGACCTTTCAACCATCACTTGTTTCAAGTGTAACCAGCAGGGTCATTACGCCAACAGCTATCCATCTCCTGCCAGTGCCGCTATTCCTTCACCTCAGGCTACTAGAACTAACCTCTGCCACCTTTGTCTTCATCCTGGTCATTTGGAGAATAATTGTCCCAACCAGTAGAGAGGCACGACATTTGGAGTCTTTCCCATGACTTCTTCCACCTCTCCTCCTTCGCCAGCCAGTGATAATCAAGGTACTCTACCGAGTTTTTTTCCTTGCATGATTATCCTATTCGTGTTCTATTTGACAATGGTACATCCTATAGTTTTATACATGTTGATTTTTGCAATAAATTTGAACATATTTTGCAACCTCAATTGGCGACTTCGCCATTATGTGTGATTAATCCCATCGACGGTCCCACCAAATGATTTGTAAAGGGGTGAAACTCCTTTATAAGAAGCTTTGATTCACTGGAGATTTCTGCATTTTGGGTTTTGATGCTTTGATATCTTGCTCAGAGGTGATTGGTTAAAGCATTATGATGCAGTCATTTCTTGTAAGGTCCAAATGGTTTCTCTAGTAGACGATCTGGGCAATCCTCTTGTAATTGAATGTCGAATGCCTCAGGATGTCGTGGGCATATTTATTTTTCCTCTTGATGCTCAGCCTAGAGATCTGGACTCCACCCTGATAGTCAGGGATTATCCTGATGTTTTTGGCAAAGTCACTTCCCTTCCCCCTAGCAGGAAATTGAATTCTGCATTGACCTTATTCCTGGTGCTAAACCTATAGTCCTTCCTGCCAGACAGATAACACCTAAAGAGAAAGTTTAGTTGAAGAAGTAGATTGAGGATTGTTCTCAAAGGTTCTGATGAGGCAGAGTTATTCGGAATGGGGAGCTGTTGTGGCCTTAGTCACCAAATTTGATGGTTCCTTGAGAATATGTGTTGATTATCGAGAACTGAACAAGCTTACTCTTAAGAACCAATATTTGATGCCTCACATCAATGATATGTTCGATCAGCTCTACGGAGCCAAACTATTCTCTCAGCTTAATCTGGCCACCGATTCCACCAGCTTCATGTTGCTGAGGAAAGCATTCTCAAGACTGCTTTCCGGTCTGAGAATGGCTTCTATGAATGGTTACTCATGCCTTTTGATTTAACAATTACTCCTGCCTACTATTTTGACCTTATGAACGGCGTTTTCGATGATGTCCTCAACAAATTTGTTCTGGTTTTCATTGATGGTATTCTTCTCTTCTCTAAGTCTAAGAAGGAGCATGAACAACACTTGAACTATGTCCTACATACTCTGGGAAAACATCAGTTGAAAGACAAATTTTCTAAATGCCATTTCTGGAGAGATGAAGTCCGGTTCCTTGAACACATTGTTTAAGAGAATGGAGTCTCGGTTGACCCAGTTAAGGTCGTCGTGATTATTGTAATTCTATCCTCCCTTTTCTCCCTTGTATCATTTATCTTTTCTATCTATGGACTTATCCCTTATTCATTTCAAGGATTGGAAGTCACCAAAGACTCTAACTGATATCTGTAGTTTTCTGGACCTTGCTGGCTATTATTTGTGATTTATTGAGAATTTTTTCGTATAGCCGCACCTCTCACTGCTTTGACTCATAAGAAGATGAAGTTAATTGGAATGAGAAGTGTGAGGCTGCATTTAATGAGTTGAAGCAAAAGCTTACCTCAGCTCCTGCTCTCACTGTTCTGAATGGGGAGGAGGGATTATCGGTTTGTACCGATGCTAGTAAGAAAGGGTTGGGAGCCGTGTTGATTCAAGAGGGGAAGGTCATAGCTTATGCTAGCCTTCAGTTAAAGCCCCACGAAGTCAACTATGTCACCCATGATTTAGATTTGCTGGCTATTGTGTTTGCTTTGAAGTTATGGAGGCACCACCTTCTGTGAAGGAATTCTGAGCTGTTCACTGATCGCCAGTCTCTTAAGCATATCTTCAACCAGAAGGATTTAAACCAAAGGCAAGTTCGATGGCTTGAGTTCTTAGCATCTTACGATCTCGACATCAACTATACCCCTGGGGAAGCCAATGTTGTAGCCGACGCTTTGAGTCGGAAGAAGGCTTTGATGTATCAGATTGTTGTCACTCCATCTCTTATGGATCATATCGCAGCTAAGCAGGATGAGGTGTGATGCTTAAGCTTATGAAGGAGTATATTGGGAATAGAGAAGGTGATGATCAGAACAAAATAGGAAGCACAGATTGATCAGAATGGAGTTTTGAGAATTAATGGCCGAATTTGTGTTTCGAATGTTGATGGTTTGAGGCAAGAAGTTCTTAAGGAAAATCACTAGACTCTTCATCCATCTAGGTGTCACAAAGATGTTTCAGGATATGAAGAGGTTGTATTGGTGGAATGGTATGAAGAGGGAAATTTCTATCTTTGTCAGTAGAAGTTCCACTTGTCAACAGGTTAAGCTTGATCACAGAAGACCGTGGATTGCTGCAGCTATTTCAGATTCCCATTTGGAAGTGGGATTAGGTTTCTATGGATTTTATCGATGGTCTACTGAGGACTAGAAGGGGTAACGAGAGTATTTGGGTAGTTGTCGGTCGATTGACCAAGTCCACCCATTTCAATTTGGTCAAGTCGAATCGAATTGCTTTGAGCTTAGGTGAGATCTATATGTGGGAGATTGTCCGTCACCATGGTGTCCCTTCTAGCATTGTTTATGATCGTGACCCTGTCTTCACCAACAAGTTCTGTAACGTTTTTTAGGAAGCTTTGGGCACCAATTTGAACCTTAGTATGGCTTATCATCCTCGGCCTGATGGTCAGACGGGAAAGGTGAATCATATTTTGGAAGATCTTCTCCATGTCTGGGTTCTTGACTATGGAAGATCTTGGGAAGATCATCTCCACCTCGTTGAATTCACCTATAATAAAGGTTATCAGGTATAACCATATCTTTGATTATGAATCATCGTAAGCTTAATCGACCTATTTATCTCATTCCTTTTAATTCAGGCAATTATCGAGATGCCTCCATTTGCTGCTCTTTTCGAACGATCCTGCTAATCTCCATCTTGTGGGATTGAGTCTGTTGATCGCTTAGTGATTGGACTCGATATGATTCAAGAAACGTAAAAGAAGGTTGAGGAGATTAGGAGGAAGATGAGGGTTTCTTAGGATAGGCAGAAGAAGTATGCGGACAGGTGTAGAAGAGGTTTGGAATTTTCAGTCGGTGATCAGATCTTTCTTAAGGTCTCGCCTCTGGAGAATGTAGTTCATTTTAGACAAAGAGGAAAGCTTGCTCCTAGATTCATTGGTCCTTTCTGGATTCTGGAAAGAGTTGGTCCTTTAGCGTATAGAATTGATCTACTGGAGAAACTGGTGGGTGTGCACAACATGTTTCATGTATCTCACCTTTGCAGAAATATCCATGATCCATCCTTGATTGTTCAGCCAGCTTTATAGGAGAATTCGACGTTGAGCCAAATCTCACCATCGAGAGTAAGACACTTTGTATTGCCGATAGAGGTACAAAGCAGCTTCGAAGAAAATCTGTCAGTCTAGTTAAGGCACAGTGGAGTACGGACGACCGGGATTGCACCTGGAAAACCAAGGAATCCATACGTGCTTAAAATCCTAAATTGGCTGACTTAGGTACTATTCATTGCCTTCTTTTATCTATTTGGTTATTACTATTCTCATATCCCGTTCCTTTTCAGGCACGAAAAGTTTTGAGTGGGGAAGAGTGTAATGAATCGAAGATTTTAATCGTTTTATAACGTAATTAACTAATTTTTTTTGGAAATTTAAATAATAAATTTTTGAATAGAAATTTTATTATTCAGATTGCATTTATTTAAATATAGTAATGGATAAATTTTATTGAAAAGTATAAATGTAAATTTATTTGTGAAATTTAAATTATAAATTCAAACAGTCAGATTGGCAAAATTTAAATATTGTTGGAAACTGAATATGTTTATAGAATAAAAATGTAAACCATCTTCTAAGAATGACGTCGTGATTCGTTTCGCAAAATTTGGATGTCTATAGCTCCGTTTGTCTTATTTTTTGCGTTTTAGCAGCATTGTTCGGCAGCGGAAATTCTAATTTTTTTGAACGTATCATTGATTTTTGTGTGCCATTCTATTTGTCATTGTGCTGATTTTAGCAGTACACTTATTTCTGTATTTTAAGGTCTGGTATTCGATGGAAACGATGCGTCGTATCGGTACCATAAATTGTGGCTGTACACTTTCCTTCAGTTTCGAAATAGAAACGTGCTGCCCAAACAAAAATAAATTTCTCTAATAAATTTTCAACTGAATCAGGGGACTTAACCATTACAATTTACTTTTTCCTTCATATATTCACGTAGACTTTTTTTTTCTTTTGCTACTGTCATTCGAGGTACGTTTACTTTTCCATTTTAATTTCTCTTTTGTTTGATCGGTCCCTCTTCCCTCTGTAGTTCTCTCCTTCATTTTTCTTTTATCCTTTCTCTACCGTGCTACTTCCTTGCCTCCTACTGGTTATGCCTATTTGTTTAAATAAATTTTCGTACTATATATATTTGCTCAAAATTCCTCTATTTTATTTCAAACCTTATGTTGTGCCATATACGTATATGATATGTATGTATAGGCCGAACATCTATTGTTTAAAATCCTTTGCTTGTTCACAAAAAAGAAGGCTTTGTTGTTTGAAAACTCGGTAATATATATGTATGTGTGTATGTATATGCCGAGTATATATATATCAGAGAGGCTTTTATTATCAAAAGAAAATCCAAGCCTTTATAAATAACATACGTGTTATATGTATAATAGGCTACCCTTTTGTTTTACCTGTGACCTAATATACACACGCACGCGCACACACACATATATATACACACATATACACACACATATATATGTATATTGCTTTATGCCCTCCTATAAGTTTACATATACGTTGATTATGTTGTCCATGGCTACTGTTGAATGAATTTATGTTGCTTCCTGATAGGGCTCACTACCGTTCATGCGTGGCTAATAGGCATGTACTGCCATATATGTCATATATATATATATATATATATATATATATATATTTGTTTAATGGAACTTGTTCATGCTACATATATATACACATATATAAGACAACATAAGAAATTTCAGTTCAAAGTCCTAGTGTATGGGCTATAATGACGTGTACACAGCAACTTACATTCATACACTTTTGATATTTGAGTTGCATCATGTATTAGATACAGCATTCTTTTTTTCGCTTGCTTTTGTAGGGAGACAACATGGAGGTTGCATGTGATGACCCAAAAATCCATAACATTTGAATCGACAATAATCCACACATGTCCGACCCAAAAAGCACAAACCGACGGAAAGACAAGAAAAGAAAAGAAGAGAGAAGAATAGAAGAGAAGAAAGAGAGAAGATAGAACCAAACAGAACAATACAGAATCTCACATCGCAGCAAAAAATATATAATATCATATCAACGATCTTTACAAAACAGAGACTATATATATATACACGTCAATCAGAGTTCAACAATCAAACAATAGCCATCAGCCTGAACGGTTATACTAACTTGTCCTTACAAAAGCTGATAATAACAACAACGAACAAAGTAGATAATCAATAATCAAAACAGATACACGTATACGAAATGAAGATCTCCAGCACTCTTACTGAAGCTCCAAAAGCACCAATCTAAACTTGTAAATATACTCGGTCTGACCCGAGCATTGAAAGGAAAGAACCCCCGGATCAGTCTGGTAAACCATCGTGAGAAACACACTCAACTGAATTTATTAAGTTATCAAAACTTTTCCTTCATCAAAACAAAAGTATCTCGTAAGACAAGTCCACACATAAACATGGATATGTTTTTACCTTACGATAACTAAATCGTTTCATATCAAATCCTCTTATATTATAGTAGTTTCTACTATATACAAATAATATTAATCATAGCCGAAATTGTTACATTGATTAAATTCCAGCATATAGCCCAATTGGGTAATACAATCAAAATGGCAAATGCATAGTGGGGTTTGGATTTCCATACAAATGACCAGGTGAAGGGACTACCTTCCGGGAGTACATCTCTAGAAGAATGCACCGAGGACCATCACGAAGGATCCTCTACCAACACAAGGCCTTCCCACCTCTATAACTAGATGGTACCGAATATATCATCCTTTGGTCGTTACCGACTTTTACCCAGGGCCCTCATAGCATACACCACAATAATCAGATACACGACGTCATAGCGTGTAAAGATATATCTAGAAGAGGATGATCATATTCTACTTGGGAATGATCCACTTAGCCTACTGCATCTAACCCTGTTTTGGTCATTTCCGGTTGATGAGGCTAGAGGTAACGATTACCTTTCAATCACATATCACATCACTTTCAATGCCACACGGCCATTTCCGTTGACTACTAATTGCCTTCTACAAAAATACAACCCTTAAGCTTATACGTCTCAAGGAGGGTGTTAAGCTAAGAGAAGTTGCCTTCTCCGCCACCAGTGATGTACTTTGTAAAATCCAATGTACGCAATATATAGAAATGCAATGTCAGACAAACATCCATACAACTTGTCCAGAAACAGGACAAACCGAAGGTACTTTCCTACCACATCCTGTCAGGAAATCCCTAGGATTAGTAGCGAATAGTCCTTGCATTTGATATTTTATAATGAAGAGACCACTGCTACTGGATGTATATTGGGATTTTAACCCCAAACGATCAACAAGCAATACCCCACTATGAAACTCCGAAATATCAATATCATCACAAGCAACCTGCACAATCGTCGCAAATACGTTGGTCCGAAGTGGTTTTCAGATAAACCGATCTCGGTATCTTCGCACTAACAACGCAAAAGCTTTTCTCAACCTCACAGAAAAACTAAGTCTCATAAACTTATGACATCTCCAACTTTCAACTTGCTATCCTTCCGGCTAAGAAGGAAGCTCGATAGATTGGAGCAACACGCCGCACTATATGAATCAACATCCTCAACACAAGCGATAATCAAGCCTACATAGAAGGCTACGTACTAAGTGTACGATTAAATAGTTCCCACATCAAGTCGAGGAACTAAAATTTGGCAAAGTTTGATAGTCGGTTATTTAACTATCAAAACAAACAAATAAATATTCAGCACCATAACAATCACCAGGCCCTTTTAATTAATCTTTTATTAATTAAACCACTTGCTAAATATTCACTCAAATTTATCCTTAAAAAGATATATCTTCAAAATCAATTCAACATTGGAAAACATTTCCAAATACTTATTTAATAATAAGTAATTCACAATTCAATATATATTTTAAACACTTAGAAAATATTTCGTATAGAAAATATTTCATATACTTAAATCATGATTAAGTATATATTTTATTCTTTAAGGAAAACATTCTGTTTAAAAACGTTTATTTGGGTCAAAACGGATGTTGCGTAAAACATCGTTACGACAACCCAAAATCAATAGTATAAGGATTCAAAATTAAGATAGAATATGAATCCCAATACTATACATAATATTTTCTTTCGAAAATCATTTACTACAACAACAATGTTATAGTCCATCATTTCCTAATACATTTCAAAAACGCCTATTTCAACAAAGAATGTTGAAATCTATATATTCGATACTCAGCACATTTTAAAACCATCTTTTAACATTTTATTCCATTTAACAATATCCACTTTCCAAAACACTCGTTTTAAAATATTATTCACTGTCCCAAATCGTGAAATATAAATCGTTTACCAAATTTAATATTATTTCAACATTTAATTTAAAGGATAATTCACTATTAAAAATCATGAATAAAATTCCTTTAAATAAACTTCTATATTTAACTTATCAAAATCAATTGATTTCGGATTTATAAAATAATGTTTATAAATCACATTTTTATTTTATAAAAACTTCAAGTTATAAATTCCTTTTATTTACCAATTCCATTTACATCTCATTTATATGCCAAATCCAAATTTTTATCAATTACTTATAAATCTCTAATTTCACAAATTCATTCATTTTATAACTTCGCAATTCGTAAATCTTACTCACTTATAAAATCCATTTATAACTTTATTTTAACATTTATAAAACTCCTTTTTAATTCTAACACTTTGATTTATAAAGTATCAATTTTATAAATCTTATATATATATATATATATTGTTTATTATAACTTCGAAATCTCCATTTAAACTATTTTACAAAATTAGTAACTACATACTTCCAAATTTCCCAAAAATCATAATTTTTATGACATAAAAATTATAACATTTATTTATTTAAAATAAATTCATTCTTTTTACAATTCAAAAATCAATAAAACGTTTATTTCCAAAATCATTTTAAAAATCCTTTTTAATTCGAAATCACCACTTAAATATTTTAAAATTCCAAAAATAGGCACAATGTTGCGACAGCACTAAAAACATCAATCCCGGCATCCAAAACATCATATATAATATTATAATAGAGTATATAACAATATCTGTAAATAAACCAATACGGGTGAGGAATCCATTTGAATCCCTCCCACATATCACCTGCAACAAATATGCATATTAGAATATGTGTATATTTCTGCTTCAAGGCAGACGCGCGTACAAAAGGGTCATCTGCTCATACACGGGAACGTATAGGGTCATCTGCTCCACTAGACAGGAATATATTCAAATACCAATCTATATATCATATATCATCTAAACAATCATCAATCATCATATAATAAAAATTTATTCTCACTTATATAAGAATATCAGTGAGTCAGAAAGAGTGAGTTGTACTCACATTGCTTGTAGTCGCGATTCCAGCGTTTTATTCCGAATAAAATTAAACAAGCGTTTAATTTTACCTAAAATTTTCACTAGCTCAAATAAATCCCAATCCAGCTCCACAACGTAGTGCTCGTCAATGCGAACCCAACGCAATTCGTATCGTGGGAAACGGACCTCGTATCAACAAGTTATAGCGTTTTAGAAGTTTATACGAATTTTAATAAATCAATTTACAATTCATTTTTTTATATTTTTTTAACCTCAGTTAAATCTGGCCGTTCGATTTCGTGCTTCTCAACAAGGCCGCTTGGCATTTCTTCCCCCAGGCATTCGAATGCACGTTCGAACCCACTGAGCCACCTCTTCCATAAATTATCGAGCCTCCTAACGATCACGAGAAAACGATCGAGCACCACCACTCTGTAGAGCATCAATGACTCCCCCTACACCCCTGACAGCATCGAACTCGATGCATCCATGGCTGAGCAAAGCGAACCCAAACGTGGCACGAGCGCGGGTCAATTTCTCTCTCCATGTTGCGTTTTACGATGAACCATCCATATGGATTTAAAGATCTCGTCTTCCTCTTCGTTTTTGTAGTTGAGAGTTTCTTGAATTGATTAATGGATTGGATGAGATTAAGGCGAGAAATTAGGCAATTTCTGGCCATTAAAATGATGGTGGCGGCTAGGGTTTCACAACCTAGCTTATGTGAAAAAAAATGTTGTCCTTTTATAGAAAATTCGTGTGCACTATTCATCCGATTTTTTTCCGAACTCGTAACGAAACGTGCCGCCTGGCGTTTATAATGTTTTACCCCTGTTCCGAATGCAATGGAATATATATCGGAAGCCAATTCGATCGTTTTTAGAAGATAGGTTTTCAAATCGACTATTTAAATTTAAAATTCACTTAAACCAATTTCTATGCGTTTTAGCTTGCCCCAGACAAACCGCAAATCCGATTGATACGAAATTTTAAATCTTACAATAATTTAACATTATGGATCCAATGAAACTTGTATGTCGAAATCTGAGACTGTTTGAAATATGGCTATTTTCACTCGTTAGTTAAATATTAAAATATTTAATTTTTTACAAATTAACTTTTAATTCAATTTTAAAACTTCTCTAACATCATTCTAATTCAAATACGATCTAATTCAACTTTATAAATCATTTTCATTCACATTAAATTCAAATTTCAATTATTTTTGAAATTTCAAATATGAAATTAATAATTTAATTATGCAATTAAATCGTTATATTCAAAATATTATTTATTTAGCTTATAAACTTAACTTTTAAATATTTAAAATTAATTAAACATAAAAATTTCAGTTGATCGAAATTCCGGGTAATTACATTCTCCCATACTTAAAAGAATTTTGTCATCGAAATTACTAAGTAAGAAAAAGTCACAAAATCCATTAACTTTTCAAAACAATTCGTTAAAACTAGATGTCAAATACAATTTAAACATTTTAACTTTTCTCAAAATCATCAGTTAAATTTCTTATAAAAACTTTCTAAGTTTTCAAGTCCATTTATAGTTATCTTTCCAAAACCAACCAATATACTTTAACTTTTCAACTAAATATCAAAAATTTAGTTTTCACAAATATTTCAAATTTTCTCAAAATTTTCTAACGCCTCAAATTTTCAAAAAAAATCGTCATAGTCTCCATTGTGTTGTTCGATCCAGAAAAAATAACAATGTATATATCACAAATATACATCTCATCGTCGAGGATGAGGCATCCCGAAGGGAAAAAAGTGTAAAAGTCCGATATGCAATCCAAGATATGTACCTTATATATTATTAGCAAGCATATACGGCTAATATAGCATGAAAGCGAGCTCCAAATGCGAAGCAAGCGCCATACCACCTACTAAACACTCAACAAACCATGAGAAACATGTATATATGAAAGTAATATCAATATACAAAATATATCAACAACTATATATGTCAATATAGCAAATGCAATCAAAAGCAACAAATTCAACCATCAACCAACTATCATCCAACTAACATCCAACAAACCATATCTATCAGTCAATTCATAATCAAATCAATACACCTTCACTTCTTATTAATATTCATTGGATTGATTTTCAATATAATCACATTTGATTTATTAACGTTGGATTTACTAACATTCATTCATTCGTATTCAATTAGTTTACATTCACTAATTCATAATCAAGTTTGTTTACTTCCAAATTCAATCAAATTAATTCTATTTAAATTCACATAACTTCCCATTTGAATTCAATTATTTTACTTTCAATTTCATATGAATTTCTACACAATCAGCTTACACTCATTTAACAACCAATGCATAACCAACATTTACATAATTAATTTACTTTACAACATAATTAATTTACTTTACATTCATTCAATTTGGGTCAACACTTTTAATTTCAAATTGGTTTAATATTCCATTGACTTTCATTCAATTATTCAATTGCTAATTCATTTTACCACTAAAATTTGAATTTCATTTATATAACTTGAGTCCATATTCTTTAGTTCACTTTATTAATTTACTTCGATGCCAAAATCAACTTCATTTAACATTACTTAAGTTATGTTTCATTTCAATTTCATTTACCTTCACTTTCACTATACAACTTAAGTTCATTCTCTAATTTATTTCATTAACCTTTTACTATAGTCAAATTTCATCTCATTATTCAAATTCATATCTTATTTTACTTAACAAAATAGTTTAACCATTTTAACAATTGGTTTTACTTACATTTTCTCATTTTATAAGTTATGCCACTTAATTATCTAAACTTCCATATTCATATTATATAATCACTTATCCAATCCAATTAAAATTCAATTCAATTTATTTAGCCTTCCTTTAGTTAAATTTCAAATCATATATCTAATATGCCAACTCAAATTTATTTCAACTTTACCAAGTTACATTTTTATTATTTCATATTCTAAGTCATAATTCATCTTACTTATATTTGTCAATTTCAACTTGGATTTTAAATTTAAAATATTTTTTATCATAATAAAACTTCGATTTCAATTTACTAATGGTAGCAAATCCATCACATAGAAACTCGAAAATGATACGGATGATGCTGCAGTCATCACCCTTATTATTTTCCAGCAACAATAGTGAATTCAGTGTTTTATATTCTTTTAGAAATTCTTTCTATTTATAAAGCTTTCACTTATATAATTTACTATTTTATGTTACTTTGAAAAATAACTTTCAAATTAAACGAGATTAAAATTTCACAAATTCTTAGTTTAAATTCAATTTTATTTATAACTCATATTTATAAATATACTCAGGTTATTTCCTTTCCTATGTATAAGATTATTTCACAATTGTAAATCATATTAATTATAATTCCATACTGATAATTCTTTGCTTATACAATTTATTCTTTTACAATTGTTGCATTTATTTAGATTATTAAAACATCTTTTATTAGCTTATATATTTACATTTTCAAACAACCAAACAATTCATTTACATATACTTTAATAATTTCTGAAAAATTATTTCCTTTGTATATAAAATATAATCGAGGTAAAATTATTTCATTTACCCAATTTAAAATAATACTATGTCGACTTGCTACGCTTAAGTGTTTGGAAATCCCTATCGATAATATGACGTCCCACATACCGACCAGGATTCACAAACAGCTCAACGGATAAGTAAACACAAAATAAAACATTTTATATCATTAAAAAATACGCGCTCATATATATAATACACTCAAACTCAATCTAGGATGCTACTGTACCTATCTACACTGAGTACACATCAAAGCTTAGGAATATACCAAATCTAAGCTCTGATACCAGCTGTGATGACCCGGATTTTCATACCCTTTGAATCGACAATAATCCACACATGTCCAACCCAAAAAGCACAGACCGACGTAAAGTCAAGAGAAAGAAAAGAAGAGAGAAGATAGAACCAAACAGAACAATACAGAATCTCACATCGCAGCGGAAAATATATAATATCATATCAATGATCTTTACAAAACAGAAACTGTATATATATACACATCAATCAGAGTTCAACAATATCAGCCTGAATAGTTATAGTAACATGTCCTTACAAAAGCAGATAACAACAAC
Organism: Allium cepa; assembly: GCA_030765085.1. Lineage (NCBI taxonomy): Eukaryota > Viridiplantae > Streptophyta > Magnoliopsida > Asparagales > Amaryllidaceae > Allium > Allium cepa. The sequence goes on from CM060937.1 coordinate 476,330,321, forward strand.
AACAAACAAGCGGATAATCAATAATCAAAACAGATATGCGTATACGAAATGAAGATCTCCAGCTCTCCTGCTGAAGCTCCAAAAGTACCAATCTAAACCTGTAAATATACTCGGTCTGACCCGAGCATTGAAAGGGAAGAACGCTCGGATCAGTCTGGTAAACCAGCATGAGAAACGCACTCAAATGAATTTATTAAGTTAGCAAAACTTTTCCTTCATCAAAACAAAAGTATCTCGTAAGACAAGTTCACAAATAAACACGGACATGTTTTTACCTTACGATAACTAAATCATTTCATATCAAATCCTCTTATATTATAGTAGTGTCTACTATGTACAGATAATATTAATCATAGCCGAAATTGTTACACTGATTAAATCCCAGCATATAGCCCAACGGGGTAATACAATCAAAATGGCAAACACGTAGTGGGGTTTGGATTTCCATACAAATGATCGGCAGTACATCTCTAGAAGAATGCACCGAGGACCATCACAAATGATCCTCTACCAACGCAAGTCCGGCCCACCTCTATAACTAGATGGTACCGAATATATCATCCTTCGGTCATTACCGACCTTTACCGAGGGCCCTCATAGCATACAAACCACAATAATCAGATACACGACGTCATAGCGTGTAAAGATATATCTAGAAGAGGATGATCATATCCTACTTGGGAATGACCCACTTAGCCCTGCTGCATCTAGCTCTATTTTTGTCATTTTCAGTTGATGAGGCAAGAGGTAACGATTACCTTTCAATCACATATCACATCACTTTGAATGCCACATGGCCATTTCCGTTGACTACTAATTGCCCTCTACAAAAATACAACTCTTAAGCTCATACATCTCAAGGAGGGTGTTAAGCTAAGAGAAGTTGCCTTCTCCGCTACCACTGATGTACGTTTGTAAAAATGAATGTACGTAATCTATAGAAATGAAATGTCAGGCAAACATCCATACAAGTTGTTCACGAACAGGACAAACCGAAGGTTCATTCCTACCACATCCTGTCGGAAAATCCCTAGGATTAGTAGCGAATAGTCCTTGCTTTGGATATTTCATAATGAAGAGACCACTGCTACTGGATGTATATTGGGATTTTAACCCTAAACAATCAACAAGCAGTCCCCCACTATGAAACTTCAAAATATCAATATCATCACAAGCAACCTGCACAATCGTCGCATACACGTTGGTCCGAAGTGGTTTTCGGATAAACCGATCCCAGTCTCTTCGCACCAACAACGCAAAAGTGTTTCTCAACCTCACACAGAAACTAAGTCTCATAGACTTATCACGTCTCCAACTTTCAACTTGCAATCCTTCGGGTCAAGAAGGAAGCTCGAAAGATTTGAGTAATACTCCGTACTATACGAATCAATTTTCTCAACACGAACGATAATCAAGACTACACAGAAGGCTACGTACTAAGTGTACGACTAAATAGTTCACAGACCAAGTCGAGAAACTAAAATTTGGCAAAATTTGATAGTCGGTTCTTTAACTATCAAAACAAACAAACAAATATTCAGCACCATAGCAATCACTAGGCCCTTTTAATTAATCTTTTATTAATTAAACCACTTGCTAAATATTCACTTAAATTTATCTTTAACAAGATATATCTTCAAAATCATTTCAACATTGGAAAACATTTCCAAATACGTATTTAATAATAAGTAATTCACAATTCAATACATATTTTCAACATTTAGAAAATATTTCATATACTTAAATCCCGATTAAGTGTATATTTTATTCTTTAAGGAAAACATTCACTTTAAACAAGGGTCAAAACGGATGTTGTGTAAAACATAATTACGACAACCCAAAATCAATAGTATAGGGATTCGAAATTAGGATAGATATATAAATTCCAATACTATGCATAACATTTTCTTTCGAAAATCATTTACTATAACAACAATGTTATAGTTCATCATTTTCTTATACTTTTCGAAAACGTCTATTTCAAAAAAGAATGTCGAAATTCATGTATTCGATATTCAACACATTTTAAAACCATCTTTTAATCATTTTATTCCATTTAATAATATTCACTTTCCAAAGCACTCGTTTTAAAATATTATTCACTATCCAAAATCATTAATATAAATTGTTTACCAAATTTAATATTATTTCCAAATTTAATTTAATGGATAATTCACTATCAAAAATCATGAATAAAATTCATTTAAATAAACTTCTATATTTAACTTATCAAAATCAATTGATTTCGGATTTATAAAACAATGTTTATAAATCACGTTTTTATTTTATAAAAATTTCAAGTTATAAATTCCTTTTATTTACCAATTCCATATACATCTCATTTATATGCCAAATCCAAATTTTAATCAGTTACTTATAAATCTCTAATTTCACAAATTCATTCATTTTGTAACTTCGCAATTCGTAAATCTTATTCACTTATAAAATCCATTTATAACTTTATTTTCACATCAATAAAACTCCTTTATAATTCTAACACATTGATTTATAAAATATCAATTTTATAAATCTTCTATATATACCGTTTATTATAACTTCAAAATCTCCATTTAAACTATTTTACAAAATCATTAACTTCATACTTCAAAATTTCCCAAAAATCAAAATTTTATAACATAAAATTATAACATTTATTTATTTATAATAAATTCATTCTTTTAACATTCAAAAATCAATAAAATGTTTATTTCCAAAATCATTTTAAAAATCCTTTTTAAATTCGAAATCACCACTTAAACATTTTAAAATTCCAAAAATAGGCCTAATGTTGCAACAACACAAAATACATCAATCACGGCATCCAAAACATCATATATAATATGATAACAGAATATATAACAATATCTGTAAATAAATCAATACGGATGAGGAATCCAGTTGGATCCCTCCAACCTGTCACCTGCAACAAATATACATATTAGAATATGTGTGCAATGTCCGCTTCAAGGTAGAGGCGCATACAAAAGGGTCATCCGCTCATACACGGGAACATATAGGGTCATCTGCTCCACTAGGCATGAATATATTCAAATACAAATCAATATATCATATATCATCCAAACAATCATCAATCATCATATAATAAATATTTATTCTCACTTATATAAAAATATCAGTGAGTCAGAAAGTGTGAGTTGTACTCACATTGCTTGCTTGTAGTCGCAATTCCAGTGTTTTATTCTGAATAAAATTAAACGAGCGTTTAATTTTAGCCAAAATTTTCACTAGCTCAAATAAATCAAATTAGCTCCTTAATGTAGTGCTCGTCAATACGAACACAACGTAATTTGTTTCGTGCGAAATAGACCTCGTATCAAAAAGTTATAGCGTTTTAGAAGTTTATACGAAGTTTAATAAATCAACTTACAATTCATTTTCTTATTTTTTTTTAACCTCGGTTAAATCTGGACGTTCGATTTCGTGCTTCTCATCAGGGCCATTCGGCATTTCCTCCCCCGGGCATTCAAACGCACGTTCGAACCCACCGAGCCACCTCTTCCATAAATTATCGAGCCTCCTAACGATCACGAGAAAACAATCGAGTACCACCACTCTGTAGAGCATCGTCGACTCCCCCTACACCCCTGACAGCATCGAACTTGGTGCATCCATGGCCGAGAAAAGCGAGCCCAAACGTGGCACGAACGCGGGTCAATTTCTTTGTCCATGTCGCATTTTACGATGAACCATCCGTACGGATTAAAAGATCTCGTCTTCCTCTTCGTTTTTGTAGTTGAGAGTTTCTACAATTGATTAATGGATCGGAAGAGATTAAGACAAGAAATTTGGCAATTTCTGGCCATTAAAATGATTGTGGCGGCTAGGGTTTCTAAACCTAGCTTTTGCGAAAAAAGAAAATAGCGTTGTCCGTTTATAGAAAATTCATGCGTACTATTCATCTAATTTTTTTCCGAACTCAAAACGAAACGTGCCGTCTGGTGTTCATAATATTTTACCCCTATTCCGAATGAAATGGAATATATATCGGGAGCCAATTCGATCGTATTTGGAAGATAGGTTTTCGAATCGAATATTTAAATTTAAAATTCACTTAAACCGATTTCTACGCGTTTTAGCTTGCCCCGGACAAACCGTAAATCCGATTGATACGAAATTTGAAATCTTATAACAATTTAATATTATAGATCCAATGAAACTTGGTTCGTTGAAATTCAAGACTTTTTGAAAAATGGCTATTTTCACTCGTTAATTAAATATTAAAATATTCAACCTTTTACAAATTAACTTTAATTCAATTTTAAAAGTTCTCTAACATCATTCTAATTAAAATATGATTTAATTCAACTTTATAAATCATTTTCATTCACAATAAATTCAAATTCCAATTATTTCTGAAATTTCAAATATAAAATTAACAATTTAATTATCCAATCAATTCTCTATATTCAAAATATTATTTATTCAGCTTATAAAATTAACTTTTAAATATCTAAAATTAATTAAATATACGAATTTCAATTGACAGAAATTCTGGGTCGTTGCGTTATGCAAAAAAAAAAGAAAAAGAAATAATTCATAGTAGTGCACAGTGCGTATAGGTGTTGATAGCAGTACAGGTGTCATCAAAGCCTAACTATGCTTCGTTCGGCTAAACTATATGTTACTTATATAACATAAGCTGTAACAAATATATTAGAAATGTAGATACGTATATTCCACATTCTGAGATATATACACTTATATTTGATTGTTTCCATTGAATCTATCGGGCAAAAAATCTGCTTTCGTTTTTGTCACAGCTAATTGATCATTGTGGCTGATTCATGCCAGTGTTTGTTCAACCGCTATGTTCCATAGTTGTTTTCCACCATTCACTAGCCTCAAAAGGTGAGCCATCAGTCATGATTATTATTCTTACACTCATTAAATTTATTTCATAGGAAATGGCAATTTAAATGTACTGTTAAACTGAATTACTAGCTATTAACCGTTATATATGATAAGTTATTAAATTGACACTATTATATGTTAATTTATTTCACCAGTAATTGTTATGTTATGCTATTTATTATTCTCACTCTGCTAGTTCCCAAATTTTATAAATCGCTATGGGTTGAAATGATACATATCCAAACGTACTTTAGAATAGGAGAACTTCGTTATAAGTTGAAATGATAAACCCAAGCGATTTTCAGCTATTGTTGAAATTCTGGGATTGTGGGTTTAAAATATAAACCCGTAAAAATTTAAACTACTACGGATTGATATAGCAAATATCTGTATCACTTGACCAAAGGATTGAAGATTATATACGGACACCGTTGGTCTATATTTGAAATGATCTCCAAATATGTGAAGGAATATAAGAGTTTGATTTTTGAATTGTAATGAGTATTCTATTCATTATTGTAATATTTATAACCTTAAATGTTGATTTTGGATATATAAAAAGTATGAGTTTAATTTAAGAAAATTTGTAAAATTTTACTTATAGTTCTATTTTCTAAAATATACAAATAAGAATGTAAATAGATAAAAAGTTAAATTTATTTTATTGCATAAAATTACTTTTTAATATATATAATATTTTAAATGGTTCATTAAATTTATATTTAAATAGCTTTTTGTAACTTATATAAATAAAAAGGTTGGAAAGGCACATTAGAATTTTACAGGTAACTAAAACTGGTTATTTATTTAATTTAAATGAAGCTTTATTCAAAACTTAATGATTTTTGAAATGATTTATAATTTATTTCAAAAAAAAGAGGGTGATTTATTGAATACCTTAAAATATAAATAGAATTAAAATTTAATCTTCGTTTTGACTTAAATTTGTATTTGTGATTTTATACTTATAAAGTAATTTTATAAATAACCACGGTGTGAAATAAGCATTAGGTTGTTAAAGAGACAGAGATCAGATATTGTCATGCTCTCTACCAATACTGAAAACCACTTTAACCACCGTGTACGTGGTGGAGACGCCAGAATGAAGTAGGATGGTTGGAAAACAATTCTGTATGGTGTTTACATAGCCTTGACTCCCATGAGCCAGCTTGATGTGGCTAAAACAGGAACCATGCCGGGACTGGTGAGGTCATTCCTCCTTCTTCGAAACCATACCTATTGCTTTTGTGATTTTATTTTGTATGCACACTTTGATTTGGGAGTGTTTCTCAAGGTGGGCGGTAGTAGCTGCTATGCGTTACCACCAGTTCGGATCCGCAAACGGTATATCTACCCTGGCATTGCCTTGGGTGTCTTGTCACATGCCCTATCCCACCTTCTACGAGTTTGCTTTGTACCATACCTATGGAATGCCCTCTGATAGCCCTTCAGTTTACAAACGAATTACGGTACTGTATAGACTATGGGAATATATATAGGTCAAAGGGGATTCGAGTAACGCCGTAACGCTATTTTGGTATTTTACTTTACTATAGACATTACATGTGTAGCGTATTGTACTATGTATGTAGATAGTATATCGAATCCTTAAAGGATGGAATCCCAACATCCCTTTAAGTTATATTGCATATACTAGACATTTCACTTGAACCTAATTTATCTGCATGAGAATGTTAATCCTGATTCGAGTGTTTTGTTTTTCTTTACGCTCGAGTCAGCTTGAATGTCACAGTTTGGGATTCCTCCTTTGGGGCTGGAGTTCGTTGGAAGATTCTAGCTTATCCATTTCTGCTTTCAGTTTAGTGTTTGCACCAAAATTGGGCAAACACCCTTCGGAAGTTTTTGAAGAGATAGTAAATGAAGAACTTGAATTAGAAATAAGGACTATCTAACAAAACTCCAAATCACAGAAAAGTAAATTGCACAGAAGACAAGGATTTAGAGTGGTTCGGCTATGCGCCTACGTCCACTATGAAGCTTTATCACTTTATTCCTTAATACTTGAAGATTACAAGTGTTTTTAAGCAAATTACAGCAGAAAATGGACTTAAATTCGAAATTATCAGCAAAGGAGGTGGTACGGAGTGATTCCGGCAGCGTTTAGGCTTATTTTTCTTCTCCAAATTCTCCCGTCCCTTTTCTGAATGACCAGGGGCTCTATTTATAGGTGTGGAAGGCCAAATTCCCGCCTAAAGCTCAGGGAGGTTGCCTGGCACGTGAGGGGGGCCCATAAGCCCGCGTTCTCGAAGTCCGTGCCCAGTTTGGGATCGATTCGAAATGAATTTCGAATCGATCAAAGAAGCATCCAATCGAGGCGAAATTTGGTGTGGACATTCTTCAACATGCATGTGAACTACTGTAAAAATTTCATGGGATTTGGATCAGTGGATTGGAAGTTATGATCGGTTCGAAATTGGTGTCTTCGGCCTTCTGTTGGTTCGAATCGATGAAGTGGTCTCATTCGAATCGACCTGTTTGATTCGAGTACTTCGAACCGATCCCAGGGCGCCTCACTTCGAGTCGATCCTATCTTTTGCGTGTGGTTGGATTCGAAGTGAGTCTTCGAATCGATGGGGATGGTGTTTGTTCGAATCGATCCAAATGTGTTACCTTGGATCGATTCGAAGTTGTCTTAGCATGTTGGATTCGAAGACAGCGCGATGCCGCATGGTGGGCTTGTAGTCTTGTGAAGATGGATTCGAACTAGCGCATAGTTGATGGAGTCGAAGTATAGCTGCTTTGGTGGATTCGAAGTAAGGTCTAGGTCATGGATTCGAAGTAGAGAACGTCTGATGGATTCGAAATACATGGAGTCGAAGCGGTAGCGTGTCTTATGGATTCGAAGTTAGGAGCACTCTGATGGATTCGAACTTACGTTCTTTTGTTGGGTTCGAACTAGTTGGTTTCGAACATTATGGGTTCGAAACAAATGGTTTCGAACTAGTTGGGTTCGACAGTGATGGTTTCGAACCGAGCGACGTCCATCTTCCTTAACTTGAATCCGTCATAACTTGAGCATATGACCTCGGATTGACTCGAAACTTGAATTGGTGGCTTCTATGGCCTTTCTTGTTATGCCCTATCACTTGTGGCCCGATCCGGACTCGGACAGAATTCATCGATATCCATAGCGGAGTGAAGTGCGATCAATCTCTGAAGCGAACTGTCTTTTGTCTTTGATCAATCTTTTGGTATCACGGCTTTTGCCCGAAAAGCGGGATAACATTTTGCCCCCCAAAGTACGTCTTGTGGGCACATGACGTGCTTTGAATAGTCGCCATGTTATTCTGAAGATTATTGTTTTCTGTTCGTTGAAACTCATTAGAGAATTGTCGTAACCTTGCCTTGATATGGTTGATTGTGTGTGATTGCGCTTGATCATTGGCTGTCGTTGTTGCAACCGGGTGAATATTTGGTCCCTGTAAATGTTCAAAATCGAATGTTAGTTCGATACGTGTACACGTTTATTAGCTTTCGTCCTTGTTAACGTCGTGCGTTCACGAGTTATGTTGGTTTTTGCTTGCTGCCGAATTCTGTCCCGATTTTCTCCTGGAATGATTTTAGACTCAAGTCAAAGAGTGTTTATCAGTGGTTGTTGATGGATTCGAAGTTATGATTGTATGAATTAATGGCTCTCGAATCGTCGTTGTCTCTGATGGATTCGAAACTTCTGATGGATTCGAAACTTTTGATGGGTTCGAAACTTTTGATGGATTCGTAATTTCTATGGATTCGAAACTTCCATGGATTCGAAACTTTTATGGAGTCGAAACTTCTATGGAGTCGCAACTTCTGATGGATTCGTAATTTCTATGGATTCGAAACTTCCATGGATTCGAAACTTTTATGGAGTCGAAACTTCTATGGAGTCGCAACTTCTGATGGATTCGAAATTTCCATGGATTCGAAATTTCTTATGGAGTCGAGACTTCTGATGGATTCGAAACTGGTCGTTCGAATCGATGGGAGTTGAAGTGACACTAATCCCTTTTTGGAATCCATATAAATACACGAGGCTGACCCCATTTTCACTTTTTACTTTTTACCATTGCTTTAGCTGTTTCTTCGAATCGACTTTCCAGAGCCAAATCAAACGAGGGATTTTCACGAATCGATCAAATTCCTTCAGGCTTCCACTTGTAACCAAATCAAATCAGGTAACCAAGGGGTCGATTCGAGTTGAGAACGATAGAATTGGAACTTTTCGGCATTGTTTCATCCCTTCTTCTGGAAATTTTGGAGAGTGGTGAGATTTGAACGACGTAGGTCGACTCCACGGAACTGAGGAATGCAAACATTTGAGTCGTGTCGATCAGAGTACTGTCTTTCACTGTCTTCGCATCGATCCAGGGGTGAGCGATTCGAGTTGGCTTTGAGCGTGCAACTTCGAATCGATGACTGCAGGAGAACAAGAAAAAAGGACTTGCGGTGATCGATTCGAAACGGCGACATTCTGATCGATTCGAAGGTGCTCACTACTGGTGGGTTCGAAACAATGATACGTGCATCGATTCGAAGGGGCTCGACTCCGATTGATTCGAAATCAGGTGAAACTCCATGGATTCGAACCGCTCTAGATGGATTCGAAGGAGCTCGTCTTCGATCGGTTCGAAGTCAGGTGGGGTTTCATGGGTTCGAACTGCTCCTCCGTTTCCAGGTTGCGTCGAGTCGAACTACGTGGCATTGGAGCGCACCGACTCGGAGTTCATCGATCTGACTTGTGTCGAATCGAGTCGATCGATTTGAGCGTTCTTGTTTCTGGAATTTCCACTCCTTCGATTTGTTTCATCCTCTGAACTATGACCAGCTTTAAATCGGATTTTAACGAACTTAATAATTTCTTTCGCATACTTGATTCCGACGAGCTTTGGCCTTGCATGACTAAAGTTGACTTGACCTGCCTTCTTTTGAGAGCTCGTCGATGGCACCATAACTCAAACACATATAACGAATTCATACTTGAGTTGGCCAGTAGTATTGGAGTGACGTGAAAGTGACGGTCAGCGATGACGGTCGCTTTCGTTTTTTGACTCCGAGGGTTTGTCGTTCGGACTCCGCGTTCCAATCCCGTAAAATTTGTTTCAGTTATGCACTTCCACTGCACGTCACATTCATATACTTCACACCGGGGAATATACGGGTTTTCTCTGTATTTGACGCTGCCTTCTCGTGAGTTAGTTAATTATGGCGTCTTCGGGTTCTGAACAACAAGAGTTACAGAGCTTGCTCCATCCAGCGCTAGAAATTCCAGAGATTCTTCCTGAAGTGATAGATCCTGCTCCGGACGAGTTGCCGGAGGCCTTACTTATCGAGGATCCCATAGACTCCGTCCGATCCAATATTTCTGGAGCATTGTTAGGCCGGATATGTTTGAAACATAACTTGTCCCTGGATGACGTTTTGCTTCCTGGAGTTGAGGATAGACCTCACAATCCACCCGAGGGTTACACTGCTTTCTATCGTCATGCCTGTGCGGCCGGAACCCTTCCTCCGTTTAATCAATATATCAGGGAGATGCTGTCGTTTATTGGAATAGCTCCCGGGCAACTTCACCCCAACGGGCACGCGTTGCTGAATAGTGTTTTCATTTTATTCATGGACTGCCTTTTTCGTCCGCCTAAGCCAGCTGAGATTAGACACATATTCAATTTCAAGAGTAGAGGTGATAGTCCGTCTTTCACCTTTCTGGAAGCAGTTAGAAACTGCCAGGTTGTGACGGGAGCCTGGACCAGACTTAGTTACTTTAAGAATGAATGGTTTTTTGTCCGATGCCCCCCAGGATTCGCTAGGCGATGGCTGTCCAGACGTGAGTGCCGTAAAATACGTAAGCCTTCTTTAATAGTTATTGTCGACATTCGAACTGACATCAGGTGTTTTCATTACAGCTATCATATCGAGGCCGGACGGCGGTCAATACAGAAGCGTCATCCGAAGTTTACAAGAGACTCCGGGTGACTTGCGGCACATTGACTCGGTCTTAACTGATGATAACTTAAGGATGCTGGGCTTAATTGAGACGAACCAAAGTACTGTCGTTAAGGGGTTGGCGAAATCGGCTCCGAGGGCAAAGAAGAAAACCGGTGCAGCGATAAGAGAGATGAGCGATGATGAGAGGACGCCTAATGACACCGGACTAGCGGCTGGCTTTCCCAAAACAGGAAAAAAGCAGAAAGGCAAGGCTGTTGTTCCTAAATTTAAGAGACGGAAGTCTGTAATCGTGTCTCGCTCGATCCCTGGGATTATTTCTTCTGATTCCGCTATTTGTCAACCAGGAAACATTTTCGCAGGTCTGGATGACGTTCCCATCCCGGAATGCGTTTCTCTTTACCACGAGTCCGGGTTGGTTGAGCTTCGGGAAGCGTTAAACATAAGCGAGCTTTTACCCGTTAGTGCAGCCGATACTTCTGGTTGGTCGGAGGCTTTGCACATTTGCATACACCTTCATGACACTACATGACTGCTTTACTTGCCATATCTAATTTGCCTGGCCCTTAACCGAACTGCATCTCTTTTTCAGGTAATATGGCTGGCCGTCAGACTACACTGGACAAACTCCGGAGAGTTCATCACCCCCCAACCTATCATGAATCTCGGCGTGGGGGCCCTGATCGCGATCGCGACCGGAGGCAATATGGCCAGGAGTACCACGCAAAGGATCATCATCGAGGCTACTCTAGCCAGGAACGATCAGACAGAGATCGTAGACATCGCTCCCCATCCCGATCTCCTCCGCAATCCCGAAGTCATGTCCAAACATCCGAGCCTCTGCGACATCAGCCATCTTCGCAGGCTTCGAGGCTTGAGCCACACCGTTCTCGAATCGGGGTTGCGACTTCCACGTCTGCGGAAGAGACCCTTATTGAGTCTTCTGGCGAAGGGGCCATCAGGCTTGCTCAACTGAGGAAAGATTTTCCAGAAATCTGCTTTGATGCTTGTATTTTTCCCCCCAATCTTAAAAGAATTCCCGATGATGCCGCGATTACGGCGCTCAGCTACACCCAGGACTTTTTCGCTCAGTACAAAGAATGGTACAAAGCGGCCGTTAAGGCTTCCAAAGCTGCCTTCGACCGGGCCCAAGTCATCGAGAAGCTAGAGGCCGACTTGGCTCAAAAGAGTCGTATTGTCGACATACTCCAATCTGAGGCGGAATCTTCCCGCAAGGCCGAAGTCGAGTCGTTACAGAAGGTTGATGAAACATTGGTCGAGATGGCGAAAATGCAACAGGCACATTGTACATTAGTTGAAGACTTAGGCCACCGATACAAGAATGTCGAAACTGAGCGAGATGCGGTAGTCAGGGAACTAGAGGAGCTAAAGGCTAAGTTTGCCGGCATGAATAAAGAAAAGGACGACGCGAATGTGGCTGCACAGGAAGCGTGTGAGCAGGCTGTATCTTTCCGAGCTGAGCGCGATGCGGCAATTAAGGAACTGGAGGTGCTAAAGGCTAAGTTTGCTGATATGAATAAGGAAAAAGACGACGCGAACGTGGCTGCGCAAAAAGCGTGTGAGCAGGCTGTATCTTTCCGAGCTGAGCGCGATGCGGCCATTGCAAGGGTTAAGGAGGTTGAATCGGAGGTGGAGGAGAGAGTCCAAGCGGGGAGGTTCAAAATGGAGGCCGAATTCGACGATCTCTTGGACACATATAATGCCAATGTACTGGAGTATAGAAACCTCTCCTGGCTAGGGGATTACTCGATGCCTCTCTACAATGCTTGGAAGAAATTGGTGGAAAACAAGAGGATGTCTTGTCCGGATTCGGTATTAGATGAGTTTGAGCTTGAGTCGCGTTTGCTCAGCGAGGATGAGAGGAGGACTCTTCATGAAGCAATCGTTTCCGTTGAAAAAGAAAGACTTGGAGTCCATCAAACGGAGGTTTGTGAAGGTTCGGGCATTGTGCATCATAGCGAGAATACTAAAGTCCCCATTTCGACTTCGTCCGGAGCTGTTGCTGTAGTTGATTCGCATGCTATTCCAGCCTACAATCCGGACCAACCGGAAATGTCTTCGGGCACGGCTCTCGCCCCCGAGCTTGTTCAGGCTCCAAGGCAAGGTAAAGCGGGTATTTTGACTACTCTCTTTACGTCTTAAGACATTGGTTTTCGAGGGAATTTCTTGGTCTGACAGCTCTACTTTTTGTTGTTTAGAGACCGAGAGTGTCGCACCCGTGCTCCCTGTTCCTTCGGCTTTATATCCCACGCATGGAGTTGTTGTCACTGAGGCGATCTCAACCGCCGCCATGGTTGGTGACATAGGAGAGGGAGGATCGATGTCATTCGACGTTCAAATGTTTGAAGAGCTATTTGGTCATCCTCTCGATCCCGTGCCTGACCTCTCTTTTGCGACGAGCGGAGCTGCTCCAGTTTCTAGTTCGATTGTGACGACCACTGGCGTACCTAGCGCAGCTCAACTGTCTCGAGAGGAGGAGATTTTGGCAGAGATAAGTGTCGAGATGGCCAAGACAGTGACAGTTGGTCCCGGAGGTGACGCCGTTCCCCCAAGCTTATCTTCTCTAATGATGATTTCTCCTGGTGGCACGGTAATCGTCTCGAGTGTCGCTGAACATGTATCTGTTACTGCTCCCATGCCTTCGGTTCGCCCTCATAAAAGGATCTCCATCCCTTCCAGTTCTGAGGAAGATGTCGATATTATGCCAGACCCGGAGGACGTTCCTAAGAAAGGCAAAAAGTCTCGCAGGAAGCCAGGCAGTGGGTCTACCGGCTCGACTCCGAGGAAGAAGCATCGGAGGAAGAAAGAGTGAGCCCTTTGCTTTGTCAAGAGTTTACGGATAACAATTCTTTTGTCTTTTCTCTTGTTCTTTTTTTGGGCCATGTGTATGTGTGGATTCGGCCTCCACTTAATCGAAGCATCTTTACTTGCCATGTAATCAAACCTGTTTTTGTTGGCCGATGAAATGGGAAATTATTCTTTTCTTCTTACCTAAATGCCTTGTAGCGTTTTTTTTGTATCCGCTCAGTATTTTTACAGCTTCGTGTCGTGACTTAATGAACGAGTCGGATTCTGATTATATTATCACTTAAGCCAGTGATTAACACCCAGCTTTTTGCCCCTTAGTTGCGGGGAATAATACTCATATTCTGGTGGCTGATTGCGTTTATTGCAAGCCTTTGGGCACACGCCCCCCTTTTGAGGTCTCATGACGATTTGAGATCGATAATCTGTTCCGCATTTCAGGATTCTGAGTGTTATCGATGTTTGGAACACAGTTCGCGCTTTGAGAATCTGGATTAGATGTCTATACCCCAATTCACACTCTGGGAAGTTGGAGTCCGTTCGCACTCCGGGAACGATTTGTCGGATGTTTATATTCCAATTCATACTCTGGGAAGTTGGAGTCCGTTCGCACTCTGGGAACGATTTATTGGATGTTTTATACTCCAATTCATACTCTGGGAAGTCGGAGTCCGTTCGCACTCTGGGAACGATTTATTGGATGTTTATACTCCAATTCATACTCTGGGAAGTTGGAGTCCGTTCGCACTCTGGGAACGATTTGTTGGATGTTTATACTCCAATTCATACTGGGAAGTTGGAGTCCGTTCGCACTCTGGGAACGATTTGTTGGATGTTTATACTCCAATTCACACTCTGGGAAGTTGGAGTCCGTTCGCACTCTGGGAACGATTTATTGGATGTTTATACTCCAATTCACACTCTGGGAAGTTGGAGTCTGTTCGCACTCTGGGAACGATTTATTGGATGTTTATACTCCAATTCACACTCTGGGAAGTTGGATTCCGTTCGCACTCTGGGAACGATTTATTGGATGTTTATACTCCAATTCACACTCTGGGAAGTTGGAGTCTGTTCGCACTCTGGGAACGATTTATTGGATGTTTATACTCCAATTCGTACTCCGGGAAGTTGGAGTCGGTAAAAGGATTATCGTGTATCGATCCCTGCGAATGCTGGTATTGTATTCTGCCCCCGAGCTCGGGTCTCACTCAATGAGCGACAGGTCGTATCACAGTTACTCCCTGTTCGAATAAACCCCACCTTGTGATGGAATTTAGCTCTTCGTGCAACGTGATATAATGTGTTATTTTCAGTGAATCACAACTTTTGGCTCGAAGAGATGGCATTTTATTGCTGAAACGAAAGAAACATGGCAAAATCAGTTGCCTTATTACAAATTCAAATTTCAAAATGCAAAAAAAAAATGCTGAAGAAGAAATTGATAAGAAATAGATAAATAAAGCCCGTCAGATGTAGTAGTGACGGAGGCTTCTGCTATTCCAGGCTCTTGGTAAAGTGAGGCCATCAACTGTTGATAACTTGAATGTGCCATCTCTGAGCTTTTGTGAAATCATATACGGCCCTTCCCAATTTGGGTTCATGTGTGAAGGAACCGGGTAAATTCTTTTAAGTACCAGGTCGCCGGATTTAAAAGTTCGTGGGCGGACCTTGGCGTTGTATATTCGAGCGACTCGACCTCGATATGCAGCTGCTCTCACATCGGCTTCTTCTCGCTTCTCATCAAGCAGATCTAGGGATTCAGCAAGCAATATACCGTTTGTTTTCGGGTCGTAGTATGTCACACGGTGAGAGCGAACTTCCATTTCGACTGGAATAACTGCTTCAGAGCCATAGGATAGAGAAAAAGGGGTGTGTCCGGTCGCAGTTTTGTGAGTCGTTCTGTACGCCCACAGAGCCATTGGTAGTTCATCAACCCACTTGCCCCCAGCTTTCTCCAATCTTTTCTTCAATATAGACTTGATAACCTTATTGACGGCCTCGACCTGACCATTCGCTTGTGGGTGCGCTACTGCTGAGAATCTCTTATGGATGTGAAATCGCAGACAGAAGTCCTTGAATTCAGCACTGTCGAATTGGGCTCCATTGTCGGTGATAATAGTATGCGGGAGACCAAACCGGCAGATGATGTTGCGTACCACGAAGTTGATCACCTTTTTTGTTGTTATCGTTGCAAGGGGCTCAGCCTCAGCCCATTTGGTGAAGTAATCAACCGCAACTATGGCGTACTTTGCACCCCCTTTAGCTAAAGGCAATGCACCGATTATATCCATCCCCCACATTGCAAATGGCCACGGACTGACCATTTGGGTTATTTCAGAAGGCGGGGCTCTAGGGATCCGAGCGTGTCTCTGGCATCTATCGCATCTTTTGGCATAATCCATAGCATCGCGGTTAACGGTAGGCCAATAATATCTGCATCGAAGTATTTTCTTGGCAAGTGCTTGCCCCCCAGTGTGATCGCCACATTCTCCTTCGTGCACCTCGCGCAACACTCGCTTGATTTCGTCATGTGCGATACACCGGAGAAGAGGAACAGAGTATCCTCTTCGATACATAACTCCGTTTTGAATGACAAATCGTGACACCTTTCGGAGAATCTGTCTTCTTTCACTTCGCCGTTCGGGTAGTGTGCCATGCTCAATGTAATCTTGATAGGGAGTCATCCATGATTCCTTCTCGGAGGTAGCTTCAAATGTGAATTCGTTCTCCGTTCGATCAATGCTTGGATAGGATAATGTCTCGACGGGGACGAGTCCCAAGTGTTGAGTTTCGCCTGTACTTGCCGACTTTGCCAACGCATCAGCTTTCTGATTGTGCTCTCGGGGTATGTAGAAAATGGCATAATAATCAAACTGATCTAGTGTTTCTCGGACCCGGGCTAGATAAGCGGCTAGTCTTCGATCCTTGGCCTGATATTCACCCCGAACTTGGCATACCACCAACTGAGAATCGCAGTATATCTCTACCGCGATAATTCTTAGGTCTCGGGCCAACTTCAACCCGGCGAGCAAGGCTTCGTATTCAGCTTCATTGTTGGTTGCCCGGAAATCAAACTTTAAGGCGTAGCAGATGGATCGGCCCTCGGGAGTCTCAAGCACAATCCCTGCGCCCGAACACCGATCGTTGGATGCGCCATCAGTGTACATCTTCCATACATATTCGGGTGAGTCACTAGTTTCAGGTAAGTCTTCAGGAACAGTGAATTCGGCAATGAAATCTGCTAAGACTTGACCGTGTATGGCTCTCCTTGGAACATATGCGATGTCGAATTGACTCAGCTCAATGTTCCACTTTAGTAACCTGCCAGATGTCTCGGGTCGTGTGAGGACCTGTCGTAGCGGTTGATCGGTGTACACAATGATAGGGTGAGCCTGAAAATATGGACGGAGCTTCCTCGAGGCGATGACTAGGCAGTATGCCAACTTTTCTAGCCTTGGATAATTTCTCTCGGCCCCGGTCAATCGTTTACTGACATAATAAACTGGTTTCTGTGTTCGGTCTTCCTCCCGAACCAATGCAGCACTAATAGCGTTTTCAGATACAGCCAGATAAAGGTATAATTGTTCATGATCAACAGGTTTTGAAAGAATCGGTGGTGTGGAAAGATGCCGGACTAGCGATTGAAATGCGTTTTCACATTCCGTAGTCCATTCGAAGTTTCGCCTCCCTTTTCGGATTAGGTCGAAAAAGGGTATGCATTTATCCGTTGACCTTGAGATGAACCTACTCAGCGCTGCAATCTTTCCATTGAGGCTCTGAACCTGTTTCATGGTCCTCGGGGTTTGAAGACTCCTGATTGCCCATATCTTTTCGGGGTTGGCCTCTATTCCCCGGGCGTTGACGATGAACCCAAGGAACTTTCCGGAAGCAACCCCAAAATGACATTTTAACGGATTTAGCTTCATCCCATACCTCCGGAGGACTTTGAACATTGATTCCAAGTCCTTGACATGATCAGTGGAGTACCGTGATTTTACCAACATGTCATCTACATAGACCTCCATGGTTTTCCCGATCTGGTTGGCAAACATTCGGTTGACTAAGCGTTGACAAGTTGCTCCGGCATTCTTTAAACCAAAAGGCATGACCATGTAGCAATATAGTCCTATGTCAGTTACGAAGCTCGTATGTTCTTGATCAGGCACATGCATGGGTATCTGATTGTACCCAGAGTAAGCATCCATGAAAGACAATAATTCATGTCCGGCCGTCGAATCCACAAGTTGATCGATTCGAGGAAGTGGAAAACTGTCCTTTGGACAAGCCTTATTTAAGTCAGAGTAGTCGATGCACGTTCTCCATTTTCCATTTGGTTTGCGGACAAGTACAGGATTGGATACCCACTCCGGGTACAAAGCATCTCGGATAAACCCATTCGTCTTCAATTTATCGACTTCTTCCTTGAGGGCGGTAGATCTCTCTGGATCCATACCGCGTCTCTTTTGTTTGACCGGGATGTACCGCGGGTCAATATTTAAGGTGTGGCTCGCGATGTCCGACGAGATTCCACACATATCGGAGTGCGTCCAGGCGAATACGTCTAGATTCGCTTGGAGAAATTCGACCAATTCCTGTTGAGCTTGCAGGTTTAGCTGAGACCCAATTTTCAAGACCTTCGAATCGTCATCGTTATCAATTGGAACATCGATTGTCAGCTCGGCTGGGGAGGCCTGACTTTCTTTGGATTCATCATTATCTTCAGTGTCTCGAGGGTCAAGATCCTTCTGGAATTGGTCGTGGTGCCCGGGCCGAGGCCCAGGCGCTAGTTGTCAATCGTCGACAAAGCGGACGTGGAGAGATTCCCCCACGCCCTTTCCCTTTTCCCTCTTTTGTGCTTCTCGTAGTTCAGCAACGTAACAGGCTCTCCCGGCAGCCTGGTCCCCTTGAATGACCCCAATCCCGTGGTCAGTTGGGAACTTTAGAGTCAAACACCACGGGGCAATTGCTGCCCTAAATTCTGCAAGGGCTGGTCGGCCCAAAAAGGCATTATAGGGTGAATGGATGTCCAGGACAACAAACTGTAACACTCGAACTCTACGGCGTTCTCCGTTTCCCAATTCTACTGGCAATTCCACCATTCCGGTGGGTATGTTAGCACTTCCATCGAAGCCGTGGATCCTATATTGACAAGGCTTTAGATCTTTGGCTTCCATTTTCATCTGATCATATGCCCTTTTGAACAAGATGTTTACTGAGCTTCCACTGTCTACCAGGATCCTCTTCATCCAAGCAGGACCAACCTGGGCGGATATGACTAGTGGGTCTATGGTCGGGGCTTCGACTTTGTCAGCATCTCGGTTTCTAAATACGATGTCATCCGTCATCGTCTTCTGTTGCTTAGCCGGAGTTCCTTCATAAAGTGTACTGCAGCTTTCAAAACTTACGTGTCTGATCGAATTGGCGTATGATTCCATTTCCCTCCAACTTCGATCTGCTGGATGAGGGCCACCACTGACTGTATTTATGACCAATCTTCCGCCTGTACGAGCGGGCTCTTCTTGTCTTTCTTGGTTCTGTGCACGATTTTGGTTTGACGGGCCCGCACTACCGGCTTGCGGTGCCCGCACAAATTGATCCAGCTTCCTCTCTCTGATCAGTTTCTCAATAAGGTCTTGCAGATGCCTGCAATCATTGGTGTTGTGTCCATAGCTTTCGTGAAATCTAAAAAACTTCCCCGTTTGGATCTGTTTCTCCGATGATGGCTTCGGAGTCGGCTTCTTATATTGCATTGCATTACAGGTTTGTAGATATACGTTTTCTAACGTCGTATTCAGCGGTGTATAACTTTCAAACATTTGCGCCCTACGTCGCGGGCCGCGATTCTGATCCTGCTTCTTACTTCTATTATCGCCGTTCCTTGGCTGGGTTTGCTTGTTCTGAATATTCAACTGCACTCTTCCTGAGCCCTCTCCTGACTGTTTAACGGCCACATTGCTTTGAATCCTTTCATTGCTGGGCCTCGCATCGTCCTGCTTCCTAGATTGTTTCGCATCCTCACGCCTCAGGAATTGGGCGGCTTTGGAATAGAAATGATCCAACGACGCGGGAGGTTTCCCAGCTAGCCAGTTTCCAAAATCAGAGTCGGGATCAATCCCCTTAGTCAGAGCCATCAAGATTGAATTATCATTGGGGTTAGTAATTTCTGCACAGGCGGCGTTGAATCTTTCCAGGTATCGCCTGAGCGTCTCCCCAGGGGTTTGAGTGACACTAGATAAAGTGTTTACGTCTTTAGGCCTGGCGATGTGCATACGGAATTGTTCGATAAATTTGGTTGCCAATTGGTCAAACGAGGAGATAGACCGTGGTGGTAGTCGTGTAAACCACATTGTCGCAATCCCCCCCAAGGAAATAGGAAAACTACGGCACTTCACTGCATCATCAGCTCTGGCAGCAGTCATCGACCATTCATACTTTAGAATATGCTGGCTAGGGTCGGAGTTTCCTTCATACATAGGCAGAGTCGGCATTCTGAATCGCCGGGGAGGCTCAGCATACAATATGTCATCTGTGAACGGGGTGTGACTTCGAGAGATCCCCCAATCGTCATTTGTTAAACCTTGACTTTCGCGAACCATTTGGCGGACCATAGCTGAGAGATCAGGCATTGCCGCATTCGACGGGTGTCGAGCCAAAGTGTGGTCGGGTTCCACAGTGCGAGGTGGGATCGGGCGCTGTCGACGATCCGAATCTCGCCTCCTTGGCTCAACGTCTTCTGGGATATTCGATCCTGGGGCATGTTCCTGTGGGTGGTAGTTCGGACTGGAGTGATTTCGGATGTCAACTCCTGTGTCAACTGCGGTGGCTTGGTTATCTGCAGTGTGCTGTGGAACAGTGCCTCCTCGAGAGGAAGGTCCCGTATGAAAGCTAGCAGAGGGGCCAACCCTTATTTGTCCAACAGTTAACGTTTGCCGGAGACCAGAAGCATGACTTCCGTCTAACCTGGGGCGTGTAGATCTGCGCCATAGTCGGATGAGGCAGAGCTTTCCGTGGAAGAATGCGGAGCATGGTCCCTCTTTGATTTCCTTCGCCCTTGACGATTTAGTTGGTTAGCCAATTCAGCATTGACACGCAGCTGCTCAGTTAGCTGTTGTCGGCTTTGAGTTAATTCCTGGAGTAATGCTTGGAATTCTTGCCTTGTAACTGGACCTGACTGATTCGCTTGCCCAGCGGCATCCTGATTGGCTGACTGTAGCTGTGCGGGATTCTGCCTATCCCGACCTTCTTGGTTACCAACGTTGGAAGTGGTTCTCGTACTAACCATCCTGAAGGTTGGATTCCTGTCCTAGATTTTTAGCAAATCTGAAAAGAATAGAAGGAATCCGAATTTGAGGTCTGGATCTCCCTCTTAGATTTATGCAATCCGGTATCGAAGATAGATCCACGGAGCAGGAGAAAGAACTGGTTCCTTTTCTTTCTCAGTGAAAGCACCAAAATGTTTGCACCAAAATTGGGCAAACACCCTTCGGAAGTTTTTGAAGAGATAGTAAATGAAGAACTTGAATTAGAAATAAGGACTATCTAACAAAACTCCAAATCACAGAAAAGTAAATTGCACAGAAGACAAGGATTTAGAGTGGTTCGGCTATGCGCCTACGTCCACTATGAAGCTTTATCACTTTATTCCTTAATACTTGAAGATTACAAGTGTTTTTAAGCAAATTACAGCAGAAAATGGACTTAAATTCGAAATTATCAGCAAAGGAGGTGGTACGGAGTGATTCCGGCAGCGTTTAGGCTTATTTTTCTTCTCCAAATTCTCCCGTCCCTTTTCTGAATGACCAGGGGCTCTATTTATAGGTGTGGAAGGCCAAATTCCCGCCTAAAGCTCAGGGAGGTTGCCTGGCACGTGAGGGGGGCCCATAAGCCCGCGTTCTCGAAGTCCGTGCCCAGTTTGGGATCGATTCGAAATGAATTTCGAATCGATCAAAGAAGCATCCAATCGAGGCGAAATTTGGTGTGGACATTCTTCAACATGCATGTGAACTACTGTAAAAATTTCATGGGATTTGGATCAGTGGATTGGAAGTTATGATCGGTTCGAAATTGGTGTCTTCGGCCTTCTGTTGGTTCGAATCGATGAAGTGGTCTCGTTCGAATCGACCTGTTTGATTCGAGTACTTCGAACCGATCCCAGGGCGCCTCTCTTCGAGTCGATCCTGTCTTTTGCGTGTGGTTGGATTCGAAGTGAGTCTTCGAATCGATGGGGATGGTGTTTGTTCGAATCGATCCAAATGTGTTACCTTGGATCGATTCGAAGTTGTCTTAGCATGTTGGATTCGAAGACAGCGCGATGCCGCATGGTGGGCTTGTAGTCTTGTGAAGATGGATTCGAACTAGCGCATAGTTGATGGAGTCGAAGTATAGCTGCTTTGGTGGATTCGAAGTAAGGTCTAGGTCATGGATTCGAAGTAGAGAACGTCTGATGGATTCGAAATACATGGAGTCGAAGCGGTAGCGTGTCTTATGGATTCGAAGTTAGGAGCACTCTGATGGATTCGAACTTACGTTCTTTTGTTGGGTTCGAACTAGTTGGTTTCGAACATTATGGGTTCGAAACAAATGGTTTCGAACTAGTTGGGTTCGACAGTGATGGTTTCGAACCGAGCGACGTCCATCTTCCTTAACTTGAATCCGTCATAACTTGAGCATATGACCTCGGATTGACTCGAAACTTGAATTGGTGGCTTCTATGGCCTTTCTTGTTATGCCCTATCACTTGTGGCCCGATCCGGACTCGGACAGAATTCATCGATATCCATAGCGGAGTGAAGTGCGATCAATCTCTGAAGCGAACTGTCTTTTGTCTTTGATCAATCTTTTGGTATCACGGCTTTTGCCCGAAAAGCGGGATAACATTTAGTTCTCTTATTTCCAGTTATATGTTCAGACTTATCATCTACTTTGTATTAGAGACTTCTGTGTACTGGGATTTCTAATGTATTCTGTTTCAGACTATGTTATTTCTGTAGTAGATTCATGAACTACTATTTATTCTATTCCGCTGCTTTGTTGTAAACTCTTTGTGTGTGATTCTGTGATTGATTTATTTACTGTATAAGCTAGGTTATGCCAAATAAATATATTAAAAATTTATTATTTGGAGCAATTCAAGTCTGACATTGTCGATTTGAATGGTTCGAGATAGCGGGTCGTTACATATATTATATTATAAAAAATCAATATTCATTAAAACCCATATTTATTCCAAAACCTTGGAAAATCAATTTCAAAAATACGGCAGTGGTGTCCGCATATAATTCTCTATCCTATGGTCAAGTAATACGGATATTTGTCATTTCTATCCGCAATTTAAATATTTACGTGCATATATCATTCCAACCCACAATCCTAATATTTCAAAATAATTGAAAATATTCTGGGCTTATCTTTCAACTAACGATCTTCTCCTAATCTATAATATCGTTAGGGTATGTATCATTTCAACCCATAGGAAATTCTAAACTAAAGGGGAACTTGTAGAATGAGAAATATGATAATAATATAACATATCAACATCAGGCATATATCATCAGTAACAAATTTAAATATAATATATACATCAGGTTATGGTGTCATATGTCATAAGTAAATTGTAACAGATAATGGCATATCATATATAGTAATTAAACAACTAACAATTCAAATTCAACTACATATTTCCATTGTCATTTATATGAACCAAATTTACTAAATAAAAGAATGTTAATCATGAGTGATTGCTCACATTATGAGGCTAGAGAAATTTGACAACATGACAAGCTACGAATTGAATCACGAACGAGACGATCGACCAATCAAAATGACAAAACTCAAAGCAAAGCAAGTTGAACACGGATTTGACGAATGAAGCAAAGCCGGACTTGAATTCAGAGATCAATGGAAACGAAATATATATATATATATATGTATAAATTTTAAAAATCTATTATTTACTCATATAAAAATCTTTATAATATATATTTTCCTTTAAAATCAACATTCAATTTGAAGCACAAATCAAAATAAATTCTTTATATATATATATATATATATATATATATATTCTAAGATCATTATTTAATTCAAAACCCACATATGAAATAAATCTACATATATAATATATTACAAAATCATCACTTAATTTAAAACACATTTTTAAATACATATATCTTAAAATCAATGTCAAAATAAAATATTTACATATTATATTTTGAAATCATTTTTCTTAAAACACATCAATAAAATCAAATACCACTGTTTTATATTTTGAATATCAATATTTCAAAAATCAATATTATTTTCTATATATATAACCTACTCATAAAATCATTTAAGGAGAATATTTTATATATATGCAACAAATTTATATTTATATACCCATATATATATATATATATATATATATTCTTTAAATTTGGAATACAAGCTGAAAGGAGATGTTAAACTGGTATGCAAATATGCTTTTAAATTATATACTTCAAATTGTACGCTATGATAATACACACACACACACACACACACACACACACATATATATATATATATATATATATATATATATACATACATATATATACATATACATACATATACATATACATATACATATACATACATACATATATATATATATGTACACACTATGTTTTTAACTGGAATGCAAACCGAAAAGCAAGGTGGGATGTGCTATTCTGCTATGGGGTCTGGAAGCAAGGGACGAGGAATGTGAGCAATGTATGGTTATCGGCTACAGATGAAGGCTGAGAGTAGTGGATTACGCGCTATCTTCATATGCTTTTTTTTATTGCATGTACAACATGTAAAAGAAAGAAGGGCTCGAGAGCTAACATGGTAAATCCGTGCTTGGGTTTCAAGGTGGTGGATGGTTTGGCATACCAGGGAATAGGTCCAGGTTTAGTTGCTTGGTCGGAGATAGGATGGAGTAGGCTCGGTGGTGGCTGTGGATGAGTGGGCTAGGTGCTTGTTCTCGGCTGTGGAGTTCAGGGTTGTACGAACGTGGAAACTTTGGCATGGCTGCGACCATCGTAGAAGGTAAGAGTGGTGATGCGGGTTTTGGAGTATCTGATGTGGAGAAGCGTATGGGGTGGCAGCGGATGTAGGAGATGTGAAGATGGAGAGGACGGTGCGATGGAAGGGGTTACGTGGCATTCGCTATTGAGGGCATTGAAGTGCTCAGAAAAGGTGGGTTTGTGTTCGGTAGTAGGTGGGTTCAAGGCGGGGCGGAGCTGTGCTATCGGTGGGCTATGATGGTGGTCTGGTGGCATAGTTGTCTCGGATTTGAGTGGGTTGTAGAAGAAAGAAGATGTGCAATCAAGCTTCAAGAGGAAAAATGAGAAACCCGAGTACGCGCATGGTGGTTCCTTTGAGAAAATGAAGGTAATAAAAATTAAAACTAACATATTGTGTGTGTTAAGATGAATGAATAAAACCAAAGAAGAGAAAGGGCAGAAAGAATTGGATTAAAACGAACCGATTATATTGTAAATTGAAGCTAGGGGAATAGTAAAAGTATAACTTGTGAATTTTAGGGCAATTGTTAAATGCAAACGGATATTGGTTTCCCACGACAATGAAAAGACACAGAACCAAAGGGTAAAAGGGTATCGATATGGCTAACTGTTTCACGGATTTCGTCGCGTACCGAACACCAAAATACAGAAATGAATATACTGCGAGGATCAACACGACGAGATGAACATAATGGTAAACATATATAACGATACAACAATCCTATCAAAAGTCGATATTCGTTACCAAACTGTTGCTAATCATCGAAAATAAGATAAATGGGCTATAGTAGTTAAAATTTGGCCAAACGAAATATAACATCTCACTCAGAAAATGGTTTACATTTTTATTATATAAAAATATTCAGATTTTGAAAATATTTTAATATCATCAAATTAACCGATTTCATATTGAAATTGAAAATTACAAAACAGAAATAACTTCCATATTCTTCGATGAAAATTTGATATTTGCTATGCTTAAATAGACGCATATCAAATATCAAATTTTCATTTCAAAATTTTATTATTTATTTTTAAAAAAAAATAGTTAATTACGCTATAAAAATCGTTAAAATTTACGGGTCGTTACACTCCCTGCCACTCAAAACTTTTCGTCTCCCAAAATGAATGAGATAGTAGAATAGAAGCAACAGAAATAAAAGATAGATTCAAAATACAAAGTATCAGATATAACAATTAATTCGAACCATATTCAACTAATTTGGTCTCAAGTCATTTTATTAGTTAATAAATACTCATTGTATTTACATTTGGTTGATTTCAATTCAATTTCACTATACTTTGAAATTTACTTTTATATTACAAACAGCTTTCAAAATATAGGTTTATTTATTGCCTGCTTATTTTCTTGAGACATATTTATTTAATCACTCTCTATTTATTATCCAATTTATTTCAATTTGCATTTGTTATAGCATAAATTAAGTGTATATCATCCATTATAACAACTACATTTTTATTTATGATTTCCCTTAATAAAATTTCATTCTGGACATTTTATTACTTACATTTTTATTCTATATTATTCAATTACATATTTCACAATCACATTTTAGCTTCTTCAAGCTAAGTTATATATGTATTATAGAATGCAATTTCACAACTTAAAGTTTATCCAAGTTTAATTATTTCAAGTTATATTGATTCCATTTTAAACACCCCAATTATTTAAAAATATTGCTTCATTTCAATAATTGAAAACTATTTATTAACATAAAGCTTGAGAGCTAAATTTTCGTTTTCACCTTAATTCATTGCGAAATAAGTATATACATAGATATTTTGTACATAAAATCGTACTCAAGAAATTCAAATCAAATTCATTTTCTAAAACAAAAGTGTAGCAAGGCTACTAAGTGTTCTCTTCACTTTGAAATTTGAAAATGGATGTCGGTGATGCTGAAGTCTTTAATTTTAAATTCATTTTATTTGCAAATACTTTTAAATAATATATTTTCAAAACTTTGAAAACTAAATTTTAAAGAGGTCCAAGAATTTAATTCTTAAATCTTTAATTTTAAATTCATTTTATTTGTAAATCAGATTTATATATCATGTTTTAAAATTTCAAAACATACAACAATACTTAATAGTTTAGAAATGTTGACAAAATAATAAATGATAATCTAGTATTATCATTTCTAATAACCAATTCCTTAAACTATATAATTCCAAAAATTATACTTATATATAAAATATAATCATACATAAAATCATTTCATTTACCAATTTCGATAACAGTATTGTGTCAGCTTACTTTGTTCAAGTGTTTTGGAATCCTTATCGATAGCGTTGACCAGACAAATCTATCGAACCCCAAAATTCAAACTTAACAACTCAAACAATACAATATAAACCATTTTTATAGCAATTACAAATGCACTCCTTCACAGGATGATTCAAACATTGGTTCTTAGAATAAGGATAAAGGTTCAAATTTAGAGAGAACGTAATCGAAGAGAATTCTAATTAAGAAGAAAAACTAGAAACGAAGATAAGGAAATTAAATTACAAAAGAAACATGATGGATAAACTTATATTAATCGCGACAATCTTAGCCGGGTCAACCGAAATTTAGAGAAGCGAGAACACCATCAATGAAAATCGAACAAACTGGTTGAGAATCATCGTGGAAAAATGGTGGCATGAGCATTGGTTAATGCAGAGGGCATGACTAACCATTCTTACAAACCATTTGTCTAGTGGAAGGACAACCGGTTGAGTTCTAGAAATAAGGTCGATGCGAATTCAATTTTTCGACTTAAATGGGAGTGACGCGACTTCACCAAACCTCAGGATGATCCTTGACTATTGGGATGGAGTCAAGATTTCAAGGCAGAGAATCGAGTGAAAGATCATAAGAGAATTTCCCTGATCGCCTACCAAAGAACGGTTCGGGTGTTGCAAGAGATAACAGCATCAAGATCGAAGATGTAGAAATCTCCAGTGATTCGACGTTTCTCGTAAAGGAGTTTCACCCCTTTACAAGTCACACTTAGTTTGGCGAGATCGCCGATGGGATTAGTCATAGAAAAGGACGAAGTTGCCAATTGAGGTAGCAAGATGTGCTCGAATCTATTACAGAGATCAACAGAAATAGAGCTATGGGATGCAGCGGAATCCAGAAGAACATGAAGAAGAAAAACAATGATGGATTTCATAACAAAGGGAAAGTTCCAATATTCAAAAGAAATCCTAATCTAGGAGGATCCTAACGAAGAATTTCAAGCTCGAAAGAATATGATTCTATAATTGATTCTACTCATTCCAGGGTATCATTACACAATCTCTAATGTGTTTTTACTCCACATGCTAAGTTTTGCCTAAAACAGAGCTCTGATACCAACTCTAAAGGCCTAGTATTTGAACCATTCGCATCCAAACATGTCGGACTTGAATCGTTCAAAACAGCCGATTGTTAATTTATGTTTGGAAAACTCAGCGTATACAGTAAATAAATCAATCACAGAATCATAGACACAATGTACTACAACAATAAGTAGTGGAATAGATAAATAGTAGTTCATGATGCTACTCTGTGAACATCAGAGTTTAAAATAAAATGCAACGGATATCTCAAATACACAGAAGTTACTAATACAACTGCTTACGAAAAGTCTGGACAAAACAATAGGAATAAACTGAAGTAAATGAAAAGCCGAGTAAACAAAGGTGGATCTTCAAGCAAAGCTCCAAACTTTAAA
Source organism: Allium cepa (assembly GCA_030765085.1). Taxonomy (NCBI): domain Eukaryota; kingdom Viridiplantae; phylum Streptophyta; class Magnoliopsida; order Asparagales; family Amaryllidaceae; genus Allium; species Allium cepa. The sequence continues at coordinate 476,358,723 of CM060937.1, forward strand.
GGTGGGTCTTAAATGTTGTGCAATTCAGCCTGAACCGAGCGTATAGCAAAACACAAAACACTCGAGTCAGGATTAACATTCATATATTAGTACATTCAACTCAAGCGAAATGTCAACTGAAATAATAAATAAGTTAAAGGATGTTTGGGATTCCCATCCTCTAAGGATCTGTTAAACTATCTACTATGTATAATATAGCTATTATAATGTCTATCAGTAAAGTAAAGTATTAAAATATCATTAAGGCGTTACCCATATCTCCATTAACACATTTTATATATTCGCGCAGTCTATACAATGCCGTAAGCTCCACCAAATTGGTGGTTTACCTAGAGGACACCCCATAGGTACAGTACAAAACAAACTCGTAGATGCCGCGATAGGGCATGTGAACATGACAGTGAGGCAGTGGCAGGGTAGATATACCTTTAATGGATCCGGACTAGTGATAATGCATTGTAGCCACTACTTTCCACCTCGAGTCACACTCCCAAATCAAAAGATGCACCCAATCAAATCATAAAGCAATAGAATGGCATCGAGTAAATACATCCGATCGGAGGAATGATCTCACTTGGCCCGACGTGGCTCATGTTTCAGTCACGTCTAAGCTGACTCATGGGAGTCAAGGCTACGTAAATATCTCATACAAAATCGTCGCCAAACCATACTACTTCGTTTCTGGAGTCTCCCCCACGTACACAATTGTTAAAGTGGTTTTCGGTATTGGCCGAGAGTATGACTATATCCGACCCCGGTCCAATAACAACCAAACGCTTATTTCACACCGTGGTCATTTTATAAAATCACTTTTATAATCCTTTCTAACAGTTCGTACTTTGTATCAAGTTGTCATGTCATTAAAAAAATCATATCACTTTCGAAATCATATTCTCTTCCGAAATCATATCACTTTCCAATTTCACAAAATCAATTTCAACTCCAAAATTCAATTTAAATCAATCGCAATTCAACAATTTCAATTTTTAAAGGTTTAAAGATTCAATTCAAATTCTTAATAAACAATTTCAATTTATATCAACTTCAAATCCAGATTTGAACTATCACTTCAATTCCAATAAGATTTAGAGTTTAAATATTCAAATATTTATAACATAAGTTTCACTTGTATTTCAATATTTAACTTTAATTTTATTCGAATTAGAAAATATTCACTTAATCATTCTAATAACAATTAAATAAAATCTCAATTTACAAATTAAAATCAATATTAAATACTCAGTCTCAATTTTATTTGAAGTTGAAACTATTCATTTAATCACTTTTTATCAAATCCAGTTATAAAATCATATCTTTCAAAATCTCAAAAATCAATATGTTCAAATCAATCCTTATTTAAGTTCAATTCTAAAAAAAAATTAAGTTATAAATTAATTCTTATTTAAATTCAAGGATTAACCTATTTAAATTGCAAATCAATTCTTATTTGACATATCTTCGCAACCTCTATTTGTTTAAAGTTATTATAAAATCTATTTAAATATAAATATTTTATATATATTTAAAACATATTTTATATACATAATAATTAAATCAAAATTATTAGACCTTATTATTAAATTTTATTTTAATTAAATCTTATTTATATATAACAAAAATAAAAATAAAATTATAAGTAACATTAAAATTTATATTTTAAAACTAACTTATAAATTTAAAATTTCCAAAAACATAAATTTTAAAATCTAAATTTTATACAAATATAAAAACAACATATATATATATATATATATATATATTTTAAAAATCAAAATTCATTAAAAAAAACCCATATATTTTCTTTCAAAACCTTAGAAAATCATTTTCATAAATATACCGGTGGTGTCCGTATATAATTCTCTATCCTATTGTCAAATGACACATATATTTATCATTTCAATCCACAATTTAAATATTTACGGGTATATATCATTTCAAGTTGCAATCCTAAAATTTTAAAATAAGTGAAAATCACTTGGGTTTATCATTTAAACCCGTAACAATTTTCCCCCAATTTATACTATCGTTTGATTATGTATCATTTCAACCCATAGAGAATTCTAAACTAATAGGGAACTTGCAGAGTGAGAAGAAATATGACAATAATATAACAAATCAACAACCATCATATATCATCAGTAACAAATTCAAATATAATATATACATCTGGTTATGGGTGTCATATGTCATAGGTAAATGGTAACAGATAATGGCATATCATATATAGCAATTAAATAACTAACAATTCAAATTTAACTGCATATTTCAATTGTCATTTCATTTAAAACAAATTTACTAAATATAAGAATGTTAATCGTGAGTGATTGATCACTTTTGAGGCTAGAGAAATTTAACAACATTACAAGCTATGAATTGAATCACGAACTAGACGATCGACCAATCCAAATGACAAATCTCAAAGCAAAGCAAGTTGAACACAAATTCGACGAATGACGCAAAGCTGGGGTGGAATTCGAAAATCGACGAAAATGAAATATAAATATATATTAAAAATATATCATTTACACACATAAAAATCTTTATAATATATATTTTCCTTGAAACTCAATATTCGATTTGAAACGCAAATCAAAATAAATTCTATATATAAATATATTCTAAAATAATTATTTAATTCAAAACCAATATATAAAATAAATCTATAAATATATAATATATGACAAATCATCACTTCATTTAAAACACATTTTTAAAAATCTTTATATACATATATCTTAAAATTAGTGTCAAAATAAAATATTTATATATTATATTTCGAAATCATTTTTCTTAAAACACATCGATGAAATCAAATATATATGTTTTGTATTTTGAATATCAATATTCCAAAAATTAATATTCTTTTCTATATATATAAGCTACTCAAAAATCATATATGGAGAATATATATATATGCAACAAATTTATATTTGTATACACATATATATATATATATATATATATGTATGTATGTATGTATGTATGTATGTATGTATGTATGCATGCATGCATGCATGTATGTATGTATTCTTTAAATTTAGAATACGAGCTGAAAGGAGATGTTAAACTGGTATGCAAACATGCTTTTAAATTATATACTACAAATTGTACGCTATGATAATATATATATGCTATATTTTAAACTAGAATGCAAATCGAAAAACAAGGCCGGATGTCCTTGTGTGCTAGTGTCTCGAAGCAAGGCGGAGGAATGCGTGCAATGTTCGGTTATCGGCTAGGTCTAAAGGCTGAGAGCAGTGGATTACATGCTATCTTCATATGCTTTTTTAATGCACGTACAACATGAAAAGGAAAGAAGGGCTCGAATGCTAGCATTGTGAAGCCGTGCTTGGGTTTCAAGGTGCTGGATGGTTTAGCATACCAATGAACAGTTTGGGGTTTCGTTGCTTGGTCAGAGATAGGTTCGAGTAGGCTCGGTGGTGGCCGTGGATGAGTGGGCTAGGTGCTTGTTCTCGGGTTTGGAGTTCAAGATTGTATGAAGGCGGCAACTTCAGCATGGCTACGGCCATGGTGGAAGGGAGGAGTGGTACTGCAGGTTTTGTGGATCCGACGTGGAGATGCATGTGGGATGGCAGCGGATGTAGGAGATGTGAAGATGGAGAGTGTGGTGCGATGGAAGGGGGTATGTGGTGTTCGCTACTGAGGCCAATGAAGTGCTCAGAAATGGTGGATTTGTGTTCGGTAGTGGGTGGGTTCAAGGCTGGGCGGAGCTGTGCTATCGGTGGGCTGTGATGGCGGTCTGATGGCGGAGTTGTCTCGAGTTTGAGTGGGCTGCAAAAGAAAGAAGATGCAGGGTCAAGCTTCAGGCGGAAAATTGAGAAACATGAGCATTAGTATTGTGGTTCCTCCGAGAAAATGAAGGTGGTAAAAATTTTATATATATATATATATATATATATATATATATATTAAGATGAATGAATAAAACCAAAAAAATGGAAGGGCGGAAAGAAAAAGACTAAAACAAACCAGTTATATTATAAATTGAAGCCAGGGGAATAGTAAAAGTCCAACATGTGAATTTTAGGGCGGTTATTAAATGCAAATGGCTATTGGTTTCTTGGGACAATGAAAAGACACAAAACCAATTGGTAAATGGGTATTGATAAGGTTAACTGTTTCGTGGATTTCGCCGTGTACCGGACACCAAAAAATAGAAATAAATATATTGCGGAGATCAACACGACGAGATGAATATAACAGTACGTAAATATCAAGGATACAACTATCCTATCAAAATTCTATATTCGCTGTCAAATTGTTGCTAATCATTGAAACGAAATACGACGTCTCATTCAAAAGATGATTTAAATTTTTATTATATAAAAAATATTCAGATTTTGAAAACATTTTAATTTCATCAAATTGCTGATTTCAAATTGAAATTGAAAATTACACAACAGAACTAACTTCCATATTATCCGATGAAAATCTCACATTTGCTACGCTTAACTAGACTTGTACCAAATATCAAATTTTCATTTCTAAAATTTACTATTTATTTTTCATAAGAAATTTAGTTAATTATGCTATAAAAACAGTAAAAATTTATGGGTCGTTACATGATTCCGCACGCACCTATTGCCCGTATGTGCACACTGCATTCAGTGTTGAAGTGGAACACTGATGATGCTCTCTTTGGGTTGCACACAATACTTGCACTAGTGCTCCATAATGTTTCGCTTATCACTTGCACGGTCCCCATTCTCCACAATTTTCTGCTCATTTCTTGCACCATACCCATGCTCTGCATTATTTACTAGCGCAAACCACTTCCTGTGTCGACGTCCCGATTGAACATCCTTTCATCTCTCCCAACTAGCAGATACATGGTCTCGACAATAATTACTTGTCACAAAAGAAATTTTCAATTTTATGTGCCACCATTTCCATATATAACATGTTATATGCTAAATTTCTTACGATATGGAACTTATCCATCCAATCCACACTATCAGAATGCAAGCCACAACTAAATATATCTTTCTGCCCCAATACCAAGACCCGTGTGCATAGTAGTGTATGTACTCCATTCGGTTATTTCACCCTTTCCTATCTTATCTTTGGTTTGTACACTACACCAAAACTTACTTCTAACTGCATCATTCTCAGCATTTGAACCTTAATTACAGTAAAAGTTAATCGATTCAGAAAATAATTTACATTCTAACGCTAAGGATACAACTCTTGTTTCAAAGTCATTTATCTGCCACCACTCTCAATATACTTTTAACAAAAAAATTCGTCTTCCCTCTTCTATCAAAACTACCGCTTCCCCATCGTCCCTCATATCATTTTCCTTCGTTCGCAATTTCCCTTAAATTTTGCTCGTTCTTCGATGTTTCTTTGGTGGAGTTGATCGTCATCGCCCTAATTACGTGTTCATACTTCAGGGAGCCCTAGTTCCCTATTTTATCTTTATTCAAATAATCAAATTTTAGGTTTATTACGTTTGTTGATTTCGATTTTCATATTCCAAATACCCTGCTTTGGTATTGCTGCGAGTCGAACTTTATTGGACTATCACTTGTTGGAATGACTTTCTAGAAACTCGGTGAAGTCAAGCTATTGATAAAGTTCGATTACTACTAGTAGCATTAGGTGCTTCGATAGATGAAGCAAAACACTCTCATTTGATTTATATAAGCTAAGAAACTCTTTCGTGGGTCAGATCAAGAGGCTTCAAGAATATCTTGATAAGGTACTCTTGTTTTAGCATTCAAATATTTTACTTTCCTTTCAAAGTGATGTGTAGCTTAAAAAATCCACCATTATAATTTGGTAACTAGCATGAAGCTCAAGTTGGTTAAGAAACAATAATAACTATTTGATAGAAATAAATTTAGCTTTTGCGCCATTCTAAGATGATAATTTTCAGTGATGTGTCTGAGTCCTCAAAATCATGTTACACCTTTTTGCTTACTTGCTTCTGAAATGGTTTGATAAAATATGTAAGTGGCAACCCTATATAAAATTTCTAGTACTTCCTACTTAGGATCCAAGTAAAAGATAATGAACGAATGATACATAATGATGCCATGGATTGATATGTTTATACATCTATGTATATAGTTAAGATGTAATGGTTATGTATTGAAGGAACCTTTGTCTATTGTAACTCTGATCATTTGGCAGCAAAATGCATTTTTGGTAGGTTGTATTCTTTGCATTGCAATGAGCTGCAAGATTAGGTACCAATATTTAATTATTTATTTTATGGTTTAAAATGCATGATTGATTTAAGGTGGTTCCAAAGAGTGGAAATCCTAAGAATAGAGGTCAAAACCTCTACTGGTTAGGGTTGTCGGATATTTCAGTTTCAGTGAGGCGAAACCAAGACGTTAATTGAGTTTGACATCTAGATGTATATGGTATTTATGTATGCATGGCCTATTGATTAAGCATACACATTAAATACAAAATTATTAATAATTAACAAAATAATACCCTTAATTTCACATTAGTAATGGATATTTTGATCGATTAGGTGCTAATTATCTGCTTTTTGTTTTTTTTTTGTTCTTTAAAAATTAATAAACAAAAGATGCCTTTAATTAAGAGTCGCGTTGCATGATTTCAACACCATAAGTCAACTAAGATTTTTAACGGTCAAGATCACATCCGTACCCCAAGATTCTTTTGTGGACCTATATGAGGTCCACAGAACTACTATTGGGAGTTTATGCTTGCTCCAATGGTAACGGATATGTAGAAGGTTCAAGCCATTATGTTTTTTCTATTAGTAATATTGATTTGAAACTTTCTTAAACAAGATTAAAACCTTGATGTAGGTAAAAGAAGAAATTGTTCTGTTTCAAAAATCTAGAATATAGATGAGTGACCGTTACTATGAATATAGAAAGCCCACTCAAGGTATTATTTTGTAATCTATAGTGTATTTGACTTCAGATGCAATATTAATCTTAAGTTTAAACTAGTATTGTAGTAATTTAGATCAAATAGGTGGTGCAGATATCATTGATCATCTTAATTGTTAGAATTCAAGTTTTCGAAATTCTAATAAGAATATATATTAAAACAATTGAATAAGGGGTGCTTTGTTCTCAATCGTTTTAAACAGGGTAGATTTTTCTTCTTCTGTTTTCGTCTGTTAGAAATTAGTACATAAATTCCTTGATGTAGCAGTAGATGGAGGACGAAGAAGCCCTAGAATGTTGAGGAAGAAGGGCTTCGATCGATGTAAATACCGAACGAGAGTCATCATTGGGGAATTAGGGAATGAAGATTTGGAGCAGTAGAATGTGATTTGGAGAAGATGTAGAAACCTCGTTCGACATTGAGGAGGACCGAACCAAATATTTGGAGCAGTAAAAATGTTTTGTCGAATGAAGTCTTCTTTGCCGAATGAAATATTTGGAGTAGTGAATTGGAGTGGCATTAGTTTTTGTCAAACTAGATTTTTCATTCGTTATTTTGGAGATGCCGGTTCAAATTATTTGCTCGGCCTTTTGCCCAACCAAATGGCGCCAAACCAGATGCATGCCGAACCAAACCCTAAGGCTGCTATAAATTTGCTACCCCTCCTCATATCTTCACCCTATAAATAGCGGAGCTTCTGGACAACAATGGCAGCCAAAATTGAGAGCTAATTTCAACCAATTTCAAAGCCATCCTAGAGAACTGAAACTCCACAGAATTTTGTCTGTATTATAAATTATCCTTATGTATAGCCTCCAAAATGAATCGATCTCGTAACTTTAATCTTTCAGTGATTAATAAAATCTCCTCTCTCCAAGTGGACGTACACCGCCTAACGGTAGTGGAAACACTATAAATACTGGTGTTCTTATTTTGCTTCATTGTATTGATCTGCGACTGTCTGTTCTGATGTTCATCTTTTGTTTGTTCCGTCTCACTATAATCACGATCCATTTCGTTTTTCCACTGCATTGGGTTTTTTATTCCCTTAGACTAATCATCTGAAGTGATTTTTCCCCAACATCGTCTTTTGAAAAGTTGCTTCTTATTTTGGGTAGGTGAAATGAACAAAATATTCCCCAATCATAGATTCATCTGACAGACTAATTACTTCCAGATGTATATATTCAAATAAAGCTAAACTATAGATTATATTTCCAAAGTATTCCTTCCATTATTGGGATTTTATCTAAAAATATTTTCAGTTTCTTTTGATTTGCTGCAGGTATTGTTGGGAAATTAAAGGAGCTACTAGCCGAAAAAGAAAATCACACTTGCGCGGATTGTGGTGCATCGGGTCCAAAATGGGTGCAAGTTCTAGAATTTTATGTATATATTCATATATTGTAGCTACCAAGAATTCAACGACATTTAAAGACTTTTCCTTTGTTTTGATAGTTAGAAAATTCAAGAATATGTTTGTTCCCTTAATTTTACAGGTCAGCAAATATTGGGGTGTTCATATGCCTTAAGTGTTGTGGTGTCTACACCAGTCCTGGTGCCCATGTATCAAAGGTATCATCATAATATAAGAACAATGCAATTCACATTCTATATGTTTTGAACCTTCTCAATTCTCGTTTGCAATATTTTTGCCCTTTCATAAAATGTGACACCTTGACTTTACAACATACCCAATGCTACATACTTGATTCATTGCATTGCTAAAGATATCTCCAATTACTAGTTTCATTCTGAACTTGGCAGGAAAATATCAGGTTTTATCGGTAACATCAGACGAATGGTCTGAAGAGGAAGTTGAATCCATGATCGAAGTTGGGGGGGATTTATGTGCGAACAAGATTTATAAGGCTTATACTCCTAAGGGAGTTTCAAACCTAAACCAAATTCAAGTAATAAGGAAAGAACCAAATTTATCAGGTAAAAATATCAACTTTCCATCTAAACCGGTATTAAGAGCTTACTTTTTTAAGCCAAACACTATAAGAAAACAACTCAGTAACAACAGCTATTATCAGCGTTTTTGAGGTGAATGTTATATGAAATACCTTGGAAGAAAACATTCATTATCCAAAGGTTGTTTTATCGTTGCTGCTAAAAATTTAGAAAGGCGGGTTAACACTATAAGTCGACCTCCTATTTTCACTTCATGGTCAACACTTCCACCAAAATCAAAGAACCCTAAAATTTCTTTTCTTCTTCTCTAACCTAAATTTATGATTCAGTTAGTGCACCATTGGCAAATCCAATATTATTAGTTACAAAATAATATATGGGGCAGTCTTGAATCAATGGAGGTGGGATTTAGTATTCGATAAACATATTTGCCGATATTATTTCTCATTTTTTTCGATGAATATTTTCTTTATGCAATGAATGTGTGGATAAGAATTAAATAACAGGTTTAGTATATCATTTCCCAAGAGAATATTAATAACAAGATCAAAATTCATTTTAATGTGCAGACTAACAATCGGATTAATAATAAACCATCAAAGATAATTCTTTAGTCGGCTTGTAAATTTTCCTTTACGTGTTTGTTACATTTGTTTAATCTATAAAAACATCTTGATTCTTTGACACTAATTCTAGGGAATAATTTAATGCTAAGCATTAACGAACTACACTCATTTTTCATGATACGAGGTGAGTATTATGTCAGGAAATTTCTACAATTGGTGGTTTTCCTACAATAGACGGGAAGTAGTTTTCTTTGTGTTTTTTGAGAAGGCCTACAAACATTATGTGTGAGTATGCCTTTCACCGTTGCCTTTTGTTTTCCAACGCCCACATTGAATTACTCCATGCCTAAAATATAACATATTCTTATATCATGTGTAATACAATAGTGAATTCATATCCTTCATCATCTTTAACTAACTTTTTGTGTATATATTTGCCAACCTACATGCATATGTCTCTGTATTATAAGAATATTCTTAGACATTTGTAGCTATCAAATTGTCTGTCTATATATTAGATAAGAAAGAAGTTATTCATTCCGAGAAAGCACATGCAGAATTGTGACATTATTCTTAGGTTATCAAGGCTAACAACCAATAATATGCTTTTTGTATCTAGTTTTCCTGGCGTTATTCCTGAGGTACTTTCTTGCTCAATTTCACTTTTTTATTCTTTCCCATGTCGGTCAGTACTTTTAGTTATATGAAATGATATGCATAGATAGGAAATTTTATTTTAGAGATTGTGGAGGATCAAACTGAATAGGTAATTGAAGGTGCCAATGATATATGTATTTAGCGAAGTCTATTATTTTGGTTCGGCCATGCATATTTATGAAAAGGTACTAAATAACCGATTTAAAATTTATGATCTGTATCCATCACCGTCAAATGCAAAATCTCTTTTTGGGTATTGGGCCTTGCACTTGGCATAATCAAAATTTTATAGAGAATAAAGTTTGCTTATATGAGTACAATTATAGTTATAGCTGTGAAACACTCAAAATTGATCTTTCTAAATAAAGTATAAAAAATTTCCTCTACATAGTTGTTAGCACCAGAATTGGTCACTAACACCCTTGAGAAATATTATATAGAGAGATTAATGAACAAAATAAATTAAAACAGAGAACTCTATGCTAAATTAATTGCAAAAACAAGAATATCGAATTTATAGTGGTTCAGTGTAACTGTCTACGTCCGCATTAAGTTTTGATCTTTATCGCTTTCACAAATGATTGAATACAGATACAATCCATACAATAATGGCTTGAATGCAAGTTCTAAGTGAAAAGGAATGATTCTTGAATGCAGTAGAGTCCCCCCAGTGTTCACCAAATAAGGTTCATTTCGATGTGCCCCTGCCCATCTATGTATAGACGAAGTTGGGTTGGACTTCTCTCACGGTCTTAGGAACAAGGTATCTCGGTCCTAGTCAGTAGCTTCTACACACCGAGCCAGGGATGCCGAACGGTAATTGCCGGGCGAGGTTGGTCAAACCAGAGTATGTCAAACGAGGCTTCCATGCCGCAAAGCACTCATATGCCTAGCCACATATTCAGGTCGAACGGCATTCGTATGCCGAGCGATAAATGCGTGCCGAGCGGCACTTATATGCCAAACGAGGCATTGTGTCAAATGAGGTACCCCATGCTGAACGAGGCTTCATGCTGATCGAGGGGAGATGTCGAGCGAGGGTTCATGCCAATCGAGGGGAGATACCAAGCGAGGCTTCATGCCGATCAAGGGGAGTTTTCGAGCGAGGCTTCATGCCGATCGAGTGGAGATGCCGAGCGACATGATCTGACCGAATGAGGCCTTGTGCCGTTCAACACAACCGTACCAAATGAGGCCTTATGCTGAACGAGGCCTTATGCCGAGCGAGGTATCTATGCCGAGCCTCTTGTTACATGGTCAAATAACCGGGTAACGCTTGCCCCCAAAGTATGTCATGTGTGGCAACACTCACGCTTTGAGTCAATATTCGATTTCTTTCCTTTCTTTGACACATAAGCAATGAGACGCTCGACATTTGAATGCCGAACCACCGAGATGCCTTGACCGGTTCTACTGGTCACTGCCTGTTCACCTTCCCCCTTCCCTATATAACCCAACACTTTTTCTTTTTTCCCTTTTTCTTTTACTTCCCTTCGATAAAATTTTCAATTTCGTCTTCCTTCAAACTCTTACCAACATCACAACCTCCCTTTTTATTCCCGAGTCTAATACGTTGCCTCTCATCCTCTTCCCACAACGAAACCGAACAAGTTTCAACTCCAAATCCAGCAATTCCTAAGCTTTGAGTCGTTCCTTAGGTGTGAATTTTTTGACCACCCGACTCTCCTAATTGGGGGCTTCATACGAGACTAGAATTCATAATAATCCTCTTTTCCCCTCTTTTTTAAACTATAATGGTAGAAGTTGTCCAGACGAGGAAGATGAACACAAGATTTAAACATACTTTAGGGTTAGATGTAGAAGAGGAAGGAAGAAGGTGTCAGAGGCTTTTAGGAAGTAAGTTCTCGTTGGGTTACCGAGCGAGGGAATGCAGGTGTGGTTGGCCCGGTAGGAAATGGTGAGGTTACGGAGTGTTGGTTAAGTGTGGCATGGGAGTTGATGTGACGTAAGAATTGGATTTAGCGTTTCGAGCGATGCAGCTTGATATGACTACGGCTCGGCATGACTCCCGCGTGCCGAGCGACGAAGAGGGAATGCAGTGATGAAGTGGGAGTTTGGTTCAACGTTCTGAGCTATACGGCTCGGTATGATCATGGTTTGGCATGACTCCCGCATGTCGAATGATGAAGAGAGAGAATAGGAATAAGTGTAGTGGAGTTGGGTGTCTATGCCAGGCGACGCGACTCGACATTGAGCCTATGGAGTGTGAGAGAGTTTAGGAGGTTGTTTAGTCAAGTCTTTACAGTGTCGCTCGGCATTGAGTCTGCAAGTAGGTTACAACAGTCAGAACCATCCCATCACGAACATGCTGCATGCCGACTTGACTTACTTTCTATGCCTAAATATATGACAACACACAAAAACCAGGACTTAAGCAAACAAGCATATCGAACTAATCCGGACTGATAATTCTCTTGTCTTGACAACTATGAACCTGAATTTAACTCGATCAAAACAAATAATAATCTTCCACAAACAGTTTCGATGCCGAGTTTGAAACTGAAACCATCATACGACAAGCTTTCGAAGATGGACAGCGATGATGGACTTTGAAGATGATGGTTCAAAGCCCAATTTTATTTCAACGGCTTTGTGGCTTTTAATTCTTTGGCACTTATACTCGAATGATTGCACTACTTCACACACCACACGGAGGGAGTATTTTTCTTGTTATGTCTAATGTTGATTGTTCTTCGAGTATAGTTTAAATGGGTGTTTCATCAGATCTAACACTCATTTGAGATGTCCATAAAATCCAATTCTGCCACAGTCTCCGATAGACCCGATCCATCTTCTCAATAGGAAATGGTTAGAACCTCAAATCCATCAATAGCCCCCGTATAAGATATTCCAAGCCCCATGATTGCATCCGTCGAGTTGGCTCCCAATGCCTTGGATGCAGCGATCTTTCTAGACAATCTGGTCGATTCTCAAGCTTCGAGAGTTAACGAATGCGCTCTTCGTCGCATATGCTCAATACACAGGATTCCTTTTGACGATGTATTGGTTCGCTCAGGACATGATCGTCCACATATGCCCCCAACTGGATATACGGCCTGTAACAAGTTCATGTGCTGGGTTGGTAGCGTGCCACCGTTCAACTCCTTCCTCCGTGACCAGTTATAGTATATTGAGATTGCTCCATCACAATCACATCCCAACAGTCATGCGTTCGTATATGGCACGTGCATTCTCTTTATGAGTATTCTATTAAGGCTCCCCACTCCTGGGACATCCATTATATATATCGTTTCAAGAGGCGGCCCGACAGCCCATCTTTCATATTTCTTAAGCCGCATAATAAGTGTCAAATCCTAACTGGAGCATGGAGCAAACTCGCCCAGTATAAGCTGGAATGGTTCTACATGCGCTGTCCCCTGGCTTTGCAAGGAGATGGGTGGAAGGAAGTAAGTTTCTTTTCTGGATCAATATTTCCATTCGGCGAAAATTGCGCCTTTTCTAACTCTTTCTCTACTTTTACAGGTATCAGCCCACATCCCTAAGGCTCCGGGTATTCTTGAGACCGTTGAAGCTATCCGGGCTGTCGTCGTGGGAGACTGGGACATTAGATCTATTATTTTCAACGAATCGCTCTCTAGATTTGGGCTGCTGGCGGAATGCCGTCGAATAAGTCTTCCTCATGGCGTGACTATAACCGGGTCTGCCTTGGACAAAGGCAAAAGGCCGATAGGGCCTCCAACACATGACGCCCCTGACACATCTGAGGAGGGCGAGATTAGAGAAGCTAAAGAGCCCGAAGCACCGGGTGACAATGTTAGCACTGCTCGGAAGCCGGTGATTAAGGTTCATGATATCGAAGTAATACCTCCCCTTTCGAAGGGAAAGAAGAAATTAACTTATAAGTTGAGGAAGAAGACAGCGGGTGGAACCTCTAAGGTCACAATTACCCCTGTGGAGAGAGAGCCTTCTCTTCAGCACTTAGAGAGTTCTTTGAGAGGCTTGTCGGACCTTACTATTCCTGATGATTTTCTTAACTATGGCCTCAATGATCCAGAAGCCCTTAAACTTCATTCGCCCGCAAGAGGCAATACAGTTGCTCAAGCTCATAACCAGGGTGAAAAAACTCCTATAAGTAGAGATAAAGAAACTGGTTCATTTGGGGGAAACATTGGGACATACACAGACACGTGCACTTCATTTTGCACTTAAAATTTAGTCATTACACTACTCTTTGGTAACTTGTCGTTAGTCAAATTCTACGCAGGTGATATGGGACATTCTCAAAGACTCGATCGACTTCACGGGTCATCAATTTTTCATCATTCTGGCCGGGATTCGGGATTCGACAAACGCTGAGACAGAGTTGACACTTGCGATCGAAACTACCGCCCCCAAGAATCATTTTATCGAAGAAAAACATATAGCCAGGCCTCCTGCTCTCGCGATCCCCTTCTCAGTCAGAGCAAGGAAATGAGAAGTCTGCGCATAAGGGGTCCTAGCCTATGGCCCATCAAGATCCACATTCTGGTTCATCCAGTACCAGGCGATACCGGAAACCCCACAAAACATCTGTGGTCTCTAGGCAAACTCCTCCCGCTCCTATCCATGATCCGTCGGTAGCGGAAAGGCATACTGAGTTAAAGGCCACATTCCCCAAAATTTGCTTCGATGGTTTGAAATTTCTCCCGACGATTCATCACATTCCAGGACATGTCGAACAAAGTGCCATTTCTTGTAACAACGATGTTTATGTTCAACATGACGCATTTTTCCACTTAGTTGAAAAAGTCTCGGAAGTCTCTATTAAGCGTTAACACGAAATCGATCGCCTGAAGCTCGAGGCTATTCCCAACAAAGATATCATTAAACTCAGGATGAAGAGCTCTCTTTACCAAACAGAACAGCTTACGCTTGTGTGGCTAATCCATCGAAGAAATGGATCTACTTTGCAGCTTCTAAACTCCACTGCTGACCCAGAAGCCAAAGACTACTTAATCTAAAGCTCTTCGAGAAACTCGGACTCCAAAGCAAACAGGAACACCCAACTGAACACAGAGACAACATCGAACAGATACACTTCATTAACTTGCCCCAAAGAAACTTCTTCGGAGACATCCAAAGTCACTGTGTCTCATCACACAGCTACTATCACCTTGATGTATCAAGATATCATGACTTGCTTCTGCCCAACAGACAGATCCAAATTCTAGCTCAATCAAATTACACCTCAAAAAGATGAACTCTGAACCTTAACAGGTTTCCTTCAGAGATCAAATAAAATCCTTACACCATCCAAAGTTTAGTCGAGACGGTACTAGGTCTACAGTCTCGACAATTACACTTCTAACCATTGGTAGTTGTGTTACACACACCACCACCCTATCTTCCTTTATAGCTCGTTGGAAAACCCGAACAGGTAACCCAACAATAGGTAGAAATAAATATATATATATTATATATCAAAATTACAAATACGCTCTCTCAAGAACAAATCACTCAAGAGCCTAGGTATTCACTCAACCTAGCGCTCTGATACCAACTGTGATGACCCGCCCTCCTTCGCCCAGGAAGACGAAGCGTCTTTAAGAAAGAAAGGGATGATAAAATAGAAAAGATAGAGAAGAAAGAACAACAACACCATAATCTCACAGCGGAACGAATAAAATATGATAATCACATAAATATTTACATAATATACAACATCAATCAGAGTTATACAGACAATACATCACATACTAGACAGTTATAAACACCTGTCTAGTTAACACACCTCAATACATTACAGTTCAAACAATAAGGCTCAGAGATACCAACACAGCGGAACTATATATATATCTACAACGCTGAAGCCACCTGCTCCATTGTTCCTCCAGAATTCGTCAAAGCTAACCTGAATCCCTTGGCTACCCGTAAAAATTTGGGTACCCGAGAGTTTATGAAAAACAAAAATAAACTTCAGGTCAGACATGGGTCTGGTATGAGTAACAGGTTTAAGTTGCTTAACTTTGAAAATCTTTTGAAAATAAAAAGGTATCACATAAGACTTCCCACACATAAACATGGGTAAGTTTTTACCTTACGCTAACCAAAACATTTGATAGGAAATTCTGTGATATTATAATAGGTCTAGGGTTTTCAAGTAAATAGAAAATAGCCGAAATTGTTACATTCATTAAATTCCAGCTACTAGCCACAAAAGTGGGTAATACAATCAAAACCGTGGGCACTTATTGGATTGTGGATTCCATACAATGGCAGGGCTACTGGGGTACCGCCCGTCACAGTACGTGGCCTAGATCAACGTACCGAGGATTACTCCCTTCATCCCCTGCAACACAAGGTCGGAACCATTCCTTACTGAACAGTCCCGAACAAGATACACCCCGCAGTTGTTTGCAACCAACTGCCCACACAGCCGAAAATAAAGGGACATCTAGACATGGGAATATCCTTGTCCTGCTTGGGCATGACCCACCTAGCCTTGTTGCACCTCCCCTGTTTTAGCCATTCCCGGTTGATGAGGCTTGAGGTTACGATTACCTTTATAGAACACAATTCTTAGAATGCTCATCGCCCACCTGACGATGTGTTGAAAGCATTCAATCCATACAAGTTCGTTCCGGGTTCGAACGAAACCGAAGGCATTATCTCGTTACACTCATTTTGGAATCACCCTCAGAGTTAACGACGATAACCCTAGCATTCTGAATCTCCATCTTCACTTCAGATTCACGACCTATCGTTAATTTGGAATCGATGTGGTTTTCGGTTATTCCTAATGTGGAAAACCGATCCCGGTCTCATCGAAATCCAAAACGTGTCTTTTAGGGCCAAGTTGTCTATTTAGCCTTAACAGTTTAATTCAATATAATCAACATACACACAGATGGATAATTCATAATATCACAGTAGATAATCACAGATAATCTCATAAACAGATAATCAATATTATCATCTAAGCAGATAACCAAATATTATCATATTTAAACCAAGCATCCATGACACATAGATATAATTCATGCCAGATCACAACCATCAAATGAAATATCAATATCATTCATCCATAAGCAATGATTTATAATCACACCATTTGTAATTAATTTAAAATGAATTAAATTAATTACTCCTATCTCTAATTAATTTAAAATAAATTAAATTAATTACTTCATCTATAAATCCTGCTTATACAATCATTAATTAATTTTAAATCAAATTAATTAATCATCCTCTAAATATCCATCTTGATTAAACACCTTTGCTTAATCATTTTCTAATTACAATAAGTAATTAGTCTTTAATTAATTTTACAATTAATTATCCTAAAGCATTCATAGTAATTAATATTTAATTCCTTCATTTAATTGATTACATTTATTCTAAATTAATTATATCAATTAATCATCACATTATTAAGTATTCCTTAATTAACCAATTCTTAATTTACATCATTAAGTATATTAATTAATGATTTCTAATTTAGATTTAAAATAAATTACTTTATTTAAATTAATTTCATTGTATGATTATTCTTTTAATTTAACACAATTATTAACCACCTTTGATTAATATCAACCAGTAATTAACCACCCTTAATTACTCATATAAATAAATTAATTATTCCCATAATTAATTATCTCCACTAATTAATCCTAAGATTAACTATAAAAGTAATTATCCAAATTACTTTATTAACACATCATCTTTCATTACTTACATTCAGTAATTAACATTCATTACTTCTTAAGTAAATTCTGCTCCATTGCATACACTAAGTAATTTCGCTTATCAACTTGTCAAATGATTTTCTTAAATTAATCAAAGTAAATTAATTAACTTAAATTAATCATTTATCAAAATTAATTAGAAAAAGTAATTAATCTCTTAATTACTGTTATCAAGTAATTACATTTAACCATTTACAATAGATTATCTAATTAATCTGATTACTTATCAAAAATTAATCACATAAATTAATTAGTAGTCTGTAGTTAATTTCTTTATTAACTAATATCATCTCTTAATTTACTTCTTAATTTATCTTTATCTTTAAATTAATCTAAATTATTCATTTATAAATTACCGTTCCTTATTATCTTATTAATTAAATCATTTAATGCCTTAATTATTCTTAAGATAATACATTTCTTATTTAATGACTTAATTAATATAAAAGTGTATTAGAACATTACACTTTTTAATTGAAAATCCAAATTTAATTCTAAATTTAAGATTCAAAAGGATTATTAATTAAATATTATTCAAATTTAAATTCAATTCATAATCCTGTAAATAACATCAATCTCTAATTTAAATTTCCAAAATACATTAATATTTGGCTTGCAAATTTTCAAGCTAAACAATTTATTTTTCTTTTCGTTTAAAAACTTTCTTAACAGACTTATTTTCAAAACTGTTTTATTTGACTTATTCTTAATCACATGAATCTATTAGTTTTAACATTGATTTCAAAATTTTGTTGAAAATCTTGATTTTAAGTCTTGCTTAGAAATCCAAATTCATTCTGAAAACTTTAAATTTCAAAAGTTTCGTCTAAGATTACTTTAAACTCTGGGTTCAAACATTATTCCAATATTGGTTTATATTTTAAACTAAATTTAAAACATAGCATAAAATTCCTGTTAAAAATTTTGGACCAAAATAAAACCTGAGTATATCAGGTTTTACTACAACCTGAATCCCCCCCTCTGCCTCGAGAATAAACCCAGCATGCACCGAGTCTTCTCCTTCCTTACTTCGAGTCATGTACTCGAATTCTCGAGTACTTCTAAAAAAACCTGCACACAGAAAACAACAACCCAACCTCCAACGGCACGGTGCACGTGCACCGTTCCTCTGGCCATCTCCGGCCATCCACTACAACAGCTTCCCATCGGCGACCATTTCCAGATGCTGTCACGACCATCCAAACCCACTGCAGCACCTCGTATCAAAATCGAGTTGCCTGAACAAACCTGGAGCGCAACAGTTTTACCCACTTGATCCTGGAAACTTCGCCGCACACCAAACTCCGACCACCGGAGTACCACCACTTCCTGCTACAGCTCCAACTACCTTCCCTCTACCGATCCCCAAGCCTACAACTCGATCGCCTCTGGTCACCGAACGAGACCAATACCCAACCATAGCAAAAACTAGGTTTACAAACTTCAATCACTTGCCGCTGTCACCACCGTGGCCGTGCCCCCTATGACCATTTTTCCAGGCACCCCCATAGGCTTCTCCATCTCCAGCCACGAACTCGACCATCACGAATCGGTCGATCATCAGCAATTGATCGAAATTAAATTTTCGAACAAAATTAAACTGCTCTTAAACCAGATTCTTAAAAATCAACAGATCATGCTTAAAAATCATATTTTTTATGACGTATTCTAGTTATAATACTGATTTAATAAATTAAAAAGTTTGGGTTTTCACTTATTCAAGATTTGCTCTGTAAATTTGATTTTTCAGAACAATACACAAGTTTATTTCAACTTTAATAAAACTCATACTCTAAACTAGGATGGAACAAACAATTTCTGCTTGTATTGTAAATCTTAAAGGCTATGAGATCAAGAAATGAAAATGATTGAATCAGCTTAAACCTGGGAATAAATGGATAAATTTGTTTACTGGGTCTTTAATATGTATTCATTCTACATCCCTATGCACAGAAAAGTATATACATACAGATCCTATTTATTCCATATTTTTAACTTTGCAACTAGTTTAAATACTCAAGTTTTAGAAATTTAAGTTACTTAAAATAAATGAACAACAGAACAAGTCCAAGGAAGTTTTGGATATGCAGGTGTGACATATACAGAATCTCACCACAACAAAGTATTCAGAGAAAATGAATAAATAATATACACCATATATTTAAGCATCCAAATATCAACATGTATCAGCTTTTAAAACTTAAGTAATTAAAAGAAAGAAAATGTTACTCACCTGATTAAAGAAAAGGAGCAGAGCACCCTTGTTTTGAAACAGTTTTGAACTTTAATAACTAGAAACTGTTTTTCTTGCTTTCTTATTTGATGCTTCAGTTGTAATTCTATTTTAGTTTGTATAGATGGGAATGTTTACCATTATTTCTTTGTTTCAGGTTTTAATGAACGAATTAAAAACAGTATGCATATATAAAGAAGTTTACAGGTAGGTGATAACTGGGTTAGCAAGTTTGCAGGTAAAAATCTTATTATTTTTTCAGAGATTATGTTTTTGTTTGTGTCTGGCCAGATATTTTAATTAGGAGGCTGAGTTGATCTTATACAACTCGAAATGACTATTGTTAGCTGCTAATAAGTGGTGTCATTTAATGCTAATGTACTTGTGTTCCCTATTATCTTACTCTATCCATAGATATTTTTGCATTCCATTGTTTTTATTTGCCTGTAACTCTTTAGTTTGCATGTTACATATTTTACTTACACTCATTTCTAAGCTTTACAGATACCATACAAATACAAGCCTGGCTTGCTTTCATTCCTTAGATACATAGATACTTATTTTACATTTCTTAGCTTTGCATTTTATTTCTCTTGCCTGCATATGTCATTTTCTTTTATTTTGTTTTATACTTGATGATTATATTCTTTGCCTTGTATATTTTCTTTACAGGCTGCAATTATATTTATACAAAGCCTTTTAATTTATTATCACTTCAAGTACAAATATATTTTCTTTTATTTACTCCTTAGCCTGCAAAATTTTGTTGTACATATATAAGGTTGTTGTAGCAAATGTTATAAAATTTTAACCTAAGTATAAATACATACTTTTATACTTAAACAAATTTTACACTTCTACTTTTCTTTTATCTTAAACATTCTTGAAAGATGTTATTATAAATTCCAAATCATAGCTTCATATGCATAAGTAATTAGACTTATGTTTAATATGTATAAGGTTTATTCTATTTTTAAAATAGTCTTGAAAGACTTATTTCTAAACCTTTCAAATTATAGCTTCCCTCAAAATACACACACATGTGTTTAAATAATTTTAAAATAACTATTTTCATTTGTATTGAAACCCACTTGTAAAAATATTACATTATTTAGATTGTTTTAAAATAACTAGTTATTAAATAAAAATAATGAAATTATTACTACCTAAGTATATTACTTATTTTATTAACCACATTTAAAATCAAACAACCTTTGTTAAGTTTAAATTTAAGTTAAATCATTTAAACAAATTTTAATCTTATCTTGAGTATCTTTAAACCACATTATTTTTTATTCAATATTAAATTTCCAAATTATCAAAAATAATAGAATTAGAAACCATAACTTTATTTATTAAATTTAAAACAAAAACTTATCTATTTATAATATATATATCAATATACATATATACATTACAAATAGAAATAATTTAAATTAGCTTTTATAAAGAAAATTTATCAGTGAAATATTTATTTAAACAAAGATTATTAATTCAAATTTAAATTATTATCAAATCAATTTAATTTTTAATGCAGATTATTAAATTGATATTGCCCCAAATTTCCGGGATATCACATTCTTCCCCCCTTAAAAGAATTTCGTCCTCGAAATTTAAAACAAAGGTAATTTAATAATCTAATAAATTTAACTTTTAAAACACAAGCATATATCAATTATATGCTAACAATCATAGCAACCAATTCATCCAAACAACCAAATCTAACTATCCAGACAAAATTCTAGATAGAATTTTCTCGAGTTTCCCAAAGTATAAATACCGGTTTACTCGCCCTACAGGATCCAAACAAACAATACTACTAAGCTACATAACTTCTACTCATCTAGATCTACAAAACAAGACAGAATATCAGACTATAGACAAGTCTGAATCAACAACTAAAACTCCCTGACTGCTGATTCTACAACCAGTGATAGATCTTACACGTACTCCCTCAGAGATACGTGAAACACAATGAATCCCAGTTATCCAAACTGACAATTCGATTCTGAAGAACAAACACTTATCCAAAATCAAGTCTCTGACTTCGAAATCCAAATTCCTTCGTATCTTATCCACAAAACTCCTCGGACGATCCTGGGCTTCCTTCATCTTTCCCGATCAGCTCAACTCTTGCTGATGCTCTTAGAAATAAACTGGACCAATAACAATCCAACAAAATGATCTTCCCAAGATCAACCAAACTCAAAACACAAATTTTATTTCAAATTAGAAAACAGAACTCACTTCTCTCATCTGGAAGGGATATAACAGATGCACTCCAAACTGGCCTCAGATGTTGAAAAATCTCCTGTAGAACTCTGCAACACCCAATAGCTTCCCAACTAAAACAACTACCACCATGCTTCCACTGCGCAACTCTGACTGAACAGATGAAAATGTTGAAGTCGAACACAGACTGGACAACACATCCCAACATTAGGGCTCCACAGATCAAAAGAAAGCTCTGAAGTTCCTCCAAAATCCGAGTTACTTCACCAAACTCAAAATCCATCCTATTACTAAGCTGATCCATCGATACCACTCCTGGAAATCCAGTCGATACCAAACTCAATCTCCAGATGCTGACACAACTCTGACTCCTTGAAGACATCTAGAAAAATTCTGGAACACAAAAGAACACTCAAACTATCGCAAGTCATTTTTGCGATCAATCCAGCCAAATTCCAAAGATAATGCTCTCTCTTTACCAAACAGAACAGCTTACGCTTGTGTGGCTAATCCATCGAAGAAATGGATCTACTTTGCAGCTTCTAAACTCCACTGCTGACCCAGAAGCCAAAGACTACTTAATCTAAAGCTCTTCGAGAAACTCGGACTCCAAAGCAAACAGGAACACCCAACTGAACACAGCGACAACATCGAACAGATACACTTCATTAACTTGCCCCAAAGAAACATCTTCGGAGACATCCAAAGTCACTGTGCCTCATCACACAGCTACTATCACCTTGATGTATCAAGATATCATGACTTGCTTCTGCCCAACTGACAGATCCAAATTCTAGCTCAATCAAATTACACCTCAAAAAGATGAACTCCGAACCTTAACAGGTTTCCTTCAGAGACCAAATAAAATCCTTACACCATCACAAGTTTACTCGAGACGGTACTAGGTCTACAGTCTCGACAATTACACTTCCAACCATTGGTAGTTGTATTACACACACCACCACCCTATCTACCTTTATAGCTCGTTGGAAAACCCGAACAGGTAACCCAACAATAGGGAGAAATAAATAAATATATATTATATATCAAAATTACAAATACGCTCTCTCAAGAACAAATCACTCAAGAGCCTAGGTATTCACTCAACCTAGCGCACTGATACCAACTGTGACGACCCTCCCTCCTTCGCCCATGAAGACAAAGCGTCTTTAAGAAAGAAAGGGATGAGAAAATAGAAAAGATAGAGAAGAAAGAACAACAACAACACCATAATCTCACAGCGGAACGAATAAAATATGATAATCACATAAATATTTACATAATATACAAAATCAATCAGAGTTATACAGACAATACATCACATACTAGACAGTTGTAAACACCTGTCTAGTTAACACACCTCAATACATTACAGTTCAAACAATAAGACTCAGAGATACCAACACAGCGGAACTATATATATATATATATATATCTACAACGCTGAAGCCACCTGCTCCATTGTTCCTCCAGAATTCGTCAAAGCTAACCTGAATCCCTTGGCTACCCATAAAAATTTGGGTACCCGAGAGTTTATGAAAAACAAAAATAAACTTCAGGTCAGACATGGGTCTGGTATGAGTAACAGGTTTAAGTTGCTTAACTTTGAAAATCTTTTGAAAATAAAAAGGTATCACGTACGACTTCCCACACATAAACATGGGTAAGTTTTTACCTTACGCTAACCAAAACATTTGATAGGAAATTCTGTGATATTATAATAGGTCTAGGGTTTTCAAGTAAATAGAAAATAGCCGAAATTGTTACATTCATTAAATTCCAGCTACTAGCCACAAAAGTGGGTAATACAATCAAAACCGTGGGCACTTATTGGATTGTGGATTCCATACAATGGCAGGGCTACTGGGGTACCGCCCGTCACAGTACGTGGCCTAGATCAACGTACCGAGGATTACTCCCTTCATCCCCTGCAACACAAGGTCGGAACCATTCCTTACTGAACAGTCCCGAACAAGATACACCCCGCAGTTGTTTGCAACCAACTGCCCACACAGCCGAAAATAAAGGGACATCTAGACATGGGAATATCCTTGTCCTGCTTGGGCATGACCCACCTAGCCTTGTTGCACCTCCCCTGTTTTAGCCATTCCCGGTTGATGAGGCTTGAGGTTACGATTACCTTTATAGAACACAATTCTTAGAATGCTCATCGCCCACCTGACGATGTGTTGAAAGCATTCAATCCATACAAGTTCGTTCCGGGTTCGAACGAAACCGAAGGCATTATCTCGTTACACTCATTTTGGAATCACCCTCAGAGTTAACGACGATAACCCTAGCATTCTGAATCTCCATCTTCACTTCAGATTCACGACCTATCGTTAATTTGGAATCGATGTGGTTTTCGGTTATTCCTAATGTGGAAAACCGATCCCGGTCTCATCGAAATCCAAAACGTGTCTTTTAGGGCCAAGTTGTCTATTTAGCCTTAACAGTTTAATTCAATATAATCAACATACACACAGATGGATAATTCATAATATCACAGTAGATAATCACAGATAATCTCATAAACAGATAATCAATATTATCATCTAAGCAGATAACCAAATATTATCATATTTAAACCAAGCATCCATGACACATAGATATAATTCATGCCAGATCACAACCATCAAATGAAATATCAATATCATTCATCCATAAGCAATGATTTATAATCACACCATTTGTAATTAATTTAAAATGAATTAAATTAATTACTCCTATCTCTAATTAATTTAAAATAAATTAAATTAATTACTTCATCTATAAATCCTGCTTATACAATCATTAATTAATTTTAAATCAAATTAATTAATCATCCTCTAAATATCCATCTTGATTAAACACCTTTGCTTAATCATTTTCTAATTACAATAAGTAATTAGTCTTTAATTAATTTTACAATTAATTATCCTAAAGCATTCATAGTAATTAATATTTAATTCCTTCATTTAATTGATTACATTTATTCTAAATTAATTATATCAATTAATCATCACATTATTAAGTATTCCTTAATTAACCAATTCTTAATTTACATCATTAAGTATATTAATTAATGATTTCTAATTTAGATTTAAAATAAATTACTTTATTTAAATTAATTTCATTGTATGATTATTCTTTTAATTTAACACAATTATTAACCACCTTTGATTAATATCAACCAGTAATTAACCACCCTTAATTACTCATATAAATAAATTAATTATTCCCATAATTAATTATCTCCACTAATTAATCCTAAGATTAACTATAAAAGTAATTATCCAAATTACTTTATTAACACATCATCTTTCATTACTTACATTCAGTAATTAACATTCATTACTTCTTAAGTAAATTCTGCTCCATTGCATACACTAAGTAATTTCGCTTATCAACTTGTCAAATGGAAGCGACCATGTGTAATCTTACCTTAACTATTCACTAAATACGTCGAAAAGTAGTCACATTAAAATTCGACCTATTCAATAAATATTTAAAGCAAAACTACAATGGCTAAAGGATCTATCAGAAGAAAATATAACAACTCAAATGTAATTCACATCACAGAACAGTCGATCATAATATACACATAAACGGATACACAACAGAGTATATAAAATAATACATGTCAAGTGGTACAGGAGACCATAATATACAGACGAGACAAAAAGAGTATAAATAACAGAGTTACAATAGATAAGGACCACAAAAGACGCTACAACAAAATGAAGCTAGCGAATAGTCCATGCGGAAGAAAAATAGGCTAAGTCCAAAAGCACCTAACCTGAAACAACTCGGTCTGACCCGAGTATAAATTACACGGATCAGTCTAGCTAAACAAATCAGTTAAATAAACTGAACAACAATAAACCTGCAAGGTTACAAAGCGTAATAGATATCTCTAAAAGAGATAACACAATCATCTAACGAAAGATGAATCATATAGATCAAGCCTCATATCATCGGCAACATACAGAAACAAAGGATAAGAATATCCCAAAGCAAGCCATAAGGCAAACAACAAATACCGATAAATACGAGTTCCACAAGGTAGACGCTATATTTCGTGTGGCTCCAAAGAACCAATACAGAAAAGCAATAACTAGGGGATATACATATAAATGAAACATCATGAGCGGTGGTGAGTAAACCACTCCGTTATCTCTTGAGCGGTGGTGAAGAAACCACTCCAATATCTCTTGAGCGGTGGTGAAGAAACCACTACATTTTCTCTTGAGCGGTGGTGAAGAAACCACTCCAATATCTCTTGAGCGGTGGTTAAGAAACCACTCCATTTTCTCTTGAGCGGTGGTGAAGAAACCACTCCGAAAGCAATACTAAAGATAACCGACAACCCCAAATATTTTTGCGAGTCGGGGCAAAGGACCAACTCCAAAGGCGATATTTAAAGGAAACAAGCCAGAGGAGACAGTCCGAAGACACTATCCCAAAGGCAGCATGTGTCACAAACTCCCAGAGAGGAATCCGAAAAGTGGTAACGTGAGTCCCATAACCACCCGTTCGCACTAAACGGTTTACTATCCGTTAGTTTATTTCACACTCAAAGCAGTACAAATTTACCTCATATCATCGATAAACCAAACCCGAAGGCCAAAACGATTAATCGAATAGGTCGGGCATTAATCAGAAGGATAAACGCACAGATTCATGGTCCGTGTTTTGCCCAACCATTTAATCACCTTTCCACTTCGCTCGAAGTGCGAAAGTGTGTGTTTTAAATAGAATTTATGAATTTGAGAAACGAGCCTTTAAATGCGATTCGAGAGATTATTTTATAAAGACCCGTGGATGAAGTCAAGAGTAAGTTATCAAAGTCAAAGATGCAATAACAAACACTAAAAAGCAACTTGAATTGATAGAATCCGGAAAAATCAATCAAATATGCAAAATAAACAAACCAGGCAAAACAAAGCAGGTCGGTCGACCGGACTGCAGGGCTCGGTCGGCCGGCCAGATGCAGGGAGCAAAATAAGGCTCAGGGCAGCAGGTCGGTCGACCGACTACAGGGCTCGGTCGGCCGAACCTGATGAATTTGCAATTCCTGCCTTATTTCAATGAAATGCAAATTCTTTCTAAATCCAAAGCAATGGCACATGCATACTTGTTAGGAATTCATACCCAACACCCATGAAATCAAGAGAAGTAGATGTGAGTTCAAAACTCACCTTTTTACACAAAACAAAGAAGATGAAGAAGCACAAATGCAAGGAATCAACCAACTACACTCCACTTCAACACTACAAGCTTCAATCTAGAATCAAAGCAAGTATTTCCTAAGTTAGGGTTAGGAAAATTACTGAAATTGAAGAGGAGAAGAGATGGAGAAGATGGAGATGAACTTACCAATGGATTCTCTATGAATTTGGAGCAAGAAATCAAGATACAAAGGAGAACTAGGGCTTGCTAATTTCTAATTCCTCTTCCTTTCCCCCATTTTTAGTTCTAAGCTTAAGTTTTAAGAAATGAATAAGTGAATGAGAGGAGTGGCTAAGCTAGAGGATTAGTTAAGCTAGTGGGCTGAACCCAAACCCAAACCCAATAGAAAAAGTAACCAAAATTCACAAACTCCAAACATATCAAAGATTATACTCAAAAAGATCGCAAACGTCATTTTGAAACCAATGGAGGTAGTTTCGAGTTCCAATTCGGCCATTTGCAGAAAGTAACATTTCGGACCAAAATCCGACTAACGACGCTATATTTAAATTAAACATTTAAATATAAAATCGTTAAATATGCGGGTTGTTACAGATCTCCCCTCCTTACAAAATTGCGTCCCCGCAATTCCTAGAGACGATATTTGTAACAACTACATACAATTAATCAACCAAAAGAAAAGAAAATAAGCTTGAGATGAAAAGACATACTCACCGTTTGAAAGCAAGGAAAGAAAACCCGGATAAGATCGCTCAATAAATTCTCTGGTTTCCCAAGTACAGTCATTGGGATTAGCAGACCATTGAACTTTAACGAGCGGCACGTCCGTGTTCCGAAGGTGTCGCACCTCCGTGTCAAGCACGCGAATAGGTTACTGTACTATAGATAAGTCCGGTGAGACCTCAAGCTCTGGCAAATCAGGAGAAGTAATAACAGAATCTGACTCCCGGAGACACTTCCGAAGTTGCGAGACGTGAAACACGTCATGAATGCCAGATAAATGAGCTGGAACTGAAACTCTATAAGCCACAGGGCCAATACGTTCAGTAATAGAAAACGGTCCTATATAACGAGGAGCCAATTTTCCAGTCGTACTGAAACGCATAACCCCCTTCAAAGGAGAAACATGAATAAAATCAAGATCGCCGATCGAGAATTCGAGAGGCTTCCTACGGTTGTCCACGTAGGATTTCTGGCGACTCTGTGCCTCTTTCATTCTCAACCGAATAAGATCAATCTTCTCATAAGAATCACGAAAACAATCTGGACCAAGAATAAGCTTCTCACCAGATTCTAACCAACAAGAAGGTGATCGACATGGCCTTCCGTATAAGGCTTCGAAAGGAGCCATACCGATACTAGACTGAAAACTATTGCTGTAGGAGAATTCTACAAGAGGTAGGTGATCCTCCCAACTACCACCGAAATCAAAAATACAAATACGGAGAAGATCTTTCAAAATACGATTCACCCGTTCAGTCTGTCCGTCAGACTGCGGATGATAAGCTGTAGAAAAATTAAGCCTTGTTCCCAAAGCTTGCTGAAGACTCTTCTAAAAATGACTCGTGAATAAAGGATCACGATCACTCACAATAGAACTAGGAACACCGTGAAGTCTCACGATTTCCTTGACATACAACTTAGCCAAATGCGAAGCAGTCCTATTAGACTTAATAGGGACAAAATGAGCAGACTTAGAAAGGCGATCAACAATAACCCAAATGCTAGAATGGCCCGATCTCGAACGAGGTAGGCCGTCAATGAAATCCATAGAAATTTGATCCCACTTCCACAATGGAATCTCAAGAGGTTTAAGAAGACCCGAAGGACGCTGATGCTCGGCTTTAAAACGCTGACAAGTTATGCAATTGCTCACATAACTTGCCACATCGCTCTTTATGCCTTCCCAATAATAAAGACGACGCATATCGGCATACATCTTGCTACTACCGGGATGAATGGTATACTTAGAACGGTGACAATCATCAAGAATGTCATGCCTAAGTGCAAAATCAGAAGGCACAAAAAGACGATTCTTCTTACGCAGACACCCATGAGAATCCATGCTAAGATCTTGCAACACCTCATCACAAGATCCAGACTCACAAAGCTGAATAAGATGCAACAAATCAGGATCACGCCGTTGGGCATCGGCAATACGATCCAATAAAACAGGTCGAGCTCCCAAACTAAATAATAGAATAGGAGAATCAGAAGATGAACCTCGATCATGAAATTCACAAAAAGATAAAGTCTCAAGAATATTCCATTCGGCAAGCATCATAGAAATAACAGCCGAATGTTTGCGACTAAGCGCATCTGCAACACGATTACCCTTACCAGAGGTATACTGGATATCAAAGTCATAAGAAGCAAGAAACTCGAGCCAACGCTATTGCCTCATATTGAGTTCTTTCTGAGTGAACAAATGCTTCAAAGATTTATGATCGGTATAGAGAATGAAGCGCTCGCCCAATAAATAATGTCGCCAAATCTTCAAGGCAAAGACAATGGCGGCTAACTCAAGATCATGAGTGGCATAGCGAACTTCATTCGGACGCAGTTGCCTAGAAGCATAAGCAACTACCCGATCCTTCTGCATAAGAACAGCACCGAGACCACTACCACAAGCATCGGTGTAGACAACAAGATCATGATTCCCTTCGGGAACCACTAGAATAGGAGCATTAGTGAGAAGTTCCTTCAATGACAGAAAGGAAGCTTCACACTTGTCGGACCAATCAAAACGAATGCCTTTCCGAGTAAGGCAAGTGAGAGGAAGCACAACACGGGAAAAATCCTTAATGAACCGACGGTAATAACCCGCCAATCCAAGGAAACTACGAATCTCATGAACATTTTCAGGCCTCTTCCAATTCTGGATGGCTTCGATCTTTGAGGGATCGACAGAAATGCCATCGGAAGATACAACATGGCCTAAAAACTTAACCTTATTCTCCCAAAAGTGGCACTTGGAGAATTTGGCTTTAAGCTGATGATGACGGAGAGTACTCAAGACAACTCTCAAGTGATTAGCATGCTCGGCTTCAGACTTAGAATAAATAAGGATATCATCAATGAAGACAAGCACGAACTTATCGAGATATTCCCGGAATACCCGATTCATGAGATCAACAAAGAAAGCAGGAGCATTTGTCAAACCGAACGGCATAACGAGCCACTCAAAAGAACCATAACGAGTGTGGAAAGCGGTAAGAGGTATGCTATCCTCCGCGACTCGTAACTGATGGAAACCTGTGGCAAGGTCAAGCTGAGAAAAGACCTTAGCACCACTCAATAGATCGAACAAGTCATCGATCCTAGGCAAAGGATACCTATTTCTAATGGTCAACTCGCTAAGCTTGCGATAGTCAATGCAAATCCTAAGAGTTCCATCAGATTTCTTCACAAAGACGACCGCGGATCCCCACGGAGAAAAACTAGATTGAATCAATTGCTTGGATTCAAGCTCTAAAAGCTGCTTCTTGAGTTCCTCATTTTCCTTTGTAGACATCCTCGTGGGAGGACGACTAACTGGCTGCGCGCCTGGAATGAGATCAATGCGGAACTCAATTGCCCGTTTGGGTGGCAAACCCGATACAGGCTCAAAAACATCAGAAAAGTCACAAGCAATAGGAATACGAGATATATCATCATCATCTCGCGAATCAAGAGAATACAAAGCCATCTCGGAATTATCCACATCCCGAAGAACAAGAGATAACTGAGAAGGCGAATCAGGATGACAAAGATATAAAATTCTCTCGGAACAAATAATCCTGGCATCGTACCTCACTAGCCAGTCCATACCAAAAATCATATCAAAACCCAAATGAGAAACAACGTGCAGATTCGCACGGAAAGAAAAGCCACATAAAACAATCTCAATATCATCACAAAACAAGCTAAGGGTCGCGGATCCCCCAATAGGATTCGCAATCCTTAAAGAAGTAACCATACAAGAAACATCCAAAGATAAATCATCAACGAGCTTCTTCGATACGAAAGAATGTGAAGCACCCGTATCGAAAAGAACTCGAATACTATGATCATGAAATAGAATAAAACCTTCCAAAATAGATGGAGATATACCTTTGGATTGAGAAGGACCTCCAGAAGCATTCGCTACATTTAACTTGCCAGATGAAGAATTATTCGGAGCAATGGGACAAGTGGAACTACGATGACCTTCCCTCTTGCAGTAATGGCAGAAGAGAGGCTTTGGACAAGCTCGAATAATATGATCCGGAGAACCACAATTGAAACACTTTCGAATGAAAGGTGTTCCGGAAGACTGAGGCTGAGAAGTAGGACCACCAGTCTTCTTCTTCTTAGAAGAAAAAGGCTTCTTCTGAATTGGAAACGGCCTCTTGTTGGGGTTCTTAGAAACCTCAACATCTACATCACTATCACCCTCCTTCTCGATTGTCTCGAGGTGAAGTGCCGAATCAACCAATTCTTCGAAAGAAAGCTTAAGCTGGAGCAACAAAGACTTCCTAAGATATTTCTTAAGACCAGAAAAAAACTTCAAATTCTTCTTGTAAGAAGTGCTGATGAATTCAAGACCATACTGAGATAAAGCCTCGAACGATGCGACATACTCAGAAACAGAAGATTTCCCTTGCTTCAACTCAAGGAAGCGACGGGTCAATAAAACTTTTTCAGATTCAGGAACGAACTTGAGTTCAAATCGTCCCCGAAACTGAGTCCAAGAAAGAGTAGACTCATCAATCTCGGCTACAAGAAGCTCATACCAATCAAGAGCACGCTCTTGTAATAAGATAGAAGTCACAAGAACTCGATCATGGTCAGAAAGATCCATGCGAGAGAAGATACGCTCGCACGTGCGAAGCCAAGCTTGGACTTCAAGAACAGACTTGGAGCCCTTAAACGTTTTTCCTCCAAGATGAGCAAAATCACTGCACTGACGTGCAAAAGAAGACTTGCGAGGTGGAGACACTCGAGGAGGAACGGGAGGCTGAGTGCTCCTAAACAACTCCATAAACTGATCGGCAGACATATAAACGCCATCCGGATGTGAGCCACTGGACTGCCCAACACCCGAACGTCGACCTCTGCCTCTTCCAGACATAAGCTGAAAGTCAAGATAAGGGAAGGATTATTCACAAGGTAGATATTGCAATATGGAATACTACGGAATTAAATGCATTCCTAGACGTATTCCCAGACTCTATCTAACCTTGATGGAATAAAGAGACACGATGATTCAAAAATTTGTATCACTTATACACTTTGATGTACCATAATATGTGCATCTATTCTGTGTTTATCATATTTTGTTCTGAACTCAGCTCCGATACCACGCTGTGACGCCCCACTCCTAGAGCCTCGTTAACAAAGAGTATTACATAGATAATACCGTCGGCTAACGCGGACAATGGAGTATAATGGAAGCGACCATGTGTAATCTTACCTTAACTATTCACTAAATACGTCGAAAAGTAGTCACATTAAAATTCGACCTATTCAATAAATATTTAAAGCAAAACTACAATGGCTAAAGGATCTATCAGAAGAAAATATAACAACTCAAATGTAATTCACATCACAGAACAGTCGATCATAATATACACATAAACGGATACACAACAGAGTATATAAAATAATACATGTCAAGTGGTACAGGAGACCACAATATACAGACGAGACAAAAAGAGTATAAATAACAGAGTTACAACAGATAAGGAGCACAAAAGACGCTGCAAAAAAATGAAGCTAGCGAATAGTCCATGCGGAAGAAAAATAGGCTAAGTCCAAAAGCACCTAACCTGAAACAACTCGGTCTGACCCGAGTATAAATTACACGGATCAGTCTAGCTAAACAAATCAGTTAAATAAACTGAACAACAATAAACCTGCAAGGTTACAAAGCATAATAGATATCTCTAAAAGAGATAACACAATCATCTAACGAAAGATGAATCATATAGATCAAGCCTCATATCATCGGCAACATACAGAAACAAAGGATAAGAATATCCCAAAGCAAGCCATAAGGCAAACAACAAATACCGATAAATACGAGTTCCACAAGGTAGACGCTATATTTTGTGTGGCTCCAAAGAACCAATACAGAAAAGCAATACCTAAGGGATATACATATAAATGAAACATCATGAGCGGTGGTGAGTAAACCACTCCGTTATTTCTTGAGCGGTGGTGAAGAAACCACTCCAATATCTCTTGAGCGGTGGTGAAGAAACCACTCCATTTTCTCTCGAGCGGTGGTGAAGAAACCACTCCAATATCTCTTGAGCGGTGGTGAAGAAACCACTCCATTTTCTCTTGAGCGGTGGTGAAGAAACCACTCCGAAAGCAATACTAAAGATAACCGACAACCCCAAATATTTTTGCGAGTCGGGGCAAAGGACCAACTCCAAAGGCGATATTTAAAGGAAACAAGCCAGAGGAGACAGTCCGAAGACACTATCCCAAAGGCAGCATGTGTCACAAACTCCCAGAGAGGAATCCGAAAAGTGGTAACGTGAGTCCCATAACCACCCGTTCGCACTAAACGGTTTACTATCCGTTAGTTTATTTCACACTCAAAGCAGTACAAATTTACCTCATATCATCGATAAACCAAACCCGAAGGCCAAAACGATCAATCGAATAGGTCGGGCATTAATCAGAAGGATAAACGCACAGATTCATGGTCCGTGTTTTGCCCAACCATTTAATCACCTTTCCACTTCGCTCGAAGTGCGAAAGTGTGTGTTTTAAATAAAATTTATGAATTTGAGAAACGATCCTTTAAATGCGATTTGAGAGATTATTTTATAAAAACCCATGGATGAAGTCAAGAGTAAGTTATCAAAGTCAAAGATGCAATAACAAACACTAAAAAGCAACTTGAATCGATAGAATCCGGAAAAATCAATCAAATATGCAAAATAAACAAACCAGGCAAAACAAAGCAGGTCGGTCGACCGGACTGCAGGGCTCGGTCGGCCGGCCAGATGCAGGGAGCAAAATAAGGCTCAGGGCAGCAGGTCGGTCGACCGACTATAGGGCTCGGTCGGCCGAACCTGATGAATTTGCAATTCCTGCCTTATTTCAATGAAATGCAAATTCTTTCTAAATCCAAAGCAATGGCACATGCATACTTGTTAGGAATTCATACCCAACACCCATGAAATCAAGAGAAGTAGATGTGAGTTCAAAACTCACCTTTTTACACAAAACAAAGAAGATGAAGAAGCACAAATGCAAGGAATCAACCAACTACACTCCACTTCAACACTACAAGCTTCAATCTAGAATCAAAGCAAGTATTTCCTAAGTTAGGGTTAGGAAAATTACTGAAATTGAAGAGGAGAAGAGATGGAGAAGATGGAGATGAACTTACCAATGGATTCTCTATGAATTTGGAGCAAGAAATCAAGATACAAAGGAGAACTAGGGCTTGCTAATTTCTAATTCCTCTTCCTTTCCCCCATTTTCAGTTCTAAGCTTAAGTTTTAAGAAATGAATAAGTGAATGAGAGGAGTGGCTAAGCTAGAGGATTAGCTAAGCTAGTGGGCTGAACCCAAACC
The DNA here is from genome assembly GCA_030765085.1 of Allium cepa. Taxonomy (NCBI): domain Eukaryota; kingdom Viridiplantae; phylum Streptophyta; class Magnoliopsida; order Asparagales; family Amaryllidaceae; genus Allium; species Allium cepa. The sequence continues at coordinate 476,393,662 of CM060937.1, forward strand.
CAAACCCAATAGAAAAGGTAACCAAAATTCACAAACTCCAAACATATCAAAGATTATACTCAAAAAGATCGCAAACGTCATTTTGAAACCAATGGAGGTAGTTTCGAGTTCCAATTCGGCCATTTGCAGAAAGTAACATTTCGGACCAAAATCCGACTAACGACGCTATATTTAAATTAAACATTTAAATATAAAATCGTTAAATATGCGGGTTGTTACACCTATGCACAGAAAAGTATATACATACAGATCCTATTTATTCCATATTTTTAACTTTGCAACTAGTTTAAATACTCAAGTTTTAGAAATTTAAGTTACTTAAAATAAATGAACAACAGAACAAGTCCAAGGAAGTTTTGGATATGCAGGTGTGACATATACAGAATCTCACCACAATAAAGTATTCAGAGAAAATGAATAAATAATATACACCATATATTTAAGCATCCAAATATCAACATGTATCAGCTTTTAAAACTTAAGTAATTAAAAGAAAGAAAATGTTACTCACCTGATTAAAGAAAAGGAGCAGAGCACCCTTGTTTTGAAACAGTTTTGAACTTTAATAACTGGAGACTATTTTTCTTGCTTTCTTATTTGATGCTTCAGTTGTAATTCTATTTTAGTTTGTATAGATGGGAATGTTTACCATTATTTCTTTGTTTCAGGTTTTAATGAACGAACTAAAAACAGTATGCATATATAAAGAAGTTTACAGGTAGGTGATAACTGGGTTAGCAAGTTTGCAGGTAAAAATCTTATTATTTTTTCAGAGATTATGTTTTTGTTTGTGTCAGGCCAGATATTTTAATTAGGAGGCTGAGTTGATCTTATACAACTCGAAATGACTATTGTTAGCTGCTAATAAGTGGTGTCATTTAATGCTAATGTACTTGTGTTCCCTATTATCTTACTCTATGCATAGATATTTTTGCATTCCATTGTTTTTATTTGCCTGTAACTCTTTAGTTTGCATGTTACATATTTTACTTACACTCATTTCTAAGCTTTACAGATACCATACAAATACAAGCCTGGCTTGCTTTCATTCCTTAGATACATAGATACTTATTTTACATTTCTTAGCTTTGCATTTTATTTCTCTTGCCTGCATATGTCATTTTCTTTTATTTTATTTTATACTTGATGTTTATATTCTTTGCCTTGTATATTTTCTTTACAGGCTACAATTATATTTATACAAAGCCTTTTAATTTATTATCACTTCAAGTACAAATATATTTTGTTTTATTTACTCCTTAGCGTGCAAAATTTTGTTGTACATATATAAGGTTGTTGCAGCAAATGTTATAAAATTTTAACCTAAGTATAAATACATACTTTTATACTTAAACAAATTTTTCACTTCTACTTTTCTTTTATCTTAAACATTCTTGAAAGATGTTATTATAAATTCCAAATCATAGCTTCATATGCATACGTAATTAGACTTATGTTTAATATGTATAAGGTTTATTCTATTTTTAAAATAGTCTTGAAAGACTTATTTCTAAACCTTTCAAATTATAGCTTCCCTCAAAATACACATACATGTATTTAAATAATTTTAAAATAACTATTTTCATTTGTATTGAAACCCATTTGTAAAAATATTACATTATTTAGATTGTTTTAAAATAACTAGTTATTAAATTAAAATAATGAAATTATTACTACCTAAGTATATTACTTATTTTATTAACCACATTTAAAATCAAACAACCTTTGTTAAGTTTAAATTTAAGTTAAATCATTTAAACAAATTTTAATCTTATCTTGAGTATCTTTAAACCATATTATTATTTATTCAATATTAAATTTCCAAATTATCAAAAATAATAGAATTAGAAACCATAACTTTATTTATTAAATTTAAAACAAAAACTTATCTATTTATGATATATATATATATATATATATATATATATATATCAATATACATATATACATTACAAATAGAAATAATTTAAATTAGCTTTTAAAAAGAAAATTTATCAGTGAAATATTTATTTAAACAAAGATTATTAATTCAAATTTAAATTATTATCAAATCAATTTAATTTTTAATGCAGATTATTAAATTGATATTGCCCCAAATTTCCGGGATATCACAAATAGACTAAGTATAATAACACCGCAGATGCTCGCTATTCCATGCTCGAGGGAGTGTCGCGCCATCAACGGTCGCTTGCTTGAAAGTTCCCTCTCCAAGCCTCCGTTCAATGAAGTATGGTCCTTCCTATGTGGGATTAATATGTGATGGGACCGGGAAAATTTGTTTCAAAATGAGATCTCCCGCATCAAAGGTTCTCGGTCGGACCTATTCATTATAATATCAAGTGACTCGATGCCTATATGTAGCCGCCCTTAAATCAGCTTCTTCACGCTTTCCATCAACGAAGTCCAGTGATTCCAGTAAAAGATCTCGATATGTCTTAGGGTCGTAATAAGTTATCCGATGTGACGAAACTTCAAGTTCCACGGGTATAACAGCTTCCGTGCCATATGCCAACGCGAACGGAGTGTGAACAGCCGTGGACTTGTGGGTGGTTTTGTAAGCCCAAAGTGTTGTTGGAAGTTCATCCACCCACTTGCCTCTAGCCTTTTCCAAACGTTTGACTTGATTATTTTGTTCACGGCTTCTACTTGTCCATTGGCTTTCGGATGAGCAACTACTGTAAACCTTTTCTCAATGCCATACTTTTACAAAATTCTTTGAACTCGCTACGTTCGAATTGAGTTCCGTTGTCTGTAATGATAGTCCATGGGAAACCAAAATGGCATACAATGTTTCGTACAATGAAATTAATGCCCTCCTTGGTGGTAATCATGGCTAAGGGCTCGTCTTCTGCCCACTTGGTAAAGTAATCAACCGCAATTATTATGTATTTCGCACCACCATCGTATACGGGTAAAGAAATGATTATATCGATCTCCCACATTGCAAAAGGCCGGGGACTAACCATTTGTGCAAGTTCCGTCAGCGGAGCTCTTAGGATTTTCGCATACTTTTGGCATCTATCACATCTCCTTACGTAGTCAGTAGCATCTCGGTTTACAGTTGGCCAATAATATCCATAACGGAGGATTTTCTTTGCTAATATCGGCCTTCCATTATGGTCACCACATTCTCCTTCATGGACTTCCTTCAGAACTCATTCTATTTCATTACAGGCAATGCATCAGAGTAAGGGGGCTGAGAATCACCTTCAATACATTATCCCGTTCTGCATCATATATCGTGAAGCTTTACGAATGATTTGTCATCTTTCTCTCTTTGTTTTGGGCAAGACCCCATGTAGCAAGTATTGCTTAAATAGGGTCATCCATGATTCTTTCTTGATTTCTATTTCTAACACAAAATCTATCTTCATCACATTTATACTCGGAGCATATAAGGATTCGATGGGAACCAATCCTATTTGCTATGCATCACCAGTACTGGCAAATTTGGCCAATGAATCGGCTTCTCTGTTTTGTTCACGTGGGACATGCGACATATCATAATATTCTAGATCTGCTAACAGCTCTTGAACCAGTGCAAGCTATGGGGCGAGTCACTATCCCTTTTCTTCATAGTCCTCCCACGCCTGGTACACCACTAATTGTGAGTCACAAAAAATTTCGAACGCTTTTACTTCAAGTTCTCTGATAAGTTTCAAGACAGCAACCAATGCTCATACTCAGCATCATTATTTGTTGCTGGAAAATCGAGCTTCAAAGTGTAACAAATTGATCGATTTTCGAGAGTCACAAGAACTATACCAGCGCCAGAACAACGGTCATTAGATGCCCCATCAGTGTACAGTTTCGATCGAATGGGGGGATAACATCGTGGCTTTGGACTTGTCTGGCGTGGTGAATTCAGCGATGAAGTATGCTTGCGCTTTCCCTTGTATGGCCCTTCTTGGCAGGTAGGTAATACCGAACTAACTCAACCAAATATTCCATTTTAACGTACTTTTAGAAGTTTTTGGTTGTTGGAGTACCTGACGCAAGGGTTGATCAGTATAAACATTAATCGAGTGTGCCTGAAAGTATGGACGAAGCTTACGTGATGCAATCACCATGCAGTAGGCCAGTTTCTTAATCTTGGGATAATTTCTTTCTGCCCCCGTTAAGCGTTTACTGACATAATAAACCGGCTTTTGAACTCGGTCCTCCTCGCGAACCAAAGCCGTACTGATAGCATGTTGGGATACAGCCAAGTACATATACAATGCTTCATGGTCTATAGGCTTCGACAACACCGAGGGACTTTCAAAATGTCTCACCATGCATCCTCACAGTCGGGCGTCCATTCAAAATTTCTCTTTCCTTTCTTTATGACATCAATGAAAGGAATGCATTTATCTATGGCTCTGGATATTAATCGACTCAACACAGCCACTTTTTCATTCAGGCTTTGTACTTGCTTTATTATTTTAGGCACTTGTATGTCCCAAATAGCTTGAATCTTCTCCGGGTTTGCTTCGATTCCCCATGCATTAAAAATGAAATCTAAAAACTTTCCTGACGCAACGCCAAAGGAATACTTCAATGGATTGATTTTCATTCCATAATATCTGAGTATGCCAAACATTTTCGCTAAGTCTCGAATGTGGTCGTTTGACTGCCGTGACTTCACCAGCATTTCATCCACATAGACTTCCATGTTTTACCTATATGATCTTTAAATATTCGATTCACCAGACGCTGATAGGTTGCTCCCATATTTTTTAATCCAAAAGGCATCACTACATAGCAATATATCCCGACATCTATGACGAAACTAGTGTGTTCTTGGTCTGGAATGTGCAATGGGATTTGATTATATCCCGAGTACACATCCATAAATGACAGTAACTCATGTCCCGTTGTTGAGTCAACCAGCTGGTCAATTCTAGGTAAAGAAAAGCTATCCTTGGGGCATGCTTGTTCAGATCAGAGTAATATACGTAGGTTCTTCATTTCCCATTTTCTTTCCTCACCAGCATAAGGTTAAATAGGGTAGAGGGTGTCAAGGACGAACCCATTGGCTTTGAGTTTGTCCACCTCGTCTTTAAGAGCAGCGGACCTCTCTGGGTCCACGCCTTTCCTTTTCCGCTTTACTGGTACGTCGGGTCTATGTTCAACTTATGACCCGTAGTAGCGAGAGAAATCCCGTACATATCAGAATGTGTCCAAGCGAAAACATCCAGATTCGCTCGGAAGGAATCTGTAAGATCCTCGGCCATCGAGTGGTCGAGTTATGATCCAATCTTAAGTACTCATGATGGGTCATCTCGGCTGACTGGAATGTCAATCGTCAGTTCAGTCGGTGTTGCTTTTGCTTCTCTGGGTTCCCCATCATCATCTTTTAGATCTATGTCTCTATATATCCGAGAATGTTGCCCGAGCCAGGGCTTGAGCACTACTTGTCAATTGTCAGTGTCCCGGATGCGGACGGAGCTGTCCGCAACCTTTCCTTTCTCTCTCTGTTGGACCTCTCTTAGCTCAGCCACATAACATGCACGACCAGTCGCCTTATCGCCATGTGCCACACCAACTCCTTTGTCTATCGAAAATTTCAAAGTTAACACCATGGGGCCAAAGCTGCCCTAAACTCCAACAAGGCCGGTCAACCCATAAACACATTGTGTGGAGAATCAACATCCAAAAATATGAAAGGTAGGATTCGCACCCTCCTACGTTCACCTTGTCCCAGTTGAACTGGCAATTCAACATACCCCACTACATCGGTCGCTGCACCATTAAAGCCATTGATACGGGCTTTAGATGGTTTTAAATCTTTCGTCTCCATCTTCATTTGGTCATATACCTTTTTGAAGATGATGTTAATAGAACTTCCATAATCAATTAAAATTCTCTTCACAAATGCTGGCCCGATTGTCGTGGATATGACCATCGGACCAATGATAGGAGCCTCCAACTGGTCAGCATCTCGGCTCCTGAATACTATATCATCTGTCATCATGCGCTGCTCTTTAGCGGGGGTCCCATCCTCCACATTCGAACAACACTCAAAATCTGCATGCCTTAAGGAGTTAGCATACCGCTCCATTTCCTGCCAGTTCCTGCCTACAGGATGAGGTCCACCGACTTTAGTGTTTATGAGTAATCTTCCTACAGTTTGGGCAGGTTCCACCGGATGGCGTGGAGCCGACCCACGTCCGAGGTTTGATGTTCCTTGCCTACCCTCCTGTGTGTTCTTGAAAAACTCCTACAACTTTTTCTGTCTAATCAGCTTTTCTATTGCATCATGAAGGTGTCTACACTCTTCTGTATTGTGCCCGTAAGTCTCATGGAAGCGGCAGTACTTCCCCGTCTGCTTTTGTTTTTCTGTTGACTCATTTGGGCATGACTTTCGGTATTGAAAAGTATTACAAGTGACAGGTAAATATTCTCTAGAGACTCATTTAGAGGAGTATATTTGTTGTAAGTTGGAATCCTTGGCTTCCATTTTCCTGCTTCTCTTTTCTTTCCAGGATTTCCTCCTCCGGACGCCTTAGATTGCCCGGGCTTGTTCTGGATATTGACCTGAACCTTCCCCGAATTGTCACCGGATTGTTTTATAGCGATGCTGCTTTTTACAATCTCTTGAACAGGCCCTGGTGCCTTATCTCGCCTTGTCCACCTGGCTTCCTCTCTTCTTATGAACTCATAAGTCTTTGAGTAAAAACGTTCTAGTGTGGTCGAAGGTTTTCCTGCCAACCAATCTCCAAACTCTGAATCTGGATCCACTCCTCGCATTACAGCCATCGGAATTGCATTGTCATTAGGATTGCTAACTTCCATACCCATAACATGAAATCTCTGTAAGTACTCCTTCAACGACTCCTCTGGAGCCTGGATTACACTAGATAGGGACACCACGTCCTTGGAAAGAGTGGCATGTATCCTGAACTGTTCTGCAAATTTCATCGCTAATTCGTTAAAGCTGGATATAGACCTCGGGGGAAGTCGAGTGAACCACATGTTGGCGATTTCGGATAAAGTATTTGGGAAGCATCTATACCTGCTTGCGTCATTCGCTCTAGCCGAATCCATCATCCATTAATACCTCATCACATGCTGTCTGGGTTCAGTCTTCCCTTCATAGGCCGGGATAGTTAGCATGCTAAACTTCCTGGGGTACTTGGCCTGTAGAATAGTATCTGTGAATGGAGTATGACTACTGGATATCCCTCAATCTTTATTGGTCAAGCCTCGATTTTCTCTCATCATCTGTCTGACCATAGCAGATAAGTCCGGAGTTAGTATGGAAGATGGTAGGTTGGGCTCTGTTCTATGGGACCGCTCAGGTTGATGTCTCCTTTGTTGGTGATCTGCCAAATATGTATCTTAGGGACCAGCTTCATTAGGGTCTTGGTGAGCCGGGCTTCCAGTTTCCACAGATGCTCCGGCTCCTAAATTTCCTGTTCCAGCTTGGGTGTGGTCTCCAAGGTGGAAGAGATTCCTAGTTGATAGATCAGTGGCACTGCTAGTGTAGTTTCAGTTTTGCGGCGTCTACGCCTAGGAGGTTCATCGGATGAAGTCGAGCTATTAGATGAAGAGTAAGCAGTGGGACTGCGTCCAGCATTCTGATACTGTTGTTGAACGAGCTGAGTCATAAGGTTAGCGTTAACTTGAATCTATTTGCCAGGTAGTCTTAGCTCTCCATGATTTCTCTCATCTGGTCGTTGAACTCCGTCTAATGACAACTTCCATCTGGCTATGGTCCCCGACAGTCCCTACGCCAGGATTAAATTGTTGATTGCTTTGTACGTTAGCAGTCTCGTTTGCGTCCGCGATATGAGAGGATGATCTGGTACGTAGTCTTCTCATGGTAGAGCGGTTGATAGAAACTCTTAGTAGAATCAACGGACGTCCTGTTAGTGACTTGGATCTCATTCAGGGGATTTATTCAATCCAGTAGCTACAAAGCAGATCCTAATGGCCTGAGAATTTGATTTTCAGTGAAAGCACCAAAATGTTAGCACCAAAATTGGTCACAACAACCTTAAGAAAGATTATGTAGAGAGATTAATGAAGAAAAAAAAGTAAAACAGAGAACTGTATGCTAAATTAATTACAAAAATAAAAACACCGGATTTATAGTGGTTCAGCGTAACTGCCTACGTCCACTATAAGTTTTGATCTTTATTGCTTTCACAAATGATTGAATGCAGATATAATCCGTACAAGAATGGCTTGAATACAAATGCTAAGTGAAAAGGAATGAGTCTTGAACGCAGCATAATTTTCCCGATGTTCTCCAAAAATGGTCCATTTCACTGTGCCCCTACCCTTCTATTTATAGACAAAAATGGATTTTACTTGCCTCACGGGCCTAGGAACAAGGTATCTCGACCCGTGGTTAGTAGCTTCTGCACATCAAGCCAGGGATGCTGAATGGCAATTGCCGAGTGAGGATGGTCGAACTAGAGTATGCCGAGTGAGGGTTCCATGCTGAGCGGCGCTCGTATGCCAAGCCACATATTCAGGTCGAACGGCATTCGTATGCCGAGCGGGGAATGCGTGCCGAACGACACTCGTATGCCGAACGAGGCATTGTGCCGATCGAGGTACTTCATGTCGATCGAGGGGAGATTCCGAACAAGGCTTCATGCCGATCGAAGGGAGATGCCAAGCGAGGCTTCAGCCGATCGAGGGGAGATACGGAGCGAAGCTTCATGCCGATTGAGGGGAGATACCGATCGAGGCTTCATGCTGATCGAGAGAGGATGCCGAGCAACATGATCTGGCCGAACGAGGTCTTGTGTTGTTCGAGACAACCATGACGAACGAGGCCTTTTGCCGAACGAGGTACCTATGCCGAGCCTCTTGTTACATGGTCAAATAACCGGGCAATAACAGTCACTTAGTTGGTCATAAAATGTATACTTTTATGGTATAAATAAATTACGTAAAAAAGCTTGGAAGGTGTACCATAAAATTTCATGTTTTTTTGTAGTATAAGTGGGAGGAATTCCCATTTATTTAAGGGTTTCCTACACTTCAAATAGGCATTCTAATGGAGATGCTCTAATAGTAGGCATTGTTATACTGTATTTTGAATGAATAGAAATAATTGAGAGCATAGTTGCGTAAAAATTCCTTCAGACAACAATAAATGATTTAGCATAATATTAATAGCAAAATTTAACTGGTATTATATGGATCTAAAAATTAATTTATGCTGTATCTCGTATTATTATATCATTACTCATGAAAATGGTACGGACTTGATATTTAATCAACATACCCAGCTTCAAATTTTTGAATGCCCGAGCCAAAGCAACTTCCGTTCTCGGAGCAATATCGTCTAGGGCAAGCTTTGGTACGTAGCCACATGACACGAAGCACGCTGGCAGTTTTCACATGCTCGACTCAGAGCAGGGACTTCCTCGAGCTTGCTTCAAAAAAGTTGTCAAATGACCCGAAGCGCGCTCCGGGTTTTCCACCGCGCGACTTGAAGCAGCAGCATCCAAGTGCATGCCTCAGGTATTTACCCGTCTGACACGAAGCACTCCTTGATTTTCCACATGCACGACTCAAAGCAAGGCCGTCCTCGGTGTGAAGTTGTGCTTCGACCCCGATGTTTATGCGAAAACATTGGGCCGGACCGAGGCGAGCGGTGGGTGATTACCAACTCGTGCGGTTCCTAAATGGATGTCGATTTACCGGACGAACGACCGAGTGCACGGTTATGGGGGATAGCGGACATATTTCTCGACTCGACATTCGGCCTAAGAATATGCACCCAAGATTGGATGATGGTGGGATTAAGTATTTCTAATTTTCTAATTTGGTAGCTTTGGGTGCATGAACCATGATAATATATCACTAGGGGAATATTATGCATTTAACTATAATAATTTGTTTGTATTTTTTGGAAGATTTATCAATAAAATATGGATGACAATGGCAAGAGGAATGATAACGTATAAATATTAGTCGGTTATTGGTCATTCCTGAAATGCTTGTTTCCAAATCAAGTGAATCCGAATCAAGTGAATTCGACTAAATAATATTGTTTTTTATGTCGATCGAATACTTATACAAAGTGTATTCCTGTTTGCTTTTAAAAAAACAACTTAGTATCAAACAAGTATTTCAAGGGTTTGATTGCTTTCTATGCTTGTTTTACATGTACAAAAAAATTGAATTGTTGTTATAACTAATTGATAAGAATACGAAATTACAATGATCTAAAATAAGCTTTTAGCATATTAATTATTTTACATTAAATAATGCAATATAACATCAGATGTATTTTGGTGATCAAATCAGCCTTTTGCTTTTATTATTACCAGTCCATTGTACAAAATAATCATGTAATTGAAAATATGATGTTAAATTTGACAAAAAACCATATAACATCAGAGACAATAATATATTGTGTTTTACTAATTTAAGGGATGAAAGGCACCTTTCATCCTCCATGTATATTTGTGTCGGGATTTTTTGCATTTTCTTACACTTTCTTTTCCTTTGCTATTAGTTGGTTTTTGTTGTTGCCACATTTTAGGTTTCTTGTTTATGCCTATTACTATATTGGTTTTGTTGTGCATTTTGATTAAAGTACACTATTATTTTCCAATGGATGTATCTGGATAGCAATAATCATCTTTTATTAGAATTTTAACTAACTCATTGTCTGCACTATTGTAATATATATTGGAATTAAGATAAATGTTCTAAGTTTTGAGATGCTCTAATTTTTTGCACTAATCTAAGTTATATTGTAACTTAGTCGATAAATGTTCTAATTTTTGGTGAAAAACCATATATATTGACGATTTACTAATTATGCTTAGCTTAACATGCATAATTTTGAGATGTAGTTCTAGGTATGTGGGTGTTGAAATTATTTATTTACTCTTGTAAGCAAGATTTAGTTTTCAAGGTTGCTAAGGAAGCTTTACTAGGGATGATACGGGAAATAGGGAGCTTAAAATCAATTCACACGAGTCTACTAGAGAATAATTCAACAACTCAAAACAACAAATTTATCATGCTTCTTGGAAAGATAAGAGGGAACGGAGAGCACCAAAAGCACTTGAGGTGCTTATTTTATTTCCTGTAGGCATATGTTTATATACATATAAATGAGATGTAGTTTATTTATATATTCATTTGACGATTTAAGAAGAAAACTTAATGTTATCAACCACAAAACCATGTCGAATGATTTTACTTATGATTTTTTGTTGTTTTTGATAGCATTATAGGAGTTTTTAGTTATAATACTTTAGTTTTATATTGATCGTATTTTTCTTTTTTGTTGTTTCTTCACTTTTCCATGTATTTTTATAATTTACTTCACTGCATTTGATTTTTTATCTAAATTTCTTAGTTAAGATGCCAGTTGTTATTTTTCGGGCTTTAGCTGCTACTGGTTTAAGAGCAATTCAATATGCTTGAGAAAATGAAGGTATCCATCAAGTTGTAGCATTGTACAATGATAAAGGTACATCTGCAGTTATACAAAATTTGTTACTTTTTCATTATTTATGCATATTCACTTGTTAGGTAAGCACTTATTACTTTATTCATAATTCACTGGTTGGATTTTTCCAAAATACGATAATGTTGGAATTTAGTTGTAGCATATGAATATATAGCTACCTAACTAATTATACTAACTAAGTTATATCAAAATTAACTAAGTTTTATATATTTTTAGCTTAGTTTTATAAAATTAATTAAGTCTATAGAAATTAATTAATTTTATAAAATTCTAATTTTTATAAAGTATTAATAAGTTAACTATGTTCTATAAAATTTAAAGTTTACTAAGTTTATAAAAATCAAACAGGTTTATAAAACTTATCCAAATTTTATAAAAATTAACTAAGCTTACATGAATTAACTAAGTTTATAAAAATTAACTAATTTAACTAAGCTAAATATATTAAGTAACTTTATAAAAATTAATTAGTTTTATAAAAGTTTAACAAAGTCGACTAAGTTTTACGAAGATTAACTAAATTTATAAAAGGTAATTATTTTTTCATGAAAATTAACTAAGTTAACGATGCATGTATAAAAATTAAACAAGTTTATGAAAAAATAAGTTTTTAAAAATTAACTAAGTTTTAAAAAAATCAACTAAGTTTAAAAAGATAACAAGTTCATAACTATTAACTAAGTTTTGTAAAAATCAACTAAGTTTTATAAACATTTAACTAAGCTATATAAGAAATCTTTTGAGAAGAAAAGGAAACATGATTCTGTTTATTGGTTTGTAGTATTTTGCTGACACCGTTTTGAGTTGAAAATCACCATGAGAAAGAATAGGGATGAGTTAACATACATTTGCAATATTCTAACAATTCCCTACCAACTCAACCTTCAAATATTGAAAATAATTTGGAAAACATTTATTATAAAATATTAGATTTACATAGACTACTCATTCAAGAAATGGGATAATAAACTTGTGTTCATTTTTTGAAAGATGGCTGGGTTATATAGATAATCTTTGGTAAGTTAAAAAATGAATTTATATATACTACTTTTTAGTAAGTTAAAAATACATGTTTGTATTTAGTAAGCTAAAAATTGAATTTGACTTCTATTCAACGAGGTATTACAATGTAGAGGTGTATAAAAATTAGTGTGGTAGTCGAATTTCCAATCGGTTCAAGACTAGAGGCTTTGCTAAGAGGCAAAGAGCATCCATTTTAGATTCAATTATGAATTTATATAAAATATCTAAGGATTTACTGATGTTGTTTGAAAGATATTAGTCACCCAATTGAAACAAATGAACAAAAATGAAATGGGATATTAGTCACCCTTCTGCTTAGACATCATTCCACCCCTAAGCTAATGCCATAGTTACTCAATGTCTTTGTTAAATGAAAAAAATGTTTTCCACTTGTTACCATCTCCACTATCATAATGCGACTATTTCCCATCATTTATCATTGCCCGTCATCATTATCACAGCCTTTAGTAACAACACCTGAATCCTCTGGATCGCCTCTTTCTCCTTTACTGCTCAACTTCAACTCTTCTCTCCTCTTAAGAAGCATTTTGTTGCTTCTCAACTTAATCATGATACACTTAAGGATATTTATGAATTTCCTCCTCTGTCTTCTTCTCTAAGGCTAGTTGGTTCCATGTTTCATATCCCTGTTTCGATGTTACATTTGCGTATCAAGCAGGTTTTATTTCTACCATCATTGTAGGCGCTTTACTATATTTATCAAGATCATGTAAATTATCTTGGTACCCAAAGCAACACTGAAAAGAGGTATTGAGAGCTATTGAACTACCTAGTTAAAGATACATATATCTCATGCTAAGAAACAAACATGTGAGTATCAAACCATGCTATTTTGGAGTTGTTTGACTGGTTTTCAAAAATGGATGTTTCTTTCCATGCCATGACTGACCCAATTCAAATAGAAGATGTTAGATAAAAGCTGCAACAGTCCCTTTCTCATGTTTTTTTCTTCACCTATTGTAATCTTTTTTTTAGATACATTTATAGTGCTTTTAATCAGAAGCTTGCATTAATTGCAAATGTTGGCTAGTGTAGCATCGCTAATTTGAAACATGACAGTACATTGTCCCTGTATGTGTAAAGAATATCTATTCCCCCTTCTGTCCAATGTAATCAATGCCACAACTTTGAACATCCAATTTTGAAATTTTATCTTTTCTTTTATATGTTTTTCATTTCGAACGATTCAAATGATTAACAATTTACAAGAAATATTCAGATACAATTTTGTTCCTAAGCATGCTATATAGCTCGTTAATTTTATTAGCTGCCAACATTTATAGTTAATATATGTTATGGAATAATAAAGTATCCACTATTATGTAAAGAGTCAATTTGATCCACTAGTAGCTTTTTCCCAATCAAACAAAATCATTTTAGTCTTTCTACTACTCTCTTCTGTAAAGCAGATCATTTTAGCCTTTCTGGTTGCCTTGAGCCTGACTTGACTTAAATGTTAGTTTCCTAAAACACTTTGTTTCAATTCATTAACTATAGAAACACCCGTATTTTCTTCTTGTGTGGAAACTTCTTATCTCAGAAAAGTAAAAAGAGTGTTGTGTTAAGAATAGGAACAAATGCCTATTGTTCCAGAGAAGATAAGGAAAAAATAGTTAAAAATAGCTGGATTTATATATACTAAAGATATTAAGTTACCTGAACACTAGCACTACCAACACTGTAACTGCTGAGAATGTGAGGGTATTAGATCCTAAATTAATGATGACTTCAAAAAAACCAAAATATTACGCTCAGTGAAAATCTAAAACTTTTTCTATAACTTTGTATACGAACTCTGACACCAAAAAATGAGCTAATGCTCAGTTTGTTTCAAAAACAATCTCTCGCTTGTTTCAATTCAAAACTGAGCATTAACAACTTATAATAGTGATGAAAAATGTTTTTTATTGCATTCAAAACTAAGTTAATTCTACAATGTAAATCCGTGTTGCGATTTTTAGTAGTTGAAAATTAAATATGTTATTTTAAATGTGTATTTGATCACTAACTTTTAAATTTCATTGTTACAGGTGGGTGAAGTTTTTGGATGCAAAAAATGCACAAGATACTCTTTAGGTTTTTGGAGGTTCAGCCTAGTTAGCACATGAAAAGTTTTGATTGCATGTTTGTCATTAATATTTGATGGAAACTTTGTCGAAATTGTGGCTTTGTTTAATGTTGTATGAAGATGGTTTATAAATTTCATCGTTGTTTGAGTAAACTTTGTTTATGGATATTGTGTTCAACTTATTATATGGAAATGATTAATTGTTATGCTTTTATTTTATAGTTTTAAGTTTGATTTGTATACATTTTGCAGATTATCCGATTGAAATATAATTAAATGCAATTAGATTAATGATATGTGAATATTGCAATGGTACAACATTCATAAACGACAACATTTAAAACGTGCGGTCAGCTTTTTGGAAAATAATTCATATTAATATGACAGCGTTAATATCTTGCTTTGAGTTCTTCGAAGAGATAAAGTATATTGATACTACAGCATTTAGGAACTGCTGGTGAAATTAGTAATAACAGCTTATATAGAATGCTATCGAAAACTAATGAATAAGCTTTAGACAACGTACTTTAAACGCTGTTATAACTTAATAACAACACTTAAAAATACTGATGAAAATGTAAAATAATACCTAAAACTTTTTCACGGCAAATTGAAAACGCTATTTTTAATTTTAAAACAGCGAAATATAAACGCTGTAGAAAACGAATTAACAATAACAAAATAATGTTGTATAAAATGACAGCGTTTTCTTTTAGCTGTTAGAAATTGTATATCAACGACCGCATATCGTTAGACAGCGTTTCTAACAACGTTGTTATATCCTTTTATAGTGATTTTCAAATGCTGTTAAAAGGCTATTTTGTGTAGTGATACATATATTTATACATGTATTCTGTTTGTGAGGAAGACTTTGAAGGAAACATTGTCATTCAAGGTTTAGGTATTAGACCACTCACTTGACACCACTGTCGAATAATTTGTCACTTTTATTATTGTAAGATTTAACATGAGGTGTTGTTTGTACAAATTTATGTATATGCGTAATTGGTTGATATCACGATTGTGTACAAAATATTGTACTGATGATTATTCAGTTGTTAGTTGTTAATTAAATATTTTGCATTTGTTAAAAATTATTCAGTTAACAACCAACTACTTTTAACCTTCAAGATTAACATCGGCGTTTGCATTAGTTGATAGTGTTTGATGTTAAGTAACAGAAGCCCTTAAGAGCAAAGCATTAGCAGCAATAACAAGTAGAGGGAACTCCATACACAATCATCCAACTCCCCGAGATTGAGGGTGCATTCTTGATGAATGGTAACTGAGCATTTGAGCGCGGATATGAGCGGGTATTTGAATGGAGAAGTTAGTTGAGTGGAGAATTCGTTTGGCGATACAAACGGGGTACTTGAGTGGAGTATTTGAATGTAGTATTTAAATTATGATTTTAAATTTAATTGATTTCTAGTTAATTAATTATTTGTTTTTATTATGTAACATGCGTTTAATAATTGCAAACAATAAGAAATAAATTATGACATTTCACTAAAACAAACTAATATACTTTCAAATTCAAATACGTTCAAAAAATAAACTAAAAATACCGACATAAGTCACACCGTTTATTAGATATAATGCGAGGTAGTATAACATAACAAGGATGCACGACATTGTGGAAACGGTCCGTCCGAACAATCGACTACCCAACGCTATGTTGTCTTGAGCAGCCCTGCTCGATATGTCTTCCGCGTCTAGACTAAGCGGGGCCGTCCAAGGAATCATTTTCTTGATCTCAATTTCCTCGTTTTAGTTGTAGCAGTCTGTCCCAATCAGCCCAAGCATGCTTTAGATTGTCTAAGCTGTTCTTCATTTGCGCATGAGACCAATCCAAATTAAATCTGTCTTTAAACGCGCTTGCCACCAATGCATAAAATCCATTGACGGGTTTCTTTTATCCAGTAGAAAATCCATGCACATATTTATGAAAACTTCCTCCCTTTCGAGCGTCCATAAAGCAATAAGCTGGGAGGAATCGTAAGTAGAAGAAGAAGATTGGTGCGCCATGCTCAGAAATGAAAATTACAGAATATAGCAAAAAAATCATAGAAAGATATATGTTATAAACTTGAAAAAAGTGAACACAAAACGTGGAAAAATACCCGAAAAGATGCTAGAACTATGCGGTAGAAAATAAGCAAGGGGATAGGCTATGTGGTACTGGTGTGGAGATGGGGTGAGTGGGGGTGGATTGATTAAGGGAAGGGGAAGAGAGAAGGAAGGAGTCGTTGAGGGAAAATAACACAATGCATCGGGCGTGTCGGGTATCAACATACTGATTCCCTCCAACTAGCCCAATGGTCCAAATGTCACTTTTGGTACATTGGTATGTCTGACATGTCAGACGCGTCACCAACATTAACATGGCATTTAAAGACATTAAACATCCAATAAAAATATATTGTTTGTAGTAAGCCGAAGTAGGATTGTCAATTAAAACTGAGAACCGCAAAACTGAACCGAACCAACCTGAAAAGACCCGAACCCGAATCGAACTCGATGGGTCTTGGGTTGGGTCTGGGTGACGAAGAATACAATAAAGGCCATATCAAACCCGATCCAAATTGACCCGACCCGAAAGACCCGACCAAAAAACAATGAAATGTATCATTTTAGTGTTATTACCCAATCGGACCTGAACCGATCCGACCCCAACCGAAGCTCGGATCGAATCGGGTCAAGGATTTTGAAATATAATTTGCATCTGACAAAACTCGACCCGCCTAGAATTGAGACCTGCCAGATCAAGTCCGGGTTCATTGGGTCTTGCCACCCTTAGGCTGATGCAGTCAAAGGCTCATAAACCAATAAATTAAGTCACCAAGAAAAAATAGTGGGATCCATGGCTCAAGCAAGAAAAAATAATAGGATCGACTCGCGTAAGTTCCATTTTTCATAATTTGGAATTCTCCTTTTTGTATGTTATCATCATCCTCTCCGTTTTCCAAAGGGAATAACTAAAAATATATACGAAGTAATGAAAGTTGAATCTTAGTATCTAAGCAAACAAATCAACAAAGAAATCTATTGACCATGTTATTATTCTTGAATACTTCGCTATGCTAATTTAGTTCACCAAACTTTATTAAGCAGTTTAAACATTTTATTACCTTTTTTCTATGTGCTGACGGTGTTTTCCTACTCGAAAGACTCAACGGAATTGTGCTTGGACTTGCATGTAGATGTAACATGTAAGTATATTGCTATTAAACTATTAATGGGCATAGATTAAAACTCGAATCCAAGCTCATCTACATGTTAGGATTTTTTTGGATCCCTACACAATTAGATTTTAGAAGAGATAAGAAGTGAAGAAAAACAAACACAAAAATTCCTCCAAACAAAAAGCTTTATTAATTCACCAAATGATTATAGGAGAGAGCCTAAAATTTATGAAGTGTCTCAATCTCCAAAAAATAACTTTTCCCTACATATATAATAATCCCCTATACATGCCTATTTATAGTAGACTTGACAAAATGCCATAATTATTCTGTGTTTGATTACTCCATTTTTTATAAAAAACATTCCCATGTAAATAATTTGTTGTCTTCCTTAATACAAAAAAAGAGGCAACTAATCACTCTACCAAATCCATAAAGTCTATGAAAGATGCAATGCATTTGAGTCACAATTTCCATTTAACTCAAATATCTCCAAAATCTATTTAAATATGAAATATTTTATCACCAAAGACTAACAATCTCCACCCTGATTTGATATTCCATAAATGTCATCCACGCTCCACCTAGAACCTGCAACTCCAAATAATCTTCCAATATTACAATGGAATAAAATATTCCCGTCCAAAAAAAACCTTAACCAACCCACAAACCACGTAACTATGCATACCACCTAATTAAACATGCATATCATCAATAAGTCAAAATTGCTTGTAATACCATAAAGATCTCCAAGCAGACTTTGTGGTTTTCCATCGTATGCTCCATCTTGATTCTAGAAAATTTGCCTCTCCAAAACTACTTTTAGAAGTCCCTTCATTTTCCACCGTTCTCCTAAGAAATGTACACATTATTGCTTCCCCTTTTGCACCCAACACTTCCCTGTTATCCTTCTAAACTCTTGTGACTCCACCTCGAGCTAAAAAGTTGTAGCATTTTACCTTCAATTGTCTTACTGAAATAAAATTCTTGTAATTTCTTAGATGTGACTAACTCCTGTAAGCTTCACCGCCTATTTGTAACTTAGATTTTGATTTTGATGATAACAACTATAGGACATTATATAAAGTATAGATACTAATATTTTACCTACATATATATAGTACATAGTGTATGATATTATACATGCGCTGATCAAAAAGATAGTACTGTAGCAAGATGCTGACATCAAAACTAGATTTAAGATGCTGTTATTGAGTTTCAAGAGTTGAAGAATGAAGACTCATAAGTATTGGAGAGGTCAGGATTTCAAGATATTCCAGATAGGTTATAGAGTCATATTATTTATATTAAAACCTTGATATCACTTTTCTGATATCTTTCGTCTTCTCTTATTTTGTTTTAATTATTTTTCAAATATTTTGATTTCAAAATAATCTTTTCAAAATATTTTCCAAAATGATTTTCAATCTTTTATACATATAGTAATATATTTTTTGAGAGAAATGTGTCTTTAGAGGAGAGCACATGTACATGTATGTATGTATGTATGTATATGTATATGTATGTATATATGTATGTATATATGTATGTATGTATATATAACCACTAAAAAAGAAGCTACCAACAAACCTGGCAGGTAGCAAAAAACTTCATATACCAAAAGAAATAAAAAAATAAAAATCTCCCAAACGCCTGTAAAATTAAAGAATCGCTCTTAGCAATCTACACTAATCCAGAAACAAAAGAATAAAATGACTCAACGAAAAGAGCAGCCTTCTACAACAATTCCCACAACACCAACCAAAACCTGAAAAACCTCAAAATAACAAATCGCACAAACTCAAGCCACATACAGCCTTGAAAACAACAAACACCCTAAAAACACCACCAAAAAATCATCTAACCTCATGCATAAGACTTAGAAGCTTTAAGTTTCAACCAGGGACTTCTTCTAATGTTAACGGCTGAAATACACCTACTAATTCTCTTATCAACTTTGGGTTTTGGAGTAGAAACACGAGCATGAAAAGTAGATGATGAAGATCTAAGTACACAATAAATTTGAAAGGCCTGATGTAATAATAAATGACCTTGCTAGAATCACTGTACAAATCTCCAACAGAATAAGACCTCCCTAAATTTATATCTACACCCGACCTTTCCTATAGCCTCATCACTCTATTTATAACAATGCTCCATGAATTCAGCTCCTTAGTCAACAAAACATTGTATAGTTATCACCATAGGGCACCAAGCAATTAAAAAAATAATCATCAACCCTAAACAGCATATCAGATGAATAATCCTCAAAACTGCATGCACCAACACTATGTACGCATATATCCCTTGATATGCAAGCACCAACATGAAAATCTCCATCTCCAACATTAGAGACAAACAACCCTCTCACAACCAAATCATCAATAATCTCCACTTCTTCATATACTTGACCACTACAGGTATCATCAATACAACTTACAGACAAAACCGTACTATTCAGCAAAGCAATATATGTAATACTATCACTAACCCTTATAGACTGTGAAGAAATTACCTTGTCTTTAATGTCACTTAAGTTTTCACCAAATATCATCAAGCAGTTTGCAATACTATCATTAACCTGATCAACTTATCAACTGGATCATCACTATTAGCAATGCAGATCTTTGAGTATCAATATCAAAAACACCACTTTGAAATTCCCACATATCATCAAAAAGCACTAACCCTTCAACTGGAGCATCAGAGATATCAGCAAGAGAACCATACGTGTATGCAACAACTCCATGTATACTGATATCGCTTTCTTTCAAAACCCGAGCACCATCATTAAAAATTGACACTTTAATAATAGCATTACCCGCAATCTCCTTCATCAGACTGACAGAGGCAACAATGCCATCATAAATCACTATATCGCCACTATCCCCTTATTTATCTCCTATCAATTCACACATTATGCACAAGCACTTTATCCAACAATCAGTTGAAACAGACCCCTCTTCATCATCCAAAGCCCCCTCTCAAAAACCAGACTCAATTATAACATCACAGCCCACTAACTCCTTCCTCAGACTGCCACAGACAACATTTTGAGATGCTGCCGAGCACGTTTCCGACGGCTCTCGACAATTTCCGACGGCTTCCAGCGGATGCTGCCGAGCACGTTTCCGACGGCTCTCAACAATTTCTGACGGCTTCCGACGGGCGTCGGAAACCGTCGGAAGCCATCGGAAATATTTAGCTACAGACAGCCGGAAAATGTCGGAAGCCGTCGGAAATCTGCTGTTTTTTTTAATTTTCTGCAAATAGAGCCTTCCAACCACATTTCTCTTCCAAACACTACGATATCAATAGTGCACAATCCAATAAACAATAATCCAACCAAATATCCAAACGTAGACTACAAAATATTCAATAAACACACAAATGGATAAAATTAGAATAAAAATAAAATACAAAATATACATATCATTCCAACATTAACAATAATCCTAACAATAACTGTTCTACCATTTTGTTAATACACAAATTCATCAACATTCTCATGCATATCCTCATACAACTATAGAACCAAGTGTATCATGCATAATTATACGAATCAACAATTAATCGCACCATCTACCAAATCATTCTAAACTAAAAAAAACATATCTGCACGAACGAATAAGCAAGCAATGAATCAATCTCCTCCAGATCCAGAGCCAGCCGAGGAAGGGAAGCGGCCACCAAAATGCTGCATGTACTCTAACAACTGTGCGGTCTGCAAGGCCTGTTGGCGGTTCTGCTCCTCCAATTGGGACACTCTAGTCCGCAATTTTTCTATACCAGCTAAATCGCTCTGAGGTCTACTCCGCCGTCCCCTACTCTGACTACTGGACTGCAATAATTGAAAAATAAATAAAATCCAAGTTTATTATTTTGAAAAGGTAAAAATATCATATTTTCAGTATTTTAAGAAAAAGTAAATTATTTACCGCTAAATTGCCAAATCCGTATCGTCGACCATGCTCTGCTGGACTCATAACGGACTCAAAAATAACGTCCTCCTCATCGGTCGTCAGCTGCTCTCTACCGTATCAGTAAGGAGTTTCTGCCGCTGCTCCATAAATATCTCATGCATTAACAAATTAATAATATCATATCATATTTCATCATAATTTAACAATTAAAACAATTACTAATACTGAATAACATGAAATATGCTTACATGGCTTTTGCTGGATTTATCGTCCTGCCATGCGTATAAAACAGCCCCGTCTGGATTAACATGCTCGACAGCATGCGTACGGGTGAACACGTCCATATAGCTGACAGGACCATGTGTCTCGGCTTCCTGAAGTTGATTGTTACATACAATTATTATACGTTTAAAATCATATAGCATAAACTATTTATATTTATTATTCAGTAAATTTACCAACTCCTGCCGATACTGCTGAAACGACTTCGATCCTCCGCGATGAGTGACGGGATTCTTATTTCTATTTGCAGAGTTTCTATCCGACTATGCCTGTACATTCAAAATTTGATACATTATTTTTCAATCACGTCAAATTAATAATTCAAAAAAAATTAGTATACTTGCCTTCGCCTCGTCTGTCTCCCAGTAGCTCAACCAAGCTTGCTACACGCTCTCTCCCATCCACCGTGGTTTCTTACCAGATTTCTTAATCTCAGATATCGTGTCCCTGTAGTTCTTGCGCATCTTTTTCATCCAATATGCTCGTGCCAGCATCATATCGTCTGTCTGGATGTCTATCTCAGTCTGTATTAAAAAAAAGATTACACTTTAAACGATAAACAATAGAAAAACGACAAACGAATTAAAAAATAGAAAAATTATACATAATAGGACATCCTTCCATATGCACTCTATGATGTGAGGAGGGATGGTATCCCACCTCGGCCAGCACGCACTCATCCTACTGCGATAAGATGCTCTAGAGACGTCCAGCACAACCTTAGAGGGAAGTAGGTCGAACCCCCTGTTTTTAAGTACGATATAGATAAGTACGTACGTATATCATAGAAAAAATAAGATGATGAATATAATTTAATTCTTACCCATCTGCTCTAGGGACTAACGATACAACTGCACGCTATGGCTCTTGCGATGGGCCACTGCCATCGCCTCCTGACGATCGGGAAGAGCTCCTACCTCTATACGACATAATGATAAACCTGTGACATATACATATCATTATATAAGAGAATAAAAACATGATAATGAAATATATTTCATATGAAAATGACATCAACGGTATAAATTGTTTAATTAATGACTGAAATGGAAATAAAAACGGAAGTGTGTTATACCTGATTCATAACGGGTATACCTGATTCATTGCATTTTTAATAAAATTGCTAAATAAATGACAAATGGAAATAACATAAAACATGCAAACAATAGTAAACGGATTTGGTTTCATAGTTACATTAATTTCATAATACGTCAAGAATTCAACATAGTTACATCAATTGCAAAAAAACATATTCAGATTTGTATCAGTCATCATCGTCTTCTGATTCAGATTCGGTCTCGTTTTCGACGATATTTTCTTCTGCACTGTCAAACGCTTGTACCCAAACATTTGATTCATCGATCAAGGGACCAAAATCTGTATGATCGTCTGTAATTATTATTTCGTTATTTTGCTCAAGATCTGCCTGATAAGCTTGTTCGTCCGGAATATTATTCCCATCGAATGTGAATCTGGCATTTGTTTTAAAAACTGCAGACCAATCTGCTTTATCTCTTTTTAGAGACGGATAAGGAGCGTAATAAACTTGCAATGCTTGTTTGGCTAGTACAAAAGGATCACACTTGTGATAGTGCGATGTATGCTTTATTTCGATAAGATTATAATCCTTGTGCACATTAATTTCAGAACCTGTAACATTGCTAAACCAATTGCATCTAAATAGAAACACCTCCTCCGCGGATCGTGAGAGATATGTCAGTGGCAAAATTTGTGTCAGAACGCCATAAAAATCATTTAAATGATTTTCTGGATCGTCACTACCTTTAACCAATACACCAGTATTATTTGTTAATTTTTCTGCACCGTATTCTTTGGTGTTAAATTTATATCCATTGACGAAATATATTGGATATGTCTTGACCACTCTTTTTGGTCCCATCGCAAGATGTTTCAACCCTTCGTCAACAACACTATTTCTCGGCTCATAAACGTAATTTGAAAACCAACCGGAAAATTCTTTACTAAGATCTCTGTTCGGATGTTCACGTTCATAAACACTGTTTATATAAACAAATTATTACATTAGGTTATACACGCGCATGCATTATAGAAAAGAATAAAACACAAATTATTATTTCAGATTACCTAACAATCGGTGCAACCTCGGCACAATTTAGAAGAATATAAGTGTGTGCTACATGAAGATCTCTATCGTCTAGCCATATTTCTACACATTTTCCAGAAGGCCGAACATGTTGTCTAAAAATAGATAACATTGCTTGAGAGCACTCTTGTTCGTCGCCTTCGTCATTACGTGGAACACTTTGAAATGAAATATTCACATGGTCACTGAAATAGTGAGAGAAAAAGAACGAAGCTTCTTCTTCGATGTAAGATTTACATATCGAACCTTCAATCTATGCTTTTTGCCTCACTTTTTTCTTCAGGTGATTCAAATATCTATGCAAAATTAATTTATATTAACTTCATCTTTCAAATGCAATTAAATTATGTTATAACATATTACATACCTCTCAAATGGATACATCCATCCATATTGGACAGGACCTCGAAGTCGTGCTTCAGATGGGAGATGAACAGGTAAATGTTCCATCACATTAAAAAAACCGGGTGGAAATATTTTCTCTAATTTGCAAAGCAATATAGGAATGTCCACTTCAAGTTTACGTAAATGTTGCACTTTTAAAGTAGTCGAATAAAGCTCTTTGTAAAACATACTAAGCTCCGTTACTACTTTCCAAACTTTAACTGCAGTAGTTCTTTGAACATTACGGAAAATAAATTTTCCATCATTATATGACAGTCGTGACTTTTCATTCCGCTCAATCTACCATTTTTAAAGTCAACACATCTACGAAGATTTGATGATATCCCATCAGGAAATTTTAACCCTTCCACCCATTTTAACACACATTTAACTTGATTATTATCTAATTCGTAACAAGGTTTGGTTTTTTTACTGTCATTTGGTTTCATATGAAGCTCGGGACGTTTGCATAATTCTTCTATATCACGTCTTGATTTCAAATCATCCTTCATCTTCCCTTTCACATTCAAAATTGTGTTAAAAACATTATCAAATACATTTTTCTCATTGTGCATCACATCTATGTTATGGCGAAGCAGAAGATGTTTTCAATACGGCAACTCCCAAAAAATAGTTTGTTTGCACTAGTTATGAACAACTGATTTGCCTTCAATTTCTGTTTGCTCGCCAGTTTCATATATCTTTGGATAGTCTTTAACAAGTTCATATATGTCTTCGCTTGACCATATCGTTGGTGGTTGTCTGGTTTCTACTCTATTAGCTAAAAAGTTTTTCTTGTCTCCTCTGAAGGGATGATTTACATAGAGAAAATATCGGTGACAGTCAAACCATGAAATTTTCTTACCATGAGGTAAAGAAAACGCTCGTGTTTCATCCATGCAATATGGACATGCTAGACGACCGGCAGTACTCCATCCCGAAAGCATTGCATAGGCAGGAAAATCACTTATAGTGCACAACAAAGAAGCAAACATACGAAAAATTTTCTTCTTGGACACATCGTATGCTTCTACTCTTTCGTTCCACATTATTTTTAACTCCCCAATCAACAGTTGTAAATATACATCGATTTCCTGTGTCGGATCGTCGGGGCCAGGAACGACAACAGTAAGAAACATATATTGTGTTTTCATGCACATCCATGGAGGTAAATTATATGGTGTGACGATAATGGGCCATGATGAATATTCAGAACCAAATTGAGAAAATGGAGAAAAATCGTCCGTACATAATCCTAATCTAACATTTCGACTCTCCACTGCAAAATTTGGATACGTTTTATCGAAATGCTTCCATGCTTCTCCATCGGCCAAATGTGTCAACGTACCCTCTTCCTCCGTTCTCACACTATGTCATCTCATATTAGACGCAGTTACAGAAGATGAATATAATCTTTGAAGTCTTGGAGTTATGGGTAAGTAGTGCATACGCTTGTACGGAACTTCCTTCCCCTTCTTTTTTCTTGATTTGTATCTCTCCTGGTTACAAACTTTACAATTTCTAAGGTTTGCGTCTTCTTTCCAAAACAACATGCATCCTTTTAAACATGCATCTATTTTCTGATATGGTAAACCAAAAGCCGACATAAGTTTTTTAACTTCGTAGTGATTTTCACACATTAGATTATCGGGCGGCATATGTCTTTTTGCAGGTTGTACAACAGCCGTAAACCCAGCTTTAGTGATGTTGTATTTTGACTTCATCGCAATGTATTCTGCGATTACTGACAGCT
The DNA here is from genome assembly GCA_030765085.1 of Allium cepa. Classification (NCBI taxonomy): domain Eukaryota; kingdom Viridiplantae; phylum Streptophyta; class Magnoliopsida; order Asparagales; family Amaryllidaceae; genus Allium; species Allium cepa. The sequence goes on from CM060937.1 coordinate 476,419,860, forward strand.
GAGTGCCGCTTTTACAACCATCCCAAATAGGTTTCTTAGCTGCATCTAGTAAATCATAAAAAAATTTAGCTTCAATATTTGGTTCTTCAACATTTCCATCATCGTCGTCAACTTCAACCATAGAAAACATTGATCGTGTTTCATCTTCGACCATATTTTCTATACGGGTCGTTGAAACTATTTCGTTAACGACACTTTCAGACTCTACAGAAGTATTTACTACAACTTCTCCATGCCGATTCCAAACATAATACTCGGGTGCGAAACCGTGTTGACACAAATGAATTTTCACGATATCTGGTAACAAATACTTCAAATGTCTACACCTACTACACGGACAACGAATTTCTGGATCGTTTTCGTTATTACTTAAAGTGAATTCAACAAACACGTTTATACCATTATAAAAATCTTCTTTTATTGAGCCCCTTAGTCCTTTTCTTTGGTACATCCATCTCCTCCGATCAACAAAATAATCAATCATTTTTTCTATTTGACTAAATGAGAAGTTCAAATTTTAACATTTATTTTGAAGAATACAAAATCGAAAAAGATTATTTTCATGGTCGTATAATATTTTGAATTTAAAGAACAACTTCACAAATTTAAAAATATTTTCAAATACGGCACATTTTATTTTTTAACGTAACGATTTAAAAATATATATAATTTTTTTCATTGGTCAGGCATTTTACTTCCCATTACAAACACAGTAAGCATTTACTTTTGTATATTACTTCGTCTCAAACGATTCAACAAAATTTCGGCAGCATTTCCCTTTTGTTCCCTGCATTGTATACAAATGCGTGTACGCAGGAAACAAAAAAGAAAAGTTAGGCCGAAATTTTATAAACCGTTTAAGACGAAGTAGTATACAAAATGTAAATTCTTACTGTGTTCATAACTTGTCCAATACATGGACAAATCCGACAAACAATGTACCAGATGAATATAAATGGTCGTTTTTCGGAAAAAACGACTATTTATACAACGATCATGTACAACACTCGTCGGACGGGGCCAAAAACTCTCTAAAGGACATTTGTCAATTAACATGCGTGCATTTTACGAAAAAATACAGTTTTACTCACTGTTCACATTTACAAAAATATATATTAATTTAACATATTTATTCGACGTATTACGCACCAACTTAAGGCTGGTTTAACATTTTTGTCATTTTTCAATACACACAATTATAATTTAGAATAATGCATTTTTTTGTTTCATAAGTAAATACGTGCACAGTATAATACTCCTAGTTCATTCAATCATTTTATCTTATTCCAAATAACGTATACAATCGTCGAATCAAGGCATACACAAACAATTTACATATACATGAACAACCACAAATTATACGTGTTTTTCACAATTTCACGATAAAAGACGAAATATGTATGACATGTGATGCTATAAACCGTTATTACGCTATTGGAAACAATTGCAATCACTAATTCGCCCTAATTTATCAATTTATGCAAATCTAGAATTAGGGTAAAAACTGAAATTTTCACAAAACTAAGAGATTATACCTGAGATTAAGAGCAAGAGACGTTGAATTAACAGCGGGGAAGGAGAAAAAATCACGAAATCAGCGATTGGAAGTGGAAAATGGGGATTTGGGGGTTTTTTTAAGAAATTGATAAGCTGGAAAATGAGGAAGAAATGCTCGGCCGAGCTGCAGATATCGTGAATTTCCGACGGTCGCCGACGGCCCGTCGGAAGCCGTCGCTATTTGGCATTTTTCTAGTAGTGAAAAAACCATTCAACTATAATATTTATATCACCTAATTTATTTTACCATTACCTACATTAATCTTAAACAGAAGCAGATAAAAGTAATACTATATCAACTTTGGAAATGCATCGTTTGCATAATTGTATTTAGTCTATTATTCTTGTATACAGTAAAACAATACAGAAAATCTGGAAAAAACCAAGCATAGAAATCCATAACAAATTGAATGGTACAAACAAACAAAAGCTTGGATTGTTACCTTTAATAGGATATATGAAGGCAGATCATTGTCGGATCTACGATTAAATTGCAATCCAATCTTGCATCAGTAGATCTCCATCGAACTTCAAATTCCAGAACCGAGCTCCGTTGCATCGCTCATCTATGACATGTTTCGATAAAATTCAACCCATCCTCCACTCCTCCATCTTGGATCTTGAAGGAATGATGAGAAAAGAAATTTGATTTTAGGCTTAAATTAAGGAGAAATGAATGTTTAAGCTTCCATCATATCGAAGAAACGAAAGGAAAAAAAGAAATAATTATCTTAAAATGAATAAGCGAAGAGCTCAATATGAATAGAAAGGAATAAAGAACCGCGACTGTTGAGTTTAGAAATTAAAGAGAGGCTTCTGCGCTATCGAAATCAAACTCAGTAATCTGTAGTATAGATTAAATCGTGTCGTCAAAATATTTTACTGTTGACAACTAAAATGCTACTTTATCCAGCAATTTTCGGTTCATGTAGAATTACCCTTTTGGCGATATATTTTCTTTGTTTTCTTATTTTTTCAATAAGTGTATTAACAATGCCAGCCTTACTGTATCAGTTGCCCTAGACAAGATTTGAGATAAAACGAAGGGAAAAAAAAATTTGGCAAAGAAACTACATGTTATAGGCATTGAACATGGGTAATACGAACATAACTTAAGCCTTAAACCGTTGTACTACAGGCCGATTTTTTAATTGGTTGCCCTGCTAGTATAACAAACAACTATTTTTCAAAGCATTTGTCCAATTTTGTTGCCCTCTGCACCACCATCTAAGGCGTTGCTCTAGGCGAAAGTCTCGACAGCCTTGCCTTTGGGCCGGGCCCGTGTATTAACAATCTGTAATATTGCGTCAATAACAGGAAGCGCTATGTTTTCTTTACAACACCACTTTTGATTTACACGCCAAAAGATAACTTTATCCCATTTTTCCCTTCTATTTGAATTGCAGATTCTTTCTTTTTGTTTAATAATCTATCAGTCCATATAACCATCCCAATGGCTATTAAATAATGTTGTTGCATTTATTTCAGAATGCTAAATGGAATCGTTATCATTTCGTAGCAAAGTAAAGTAAATTATATAGATTCCACGTGCATATTCTCTCTTTTTTAAGTAAAATTTATTATTGTTTTATATAGCAAAGGTGGCAGATTTCTATGTATGGTTTTATATGTTGGTGACTGGAATTTATATAGCTTTCCAAAATGAATCTGAACTAGTACCAGTACTTAATATACAAAAGATCAACTATCGAACAAAAATATATCAGCATATTCATCCCCTTACCACTTCAGTGCAGTATATATATTTAATAATTCCATGTCCCCTGTGAGGGTTTTAATTTCTGTAAATCAATTATGAGACAATTAGCTCAGCCTCTTACAACCTGCCAGCTGCATGGTCGTTTAGTTGAATATTTAAAGTGTCAGATCTTTAAATTACTTTCGAGTATATTAACAAACAGTGTATTTATTTTACCAAGCATTCCATTAACCTACGATTAATGGTAGGTGGTACAGTAGAAGCATGTGTTTCCATCGACGCTTTGTGGGTTGTGAGTCATAGTTAGGTGCATGCTTCCACCTCCACGTTATGTGGTCTCCCAAATGTTTCAAAAAAACACTCCACATGCTATGCTTTTTGTCACAAACTTAAATATCATTTGTCGACAATCGCACCCTAACTTGTAAAACAGGTTGCATTACATCTTTCTCTTATGGCACCGTAGCATTGCACCTTTAATTTGATTAAGAAACATGGGACGACAAATTTTTTATTTTTTTCTTTTTGGACAAAAAGTTCAAAGGAGACACTGGCCTGGATTCGTAAGTGGAAGACAGGGAAGCAATTGAAGGTTCTCCAATTAGATAGTAGCACTACGTTTGTATCACAAAAATTTACATGCTATTGTGGGCCTGAAGAAAATTTGGGAGAGGTTACTTGTTTTGATATGTCATTGGTAGTTGAGCAGATGGTTCAAACATTGTTGATGCAAGCTAGTATATTGATTTTTACCGTTGGATTGGAGATTGGATATTGAACATGTGTGCCATATATGTGGTTTATCTCACTAATCGTAAATGTTCCACTCCTTTAGATATGAAAATCCTAAAGGAAATACGGAATGGGAAGCCAATGAGTTTTTTATTCCTTAGAAAGTTTGTTTGTCTAATATATGTTGACAAAAGCGAGGATAAGTTGGAGCCGAGGGCTAGAAAGCATATATTACTAGGATATAGTGAAGGAGTGACATGGTATAGGTTGTGGTGTTTAGCGACCAAGGTATTACGGCTAATAAACACTTTTAGATTGATGAGAAGCCTTTGTTGAAGGCGGAACTTCCATCAATGGATGGCAAGATGAAGTCAAAAATTGCCAAACATGACAACGTGAGTCATCAGTTTGTTTCAATATGCGAAATAAGAAAGGCGGGGCTGATGACACCATAATTGGTGAGAGCTACCGTGTAAAAGTTCGGATTCAAGGTGGAGCTTAGACTGAATCAACGTCGGTTTAAGAACAAATGACATCTAGATGATTTGATGAGATAACTTGATGATTCTGTGGAATTTGGTTGTGAGCATGATCATATTGGTGATCTGACAACTTGTGCACTTAGCATCACGAATCTCTAAGGCGATTTTGATAGTTTGACATGGGAAAGTCAGAGAAAACTCTTAGAAGGGACGTTATGGGAGATTGCGTATATCTGGTATGTCCTCACTCGATATGTGGCAGAGAGGTTGGTACAACATAGTTATCTATTAAGGCTTTGGTTTATTCCATTTAAAGGTGAATCTCCTTCATCGATTAGAGTGAAGAGATTGGTGATTCTTTCACGAAAAATGTTTGTGCATGGAATCATTTTTGTTCTCATAAGAGAACAAAATCAGAAGTTTGAGCTCTACTGCGACTTGATTAGCTCGGTCTTGCGCTAATGGAACTCAAAAGCATGAACATAGATTTTTTATATTAGTGAGTCGAGTTTGATCGATAGATTATTTATATATAAGTCGAATCGTTCTGTACAATTTTGTGACTCAAATATGGAAAATTGCTTACCAAATTGAGCTCAATTCTCCTATCTCCAAATCATCTATACCCATGTGTCTAATCACCATCAACCATTAATTTTTCTATGATAATCATTGGATTTGATTCAGTAGAGCTTACGTACTAATAAGATCACTCTAATCAATGGTTGTGATTTATTTATGCACATGGGAACATGAAAAAGGGAGATATGAGATTACATCTGGCCAAATTGAAGAAAAAAATGGAAACCAATTAATCAAATGGTTAGTTATGGATTATACGGGAAGAAGAAAAGAAATGAATTGACTGATCAAACCAATCATTCAGTTAATTATGTACTGTTTGGGAATACTTCATCCTCAAGCAATTTTCACCTATAAATTGCTGCGAAGGCTATTAGAAAATGCATTCAACCAATCCTAAAAATTAGAATTTCCACGTCTAGTGCATTCCTCATTTAATTCAAATTAGAGAATAAAAATTTGCATCTCTTCTTCTTTAGAACATCTTTGTTTAATTATAATCTATCTTATATCTCCCAAAATTAGATTAATAAAGGAAATGTTGGGTCCAAATCGTTGTTTTACACTTCATACTTAAATGTACTATAATTGTTCAATATGTAAGACTTATTGATCTTTTAATTTTAGATCGCGCGTATTTGTTTAGTTTGCACAAACTAGGGATTGCACATATTATAGATTTGTAGTATCATGGAAGCTTAAAATTTTCTTTTGGATTTAAAGTAAGGACATAATATTAATGTGATATTATTAACATCTGGTTTTTTTCTTTCAGTGACCATTATAATTTTATTAAACATTAATATTTTTTATATACTTCTATCACCATATTCTATTCTTTCACTTAGCCTTACACAAGTCGTACTTTTCATCTCTTCTTAGCAAATCTTTCATATTTCTCAAAAATTTCGAGGCCTAAACAAAATAAATTTTTACCCAAATGACGATGGAATGTGAAATTTAGTGGATAATCCTGCTTATGATGATCACAAAGATGTAAGTTTCCTTTTCATGTGTTAAATTCACTTTTGTTTCAACAAATCAATCGTGGATACGTTGTTTAGAGTTTTTGATTTTTCAGCAAATCAATCAACCGCAACCAATTCAATTGCGATTTGAAAATCTAGAGTTTCATAAAAAAAACTAGAGAAGCAATGCTTACTCAACGACTGCATAAGCTGTTGAGAGGAGATGAGCTTCTGACTTGCTGACAAATGACTTAATTCTTCATTTTTCCTTCCAGTGGTGCCATTCGTTCTGAAAGAAAGACAGAAAAATGCATTTTAAATTTTGGATGCCCGTTCACGTGAGGAAAATTATAATGGTGCTAGGAAGAAGGAAATAGAATTGTTCAAGGTGGCCAATGTTGAATATGCGCTTATATGATTTTTGTTTGATGATAATAAACATATATACATTCGTTTAAATGTATTTGATAATATACTATTTTATTTTTTTTCACAGATTAAATAAATATTTGCAGAATAAAATAAATAACACGAAATTTGAATTCAAACGAATATTTTATTCAAACAAATATTTATTATATCTTTGAATAGTACAATTTCAAGCTCTCACTATAACTATACAACTTTGATTACAATTACATCACATTTCACATTTACAATTCACCTCACTACATATCACTCACACTCGTATTTATCTTCAACTTCATTCCAGTTTGAATCCAGCATCTGAGCGATCTGCAAAAATATAAACTATCGCAGTAAAATTGAAAATAAAATATTTTTGCGATATAAAATAAAACGTGAATTTTGAAAATGATATTTGCCTCAGTTATTTGGGTTGTTCGTCTTCATTTATATTTGAATTCATCATACACGAACAACTTGTGACATACACAGTATATTACTGTATATGCCACAAGGCCGTGCTCGCCGATATATACACTTGATTGTTTTACAGGGACAGGTGCGCACAGGTCAAACCCAAATGAAAAACCGGGTTCAACTCACGTGCAATAACATTGAAAATCACGACATAAGCACAAGGTCAAATCCGAGTTTTGAAACTGGATTCAACACAAGGCGACATGACATGAATGCTATGTTCAAACATGACACAGCCTCAAACCAGCAGTATACAAGTACAAGACCACCAAGCAAAACCAGTTCAACATGAAATGAAACAACAACATGCAATACAACAATCAGATGGTCAGAGCCATAGCAAACAGAGGCATCAATATGGTAACACAATTGCAACTCGACAAACAGCAAGACCAAACTGCACAAGTGACCACAAAGACCATCAGCTACATCAAAAGCAAGTGCAACACAGTTGCAAACAACAGGAATGAATATCAAGTGAATACAACATGAAGCACTGCTACTCAAGGCAACTAGGAATGAACAGTTTCAAAAATGTAAAGATCAGGAAAGTGAACAATGCTTGAAGACTGCAGCAGTCAATATAAATGCACAGTGCAAACATATGTACATCAACCCAATAGTGATCATGCAAACTGACTTGAAGATGGCCACCAACATAAGCAACAACATGAACCAACTATATGAAGTACACAATAGGCCGAGTTTCAAGACACTAAGCAGCAGCAAGCAGATGCAAGCTACAACTTCAAATGAACCAGTGACAATGCAACAATCAACTCAACTGAGTACAGAGAAATGCACAAAAGCATGATGCAAACTGAACAAATATGCAACCATACAGCAGTCATGTATGCAACAGGTTCAAGGGCAGAAGGTGGAGACAACTCAAATGAACACAATGTTCACAAATGCAAAAGAACAGTGAAGCATGTACAAACTGTAGTGAATACAGACAGTAAACCAAGCTTCACAATAAACATCTCATGAATATAAGATGTCGAAGCCAGCAGTATCAATGACTATATGCACTGAAGTCATAATCAAAACATGAATGAACACTTACACTTACAACATGCAAATGCATCAAAACAATGTCGAATACATGAACAAGTGTAGCATCTGTATCAAAGCAAATGTCGCAGACTCGAAGCATCAGTGGACACAAATAAACACAGTGACACAGTGCCACAGTGAACACAAGTCAAGGAGCAGTTTCAAAGTGTAGTGGTTGTTTATTTTTCGTGAAACCATGAGAATAAAATCAACAGAAATATGATCGGAGCTGAAGCCGTGGATAAGTTGGAACAAGTCAAAATCAAGCCGAAGCCTAGTCAGTCAGCAAATCGAACCAAGTAAAGATTAACGGCGTATTGGTCAAGGAAATTGAACAAGTCAAAGTTTAAAGCCGTATGATTCAAGTAACATGAAATAGTCAGAATAAATCATCAAGCATCAAAGTGAAATCAAACGGCCGAAGACGAATTCAATCAAAAATATACGAACGCAAAAATAGGAAATCAAATCCTATATATAACCCAATCATCATCGGCAATCAAAGTATCGAATTCCAGAAAGCATAAATCAGAAAAGAAAAACCACATAATTACATACCGGAGTTCGATCAACGAAGCAGCCGCGGTGAGCAAATCAAAGAGTCTCGAAGTAGCAAGAGAGAGCAACAACAAATCGATCGAGCAACGCAACTCTCGAACAAACATATATTCGATCGAACAAAGTCGGCTCTTCGAAAGCCCTAACTGGCATCAAGGAGGAAACCCTAATTTCGCAAGGAGGAACGAACAATTGAGACAGAGGAACGGCCGCGTACGAATAAGAAATAAAAAGAGACGGTCAAATTAAAAAGGGGGCCGGCCTTACTATTTTTATAAAAGGGGTTTATATTAAAATTATTTTTATTTTAAATTTGCTTTTAATTTGTATTTTCTTTTTAACCGTTTATATTTTCTAGTCGTGTGACTAGGGTACAAGCTGCGGTGTGTAGCTTGAGAATTCGCAGCTCGGTAATTGAGTTGTGGCAGGGTTTTGAGCGTAGAGTTAGATTAGTCAATAGCGGTGTATAGCGAGTTTACGTGTGTAAGCGAGGGACTATCTAATTTCTAGTAGAAACCTTGGGGGCAGCACGTAGGCAGGGTTTTGCCGAAGCTGGGTAAATTCTGTGTTGTTCTGTTTTATTCTGTTATTTATATTCTGCGATATCTGTGCTGCTATTCTGTGATCTGAATTGAAATTAATTTATAAGCTTCCGCGATTAATTTTTATAATTTACACTATCACCCTATTCACCCCCCCCCCCCCCCTCTAGGGTGAAATCGATCCTACAGCCAATAGTTTTAGTAGCCAGAAAAAAAACCTAGAAGCCAATGCTAACACACCAATATTATAGTAGAGAACATGTCAACTTGAAAATCATCACAAACAAAGCTTTGTTGTAACGACCCGTAAATTTCGATAATTAAACTGGTTAATTTAATAAGATTTTTAATTAAATTTAGAAGGAAGTAAAAACTTTATAATTTATAATGGAGCGAGTGTTAAAAATGAAATGTAGCAATGGTAATTAAAGATAATTATTGACAATTGAAGTAAAATCCCAAAGATGAATTAGTGAAATTGTTGCATTTGGTTATACAATTGAATATAAGAAATAAGGGTAAGGGTTGTGTAAATAAATGAATTAGTATAATTAATGGTAATTGAATGAATTCAGAATTAGGTAAGCAATAAGAATAAGTGGTTGAAAACAATAAACTTAAAGATGTAATTGAAGGTTAATGGTAACAATCATTATATATTACCCATTTATTTAGTTTATTAAATTAAAATTGAAATCGACTGAAATTAATCCACTTAATTTGTGAAGTTAATGTAGATTAAATTAGTAATTGGAGAATGTTAATTCAATATTGAAGTAACAATGTAAATTCCATTCATAATATGGCAATGGATTGAATAAAAGTAATTGAAATTCATGTTTGATTGATTTATTGGATTTTCAGCTGTAATAAATGGATTATTGAAATTAATTGGAATAAAATATTACGTTGATGGGAATTGATATGAAATGAAAAATATTAATGTAAGAAATATAAACCAATGATAATTATACCCATAAGATGATGATTGATTGAACAACAAGATTTAAAATCAAATAAATGGATTTATTGGAGTTTCAATTGATAATTAATGAATTTACTGAAATTGAAATTAAATACGGTAATTGGTAAATTAGTTTAACTTTGAATTGATATCTAAATTGTTTAAAGTATTGTAATTGTTTAAGAATCCTAAAATGATAAGATTTATTAATTATGGAATTGAAATTAAAAAAAGTGATTTAATTAATTTAATATTAATTTATTTAATTAACTAGAAAATAGCCATGTTGGCTACTCACTCAGATTTCGACGAAAACAGTTTCATCGGATCTGTAACAGTTAATTATAGTAGGATTTCAAGTTTCGTAGTGATCGGACTTGTCATTTGATCGTACGGGCTCGAAACGCCTAGAAATCGATGAAATTGAAATCAATTGAAATCAATTTGAAATAACTTGATTTTAGCATAACTTCTTCATACGACGGAATTTGGACTTGAAACATGTTCCATTGATTTTAAAATATTCAAAAACATCTATTTCGATATATGGGTTGACCCAATTTCGTTCCAGAGTCAGAACGAGCTTTTCTGGTCATTTATCGTTCAACTGTCGATCCAAATCAATCCGGTTCATTCTAATTTCAGCTTCGCGTATATATACCTCGTTATAAACCCTAGCCTATTTCTTATATTCATTTTTCTGTACGTATAATTCCAATTGCTCCTCTTCCTCATTTCAATGGCAGACAAAACGAGAATTTCGGATTACAATTTCAAATCAAATTCTAAGCCAAAATTTTAAACTCCACAAACTATATCAAATTTTATGTAGACTCGAAGCTCTCGATGAGCGCATCTTAGATCTGCAATTCGTTTTTAGATTCAATCATCATTTTTCCAGAAATTCAAGTTGAACCTCAGCCGTCCATGGGCTAGGGTTTCGATCCAACGGAGGATTCGCGATGATTTGACGATCGAGGGACGGCAATTGAAGGGTGACGATGAGCAACACCCATCGGTGTGGTTCACTCGTGCTAGGGTGGTCAGAATTGTCTCGATTTGGGCGTTTATTTCCGACGGCAGTGGTCATGTTTTGGCAACCGGAGTGCTCGAGGCCGAGCCTAGGCGTGTGGCAGTAGGCGAGGGGGGCTCTTGCGTGGATGGATCTGGTGGACGTGACCTGTAGCGAAGGCGGCGTTCGGGTATTCGCATACGAAGGCGCATGAGGGGTTTCGTGTAAACGATCGAGCAATCTGGTCCACGCGGTTATGCAGTGACGTGGCAATAATAAGGGTAAGTTTATTTGTTCTGTTTAATTTAATTCTGACTTCAACATGTTCTAATCGCTATAACTATTATATACGAGGTCTGATTCACACACGGTTTTCTCCGCTAGGATAGTAATAAAATTTTGGACATTATGACGCTGGTTTGGACGAATTTTGTGACTGTTCAAATTTTAGGTTTAAATTGGATTTAAATTCAATTTAAATTCAAAAGGTGAATATTTTAACCCACTCACAACTTCTAAATTTTCTTATGTCTGTTAAATTTATTTATAATATGATTAGGAATTTATTTATGACTGTTTGACATATTTTGGATCATCATCTTAGTTTATTAGAATTTATTTGGATAAAATATTTATTTAATTTATTATCGAATATAAACTGTCAGTAAATACCTGTAATTTATTATATGTTCTATATTGATATTATTGATTGAATTGGATGATGATTGTGATAAATGTTTGATGATTGATATTGGATGAATGGATGTTGTATTTTATATTATTATAAACTGCAGGTTGTTATGGATTTTTATTTCATTCGGGATTACGGTTTGAAATGATATACAACCTTTTTTTTATATTTTGAATTGCGGATTGAAATGATGAATATCTGTATCACTTGATCATAGGCTAGAAAATTATATACAGACACCGTGGGTTTGTATATATAAATATTTTTGAAAATGATTTCTATGGTTTTGGAAAGAAATATGTGGGTTTATATAAATATTGATTTTTGATATTATATAAATATTTCTTTTATATATAGTTAAATTCTAAAATTTAAGCTATGTATAATTTTGTTCATCATACAATGAGACTAATAATAAAGTTTTATTTTATTAAAATATAATATGGGTAAGTATTTATTTAAATTATATTTTAATATATATATATATATATATAGTTATAATGATATTGATAAATTAAGGTTGAGAAGATGGATTTGAAATCGTTTTAAAATTGTTTTCAATTAAGAATGTCATTTAATTAAAGCAATCTGGAACTCATTGAATTTGAGATTTTAAAGGGCATGATTTTATAACTTGATGATGGTTTAAGGTGATTAACGAATATTTCAAGTTTGATTTTTATTTAAATAATATTGAATTTATTAAATAAATATTTCAAAACTAAATAATAGTAAATTGAATTGAGATATATATGAAATTATCGGATTTAATTTTAAAATTATGGAATATTTAAAGCCTTGAAATATATCTAAACTGAAATGTTTTATCGAAATTGAAGTGTTTCGAAGTTATGAATTTCAAAGTATTATGGTTTCAAAGTGTTTTGTTTCAGAGTGTTACAACTTTGAAATAACATGATTTTTGAAATGAATTTATTTGAAATTGCATTTAGTTAAGAATTGTCTTTAAATATATATTGATTTGAAACTTATTGAAATTAAAGATGTAAGAATCTGACTTTATAATAAGGTTTTGGTTTAAGATGATGTAAGGAAGAAATATCGCAAGTTTAAGGAATTGAAGGAAATATTCAGTAATTTGGAATTTTGGATTAATTTAAATGATACAATATTAATTCGGTTTTGAAATGAAAATGATGTATTATTGATATGGTTTGAAATGAAGTGACATACTATTGGTTTGGTTTTAAAGGGAAATAATATATTATTGATGTGGTTTTGAAATGGAAACGATATCATATTTTTATTGGTTTTGAAACGGAAATGATACCTTATTTGGTTTTGAAATGGCAATGATATTTTGGTTTTGAAGTATAAACTATTTTTAAATGACCACGGTGTTATAATAACCATTGGTTGGCAAAGAGACCGGGATCGGATATGGGCATACTCTCTGTCGATGCCGAAAACCACTTTGACAACCATGTACGTGGTGGAGATTCTAGAATGAAGTAGGATGGTGGCGACGTCCTTTGAGGTATGAACGTGGACCCGACTCCTGTGAGTTGGCTTAAGGTGGCTAAAACAGGAGCGATCTCGGGCCAGTGAGGTAGCCCCTCTTATCGAACACACTCATTTGATATTATATTCTGAATTTGAGATTGATTTGGTGGCCACTTTTGACTTTTGATTTTTGGGGGTATGGCTTGAGGTGGGCGGTAGCTGCGCGCTATGCATCACCACTAGCTCGTGTGCGTAATTGGTATATCTACCCTGGCATTGCCTTGTGTGCCGTGTCGCCTAGCCTATCGTGCCTTGTATGAGTTAGGTTTTCTCCCGTAGCCCGTAGAGTACTTAGGGCAGTCTCCCGATCTGGAGATGTGCTGATACTAAATGGAGTACTGGGACTATTATTGTGTTAAGGGGAAGATTGAGTAACTCCTTAACGCTACTAAAAAGTAAGTTTGTTTTACTAATAGACATTATTATAATAGCGAAATATTACTACATAGTTAATAGTTTAACGGATCCTTAGGAGATGTGAATCCCGAGCATCTCTTAAGTTACTGCACTCACGTTTGACACTGGGTAGGAGATGTCAAATCCCGTAAACATCTCTGATGTCGTTCCACTCATATTATTTACCGTTGATTTAACTTACATAAGATCTTTTAGTTCTGACTCGAGTGTTTTGTCCTTTCAATTCGCTCTGGTCAGTCTAAGCATTTCAGGGTTTGGCGATCTTATTTCTAGAGGACGAAGATGAAGATTGTATTACTATTATTTATTATATTATTCCACTACATTCATACTATTCCGCTGCATTGTAATTAATATTATCTAGTATGTGTAAATCTGATCCTATATTGTATTAGTCTAATCAAATGTTTGTAAACAGCTTCATGAACTGTATTTGATTATTATATTTTGTCATTCCGCTGCAAGATTCTGTTTTGTTTTCTTTCTTTCTTCCTTTTTCTTATTCACCCCAATAACAATCCGCACTTTTGTATGTTTTGAGTGGCACGTGTGTCTGCTTAAACGTACAAAATGGAGGGATGTTACATCTATGCTCTCATACCCAGTGGAAGAACGAAAGTGTCTTTTTATCTTCTAAAAGAATAGAAAAGCCCTTCATCGATGGAACATTTAATTTACAAATATTGAACCAAAGTTCCTAAATTTTGTAATTTGGGTTAAACAAATGGAATATTAGGAATATTTCAAATTTATAACATCCTTCAACTATTTGATATAATTGGGATTGCGATGTTATTGTAATTTTGCATTGTTTGGTGAAATTTTAGTAAATTTTTGAGGTGATGCTTGAAAGGCATTTGTTCTACCTTTTTATGTTATTTTCATTTTATTAAGGTTATTATATAAATTTCTAGATTATGGAATGCAAATCAATACTTTACCATTGAATTTAGACCATGAAATAAAAGTGTTTCATATGCAAAATTTAGTGTGCCTTAGTGTAATAGTTTTCAAAATTCATTTCATGCAACATTTTCAGTGTGACAAATTAACCATATATTGTGTTGATGTTCAATGACGCCCCTATTTTATTGCATCCATATAACAGCCCTATCATATTTTAAGCTATATTATTCCAAGTGCTATAAATTTTAAAGATTTTCAATCCACATATAGATAATATCTCTACAAAGGTATGACTATTTTAGTATTTGTAGCCTTTTCAAAATCATAAATCAATTATTCATCATTTATTTTAACCACTAAATTTAAACATCAAAGGTATTATGCTGTATATTCAAATGAGCCCAATTTTGTTACGATGGTATTGAATGGGAACTGAAGATAATTGCCAAATTTTATAGTATTTGAAATAGTATAGCTCAAGATATGACAGGGGTGCACCAAAATAAGGGTGTCATTGAACCTTCCTCTTATTTAATATCCTTATCTTAATTTGCTTCGGAATCACGATTACAACTATCACATTTCCAATGCGAAAAAATGCTACTATGGAGTAGCATACAAGCACGAAATGCTACTATGAGGTAAAAAAAATTGCTATATATTTTGATTCGGCAAATACAAAATGTTGCTAAGCAATAATATTTAAATATGCTACCATATAGTAAAATTGAAGAAAAAAAACATTGTTTTCTTTTTTAAATTCAACAAATACAAGAATGCTATTATGCAGTTACATCATAATATGATCAACAAAAAATAGCATTATAAAATGATATTACCTTTGTAAGAATCATAAACTACTGCTAGGAGATAAAAGTGAAGACACTTCATTTAAAAATGCTGCAAGTAAATAACTTTATGAGCTAATATAAACATTTAAATCATTTCAAGATAGCACAAAAAATGCTATTACAAAATAGCATTGTAGTCTAAAATATACATACCCTAACTAAAAAATAATATTATTGTTCATAAAATGCTACTACAAAAAATAAAATTGTTATACAAATAATAAAATCACTACAAGAAAAAGTATTTTTAGTTGCATTTATTAGTAGCATTTATTATTTAGTGCAACCAAAATTTTATTTAAACGCGACCGATCGAAAGTTTTATAAAATAGAAAATAAAAAAACGTGCCCGTGAAATAATGGAGGGAAAACAAATTTAGCGCGGTGCTCAATCTTTTTCAGTAGCCGCACAAAATCTTTTTCCCTTTCATTATTTTTTCTTCCTCTTCTTGAAAAAACATTGAGCGGCACACAAAATCAAAATTAAAGCATGCCAATCACCACGTCACATCCATCCCAGCATCTCCCATCGTCACACACACACAAGTGCCTATTGTCGCATCTCTGGCCGTGAAGGTCGCCACTTGCAAACATCGTTCGTTCACAGGTAGGTTGCTTCGCCGGTAAACATGTCATTCTCCATTTTCGGCTACATCCTCCAACCTCCAGGCTTCAGTCCCCAATCATATGATTAGTTGTTTAAACCTGAAATTAAATCCAAACCGTAAATCCCCAATTGCAAATCAATCCACTTATTTGATGTATGTAATGATCCGCCTTTAAAGTTCGGGTGGAGTTTGAATTCAACATTGGTAATTTTCTTAAAGCTATTCAATTTAATTTTGAACATATTAATTAATCATGTGTTATTTTGGATGAATTATATTTGGAAAACTAATTGTGGTGATTTTTGTTCATCGAGCTATTTCGATGGTATACCCATCTTCAGAATTGCAATGCTCAATTTTATCTGTTTTAGATGTTAGAATAGTTGGTTATTTGCTGTAACTTTTCTTATTCAACTATTGCAATTCTTAGTTCTAGTAATATAGTTTGTCTGTTCTACAGAAACTGCTAGTATAAAGAAACTATGTATATGTTTATTCGCAGTTGCTGGTATGATGATGAAGCCTCAAAATTAGTTCAACTTTATAACATTGTAAGAGTTTAGTACTTCACATTTTTATTAAGATGATTTGTATACTTAAATCCAATAGTATGGTTACTTAGCATATACAATATGTCCTTTAAGTATTCTTCTTTTCTATGTATTGGGTTTAAAGAGCCTATACTTTGATTTTCAATATCCATTGTTCCCATAAAAGCTAATAATATCTTTTAAGATTGGACAATATTTATAGTGATAATCAGTAATTAAACTAGTATAAGAAGAAACATCAAGTTAGGGAAATTTGATGTTGATGCTTAAGTAAAATATTCAACCGCAATTTTGAATGCTTATTGATCATCAAATTTGATTGCTAAAGATTGAATTCAACGATGATATAAAGGATTAGAGATTAAGTTACTTTTCATATACTCTCTTCCTTCTCCACATAATCTTGAAATTAATAATAAAAATCACATTGAGTATCAAACTGAGATACATGTTAAAGAAATTTATAATGCGCCTATACAAGCATCATTTTCCGGTTATTTGATTGCTGGTAGTTTAGCAATGATGTAATTATTCATTTTATTGGATTGCTTTGTTTAATTCATTAACAATGTATTATATTATGTAGTAAGCACCCATGATAAGGATCGGGATGTCTTTGGTTTCTACCAGACAAAGACCATGTATTGGATTTGTAGAAGTTTTGGTTAGGTACAAAGAAATTGTTCAACGATTATGATTGAATGGCAAGTCTTATGCTAGAACTATATCCACTGTCATATTTCATAAAGAATTTCAGGTTTACTTTCTAATCCATTCTCATGCTTTCAAGGTCATCTGTAAATTTGGTTCAAGCTACATGTTATTCTTTCTATATCACTATTAACAAAAATACAAAATAATCAAAGTTTAATGCAGAAATAGATTTTAATTATTTAAATTCGTTTTGCATTTGGCTTAAATATTTCTTTTACATATACATGCATCAAACTTCAATGCAACTGTGAGTGGGAATTTGCATACCTCTGTTAGAACATTTGGTTATAAGATTTCAATGTTATCTATAAATCCAACTCTCTAAAATTAATTACATAAACCTTAAAATCTCAGAAAATATAATGTTCTCTCAATTGTCGTTAAGCATGGTTGACTAGAATAATACCATTTTTTTCTAAATTAATTACAAAGGAATTTGATTTTGCTGAATTTGTGAATCCAAAAGAATATGAAAAACCAATTCAACAACTCATTGTCGACCTTACTGATTGTGGTGTTGACCGTAGCTTTGAGTGAATTGGAGACACGTCAGTGATGAGGGTAGAGCCTTGGAATGTTATCATAAGAGTTGGAGAACTGTTGTTAGTTGATTTAAAAGCCGCTCTCAGGTGCCATGGCTTATTGAGAAGTACATGAAAAAGGTATTGCCGTATCTTATTATACTTCATTGTCAAAAATATTTGTGAAAGAGTAGTTACTGGAAAATGCCTTATTGGATTTTATGTCTCATTAGTCATTATAGGCTTGCATTCAAATAGTGGGAAATAGGAAGTCCTGCACCTGAGAGTAAGAACCACTTTAGTTTCTGCATATAAAATTTTCATCATTACCATTAGTCATTATACATTGAAAACCTGAGGTTTAATGTACATTTTATTTTCATCAAAATTTTTGATTGGTGGCAAACTGAAATGTACAAGCTATAAAGGTAGAAATATGGGTTTTAGTCATGGTTCTGGTATTCACATAATCCTTGACCATTGAAGAATGGCTCATTGGAAACAAGATGCTTTTTTTTGCATATTCAACGTCTTTAAACACGAGGTTGCAAATTGGTACCTCAAAGCCACTGGGCAATGAACGAAAATAACACTTTTTAGTATATTTGTATGTATAAAATAAGGCATTCATGGCCTCTAAAAAGGTTTTGTGACTTAAAGACCATACTAATTTCCTGAAGTAACACTGATTACCTTTAGTTTCCATTTACCCATTCCTCGTTTTATTCGTTATAGAGCTGGGAAAATATTTATTAGACATTGATATTGTTATTTTTACCACTTAAATAGAGTTAATGAAACTGTTTTTTTAAAAAGAAGTTGAAGTAAGAATGAATATGCTTAGATTGATTTATCATATTTCAGGTTAGGGGAGCAAAATTAATGGTGCAATATTTATTTAGTCACATGTATGAAAAGGTAAATATTAATAATAAATCTTAATCAAATTTCCTAACTATTAATGAATAATTTTTACTTTTCCTGTAAAAACGAAGATGATTACTCTATTGGTGTGTAAGTGAGAAATAGTA
Organism: Allium cepa; assembly: GCA_030765085.1. Classification (NCBI taxonomy): domain Eukaryota; kingdom Viridiplantae; phylum Streptophyta; class Magnoliopsida; order Asparagales; family Amaryllidaceae; genus Allium; species Allium cepa. Next base: position 476,438,729 of record CM060937.1, read on the forward strand.
GTAAATTAATAATAATAATAATAAATTAACCAAACTAATAAAAATTAACTAAGTTTTGTTAAAATTAAATAACTTTTATAAAATTAACTAAGTTTAAGTTAACTAAATTTATAAATAACAATAATATAACTAATTTAACATAGTTTTATAACATGATGATGATGAATTAACTAAGTTTATAATAATAATAATAATAATATAACTAAGTTTATGTTAACTAACTTTTATAAATAATAATAATACCATAACTAATTTAACAAAGTTTAATAAATAATAATGACGACAACGATGATGAATTAACTAAGTTTATAAAATTAACCAAGTTCATATTAATAATAATAATAATAATACAATTAAATTAACCTTGTTTTTTATTAATAATAATAATAATAAATTAACTAAGTTAACCAAGTTAATAAAAATTAACTAAGTTTTTTAAAATTAAACAAGTTTTATAAAATTACTTAAGTTTAAGCTAACTAAATTTTGTAAATAATAATATAATTAATTTAACAAAGTTTTATAAATAATAATAATGATTATGATGATGAATTAACTATATTTATAAAAAATAACTAAGTTTATAATAATAATACAATTAAATTAACCAAGATTTAGTAGTAATAATAATAAATTAACTAAGTTAACCAAGTTAATAAAAATTAACTTAGTTTTGTTAAAATTAACTATGTTTAAGTTAATTAAATTTTATAAATAATAGCAATAAAACTAATTTAACAAATATTTATTAATAACGATGATGATGATAAATTAACTTAGTTTATAAAATTTAAATAAGTTTATAATAATAATAATAATATAATTAAGTTAACTAAGTTTAAATAATAATAATAATACATTAAGTTAACCAAGTTAATAAAAATTAATTAGGCTATGTTAAAATTAAACAAGTTTTATAGAATTAACTAAGTTTAAGTTAACTAAATTTTATAAATAATAATAATATAACTAATTTAACAACATTTTATATATAACTGTAAGACTGGACTTTATTTATTTTATTTCATTTATAATTTTGATTATTTATATGACATTATTTATAATATGATATACTCGTACAATGTTGTAGATGTTTGATACTATATTTGAAGTCCTACGAATCTTTGAATGAATCTTTATAATTATGACATTTTTAATGATATCATGTGAATTATTGCATATATATGGTAAGCTAGAGTAAACAATTCAATAAGTTTCCTTATTTTAATTTAACATGTGAGCTTATAATTCACATGATGGTTACATTGTCGATGTTAAGAGTTACATAAAATCAAAATCCACCAACAACATCGGTTCATTGTCTCTATCCTTTATAGTATAAAGAAATACTGTGATAATGAAACTATTTGGTCGAAGCTATTTGAACTTCTTATTTCATCTGCAAAGATGTTTGAAACTAATGCATTGTTCAACTACTTGATTCCTCTGCATATTGTCTTTTACAAGAAAAGAAGTTTGTTATAATTAGTACACTTTTACCACCATGTATATGTATAAAGCAGAAAATAAGATTGTGATTCTGCATAATGAATGAATCGAGTTAGTTAATCTAGAGTTCAGCAAGGATGTAGAAAGTAAATCTTTAGTTTAGCAGAATTTACTTATTAGAATACAGCCATAATTTACTTGCATCATTCCATGAAAATTTTCCTTTGGTTTCTTATCAGTATGATTGGTTCCATATTGTCTTGTTGTTTGACCTTTAAAGAAAAATGACAGCTTTAAATCATTTTTTTCATTCCTTTTGTGGTTGTTGTCGTCTTGTGGATGGTGTGATGTTCAGTCTCGGCTAAGCATTCTTGATTATGAGAACCAAAACTGTATATTTACTGTCATCGCTATGTTTACTGATTTATTTGTAGTATGATGATTTCAGGAAGATGACCACGATATGGATGTGGATTCAGCAACACCGACAGTGCAAACTCCATCCAAAAGTCTAGCACCAGAACTTGAGATTTACCGCTACCTACTTGTGCTGATATTTTCGGTTGATCAAAAGAAATATGATGAGGTATCCTTTTTAAGCTTGCTTACTACTAACGCATATAGGTATAAAGATCAATTTTTCCTAGCATTTTCAGGCCAAAGCTTGCTCTACTTCTAGTATTGCCAACCCTTAGAACATGAATAGAAAAACAGTAGATGTTTTGGCATCTCGTTTATACTTTTACTATTCATATAGCTATGAATTAACCAGGAGCCTTACTGAATTCATGGGTGAGTTCTGTACCCACTTCCGCCCATCTCCTTATAGCTTCATTTTTATTGTGTGGCTGTAAAACAAAAACAAACTAAGTATTTGGTGTATAACGTTTCATTGGCATTGAGAATATTTTGACATAATCAATTTTCTCATGTCTTAGAAATATCCTTGCCTTACATCGTATGGCCACATTACGTCTTGATGAACTAGGTTAGGTCTGTTGCTAACCTTAGAAAAATTTCTAACTTAATATTAAGTTATTAGCATCTCTTTAAAAATAATCCGGTTTATGTTTTAAATTTTTACTATCTGGTTTTATAAAAAATGCAGGACACCCTTTTGAACTACTACTCCAGAAGTACCTTCACTACAGTTTATACGACCAAGTAGAAAAGCTAAGGTCCAAAGCACCTCGTTTTAAGGCTCACTCTAATCAACAAGAAATTTGATTTTCTAATATTAATATGCATATTCATGATTCATCCAATCAGTACTGATTGGCATTTCCTAGATAAGCATTAAAATTGTATGATTTTCCTTGAACAGTTCTGTAGATACCTGTTCTACCTGGGAAAGATCAGAACCATTCCGTTAGTGTACACAGATGCCAAAGAGAGCCTCCTACAAGCTGCTCGCAAGGCCCCTATTGCTGTTAGAGGATTCGGGATCCAATGCAACAAGTGGGCTGTTATCGTACGCCTTCTTTTGGGCAAGATTCCAGAGCGAACCGTGTTCATGCAGCAAGGAATAAAGAAGGCACTTGTGCCTTACTTTGAGCTTACCAGCGTATGTTTTTACTGGCATTAAAATTTGCTTTATTTATCATGGTTAATCCTTGACCATGTCTGGTGATTTTTCACATGACTATTTTATAATAAATTAACTAAGTTTTTATCTGCAAAGCCACAACATTTCAGTACATATCCTCTATGGTAAACGTATTTATCTGCAGAGCCACAATAATTGATACACTTGAAACTAAAACTTAAATAAACCATTTTTCCTAAAACTGTCTACTCAGATTAATCGTTATGTCATTGCACATGTATTACACAAATGTAGTTATACAAGAGGGCTAACACAAATAAATGGAAGTAACCGACACTACAGTTGTTGCCTAATACAGTTACGGCAATGTGAATTTAGGGAATATTTTTGTTTTAGAGAACCCAATTGATAGAAAACGACAAGGGTAAAGAAAATTGTACATTTCAATTAGTGGATGGATGCATCATCGGTGGATTACGGACGTTCCAGATACTTTTTCATATTTTATAAGATTTAACTTGACCATAGTACTGAATACACAATCTGTCCATAGTACTGAATACACAATCTGCACATAGAATGAAATCCAGTCAGACTTCTAACCCAGTTTTGATCTGAATATCTGTGTAAATTGAAAATTGTGTATTCGTTGGGGAACTATATAGGATGCATATAAAAATAGAACAATTTTTGTTAATATGTATTAATATAGAATATCGAGTTATAGATTACATGATTTTCATATATACATATACATATACATATACATATATATATATATACACACACACATATATATATATACATATATATATTGTTGATTGTTAAACTCGTTTGCAGATAATTAGCTATTTCGAAGCGAAGACTGTCGACAACAAAGAACTATTGGTAATCAAGCAACGAACATGAATTTAATTGTTATATTTGTTGTCGTATTTTGTTAGTACCATTTGTGGAAACTTGTCTGTGAATGCTTGTAGTATATGACTTATTTTGTTGAAAAACTACTATCGAATTGATTATGGATATTATATTTGATTGTGAGATTAGCATGTTTTTGCAATTATTTGAATATGATGATCATATGATTGATTGTTTGTATATGCTAACTATGTGATTTAATTGTTTGTTTGAATATATGAAAATTATACAGTTGCATTTTAAAAACGCTATTGAAAATCAAAAAAAGCATATAAACAAAAAATGCAACCAAAAAATGAAGACTTATGGTAGCGTTTTTTTAACCCTACAGAAAAAACCCCTAGCTGCATTTAAAAGTGACTTTTGGTAGCGTTTTTTAAAATACCTATAGTTGCATTTAAAAGTGACTTTTGGTAGCGTTTACTACAACGCAACAAAAAGTTTTAGACTTTTAGTTGCATGTCGTATAACAGCGTTCTCTAAAACGCTACCATAAGTTATGGTAGCGTTATTTCAACGCTACCAAAAGTCTTTTCTAGTGTAGTGAATGTTATTACAATTAAAAAAATGCAAATATAATTCATAAACTGCTATTATAATTAATAAATGATACTATAAAAAAAGTTGCATTATGTTGGATCAATGCATTGGCAATGGTGTATAAGGAGGAAATTTCATAAAAAAACTTTTATTAATTTGCACTAGGTCTTATTTTGTGTTTAAATGAATAATTTATTTATGCTAAAACATATTCGGTGATCATTAGTAAAAGTGTTTTGTTGTTTTAGTTTATTTTAATTAATTTATCTTGAAACTTTAATTTAGGCATATTTGTATATTATGTCTTAAGCTTATTATATATGTTGGATGCATACTATTTCAGTTCAATTTTAAAATTGATTTATTATATTTATCTACTTAAACGTTCGCATTCGTAATGCAAACGTTATAGATATTATAAACTATACGAATACAAATACCAGCATATGGATGTTAATAATCATTGTGATTTATGGTTATAAGTAAAGGAACAGTGTTTAGGGTATTAACATAATGATGATGTGTGTGTGTGTAGTATTTGCATATGTATACGTCTCTCTCTGTGTGTGTGTGTGTGTCTAGGTATGTATGATGTATGTATGTGTATATGTACATGTAATATATTTATACTCAATATGTTTAATCTAAAGCAATATTTAATATGGGGGGAATTATATAATATATATATATATATATAAATCGAAAATGAAATTTTATTTAAAAAAAATTAAACATGAGAATAAATAAACAAGGTTTTCTATTTTGTTTTAAAACCATACAATTTACTTCACACGGACACACACAACCATAGACACGCACACAAGGGCAGGTTATGAATAAATATATATGTATATTATTTTATAAATATGTAAGAGTGTGTATGGGTAGGCCGGGAGTAAATATGTATTTAATAGCTTTTTATGTAAATATGTAGGTGTAATTAAGCATAGACACATACATTAGTATATTTTAAATATACAAATATTATTGTTTTATTCTCGAAAAAATATTTGACCGAAAACAATTTATGATATAGGAATTATGATTTTACAATATATAGAAAATAAATGTATATCTTTTGAATTTACCGGTTATTGATAATTTGGTAGTTAGTTGTTCCTCTTTAAATCACATCCTTATCCTTGTGCTCGTTGTGCAAATCCTGGTTTCAAGGCCCCCACAAATTCTCTAATGAAGGCTATGGTTTATTATTTTTTGTGTCACTTGAATGGGAGTGGGTGAGACTATTTATAACTACCATAGTATCAAATAGCTTCCATTTTTATTTCTAATTTGAATCCAAATATCATTTATCCCATAGACCGAGTCAACTTCTCCCTTTTTGCCTCTTGTTAAGGCCTCCACACCCTAGATTGGGATTGCATGATGTCTGGTCAAATTAATATACAATATATTAATTATTTAATTAATTATTCTATGTCTATATGTTTAATTAAGTCAATATGTAATAATTATATATTAATTCAACTAAATTCAAGGTTTTAAATAAATAACTAATATGCCATAAAAATTCAATATAACATTTATATTGACTTTATTGCAAACTTATAATGACCCGAAATTTCTGGATATTTGAAATTGGAATATTTAATTGATTTTAAATATTTGAAAGTTAGTTTAACTTGAATTTCAAATATCACTGTTTATTTGACAATTAAATTATTGAATTTAATAATTGGAAATTGGTTAAAATAATGAATCTTGGTTTTAAGCCAATTAATAATACTTCAATTGCTTGGAAAATTTATATTTATAATACCGGAGATAATAGAAGTTTTAAATTTGAATTTGAAAGTGTTTTGTTCAGTTTTAAAAATATATCGTTTAAATCGATATTTAAAAATAGCCTTCTGAGGCATAGTCTCGAAATTCGACGAAACCAGTTCCATTGGATCCATAATAATGTATTATTATCGGATTTCAATTTTCGTAACATTGAGAGTTGCCATGTGATCGTACGATAGGAAAACACGCTGAAATCTTTATCGAAAATTCAATATAATAACTGGTCCAAAAAGTCATCTTCTCCATACGATCGAATCAGAACTCGAAACATTTTCCATTATGTTCGGAACATGTGTATAACATTATAAACGTCTGGCGGCACTCCTCGATAGGAGGTCGAGATTTTTAACTGCTTAATTGAAATGATTTGAAATTTAAATTATATATATATATATATATATATATATATATATATATTTGATTTGATTTGACCATACCTTTCACATCTGTCTACTTTTTTCCCTATCAGCCACCTACCATTGCTTTCTTTACACGCCTCTTTCCCTTCAATAACCTTCCCTCTTTTTTGAAATAAAATAGGCCAAAAAGTTCATAGTTTAGAAAAAAACAAGAAAAAAATTCGCGAGCATATCCTTCCTCCATTTCCTGTTCGAAACAATTCAAAACTACCCATTTTTAATATCATCAATAAATGAAATAAACTCTAGTTTTCTTCTTCTTTCCATTTCAGCATGCATCAAAAGCAAAGGAAACATACTAATTCCTCCCTCGTTTAATGTAACAACCCGGGATTTCACATCAATTAATTATCGTCATTAAACGATTAAAATTGCTAACTAATTGCTATTGGAATTTTTAATCGAGTTGAAATTCTTTGAAAAATTGTTAAATGTGTGCGGGCTTTTAATCAAATCTTGGCCCACGTTCTTTTGTCTTGGGTTGCGTTATATCGAAATAGACCCGGTTCCTTTTTCTTTTGTTCATTTCGCAAGCCCTAAACGAAAGAAAATTAATGGTCGCTGCTAGGGTTTCGTTTTTTTGGCTTCGATCGGCTTCGTGATGCCACAGCTTCAACTCGGAGCTGTTCGATCTTTGGCTTCGTGCTCGTCAAGACAAGGTAAGTGATTCTTTTCACTCACATCCTAATTCATCTTCAACATTTAGCTTCGGCAATTTGATTTAGTGTGAGTGTTGATGATTTCTCTGACTTTTTCAATTCACGCGGTTTTGAATTTGTGACTTTGTTTAACTTGATACTGTGATAAAGTTTGCTTTGAGTTTTGACTTTGGTTTCTTAATTTTGTTTTGTTCGAACTTGTAACCTGTTGTTCCATGACTTCGGCCATTTTAGATATTCTGCTATGATCTATCACCTTGGCCACACGGCTGTGAATTTCTGGCATTTGAACTTTGACATTAACTTTGTTAATTCACTGTTCCTCATGTTATCTGACTTCGGTCTTGTACCACTTGTTGTTTTGACTTCGAATTGCACTGTTACTGTTTGGTGCACTTGTTAAATTTGTTTACTTCGATTCACTCGAGTCTGTACTCGCATTATCCACCTGGAGCTTGCTGTCCATTTTCATTTGAATTATTGCCTCTGGTTTGAGTTTTTCTTGTATAACTTAAACTTAATATTGGCTGTGTTCCTCATATTGTCTACTGTGAAAAATACAAATGACTACGGCATTGGATTTGAATTGTAGAACCTGCTACTGACTTCGGTCATAATTTGTTCATACCTGTAGCGTATTTGACTTGTACCTTATCTGTAGACTTTGTTATGATTGTCAACTTGGAATGCTTGTTGGTCTAGTTCTTGTTCTTTCAAACCAGTTTGCACTTGAATTTGACTGTCTTGTTGAGTTTACTTGTGATTGCACTCGGTTTTGTTATTTGATTCATGTACAGTCTGCCATATTTTGTTCCACTGGTGCATGTATCTTGTATTCGTGATGCTGTGCATTTGATTGGATATTGAGGTGCATTGAATTTGGGTAGTACATGAACATTTCCTCGGTTTTTCTTGAGAACTTCTGAGTTGTGCTTCGTTTGGTGCACATCTTTGACCTGTTGCAGTGTTCAACCTAGTTTGTAACTGTGTCGGGTTGATGTGCATAGCATCATATATTTGTTGCATCAATTTTTGGGTTGCTGTAGTTGTACCACTGCCTTTGTGCACTTGGTCATTCGAGTTGAGTTGTTTTGCAGTTGTGTTGAGTCATGATAGCAGTGACTTGACCTTTTGCATTTTTTTGTGGTTTGGTGCCTTCTTGAATTTTGCAGTCTTGTTGTACATGATTGCATCTTTGAATCTGGGTAGCTTGTCACTATGTTGAACTTTGCTATGCAGTGTCACTGTATTGGTTGCATGAACTTGTTTTTCTTTATGAGACGTTGAAATGGTTGCATCCTTCTGTGTTGCATTTGCCATGTTATGCTGGTACTTGCGTTCTCGACCCTGTGCATTGCTTCACTTCTGCACTTGTTGTTGAACTGAATGTTGACTTCAAGTTTGAAATATTTAGAGTTCTGTAGCTTGTATTCATGTGGTGGATGCAGTTTCTTTTGTTGCAGTTTTGCCCTTGTGGTTTGTATTGCACTGAGTTAATCTCATGTGTACCGAGGCATTGTATTTTCATTTATCTTTGAACATTTGTGAGATCTTTTCCATTGTTGCCTCGGGTTTGAGTTTCGCTTATCTTGGAGTTTCAGACCTGTAGCATTATGTTGACTCTGTTTTTGCGGAAAAAATCTTTGATGTGCTCATTTTTTAACTTGCACCTGTGTTGAATCCAGCTGATAGCTCGGTTTTGACCTTGTGCTCGTTTGTGAATTTTCATTGTGCATTTGTGTGCACTTTGTTCATTTGGTGGTTACTGGGTGGATGCTGTGCTCATGCTGTTGCAGTTCCATCTGGTTCATTTTGATCTGAGTTGGTGCCATTTGTTTTTGATTCATTGAGCTTTTGTGTATTTCATCACTGTTGATGCAGCCAAAACCAGAGAAGAGAGTGTGCAATCTTTAATTTCAGAAAATACGAGCCTATGGTGTAACTTGATGAGTCGTCCACGACTCAATAAAGTGATGAGTCGTTTCCGGCTTAAGAGATTACAAGGGGGAGATGACATAGGTCGAATAAAGTGGACTTCGGAGTTGAGTCGGCCGCGACTTAGTATGAGTCGTCTACGACTTAGTATGGGTCGTCCACGACTCAATGAGATACAGGAAGAAAAGGAACGAGACACTGGGAAGGAGCTTGAGGCGGTCATGAGTCGGGACCGACTTAAGGAATCAAGTGTGGAAGAGCTGAGTCGGAACCGAGTCAATTATAGACCAAAAGGACTGTTACGCTGAGCTAACGAGCTACGACCTAAGATAAGTCGGCAAGGAAATAAGCAGTGTATCTTTGAGTCGTAGGTCGACATGAAGATGAGTCGGTGGTGCAGCGTTGTAATTTGTTGAGTCGGTAATAACTTGAGTCGGTCAAGTATGTAAATAAGTTGAGTCGTTTATGTAATATGTTGAGTCGCTGTATACTGTGTTGTGATGAGTCGGCCGTGTTGAGACGGTTGCGTATGAAGTGATGTAATTGAAGTAGGTAGCTTTGTCTGTTGAGTCGGCAGCGACTTAGATGAGTCGGCAACGACTTATATGAGTCGTGAGGTATGAGTCGGTCACGACCTAAGGGTCAGAAAACTCTATAAATAGCGTATGTGTTGTAAATTTTTTGGTGGTTGATTTTTGAATAAAATTCTCTTTTGTTAGCTTTGTGCTTTCATACCAATTGGTAGTTGAGTGTAATCTCCTATCTCCACTTACGTCGTTCGAGTGCGCTCGAATCCACGTTTGTTGAAGCCGATTCACGGAATCTAGTGCGCTAGATCAACGTGCGAAGAATCGTAGATCTTTGAACACGGTATAGTGCGCTATCAACGTGTTTGAGATAGCTAGAGTTCGGTATCTTTGGATCAACGAACTTGGGCATTTTTGGTATCTTCAACTCACTGATTGCTACATTTCCTTGATTGAAGTTTTGTTTGATTAATCCGCTGCGTCAACTGTAGTGGCGAGGTAGTGCACGTGAGCGTGTACTGCAGCCAAAACAGTATTGACTTTTTAAGTGATATTTCAATTGTTTTGCGTGTCCAATTCAATATTTTGAAATTGTATTTTGATTTGGTTTGATTTGATCATTTTGTTGTTGTCTAATTATCTGTTTGATAATTAGATTATGAGTTTCTAATTATTTATTTAATAATTAGATTTTGTTGTTAATTGTCGTTTAGGCAATTCTGTTGTTTTCTAAATTATCTTCATTAGTAATCATTTCATTTATCTTTGTTGATAATTTGAATTTGCTGATTTGTTGTTTAACACTGTTACGTGTTATATTTACCGTTATCCGATTTCCTTATTAAAGGATTGGATAGACGGGATTTCTGTGATTGTCGTCTATTTGTTATTTAATTATTATTGCTTCCGTGCATTAATAACTGAGTTTGAATTAGACTGACTCGTGTATTATTTTCTTTTGAATTAATACTCGGGTCAGACCGAGTTATTTCAGGTTGTAGATATCTTGCTTTGGGTTGCTGCTTAAGCTATGAAGTGTCTTTATATCTTTTGGTGTAGTCAGTGTATTTTCAAGGATGATATGTATTCATGTATATTATTCACGATAATATACTTGTATATGTAACTTCCAGTGTCAACAGTTGTAGTTGTATCATATGTATTGTATCACATGTATTGTAACTGACATCAGTTATATATATATATATGAGACTTTTTATTATCTGTGTTCCATGCTTAACTTGTCTGTGTTATTATTATATATATATTGTCCTAAACTATTATGAACCATCGTAATTCGTTTTATACTGGAATTGGGTATGTCGATGGGAGTAAGTAAACAAAGAGAGGAAAATAATTATAAATACCACTCCTATCGAGATTACCAATACTAGTGTAAGGCCTAACTATGGATGACCGCTCCTATCCAGCCTTATTCTTCGTAATAACAGACAGTATTTCTTTTAATACTCTTTGTTATTGTGAGCATAGAGGTGGGGCGCCACAGTAGGTATCAGAGCGAGGGGTTTATGGACAAAATATAGAACATAACTTAGATGGAACATGTGTTACAACTATTTGTTGATGTTTTATTTTATGCCTTGAGCCAGAACTAAGGTTTTCAAATTTTGATAAAAATTTTAAATATCTTTATTTAAAAATAAAAGTGAAATTGTGTTTTGATGATTAAGTAATTTGTGTTCTGTTTATCAGAGTGCGCAGCGAAAACAGTGAGACTGCCTTTGCTGAGCACAACTGATAACCTTTTTGATTTAAAAATCAAAATATGAAAATGAAATTAAATTCATTATGTTGTTACATAGATGTATTTATTTTTGTTTTCTTTGAAAATTTTGAATCCGATTTGGGGATCCGAAGCGATTGTAGTTATGTGATTTTGTTGAGATTTTTGTCGTTTTAAATTATCTTCATTGAAGATATAATCGAGTTATTTCTTTGTTCATTTTGTAGTATGCGTGCAAATATGAGTTGCACGTTACTACATTAATTTTACGTTGAACCGGTGTTCGGTTTTAAACGTATTTTGTTGCGTTATTTTTATAACGGGATTTTTTACAACGGTGCTAAATTTTGAAGCACGGTGTTTTGTTGACATTTTTAATGAATGAAAATTCACTGGTATTATATTTTAATGCGAATTATTTTGATGAGATTTTGACGTATAAAAATTACTGTCGCTTTGACTTCAGTAACCGTCAAATTTAAAGTGAATTTTCAAGCGGTTATCCCGCAATTGCTGATTTTGTGATCCGTTTTTACGGTGTTTTGAGAAGTGCAATTTCCTTATCGAATTTGCTACAGATGTTGCTGTTTTGAATCAGCTTGGTCTTGCATTGTTTTCTTTTTTTCTATTTCAAATAGAATAGAACCCATAGAAAGCTGAAAGCTCTCCCGGGTAGCCAGAGGAATACAGTTTAATCACGTGTTTTAAAAATCGTTTTAAAATAAAATTGTTTTCCAAAATTTCTACAGTTTGCGCTTTCAAAAGAATAAGGAAGCGATTTAAACGCTTCATCAAAATTGAGGACTATGAACCCTCACTTTTACTGATTCGCTTAATTCCGGACATGTCCGTTTGAGAACGTAAAATGTTATTAATTTAAAATACACGATTTTGCACTTTCAAGGAAACGATGAAGAGAATTAAATGATTTAGTAAAACTCATGGTATGGGACATGTGCATTTGCTATTTGGATTAGTTCCGGACTCGTTAATTGAAACATCTGCTGTTTGATGATTTTGATGAATTTGTTGGGCTTTCGAGTCACTTTGTTAGACCTTCGGGTCAATACCAGTACTAGACCTTCAGGTCATTTGTTGGGCGCCAAAAATATAGTACTTGGTAGGCTTCGGCCATTTTTTGATGCACGTGCGGCGTAGCTAAAACTCGCCATCTGATGGGATTGATCCAACCTTTTATGTTGATTTTCTAGTCATCTTAATTGATTTCTAGATATTTGATGTTTCCAATTATCTACAGGTAATTGGATATTTGTTGTTTCTGATTATCGTTTTTGATAATTACATATTTGTTGATTTCAGATTTCTGATTATCATTTTTGATAATTAGATATTTGTTGATTTGAGATTTCTGATTATCGTTTTTGATAATTAGATATTTGTTGATTTGAGATTTCTGATTAACGTTTTGATAATTAGATATTTGTTGATTTGAGATTTCTGATTATCGTTTTGATAATTAGGTATTTGTTGATTTGAGATTTCTGATTATCGTTTTTGATAATCGGATATTTGTTGATTTGAGATTTCTGATTATCGTTTTTGATAATCGGATATTTGTTGATTTGAGATTTCTGATTATCGTTTTTGATAATCGGATATTTGTTGATTTGAGATTTCTGATTATCGTTTTGATAATTAGATATTTGTTGATTTGAGATTTCTGATTATCGTTTTGATAATTAGATATTTGTTGTTTTGAGATTTCTGATTATCGTTTTGATAATTAGATATTTGTTGATTTGAGATTTCTGATTATCGTTTTGATAATTAGATATTTGTTGATTTGAGATTTCTTATTATCGTTTTTGATAATTAGATATTTGTTGATTTGAGATTTCTGCTTATCGTTTTGATAATTAGATATTTGTTGATTTGAGATTTCTGATTATCATTTTGATAATTAGATATTTGTTGATTTGATTATTCTGATTATCGTTTTTGATAATAAGATATTTGTTGATTTGAGATTTCTGATTATCGTTTTTGATAATTAGATATTTGTTGATTTGAGATTTCTGATTATCGTTTTTGATAATTAGATATTTGTTGATTTGAGTTCTGATTATCGTTTTTGATAATTGGATATTTGTTGTTTCTGATTATCGTTTTTGATAATTGGATATTTTTTGTTTCTGATTATCTACTTGATAATTAGATTTTGTTGAGAATTTGTGAATTTCTTTTATGAAATTAAAAGATTTCGTTGGCGTCTGTGTTCTTGACCTTTATTTTCTAGCTTAACCAGTTTATGTTAGAAAAATAATTGCTATCGACGACTTTAATTATGAAAATTGCAGGGACGTAATTTTTATAAGGAGAGGAGTCTGTAACAACCCGGGATTTCACATCAATTAATTATCGTCATTAAACGATTAAAATTGCTAACTAATTGCTATTGGAATTTTTAATCGAGTTGAAATTCTTTGTAAAATTGTTAAATGTATGCGGGCTTTTAATCGAATCTTGGCCCATGTTCTTTTGTCTTGGGGTTGCGTTATATCGAAATTGACCCGGTTCCTCCTTCATTTGTTCATTTCGCAAGCCCTAAACGAAAGAAAATTAATGGCCGCTGCTAGGTTTTCGTTTTTTGGCTTCGATCGACTTCGTGGTGCCACAGCTTCAACTCGGAGCTGTTCGATCTTTGGCTTCGTGCTCGTCAAGACAAGGTGAGTGATTCTTTTCACTCACATCCTAATTCATCTTCAACATTTTGTTTCGGCCATTTGATTTCGTGTGAGTGTTGATGATTTCTCTGACTTTTTCAATTCACGCGGTTTTGAATTTGTGACTTTGTTTAACTTGATACTGTGATAAAGTTTGCTTTGAGTTTTGACTTCGGTTTCTTAATTTTGTTTTGTTCGAACTTGTAACCTATTGTTCCATAACTTCGGCCATTTTAGATATTCTGCTATGATCTATCACCTTGGCCACACGGCTATGAATTTCTGGCATTTGAACTCTGACATTAACTTTGTTAATTCGTTGTTCCTCATGTTATCTGACTTCGGTCTTGTACCACTTGCTGTTTTGACTTCGAATTGCACTGTTACTATTTGGTGCACTTGTTAAATTTGTTTACTTCGATTCGCTCGAGTCTGTACTCGCATTATCCACCTGGAGCTTGCTGTCCATTTTCATTTGAATTATTGCCTCTAGTTTGAGTTTTTCTTGTATAACTTAAACTTGATATTGGCTGTGTTCCTCATATTATCTACTGTGAAAAATAAAAATGACTACGGCATTGGATTTGAATTGCAAAACCTGCTGCTAACTTCGGTCATAATTTGTTCATGCCTGTAGCGTATTTGACTTGTACCTTATCGGTACACTGGATTTGATTTTCTGGCATTTTTAACATGACTTTGTTATAATTGTCAACTTGGAGTGCTTGCTGGTCTAGTTCTTGTTCTTTCAAACCAGTTTGCATTTGAAATTGACTGTCTTGTTGAGTTTACTTGTGATTGCACTCGGTTTTGTTATTTGATTCATGTACAGTCTGCCATATTTTGTTCCACTGGTGCATGTATCTTGTATTCGTGATGCTGTGCATTTGATTGGATATTGAGGTGCATTGAATTTGTGTAGTACATGAACATTGCCTCAGTTTTGCTTGAGAACTTCTGAGTTGTGCTTTGTTTGGTGCACATCTTTGACCTGTTGCAGTGTTCAACCTAGTTTGTAACTGTGTCAGGTTGTTGTGCATAGCATCATATATTTGTTGCATCAATTTTTGGGTTGCTGTAATTGTACCACTGCCTTTGTGCACTTGGTCATTCGAGTTGAGTTGCTTTGCAGTTGTGTTGAGTCATGATAGCAGTGACTTGACCTTTTACATTTTGTTGTGGTTTGGTGCCTTCTTGAATTTCGCAGTCTTGTTGTACATGATTGCATTGTCGCTGTGTTGAACTTTGCTATGCAGTGTCACTGTATTGGTTGCATGAACTTGTTTTTCTTTATGAGACGTTGAACTGGTTGCATCCTTTTGTGTTTCATTTTCTATGTTATGCTGGTACTTGCGTTCTCGACCCTGTGCATTGCTTCACTTGTGCACTTGTTGTTGAACTGCATGTTGACTTCAAGTTTGAAATATTTAGAGTTCTGTAGCTTGTATTCATGTGGTGACTGCAGTTTCTTTTGTTGCAGTTTTTCCCTTGTGGTTTGTATTGCACTGAATTAATCTCATGTGTACTGAGGCATTGTATTTTCATTTATCTTTGAACATTTGTGAGATCTTTTCCATTGTTGCCTCGGGTTTGAGTTTCGCTTATCTTGGAGTTTCAGACCTGTAGCGTTATGTTGACTCTATTTTTGCGGAAAAAATCTTTGATGTGCTCATTTTTTAACTTGCACCTGTGTTGAATCCAGCTGATAGCTCGGGTTTGACCTTGTGCTCGTTTGTGAATTTTCATTGTGCATTTGTGTGCACTTTGTTCATTTGGTGGTTACTGGGTGGATGTTGTGCTCATGCTGTTGCAGTTCCATCTGGTTCATTTTGATCTGAGTTGGTGCCATTTGTTTTTGATTCATTGAGCTTTTGTGTATTTCATCACTGTAGTGGCGAGGCAGTGCACGTGAGCGTGTACTGCAGCCAAAACAGTATTGACTTTTTAAGTGATATTTCAATTGTTTTGCGTGTCCAATTCAATATTTTGAAATTGTATTTTGATTTGGTTTGATTTGATCATTTTGTTGTTGTCTAATTATCTATTTGATAATTAGATTATGAGTTTCTAATTATTTATTTAATAATTAGATTTTTTTTGTTAATTGCCGTTTAGGCAATTCTGTTGTTTTCTAAATTATCTTCATTGGTAATCCTTTCATTTATCTTTGTTGATAATTTGAATTTGCTGATTTGTTGTTTAACACTGTTACGTGTTATATTTACCGTTATACAATTTCCTTATTCCAGGATTGGATAGACGAGATTTCTGTGATTGTCGTCTATTTGTTATTTAATTATTATTGCTTCCGTGCATTAACAACTGAGTTTGAGTTAGACTGACCCGTGTATTATTTTCTTTTGAATTAATACTCGGGTCAGACCGAGTTATTTCAGGTTGTAGATATCTTGCTTTGGGTTGCTGCTTGAGCTATGAAGTCTCTTCATATCTTTTGGTGTAGTCAGTGTATTTTCTAGGATGATATGTATTCATGTATATTATTCATGATAATGTACTTGTATATGTAACTTTCAGTGTCAACAGTTGTCGTTGTATCATATATATTGTAGTATTGTAACTGACATCTGTTTTATATATATATATATGAGACTTTTTATTATCCGTGTTCCGTGCTTAACTTATCTGTGTTATTATTATATGTATATTGTCCTAAACTATTATGAACCATCGTAGTTCGTTTTATACTGGAATTGGGTATGTCGATGGGAGTAAGTAAACAAAGAGAGGAAAATAATTATAAATACCACTCTTATCGAGATAACCAATACTAGTGCAAGGCCTAACTACGGATGACCGCTCCTATCCAGTCTTATTCTTCGTAATAACAGACAGTATTTCTTTTAATATTCTTTGTTATTGTGAGCATAGAGGTGGAGCGCCACATTTAATTTGAAAACAAATCCATCAAAAATCGCATAAGTAGAAAGCTTGAATCTTTGATCTGTCTTGGCTAGATCTATAGAATGATTTGGGTTTCGTTGGTCGCGACTTCAACTGAAGTACTCGACGTTGCATCGATCCAGTTTTTGCTAGGAATTGGTCGATGTTTTTGTCGTGGAGGTGATTTTGGGTTGCGGATCGACGAAGGGCTTTGAAGGGATGAATCTGGGGGAGTGCGACTGTTTGGGAGGAGTCGCGACTTGTCAGTAGGAAGAATCGAGCGGGGAGTGGTCGAGATGTTTTGGGATGGCTCAGAGGAATGGGGCGATGGTGGTGATGCTTTCGAATGGGCCGTTGAGGGTTTTGGGGGTTCATGCAAGTGCACCGGTACGTGCGTGCTTTTGGGTTGCGAGTAGTTCGTGTCTCTAGGGAAGAAGGTGGAGAAGCGGAGTCGCCTAGGTTCGTTTTCCAGTGAGGTATATTGTTTTTATCATTAATTTAATTAAATAAATAAATGTTTATATATATACGGGAAATAATAATAATAATAATAATAATACAGTGATTATATATATATACTGATTGTTTTCAATTTATATATATATATATATATATATATATGTAGGTTAGGAAGTTAATTAACAATGAGATAAAAGTTTTTATAAAAAAAAATATTAAGATAAACAGCGGGAAAATAAGTAGCAGTTCTGTTTTAATAAATGTATATAGGTTGTTTAGTATATGTAGTTTATGAGGAAAATAAAATACGCATATACATCTTCTTAACTTACTAGTTTAATTTTTAAAAATAAGGTATATTAGTAATTAACTTATTTAATTAACCTAGTAAAATATTTTATTTACAAAAAATTTATTTATTTCAAGAAGATTAGTTTAAATTAAATTATTAGTTAAAATTAGATTATTAGCAAATTTAATTTATTAAATGGTGATTGATTGTTCAATTAGTTCAAATATTAATAAACCACATAATTTTTGTACAAGGTCTAAAATCACAGAGAGACAAGCCGGTTTGGGTCAGAACGCAAAACAAAAAGCGAGGGTGAGTTAATCTCACTCATTTGGATTACTGTTTAAATTTAAATAGTTAAATTTAAATTATTGGTTGATTGCTTAAATTGATGATGTGATATTATATATAGTAGTGTATATACCGCGATAATAGCAGATGAGACCCTATGCGCCCCGCATAATAGCGGATGACCCTCTATACCGCGATATCCTTCTCAAAGTGGGATGAGTAATTTATATTGTGCTAACATCTGTGGATGTAGGAAAACAGGTTAGAGGGATCCAAATGGATTCCTCAAAGAAATTTGATTTCATAATCTGTGATATGATTTATTAATTAATCCGTGATAGATTAAATTGATTATATTGGGAATTGAAAGTATTGAATGCTATGGTTTGACTGAATATATTTCGGGTATATTGAGATATCAAAAATATAAAGATTGAATTTTAAAGGAAAATAAAAGAGAGGTTTTTAAGTAAAATAATTATAAAGAATTTGGATAAATTAAAGAATGAATTTAGGAAAGAATATAAAGTTGATTTTTAAATTCTAATAAATAAATTCTGTGTATGGAAGAAAGTAGAGATTTTAAATAAATAAAATTAAAGGAGTTTTGGAGACTTAAGTGATATTGCCTAAGAATTAAAGGATTTTATTTTCAAATTTTAAGATTTAAAAGGGAGAATTTTGAATAAAGAATGAAATGAATAATTCGGTTTTAAAATAAGATTTTAAATCATAAATAAGAAATGGATATGGAACTAATGGGTTTTCGAATAAATTTTGGTAAGCAAAGGAATTTATTTTAAAATGGAGTTGATTTTGGAAATCGATTTGAAACTGACTAAGTGTTGAAACTATGATTAAAGGAGAATGACATTGTGAAATTTATAACAGGATTTATAAATAAAGAGAAATATTTATCAGAGGATAATTTTAAAGTATAAATTCAGCATGGGAATTTATAAGGAAGGGTGATTTGTTTAAAAATAAATAGTGGTTTATTTTTAAAGGTGTGGGAAGGAAAGTGTATTTTCCTGTAAAGCCAAGTATATTTTCAAAGAAAAGTTTTCAAGTATAAGTTAGAGGTTTTAAAGTGGTTTTAAAAGAATGTTTTAGAAAGAAATTATTATTTAGTAGTTTTAGATTTTTAAAAGTAAATTATTTTAAAGGTTTAACTAGTATTATGATTTAAAAGATAATTATTTAATATTTATACCTTATAGAATAACTTTTATTTTAAATTAGTTTTTGGCTCAAATTTTACATGAGAAATTATTATAAAAATTTCATAACTAGTATTTTAAATAAAGTGTTTTAAATAGTTTTTATTTTAATGTTTTAAAGTACATATTTTTGACTTAAGTGATTTAAATTATTTAAAAATCTAAAGTATTAAGATTTGGTGATTTTCAGTGAAAATAAAATAATTGGATGGAAATTTATTCCACGAGAGAAAAGGTGATTTGAAAACTATTTTCAAACTTCCTCGCATACTCCAAAACGGACGTATTTCCTTGTTCCAACTCAACAAACTTCCTTACCAAAGCCGATTGTGCCATTACAGACATAAATCTTTCTAAATACCATCTCCTAAACTCCTCCCAAGTTATGCTTTTCTTTCAATTCCAGCAATAACAGTATTCCATCAGAATAGAGTAGTTCCCTACAGCTGCCTCGAAGCCAATCTATTCTTCTATGCATCATTCAATCCTAAGTCGGTAAAAATTCTCACGCAATGCAGTAGCCAATTTTCCACCTCGATCGCATCTTCTGTGCCAATAAACAGCTTCCCTACAAGCTTGATCTAGTCTCTAATCAAGTTAGCATACTGATTGACAGTCGGAACTTCCTGAGCTCCACCTCCAGTAGCATTACCTCCGACAACTCCGACTGTTATTCCATCTTGCATCATATTTAAAAAGAACTAATACATTACTCCCATGTCCATTTAGGGAACTCCTGCATCAACATTTTCAGCTTATGCCTGACCGAGACCTCTCCTAGTATTTGGTCGAGCATTTCCAGTGGTGGTGCTATCTTCTCCAAGATTTACTTTGCCTCTTTTTCCCTCCATGTCTGTATTCAAACCTCCCGAGACACAGATGAATAGCCTAACGGAGATAGGAGTTTAGAGAGATAGCATATACTTATACATATAAAAAATACAAATACGCAATTACAACGTTATCCCATACCCCAATTTTAAATCTAATTTTTAAGGACTATGTTTTCAAAAATCATTTTTAATTAAAGTATTTCATAAACCATGCTCTCATACCAAGATGCAACATCCCCTATCTAGAGCCCCAAAACTAAGCGCTACAGATGCTGCAGTCATTTATAGTATTAGTTTCTCGCAACTAAATACGACCATGTTAATAGTTTCTATAATATCAGAAGCGCTTGAATATGAAACAAAACACAGATTTCAAAACATCTTTTCTTCATTATATTCAAAAAAATGTTCCATTTTCTTGATACATAATCCCAATATGTTCCCATGCATAGATAAAATATACTTAATACAAAATACGCCAAGAGCGGTATATGAAGATACGCCTTGGATGATCATAGTTATATAGTCATAGTAGACTTAATACAAATACAATGGAAAAAAAACAAAACATAAAACTGCAACTCCTAAATAGTTATCTATTTACCTTCTGCATGCCTCTAGTAGATTTATTCGTCATCCTACAAAACCTGAAAATACCTTAACCCTCAGCCTACTGAAATTAATTTTTGAGCACTCGAGAGTTTAAGGGAAAACATATACTTCGAGTCAAACATAAAGCCTGTTGTGAATAATATTATACATCCCAAAATAATAATGTTAAGTGAGACCACGCCGCTTAGTGGAACGTGCTTCCCTTCACTAACAACCGTTTAAAACATATCTTTGGAAAATCTTTCATAAAACCATATATTATGCTCCTGCATCCAAAATGGTTAAATACTGCAAAGAAATCATTATGTAAACATACATAAATATCAGGTAATAATGAACTATTTGTCAAAAACACAAGTTTTGTTCGGATAACTTTTAACCTTTGGCTGACTCGGGCCTACCAGAAAATATGATCAAACTTAACCTAACTCCTGTTAGATTATCTTCTTCTGGATTATCTATCCATAACTATCTGTTAAACATTTCTCATGCGAACGGTCTGTTCATAATTATCTGTTAAATACTTCACATTTGTACGGTTTGTCCCTAACTTAATCATCTTCCAGGTCTTTCCGATCTTATTGGTTTTTCGGGCTCACCAATAACATATCTATATACAAACATGTATTCCTTTCGGTATGTAACCATAATTTTAGTCAACCTATGACAGTGCCCTATGCACTGAAATTTTGGACAACAATTAGTTGGGGTTATTAGCTAATGTATAGGATGCGACACCATACTAGTCCCATCTGGTTTTCTAATATCCGAGTCGTTTTCATTTAAGGATTCTCTCCTATATTTTTCCTTGAAAGCATTTTCAAAATGATTTAAAACCTTTAAATCAAACTTAAACAAGGAAAAGTATATAATCTTTATACTTTACTCAAACTCATGTCACCATGTTATATATATATATATATATATATATATATATATATATATATATATATATATATATATATATATATTCTTTACTCAAACTTTAGTTGATCAAAACATTTAACCATTTGAAAGAACCTCTTTCTATACTCTAAAATCATCTCTTTCAAAACTAATATCAAACCTTTCGAAATCATTTCTCAAACCTTTCGAAATCATACATCAAATCTTTTGAAACAATTCTCCAAACCTTTCGAACCCATTGAAAATCAAACATTTCGAAAGCTATAAAACTTTGGACATCCTTCTTTAAAACCACTTTAAAACATTGCACTAGAAAACCTTGGAAAACCTTCCATTTAAACCTTTCGAATCCATTGAATTAAACCTTTTGAAACCATTCAATAAATCTTTCGAAACCATTCAAATAAAACCATTCAAAATTATTCCACTAAAACCTTTCAAAATTATTCAAATAAACCTTTCGAAATCATTCAACTGAAACCTTTCGAAACCATTGGAAGGAACCTTTCGACTATGTCGAAAGTTCTGCTTCGAAAGCTGTAAACATATCCTTTAAAACAACTCTTTCGAAAGCTTTGGTTTTGACTTCAATTTATAAAACAAGGGCGAATCACCTAAGTCGAAAGCTTCCTTTTGAAAGCATGGAGAAGCGGGTAGTTATTAATAAGTAAATTTTTTGTCTTTGTCGAAAGGTTCAAAACAAAACATTTATAAAGCGGCAGTAACTGTTAGACCTTGTCGAAAGGTTTCAAAACAGAATAGTGTTAAAACAGGAGTAACCTTTTGATTGTGCTGAAAGATTTCAAACCCTTACTTTAAACATTTGACTTGGTCGAAAGCAACTAAGTTGAAAACTCTTATTCGAAAGCAAAGCAGGTGAAAGCTTTTGATTTATAAAACAAACATATCCCAACCTGTTTAGGCATCAACCCTTCGACTTAGAACCCTTCGATTCTATCCAATTCATTACGTATCAAGTAGCTGGATACCATATGCATTGGTTTGACCTTGTCGAAGCTTTGAAACTCTCGATTTTGTCGGAAGGTCTGGGACGGAAGGTTTATTGCGTAAACGCTAAAACATGTAAAATTGTGTTTTCTTTGTTTTTAATTTAAAAATGATATCTTTTTCAACTAACATCCCTTTGTTTGTTGAATTCTCATTGGTTAACAATTACTTTTTAGAAATGTGCTGCCACTATTTTTAAAATTAAACAATCGTTTTATTTTATAAAATGCCCATTTCTCCTTCATTAAATATATAAAACATTTAAGTCTCATACCTTGAATAATTTTATATATTCATCAAAGCACTTAGGAAAAATCTGGAAAAAAATTCGGAAAATCTATTTTAATATGTTTCCGACATAAAAAAATTTCAAACCCAAATAATCATTATTTTAACTGTTAATAATTTATAACCCAATAAACAATATCCTTCACTAGAAAATAAATATAAAATCCATATTAATTCAGAAAATTATGAAAATCGAAACTCATCTCTAAAACATCATTTTCGACCTATATTTAGAATTTTCAAGGCACTTGGATGTTATTAAATAAGGTTTTCATGTCAGACATATCATTAAACTAACATGAACATATATAATCCATCAACAATATATATATATATATATATAAAAATTTAATCATCAAAATATTGCATATACTTGCAAAATCATTTCGGATCTAATTTTAAAATCGAAAACTAAAAGAAATTTAGATGTAGTAATTATTCACCTTAGTTTTGAGATTATAGATATGAGATTTGATATTGATTTAGTTAATTTTTTTCCTTCTTTTGAATCCTAGCTTTAATCTTCCTCTTGAGAATAATAATGGTGGTCGGCCTTAGAAAATTTTAGTTTCGGTAAAATGAAATGAATGTGAGTAACATTCCTAAGGGTTTATGGCATAACCTTACCTATTTTCCATATTTCCCTTCTCGTATCCTAACACATTAATTTAGGTTATTTCCTTTCAATTAACACACTAACATGGCATGGCTACCCTTTGTTAATCAAATCTCAACCTTTTAATCATCACATTATTTTATTTTATTTACCCAATTAATTATTCTAAATAATTTTATAAAAATACAGGGTGTATTACATCTACCTCTTTTTTTTATTTATGTAGATTCACATTGTCATCATTAAGAACCATCAGTTTAATCTAATATTTAAAATTTTACCTAGAATTTGGAGTAGAGGTGTTTAGCAGTCGGGAGATTTTAGCTTGAAAATGAGAAGGAAGAGAAAGAAGATAAATGGGTATGTTAATCTAATAAGGGCAATTTTGTCCTAGAATTTTTTTTAAAATTAAGGTGGGGTAATCAATAGATTCTCGTGTCCAAATGAAATTAGTCAACAATGTAAATAGGAAATGGTGCTTGGTTAATGGTGAACTTGAAGGTTTTCATCAGTTTCATCTGCATAGCCAAAGCATGGAAGCTTTGAACTTTTAAAATCCAACCTATATAAAGTGTTAACTTATCCACACACGTCATTATCTTAATATCTTGGCATCAACTTGCATTTTGTGCAATAAAATCATATAAAACTTGTTTCCTTTTCCTCTCACCAACTTAGTTGTGTTAGTACTGACGTTGCTTGGCAGAGCTTTAGTGACACATTCTTTTATTTATTTTTTACATTGAATTAAAATAAGATATTATTTAAAATTTTCAAAATTCATAATCGACAAATTTGAATAATCAATCAAAATTACAAATAATGACGAGTCAAAATAGAAGAAACAAAGAAAAACCTGGCTACGCCATCTTCAATCGAAAAGCAGGAATTGACTATTGAAGAGATAATAGAAGCGGATAAAATTTATGAGTAAAGTTTGACTTTAGGCGGTTCTAATGACATATTTTTTGAATATTCAACGTTTAGAAAACTTTTTGATGAAGGATAAACCAATAAAATTGGATGACACGAAGGATGATTCTGATATGGTAATATATATATATATATATATATATATATATATATATATATATATAGTCTTCTATTTTTATTTTTTTTACTAATGGATACAGACGATGGAAATGAAGATTAAGAAAGAGCGTCTGCAACATCAATTTTTTTAATATTATATATTTGTTTTGACTGTTGATAAATTTAGTAAAACGATGCATTTTAGACTAAAAATTATGACATATTTATATTTACTTGATTTACACTCATGTTATTGGTGTTTAAATTTTGAATTCTAATATATTAATTTGGGATGATGCCATATGCACTCACCAAAACACTTCTCTCGCCCACTTAAAAATATAATGAAATAAATTAATCAAAACCACTTCAAAAATCCATCATGTTCACATAGACAATGCTATGCTAAAAAGAAAAAAAACTTGCATAATCGAGCAATATAAAATATAAAAAGCTTTAATTCTTAAATATACTGATTTCCTTTGTTATTACTTTCAATGGTAGAAGAAAGAGATGTAAATAATGTAAGTGGAATATTTTGGAAATTAAATACTGATTTAGTATTATTATTTTATGTCCACGATATTAACATAAATTAATACGCTTGGAATTCCACTATTTGTGTGGAAAACAATAATTTTTAACTAATGTTGTATATTATTTTTAGTCCTCATTATGCGTATAGCGTTTCGTCATTCAAAATGTTTTCTCATATCATCTATTAATAGAAGACAAAAACGAAAATGAGAGTAAGTAAAACATATATATATATATATATATATATATATATATATATATATATATATATATGTTGAAATGGTACTTTATAAACATGTCGTTGTGACAACGTATCACATGTCAATAAACGTTCAAATCATGCTACGTAAGTTTCAAACTTGTAACCGCTCACACCAAAGTTGAATCACTTAACCACTTGAAAAATGGTGCTTGTCAAGTAAAACATATTTTATTGTTTTTAAGATTAATATATTATGATTTAAGAAATTTCTATTAATGTTTATACTATGAAGCGTCGTCCCACGTAGAGGTTCAAACAACTTGCACGTTTCTTTAGATATTGAGTTTTAATTTTGAACGAGAATTAATTGTGAGATATTTAGCCTTCAACAAATTTAATTTTGATTTATTTTTGAGAAGGAAAAGTACTGAGAAGATGGATGTTTCGTTTTTTATCACATCATGAGAGAAAAACTAGCTAAACGCGGACGAGGAGTGGTGTATTGATTTGTGCAAATAGTATCACCCTTAGGTTTTAGATTCTAATAGTTCATGCAATTCTTTGTCAAACTTAACATCGTTTTGTATTTAACAACAGTAGGTGATAGGTCGCTATATGTCAGTTGTTCTATTATACTAAGTCGCAATATGTACACTTGTGCTGCTACGATCGCTTTAACTACAATTGTCCATTACCTAACATATTAAATGACACTTTTTAACCCAACGAATTGAAGGACGGAAAGCGACTCCTTTGGCGTTATACGACCCCGTCCTATCAACTTGTCCTACAATAATAGAGGTGCTGACTATGCGCTGATTATGTCTCTTAACACCTTGCTTTTCTCCTTAATTGTTTAAATCACAAACATAATCAGTGCTTTACTGTTATGTTATAATAATAAGCCCTTAAAGCATTTGTATTCCTTAAAGCATTTGTATTGATTTTAAGATTCCTGCATAACCTACTAAAACATTTAAACAACGATAAATTCTAGATTCGAACACATTAAAACAAGATGAGACGACTAATCAACGTAAATGATAGATGATGGAAGAAAAATCACTTTCAACAAATTATAAAAAGTATGTCTCTGTTATTTATTTTTAATTAATTTATGTCATTTTGTTCACGATTTAGATGTGAATTTGTTAGAAGAGAACATTTTAATAAAAAATAACAAAATAGAAACCTAATTTAGATGAGTTTATGAGCAGGAAATTGTTTGCATGAGCTTAGGAATTATGAATCTGGACCTTCGGTTGGTCCAAAACCCCACAAAACAAAGTTGGATTCTGTTGACATTAAATTTGGTTTACAGAAGCTTTTAATGAGTTCATCAAGCCAC
The DNA here is from genome assembly GCA_030765085.1 of Allium cepa. Classification (NCBI taxonomy): domain Eukaryota; kingdom Viridiplantae; phylum Streptophyta; class Magnoliopsida; order Asparagales; family Amaryllidaceae; genus Allium; species Allium cepa. The sequence goes on from CM060937.1 coordinate 476,465,504, forward strand.
ACCTTGCATGCGTACAAGTTTTACACATAAATCACAGGAACACAATATGAGAAATTCAAGTTTCCATCTTGATAAATTATCACATCAAAATACCGAAAATCTCCTAAACTTATTGTATACTTTATTAAAAAGTTGCATGCAATTATAAGGAAGATTTTCATTCGGCTCCAATGGTATCATATATATGAAAGAATACCGATACTTATTATGAAGCTTTGTTTAACAAAGTCACTTGTTGAGAAACTTTGATCTTTCATCTTTGATCTTTGTGATTTTATACTTAAAGGGAAATCTCATAAAAAACGACATAAATTATTAAAAGATTTCATGTATTCGACCTCTTTATTCCAGGCAGCATCTCTTTACATACAAAAATTACAAAAGAACCATGGCATACTCCTTCTACTTTACCAAATAGTATCAAAAGGAAAGAGACAGAAACCCAAATTAAATTAAAACAAATTTGATGATCAAGCAAACACGGTAGCAGCAACAGATCTCACTTGCACATCATCGATCTTAATAGACGTCGCAACTCTCTTCATGCTCGTTTTAGACTTCATCTTCTCATTCCTCTCGTCTATTTCAATCTGGTCTTGCCTGCACTCTTCACTGCAAAAAGGGGTGTCTCCTCTGTACATGTAGATGTCGTCTCCCAAATACAGCTTCGTTTTACAAAGAGAACAAAAATCGAGAAAGTGACTCTCTTTACCGAATGAACTAGACATGGATTTGGAGCTCATTCCTCTTCTCATGTTATATCTTTTCTCGTTAAAATAGGAGGATGGCGAGTACGAGGAAATAGATTCGAACGACGATGAAGGAGTAATTATAGGAGGATTACACATTATTTAAAGATTTATTTGGGCTCTTTATGTGAGTTGAGAGATTTGAGGAATTTGATGCGCTGAAACATAGAAGGAAGAGAAAAGGATTTATAGGAAGAAAAAGAGAAAGAGAAAGGGAGGGGAATGGGAAACCGCAGCTGGTTTCTGGTTTTCTCGATTCTGGTTTTGGCCTTGTCCTCTGAAATCCAGGGGCAGCTGATAATTATACTAGCTTGTTTTGTTGGAAAATTATTCTAAAGTCCTAAAAGATTGGATTAAATGTCAGAGATAATGCATTGGGGGAGATGTAAGAACATTTCAAATAAAGTGAAGAAATGGGTGACGTCACTGAATCATTAAGCAAAATAAATTAATCTTAATTTCCGATACGTATTCTCGGTTCATACATATAATATTAGACGAGGAGAAAGGAATACAGTTACATCCAAATTAAAAAGTGTTTCGCGGCTACAAACTTGGGTACTCGAGTGTAGGTATGTTTTAAATTAAAAAGTGATGAAAAGAATAATGAAGAATTAGGAAATAAGCAACGATAATTGGTATGTGTCGACAAAAAAGGGAGCAAAGAAGCTAATTAGGTTTAAACACGTGTATGTTAGTACATGCTTTGTAGCCCGTGAGTCATTGCTAGCACATGCACTGTATGGGCTATACTTTAATACATTGCTCCAAACAAGTAAAGTGAAACCAAAGAAGGAAAGAAAAGAAAATTACTACTTTGCTCAGTCAAGTTTGGATCACAGTAGTTAAAAGTCAAACCAATTTTGATTCGTACTATCAAAACGTGAACCCAATCAAAATCCAATATACTCTTTGCGGTCAGGTATTACCTTAAAAACTCAAACAGGGAATTCATAATACCGATCATAAAAGCATGTCAAGGCTCCTATTTCTAATGCTGTTAATGAAAAGTCCCTGAAGCAATTTATTTGCAAATAAGATCTCTGTTTTTCTAAATCAGAATGCGCAACATAGCTTTCACTTTTCCGATAGTGAAAGTCAACTGGCGCTTTTCAAAAAATTCAAAATTTTTTAAAAAAATTCAAAATCAAAAGTTGCAAACTAGCTTGCGTTTTCAAAATTTTCAAAATTTGAAAAGTGCAAGTTGCTTTGCATTTTCCGTTAGAAAATTTCGAGGCAGCTTGCGTTTTCTATTTTTCAAAAATAGAGACCAAATTTACATATAAATTTCTACAGGGACTTTTCTCATAACAACATTAAAAACAGGGACCTGTAGCTTTTTTCTTGTATTTTCAGAAGTGGAAATTGGTGAAACAGTCATATTTTACTTAATTCACTTCTGCTGTCCAACAAAGGCGTGTTGAGATCACCTAGGTCTAATCCCCAGTGTCCCCGTGAGACAATCAGAACACGAGATTTTAAGAAAATTTTGCAAGAAAAACCTTAGCAAAGAGAGAGAATGGAGTTTTTCGTAAAAGTCTCTGTATTCTGATTGGTTTGCTTTTGAGACATGGGCATTGGGCCGAAACGATCTGCTTTCAACAAAGATGCGCAAACGGATGAAAATTGACATCAAACATTAGCAGTTTTTTAATGAAAATATTATTTTTCAAAAATCGATACTCATAGTGCGAATAATTTCATTGAAAAATGCTAATATTCGAGCTTTTTAGTCCAATATTTGCAATGTTTAACACTAAAAATTAAAAAAATTCCAATAAATAATTTGATTTTTTGGGTGTTAACCCTCTTCTTTCAGCGGCCCAGCAACCTAAAGGATTAGATGGTCCAGCGACCTATGACTCAACGAGTTAACGACTTAGGTGAAGGCGCGACCTAACTACTTAAGGGAGAAAGCGACCTAACACATAAAGCGGCTCAGCAAGTTAAACGACTTAGTTGCTAAATGGACTGAGCGACCTAGCGCACCAACGACCTATGTACTGACGTGACCTAGCGATCTAAAAGTATACGCGACCTAGCGAGTTAATAAGGGGAGCAACCTAACAGGGATAAAGTTCTCTAACGACCTAACGACCTAGCAAGATATACAGAGCCGATGTAACTTGTCTTCCTTATGTCGTTCCTTCCCTAGGTCGCCCACGATCTATGACTTGTTCGAATGATCAAAGGTGCTCCTGTTAGGCCGTGAACCGTGTCTACTAAGTCGCCCAAGTCCTACGACTTATACCTAAGTCGCTCACAACCTAAACATACCAAAGGAGCTTCCTATGCCGCTTCCTACCTAAGTCGGCCACGACTTATGACCTGCTAGTTTTTCCAGAACGATCAAGTGTACCATGTATAAGCCGTAAATGATTCCCACTAGGTCGCGGACGACCTACGACCTATCCAAGGTCGCTTGCGACCTACGACCTGACACCGAACTCTCCTATAAATGCCCCGCCTACTCCAACTAAAAAGGGGATCTTTCGGCTCATTTCAATAACGCCGATACTCTGCTGAATTCTCAACTCACTTGACACTTCAAACACGAAAGACATCTCAACAAACTTCAAGAGGAAATCTAACACAATCAACATGGATTCAAAGACTTCTTCTACATTGGAGTTCTAGTTATTTGTCCCATCAGTGTTGTATCAAAGATTGTTGTAAAGTTGTAATTGATTCAGCAATAAAGAAGATTAAAGTGGACGTAGGCTTAATCTGAAGCCGAACCACTATAAAACTGTTGTCTTTTACTGCTTTCTCTGTTACTTGTCTACTTGTTTCTAATTCCCGTGTTCATGGGTGGTGCTTTCACTTAATCTCTACATACACCGGGGTGTTAGCTTTCAATTTTAAGCGTTAACATTTTTGGTGCTTTCATTGAGAACCCAACTCAGGCTATCTTCGTCATTGCTTCGCAAAAGATTATAGAAAGAATCTCTCTCAAAACCAGAAGTCTATCGAAGATAATGGCTTCTGGAAGAAAGCGCGGATCTACAAGACCCAGTAATGTCCATGAAAATACTGCCACTTCTCCTTCGTCAAGTCAAGCAGCACCTAGTGCCGGAATTACACGAGCGGAGTTAGATGTTGCAGTATCTGGATTATACCAGCAGATGGAAACTCAGAATGCTTTAATGCTTGAGAAGTTAAATGCATTGCTCGGAGCTAACCGTCAACCGATGATTAATGAAGAAAACCTTGCAGATGATGTTCATACTCCTGAAGAGAGGAATATTACTAAAAGAGCAGCTAGTCCCGCCAAAGAAACACCTCCTCAAGCTGGAGGATCGAGACCACAGCCAACTCTCCGCGAACGTTTGTCCAGACAAACTTCCGAGAAAATGGCCGAAGTCTGTCCTGCAGATCCTTTAAATGATGAGGAATATCTTTCGGGCATGGTGCGACAAATCATGAAAGAAAGCATGCAGAGGGATGAAGATGAGAAGGAATGGGGATTCGCTCCGAGCAAAACTCCGTTCACTGAAAAGATTTTGAAGGCGGAATTCCCAAGGAAGTTTGTTCCTCCTACCATCCCGGCCTTTAAGGGAACAAGCGACCCCAATCAATTCCTGTATAAGTACGATTGGCACATGACTGGTGCTAGGGCGTCTGATGAGATCAAATGCCGGTACTTTCCGGTATACTTGGAAGGAGTGGCTTTGCTCTGGTTCACAAAGCTTCTGGTCCGATCCATAGACCAGTTCGCCGATTTGACTCGGAAATTTAAAGAGTAATTCAGGTTGTATGCTTCAAAGGCAAAGGATATTATGTCACTGTCAAGCTTGGAATAGAATCCTGGGGAATCTATCAGGTCCTTCTTGAACCGCTTCAACATAGCTTTGGCTGAAGTGGACAATGCAGAGCCACGAATGGTCTTGACATAACTGATGAGGGCAATCGACAAATCAAGCGAATTTGGGAAGTGGCTGAAGATGAAAGAACCGAATTCGCTTGAGAAATTCTATAAGAAAGCTGATGAATTCATGCGCTTGGAAAACCTTCGAGCACCAGTTAAAGTGGCATTGACAGAGGTTAAAAATAAAACTACTGCTCCTACCAAAAAGGAATCTGGAAGTACGAAAAGAGAGAATAATGGTGGGAAGAAACATAAAGATATGAAGAAACCTCGCTTCTTAAAACCTTCAGATTTCACTCCTTTGACTGACACTCCGGAAAATATCTTTTTTGCTGCCAAAGATGCAGTAGAATATCCTAAACCGCCGGAGATGAGAGTTAACAAAAAAGCTGCTCAAAGTGGGAGATTCTGTCGGTTTCATAATCAACTCGGTCATGATACCAACGAATGTCGCCATCTGAAAAGTTTAATTGAAGAACTATTGAGAGAGAACAAGTTGCAGCAATATGTTAAGAGAAGTAGAAACGACCCAACTTCATACACTAAGGGCCAGCAACTTCCTGCTCATCCATCTGGCTCGGGTGAGAGGAATACCGTGCATGAATCGGAAAGGCCTGTCATCAATGTGATTACAGGGGGTCCTCACCCAGCAGGCAGAAGCTGGGGCGAGATGGAAAGATATGTCCATGCCTTGAAGTATGCACCAACAGAAGAGATTGTTTTTGTGCTAGAAGACGCTGCACCTTTGAAGCAGCAAAAAACTTTTAATGATGATATTGTGTTCAAAGCCAGAGACTCTATGGGTATTGAAGCTCCAACCATAGATCCCTTGGTCATCTCTGCAGGCATTGGGCCGGCTATTGTGAGAAGAGTGGTTGTAGATTGCGGCTCTTCTTGCAATATTCTCTTCAAAAAGACGTTCGACCAAATGAAAATTCCAATGGCTGATGTTCAAGCCTCATCTCAGAAGATTGTTGGGTTCACTGAGGAACCAAAGCAGCCAATTGGAACTATTGACTTGTTCGTCGAGCTTGGAGAGGGGCAGAAAAAGATGGTTCGGAAACAGACTTTTGTAATTGTTGATGAATTTTCTGCCTACAACGCCTTCCTAGGCCGACCAACTCTTGCGGCTTTTAAGGCAATTCTCGCCCCGTGGTGCCTCACTATGAAATTTCCCACGGATAATGGCGTTGGAGTTATTAAAGGGGATCAGAATGCCGGGCGAGAATGTTATCTAATAGAGTTGCGTGAAGCAAGGAAGAGAGAGATGGGAAAAGATGCGGCAGCCCCTGTCCACATCAAAGAACCAACCTTGTAGCAATTACAGGGTGGCCCCTGCACTGGCGAGCATAGCGGGGCACGAAGAGAAATGGATCCCACAAAAGCTTGTGCAGGGGAGAATAGAGTGGTGCCAATGGAAGTAACGGTGGCAGTACCTGTTGACCCGAAAGATCCGAACAAAGTAGTGAATGTGGGTTTGCAACTTAATGTGGCGGTTCAAAATTCCTTAATATCGTTCTTGAAAGAAAATCTGGATGTATTCGCTTGGACTCATGATGATATGTGCGGAATATCCCCAGAAATTGCAGTACATACTTTGAATATTGATCCGAAGTTTACACCGGTAAAACAGAAAAGAAGAACCCAAGGTCCTGAAAGGTCAGCAGCGTTGAAAGAAGAGGTAGACCGGCTTATGGAGAATGGTTTCATCAGGGAGTCTACTTATCCAAATTGGGTTTCAAATCCAATACTGGTTAAGAAAGCTAATGGGAAATGGAGAGTTTGCATTGACTTCTCAGATTTAAACAAAGCCTGCCCCAAAGACTGCTTCCCGTTACCCAGAATAGATCAGTTGGTGGATAGAACAGCGGGGCATGAATTGTTATCTTTCATGCATGCTTACTCCGGATACAACCAGATTATGATGCATGAGCCGGATTAGGAGGATACAAGCTTCATCATCGATGTTGGTCTTTACTGCTATAGAGTCATGTCTTTCGGACTTAAGAATGCAGGGGCAACTTACCAAAGACTCGTCAATGGTATGTTCAAACCGCAAATTGGCAAAACTACGGAAGTTTATGTTGACGATATGTTGGTGAAGTCAAAGAAAGCGGTAGACCATGTGGACCACTTGGCGGAAATGTTTGCGATCCTCCGAAAGTACGGAATGAAACTTAATCCTTTGAAATGTTCGTTTGGGGTGGAGTCCGGAAAGTTTCTGGGTTTCATTGTGAGTGCTAGGGGCAGTGAAGCTAATCCTACTCAGATTGCTGCTTTAAAAGAAGTAAAAGCTCTTAGAACGAAGAAGGAAATGCAAAGTCTTAATGGAAAAGTCGCTGTCTTGAGTCGATTCATTTCCAAAGCCACTGTTAAAATGCGTTCCATTCTTTAATGCACTGAAGAAAGGAAGGAAAAATTTTGACTGGACTCCTGAATGCCAGAAAGCTTTCGATGAATTGATTCTTCATATGGAAACGCCTCTAATACTTTCTAAGCCCGACGATGGTGAGGATCTTTTCGTATATTTGGCAATTTCATCTCATGCTCTTAGTGCAGCGTTGGTACGGGAAGACGCAAGAATTCAGCGCCAGGTCTATTATATCAGCAAGAGGTTCACCGGGGCAGAGATGAATTATTCAAAATTGGAAAAGCTCGCCTATTGTCTACCGATTGCATCAAGAAAGTTGAGGTCGTATTTCCAAGCTCATCCTATCAAAGTCCTCACTGATCAACCTCTAAAGCTAGTCATGTTTCGTCCTGAGACTTCGGGTCGTCTTCTGAAGTGGAATATTGAACTCAGCCAATACGACATCACTTATCATCCCCGGAGAGTAATCAATGGACAAGCTTTGGCAGATTATATCGCAGAATGTACAGATAAAGGTGATAGTGAGGAAGAAATGACTGATAATCCCCCAATTCAATGGAAATTATATGTTGATGGTGCAAGAAACGATTACTGTTCCGGAGCTGGGGTTGTGCTTGAAACCCCTGAAGGGCGGTCATTGTGCTATGAATTGAGATTGGAATTCCCTTCGACAAACAATGAATCAAAATATGAAGCTCTTATTGCCGGCTTGAAAATTGCTAAAGAGTTGAATGTCAAAGTGTTGCAGATCTTCAGTGATTCACAGCTTATTGTATGTCAAGTCAAGAAAGAGTTTCAAACTAAAGGAGGAAATCTGCCTGCTTATTTGTCAAGAGCTTGGGAACTTCTCGATGAGCTTGACCATTATACGATAAATCATATACCCCAGGAAGAGAACATGAAGGCAGACTCTCTCGCAAAGTACGCAAGCACTGGTGAAGCTCAATTATTGGGATTAGTTCCTGTGGAAGTCCTGCCAGCTCCAAGCACTGATGAGATGGATATTGACTGGACCATGACTATATCTCAAGAGCAAGAATCATGGATGACTCCGATAATGGAATATTTGCTCAACAGTTCTCTACCAAAGTTCAAAAGAACGACAGAAGTTGCTAAGAAAAGCCTCCAGATACATAATTCAAGATGGCCGATTGTATAGGCGGGGATTCTCAATGCCATTACTCCGATGTGTGACCAAGGAAGAAGCTAAGACAATTCTAGCTGAAGTACATGGAGAAGAATGTGGAGACCATTCAGATGGTCAAACTCTAGCAAAGAAAATTCTCCGTTATGGGTATTTTTGGCCAGATATTAATCGTGATGCTGCAAGTTATGCCCGAAAATGTGACAGATGCCAGAGATTTGCAAAAATCCCAAGAGCACCTTCCACCGAGATAACATAGATGGTCAGTCCGTGGCCATTTGCTATTTGGGGAATAGATCTCATCGGGCCTTTGCCAACCGCCTGATCCGGAATCAGATATGCTATTGTTGCTGTTGATTATTTTACTAAATGGGTTGAATCTGAACCATTAGCTACTATTACCTCTAAAAAGATGATAAACTTTGTAACTAAGAATATCATTTGCAGGTATGGTGTGCCTCAAAAGATAATCACAGATAATGGAACCCAATTCGAAAGTGAAGAGTTCCAAGATTTTTGCAAGCGATTCAAGATCCAGAAAAGCTTCTCAGCAGTGGCTCATCCGCAGGCAAACGGGCAAGTGGAAGCAGTAAACAAAATTATCAAATCGACCATCAAAAAACAGCTGGAAAAAGCGAAAGGCGGTTGGGTCGATAACCTTCCACTAGCACTATGGGCATATAGAACTACCCACAAAACTGCGACCGGGCATACCCCATTTTCATTAGCATATGGATCAGAAGCAATGATTCCGGTGGAAATAGAAGTCCCATCACATAGAAGAATTCATTTCAACCAAGCTGAAAACGAAGAGTTGCAACTTGAAGCACTTGACTTCCTTGATGAAAAAAGGGAAGAGGCTCAACTCAGAATTGCAGCCCATCGGCAAAGAATTGCCAGGCATTTCAATTCCAAAGTTCGCCAACGCAGCTTTGAGATTGGAGATCTAGTATTGAAAAGAGTCATGACAGCAACAGGAGTGTTTGCGCCAAACTGGAAAGGGCCATATGTCAGGTAAAAAACTTCTCGATGACACTTTCAAACTTACAACTGTTGAAGGAGATCCAATTCCAAGAGCTTGGAACAGCAATCACTTGCGTCCATATTTTACTTAAAAGCTTGCTTAAATTTGTAAAAAGAATTATGAATGTATGATTCTTGTATTTAAAGCCGTTGTAAAGCCAGTGCAAGTGAATAATAAGAGCTATAAAGTGGATGTAGGCCCAGTTCTTGGCCGAACCACTATAAATCTTGTGTTCTCTACTATTATAAACTGCTTGTCTTATTTCGATATATAAGTACTTCAATTGTATTTCTAAAATGTCGATTTAATATTGCAGGCTATTAAAACAAAGCCTACCCATCATAAGACCAAGCAGTCCCTGACATCACTCAACAAATGAATGTCTAGCCACAAAAATTACAGATTCAAATCCTATATAAGAAGTGCTTCAAGCAAACGGTTAGTGGTTCTGCCAGAGGTAGACCCTTCCTAACTAATTGTGATCGTTTGTGCAAACAAGCATTCGATTAATTAGCCTATGTTTGCCCCTGCGAACTCATTTAACAATGAAGTACACTTCTTTGGATAGAATAAGCTACTTGCAAAAGAAAGGAATGTGCGCTTGGAAATGATAATAGGGAACCGCTGATATGAGAAAATGACGAAAAGACAAGGGCAAGCAGGCAATAAACAGCAAAAGACCTCCTCGGAGGCACAAGCCCTCTTCGGAGGAACAACTCTTCGGAGGATAAAGACCTTTAATGGGACTTGCCAGAAAAAGAAAGTTCTCTTTCTCAACAAAAAGTTGTGGACTGACCGGTGGCACAGGACACTCGTTAACTAACTGAGAACGTTTGTGCAAACAAACAATCCAAATAACTTGTGTCTGCCCCGTGAATCCATCCAACCGAGAGAAGGAAACTTCAAACTTTCAGGCAAAAGCCCTACTCGGAGGCACACATTCCACCGAGATCTGAAATAAAACTTCACAAGTGCTGGAATGTGAAAAGCCCTCTTCGGAGGCCCATTTCACCATAGTTGAAATGCTAAAAGACCTTTAATGGGACTTGCCAGAAAAAGAAAGTTCTCTTTCTCAACAAAAAGTTGTGGACTAACCGGTGGCACATGACACTCGTTAACTAGCTGAGAACATTTGTGCAAACAAACAATCCAAATAACTTGTGTCTGCCCCGTGATCCATCCAACCGAGAGAAGGAAACTTCAAACTTCCAGGCAAAAACCCTACTCAGAGGCACACATTTCACCGCGATCTGAAATAAAACATCACACGAGTCGAAATGCGAAAAGCCCTCTTCGGAAGCCCGCTTCCCAGCGGACAGGGAAAAGATAAAAGCCTCTCTCCAGAGGCAGTAACAAAAAAAAGCCCTCTCCTCAGAGGCGCGCACACACAAAAAAGCCCTCTTCCCAGAGGCACAATCAAACAAAAAAGACCTCTTCCCAGAGGCACGATCAAACAAAAAGCCCTCTTCCCAGAGGCACAATCAAACGAAAGCCCTCTTCGGAGGCACAAAAAGGTCGAAGCCCTTTTTCGAAGGCCCACTTTACCACGAAGGAAAATTCACTTGCCAAAATAAAAGTGACTTTCTCCAAAAGTGAAGTGTAAAAACTTCGCAACAAAAAAAAGAGAAGACTTCTCCAATACGAGGTGCATTCTACTAAATTAGAAAAATATTTCCTTAAAACGGAAATATTATCCTATAAAGTACAGATGCAAATCTCTTTCAAATGGAAAAGTTGTTCTCTAAAGAAAGAGTACAAGTCTTTTCGAAACAGAAGAGTTGTTCTTCAAAATTTTGCCAATGTGAAAGAGATTGCAATAAACCATGGTATGGGGCAATATAATATAGTTGCAAAAATAAAAACAATGCTCAAGCAACATACCATAGGTTTACTGCAACATCACACAGAGAAAATAAAGAAACTTGTATGAAAAAGAAGAATAAATTCATTCTCAAATATAGACAAAAATTTGTACAAGGAAAAGAATCATTTTATTCCATGCTATAAAAAATTTATACATGTGCAGGTTTCAAAACAAAAGAAGGCGGGGACCGGTACCCGCACAATCTCCAGTCAACACAAGTCTTTATATATATAAGCAAAAAAAGCAAAAAGCAAGGTGAAAAGCATAATTCCTAAACCCATCACTTCTTCTTCCTGCCATCTTTTGAGCCTTCGTCTGGCCGGATGATTAACTTTTTGGGCCGGCTTGTGGGAGTAGGGGAAGAAAGAGGAAGTGGTGCAATTGGACTTTCTTCTGTTTTTTCTTCGCCAGCAGAAGCTTCTCTCCTTTTCTTTGAAACTACACGCTTCTCCTTCTTCCTTGAAGAAGGATCACTGCCCGGAGTGAAAAGTGCAGACAACGTTATGTCATCAGAAATAGTCTGCTCCGGGGTTCTTTCGCCTTCTTCAGGTTCCTCGGCTTTCTGTTCTTGAGCAGCGACCGGGTCATCCAAGCCTTGAAGAGCTTCTATCTGCTCCTCTTGTGACCCCGGTTGAGAAACGGAAGGAGGAGTAATCTGAAGTGGCGGAGAGGAAACAGTTGGAAGAGGGGAAGGCTGAATAACACTTGGCGCTTTCACTACAGGAGAAGAGAAGTTAAAGTCGGTATCTCTCATAAAAAGAGGAGAAATTGGCGCATCAAGATTTAAGTAATAATCAAAAAGTTCATCAAGCTCATTTGAAGAAAGCAAGCAGTCCACTAGAGCAAGATCAACATTGAGGTTACCTGGAGAAGTAGACTTTACTATGTCAACTTCGAAGTCCTGCGCTTCAGCGCTTTCTTGAGTCTCATCTACAGCTTTAGCAGGAGGAGAATGGGAACTGGAGCCAGCAATATCGATATCGGCCGAAACTGAAGGTAGAACTGGGTCGGTTGAGATTGTCTTTCCTAAATGTTCTCCTTCTGCCATTTCGGCTCTCTCTTTGGCGAGTTGCTCCTTTCCCCTGGCAAGAGCAGCACACGCATCATCATCCAGATAGTGCGCCATTAAATCTACTTCGGCATATCCGGCTCCTCCAAGCATATCAAGTATGGCCTCCCACGCTTTGGCCAAAGTGATTTCATATTCAGGTCCCAAAAACTTAAGGCTACCGCGCCCCAAAACACTATGAATGTAAAACTCGAATAGAGTGGAGCTGACTTGACTTTGGTTGCCATATGAGATTCTTCGGCCGCAGTTTTGACGGCAACAGCTTCATCACGCTCCTTTTCAGCTTCAGAGAGTCGAGCTTTGAGCAGTTCACTCTCCAAGTTCTGAGAGTTGGTTTTCTCTCGAAGTTGAGCAACGTCAGCCCGGTAGTTATCTACAGCTTGCTGCTGTGCTTCAAATTTGGCTTCAGCATCTCTCTGCACCGCATGAGCATCTCTCACTTGTTTTTGAAGCACTTCCTCTCTCTGAAAGAAGGAAGTGGACGAAGTGGCGAGCTATTCCTTAAGTTTTTCAACTTCTGCTTCAAGCTTCTCATTATAAGTGGCTATGCTCCTCATTTCCGCGTCATGCTGCTCAAGAGTTTTCTGCCATTCAGATTTGTCGTTCTCCATTGTTAGCATGGCCTCAAGATTTGCACGGTTTACCCTCTGAAGCTCGTCGACAAGCTTTTGCCAACCCGCCATTCTCTCAATATCGAGTTTGACGGCATCGAGATTGCGCAGCATAGCTTGCTTGTCAATCGTGACCAAATCAAGGTCAAAGCGCACTCCCTTCAAGCACCAATACGGAAACCGACTTTGAAGAGTGGCCGGGCCTTGTCCAACCTGATATGAGGGCCTGCCAATAATTGTTTGAATATCAGTACGAGTAAGGGCAGGAGATTGAGAAGGTACAGGAGTAGCGGGCCTTTCAGGAAGTTCGGACGCCGGCTTTTCGCCATGTTTGGCCCTTTTACTCGCATCTTCAGAGATGTGGCTTTTCCCTTTATCATCACGGGATTTCCATTTATGAGAATCATCTTCCCTCTGGGAAGAATCATGTCGCTCATCTCGTCTTTCGTGGCGTTCTTCATAGGCGCGCCTTTCACGAGCTCTTCTTGCAGCTCTTTCTGCGTCAGTCTCCCAGGAGGAAGGAAGATACCTCTTAGGGTCATAAGAACCGCGCTTCCCATAACGCTGGAAATCGTCGTAGTAAGAGTCACTTTTTCCCATTGGAGAATATGAAAATGAAGAAAAGATAAACTTAGAAATCTTGAAAGCAAGAAAGTTGAACGCATATAAGTGCTGAAAAGTCCTAAGTGTGTGTAACGTGCAAACTACGTGCGTCGAATCACGAACCACTCCTGGGTTGGGAGGTGATGATGGATTTAACAGCCAGTGTCAACTCCTGGGCTGATGGAGTTTGTTGCAGAACGGATGTCGCTTCAACTGCTGGAGAAATAACTTTAGCAGTGATAGGATCATCTTTAAAAAGCTACGGGAAGTAATCATCAGGTCGCTCAACCCCTCAAAAGTATCATCACCGCTGTGCCTGACGGGACTCGCTCTTTCAGTTCCTTCGTCACCAGATTTCCCGGATTGTGGGGGAGGTTCCTCTTCTTCGATGACCGGGGAAAATGCGAATTTGCCGGATGACCCCGCAACATCAATTGAAGTAAAACACTTTACCAATGAAGCCTCAACAGTATGTTCTTTCAGCGTAAGTTCTTCGACGGAAACTGGGGCATCCGATGTCTGTACTGGAGAGTCGAGGACTTCATGAGTTTGGGTAGAACGAGAAGGGTGCAAAAGCCCGTATTGGTGCAGAAGTTCATCTTTCAGCAAAAATTTAATACTTCTTTCTTCAACCGGCACGGCACTTAATCTATCAAAAGTCGTCTTGTTACTGGGACTTCTAGAGGAAGGAGGAAGTGCTGTAAAGGAAAAGAATGAAGTTAGCACTTAGCAATTCGCATCTCGAAAAGCTTAAACGGAAAGAACGGGGATGAGCAGTCTTACTTCCTATTCTCCCGATGGCATAAAACCCTAGGGGGCAGCGAACGAAGAAGAATTGATTCAGAAAACCGTGAACACTTTCGGAAAGATTGGTGATAAGTTTACGATTTCTGGCACTTCTCACGAGTATAATGGAGGGGTGGTCTTTATTCTTTGCGAATGTGCATAAGTAGCAGATTTCTTCGAAGATCGAAAGACGGTTAAGTGTCCTCCTGAATAAAATACACAATCCCATCAGGATGGCGTAGCCATTGGGATGCAGTTGAAAGGGAGAGATGGTAAGTCGGAAAAGGAGTTGATGAAGAAATTCATCGAAAGGAGGATGGCACCACAAAGGCACATCTGACGGTTGACAGCGACAAAACCGAGAGGTGGCCTGTCAGCAATATCATTTGGCCTAGGAAGTATAGCATCCGTTTCGGCAATCCCAAATTGAATACGTAATTGGTTGAATGCCCGCTGGCTCAGGGTTGTTGGAGTTCTTTCTGGAGGATTATCCAATGGGTCGGCTATCGAGAAGACTCCTTCAGATTGCTCAATTATCACTTCTTGAGAAGACATTCTACACAAGGAACTGAATATTCAAATATGAAGGTTCACGTTTCCTAAATGTGTGAAGTGTTATGCAGAACTAATAAAATGACAAGCAAATATAACTGAAATTAAACTAACAGGCATTTGTCAGTTACAAAGTTTCAGGTTTTGTTGTTTTAAGTCCAAATGCAAGTGCAGTATTGATGCAAACAAATCAGTTTTAATTGATTAATATTGCTTTGCTTTAATACTTCGCTTGAATTAGTTGATTCATAGCACTTCATAAATTTTCTTTAAGTTGATTATCTTTTATCGACTAATTTGTCATTCGATGTCGGCAATCAATGGCAGTATATTCGCCCTAGTTTTCTGCAAATGTTGTGTTCAGCAGGTTGTTAGCTTACAAGTGAATATAATCTGTAAATAAGTGCAGCAAAGTTCAAACAGTTTAAAGTCCAGACAGTTCAAAGTTCAAGCAGTTCATTCTAGCAGTTCAAGTTAGAAGTACAATCGAGTTCTATCAAAATTCTGAAGCTTTCAAGTTTTGTTCAAGTCCTTAAGTCACAATCCGAGTCAAGAAGTTCTCTAAGTCCTAGGTCGCTCACGACCAAACAGGTTGAGTTGAAATTGGTCTAGGTCGCAAGAGGCCACTCGGCAGTGAAAAATTGTTTGTCCTAAGTCATCCGCACGACCTAGGCACTAAGTCGTTCACACGACCTAAAGACTAGGTTGCTCACGCGATCTAAAGTTCAGGTCGCTATGAGTTAAATCGTTCAGCCCATTTTTTGGGTCATAAGGATCCTTAGGTCGCGCCGATTCTTTAAGCCGTTTGCCGAGTTAAGTCTCATGATTCACGTCTCGAACTGCTAAAGCCCTAAGTCGTTCAAGGCTCCTAAGTCGAGCACGACCTAATTCCCCTTAACTCGCTAACTCTTCTTCTCTCAGCAAAACATCTAACCCGTTAACCCAATAACCTATTAGCCCCTCTACAATCAAGTCCACTGTATCTCCACGCCACCAAATCATCCAAAACCAACGCAAATCGCCTCTGATCCATCACAAACCCAATGTACTGCTGTACTCTCGTGAATCACAGTGACAACGTGTCCAAAAACGATCAAAAGTTAATCGTGACATGATCCACGGCGAAATGAAGCATGCAAAATCAGGATAGGGCCGAAAACTGGGGGATTCACAATTCAATGGTGGTCGTGGTTGAATAATGGCCGAATTCACTTACGTGGTGAGATTGAGAAGATGATGATCAAATCAACCTGTAGATTGGCTTCAAAAGTTCTCGAGTTCAAAGAAAGTAATGGCGGCAGCCGAATACAATAAGGTGAAGGAAGAAGAAAACGACCTAACAGCTTATATAGGGGAGAGAAAGGAACACGAATCGACACGAGCGGCCTAACTCTTTCATAAGTCGCCCGCGACTTAACGATCTAAGCTTGCACGAGTTAAAAGATATCGAAGCACACGACCTAACTCTTAGGTGTATACTTCGAGGGGCAAGTGTTAACCCTCTTCTTTCAGCGGCCCAACGACCTAAAGGATTAGATGGTCCAGCGACCTATGACTCAACGAGTTAACGACTTATGTGAAGGCGCGACCTAACTACTTAAGGGAGTAAGCGACCTAACACATAAAGTGGCTCAGCAAGTTAAACGACTTAGTTGCTAAATGGACCGAGCGATCTAGCGCACCAACGACCTATGGGCTGACGTGACCTAGCGACCTAAAGGTATACGCGACCTAGCGAGTTAATAAGGGGAGCGACCTAACAGGGATAAAGTTCTCTAACGACCTAGCGACTTAGCAAGATATACAGAGCCGAGGTAACTTGTCTTCCTTATGTTGTTCCTTCCCAAGGTCGCCCACGATCTATGACTTGTTTGAATGATCAAAGGTGCTCCTGTTAGGCCGTGAACCGTGACTACTAAGTCGTCCACGACCTACGACTTATACCAAAGTCGCTCACAACCTAAACATACCAAAGGAGCTTCCTATGCCGCTTCCTAACTAGGTCGGCCACGACCTATGACCTGCTAGTTTCTCCAAAACGATCAAGTGTACCATGTATAAGCCGTAAACGATTCCCGACCTATCCAAGGTCGCGGACGACCTACGACCT
The DNA here is from genome assembly GCA_030765085.1 of Allium cepa. Classification (NCBI taxonomy): domain Eukaryota; kingdom Viridiplantae; phylum Streptophyta; class Magnoliopsida; order Asparagales; family Amaryllidaceae; genus Allium; species Allium cepa. Next base: position 476,482,255 of record CM060937.1, read on the forward strand.
AACACCGAACTTTCCTATAAATACCCCGCCTGCTCCAACTAAAAGGGGGATCTTTCGGCTCATTTCTGGAACGCCGATACTCTGCTGAATTCTCGACTCACTCGACACTTCAAACACGAAAGACATCTCAACAAACTTTAAGAGGAAATCTAACACAATCAACATGGATCCAAAGACATCTTCTACATTGGAGTTCTAGTTATTTGTCCCATCAGTGTTGTAATCAAAGATTGTTGTAAAGTTGTAATTGATTCAGCAATAAAGAAGATTAAAGTAGACGTAGGCTTAACCTGAAGCTGAACCACTATACAACTGTGGTCTTTTACTGCTTTCTTTATGACTTTTCTACTGGTTTCTAATTCCCGTGTTCACGGGCGGTGCTTTCACTTAATCTCTACATATACCGGGGTGTTAGCATTCAATTTTAAGCGTTAACATTGGGGTTTTAACTTATATATAGATGTAATTTAATGTTGATTTTGATTGTGAAATAAAACAAGAAATTAACGAAAATAACGGAAATGAAGCTCCCACAGAATGTGTTTTTGAGGTTTTAACTCATATATAGATGTAATTTAGTGTAGATTTTGATTGTGAAATAAAACAAGAAATTAACGAAAATAACAAAAATGAAGCCCCCACATAATGTGTTTTTGAGAAGGAAGCTTGATATATTATGGAATTTTTGAAGCAATTTCAAAAACCTACTTTTCTTTTCTTTCAAAATGGTACATAAGTAATGTTTGAGTTAAATAACGACAATAGTTGGTTCATAACCGAAGGTACACCTGTTCCAAACAAACAAAAAGCTGATACACAATTATCTCGTGAATGATTAACAACCAGGTTCGGTGATCTTAAGTCCGGAGAGGTAGTGATGAACCTTACATGATTCTAAAATTAAACGAATCATCTTCGAATCTAGATCTTAGTTCAAATAATCAAATCAAAACTAACAAGTGGATTGATTAGATGGGTTTGGAATGCATGTTGTGGTTTTGTAAGAGGTAAATGGACTAGAAAAGGGATTTGTACATGATTTTGCGGAGGTGTGGGGGAATGGACTATATAGAAGGAAAATAGAATAAGAATTTTTTAATTTTTTTAAAGAGTTTCCTTTTAACATCGAGAGAACCAAGTTTTGGTTATAAACTTCGAGGAAGTACTCATAGTACCCCTAACACATACTTCAAATAATTCGGATGTATAATGTAGCCAATATGGATCAAACCCTTAAGTGCACCGGTGGACGCGAACATCCTCGACCAACCGCATTATCTATGAGGGGTATATTTTGAAAAATAAAATAAAATAATTAATTCAATGTTATGTTTTGATTAATTGTTTCAATGACTAATTTTAATGTTATAGAAGTAAATTCATTATTCAATCAACACATAAAACTATAATATTTTGGATAAACCGGAGTTTGAAATAAGATATAGAAATATACGTAAATGGTGCTGGTATCTCCTAAAAATAAGTAATAAAACTTACATAATGTTGACCAATACATACTGGATTCAAAGAAGCAACAAAGCCGTAGTGCATATATAATTAAGGAGTTGTAAACTGCAAATTTGGAATTTACGCTTTAGATCTCTTCCACCATTTAATTACAAAAGTACTCCAAATGATTATAAATTTACAACCATGAGTGTAACATTCTTTGAAAGCTAAAAATAAGCAACAATGACATTGTGGTCATTGTTAGTATTATTTTCTAGAGACATAATAAGATCTGCATTTTATCATAAACCTAAAGAGCACAAGAATTAAAAGATTTTCTTTCGTTCATTGCATTTTTCAGTTCATAGCCCAATAATTCCAACATTTGAACAAAATATAATTATTATTATATGATATAAAATTTTCAAGAGCGAAGTATGACAATGCTTCCTTGAGTGATCAAAGTTAAAAATTATAACTACCAACAGTTACAAATTCATTTATCACATACGTATAAGCAGCTATGTTGCACAATGGAGCAAAACTAAAAAAATATCATCTTGCCTACTTCACGTCTTATATAAGCTTTTATTTGAATGGTATCCATAAATCTCTATTCTCAACCTACTCAAATGAGTACTTAGAAGTTTACAAGGAATAAAAAACTTCAGGCTAAACAAAAAAGTATTATATAAAAAATATTAGTCATCCAATACAACACCACTGAAGAGAACAAGTTTTCCCATCAATTGTATCTTACCAAATCAAAAATGTTATAATTAACATTCATAGGATAGGACGAGACAGCCCTAACACCCCGTGCTCTCCTCATCCACTTGCAACCACAAAAGTTAGAGCATCAAAACATCATGCAAATTGTGTAAAAGATGAGTAGGTTCATGTCCAGTAGCGTTTAAGAGTCACACACTCTCCACATCTACACATCTCACTAAGTGTAAAATACATCGATGGACATAACTTTTGCAAGGTCACTACGAACCTTTCTGTTTTTATAAGTCAAAGAAAAACCTATCAAGTTGTGTCAGGACACGATTCTTCGTCTTCCGAAAATTCAACATCGATACTCACTTTATCGACTGCCGAGCAATCGAACGACGGAAAACCGAACACTGAGGGTTTTTAAAAAGAATTTAAGGAAAGAGAAAGGGAGAAAAAGGTAGAAGATAGAGGGAAAAGAAAACAGAAAATTAGAAAGATAGAATTTTAAAATAGAACGGAACAGAAGAAAACAAAACAGAACACAACAACATCAGAATCTCACAATTCGCAATGCTTTTAAAAATGAGACTACCATAAGGCCTCCCGCACACACACACATGCAAACGCAGAAACGGAGGAGATTTCTCCTTATGGTAGTCAAAAATGCTTGATACGCATTTAAAATAACATTTCATATTATTATTAGTGCATAGTGTAGGAAAAATTTATTTCGAAAGTAGAATATAAATCTTAGCCAGCATAGACATTCCGAACTATGCCTACTATAGCTAACTATGTTCAATAGCAGGTTACCGCCACATTCCATAGCAGGTTATACAACTAAAACCGTACAAGTCACGTATTGTTTCTTTGGATTTCCAACAAATGGTCAGGCCAAGGAACTTCCCATTGCCACATGAGAATGCCTCTGGAAAGACATCCCCGAGAACCAAACCGGAACTCTGCCAACACAAGGCCGGGTTACCCCTAACTGGGTAACTACTGACACGAAAATTGAAATCCGGTAATAACTAACTATTACGGATCCAATGGAACTGGTTTCGTTCAATTCTGAGACTGTTCAAAAATTGACTATTTTCACTAGTCGATTTAATTATTAAAATATTCAATTTTCACAAATTAACTTTTAATTCGATTTTAAAAGTTCTAAAATATCGTTCTAACTCCCATATGATAAAATAAAATTTTACAAATCATTTTCAATCATATTTAACTCAATTATCAATTATTTCCATAATTTAACGTATTAAATTATCGATTTAATTATCCAATTAAATCCAAAAATTCAAATAAAAATTTATTTGACTTATAAATTCACTTATTAATATTTAAAATTAATTAAATATTCATATTTTAATTAATAAAAATTCTGGGTCGTTACAAGTTGACTCAAACCTAGACCTGGTGAAATCACGACTTTTGTTTGTAGAAGGGTACCAAGACATTCCCGTAACAAAAGAAAAATATAGTAAGCCTCTCCACTGGCAAAGCCCGACACATTTGAATCGCCGGCCTTACCTCCAGGAAAGCTTATACAAAGAGCGCATATATAAAGTTGAATGAAACTGGTTGCATATAGTTTGTCTTTGGTCGGTTGGGAACCGTGTATCGTTTTCGAAAGCATTAAGTTGTCCTTTTCTGAATCAGTGCGTTATGTACTGAAAGGACCGGTTGCCATATATATTCTGGGTAGAGTGTGTTCTTATGTCTTTTGTCCATACGATGTTTCTATTAGAAGGCTTGAGAATTGTAGAATGATAGTTCCCGTAAATTTGAAACGCAAACAATGTTAAATGTTCAAAACCATATTCCAACAAAAAATTCAATTTTTTCTTATATTTTTCAATTTATTTTCATCAAACTACATAAAATTTTTAAATATAATGAGATGTGTTGATGTGGAGAGAGTGTGTGACACTTAGACGCTACTAAACGTGAATCAAAAACTTCGATTCAGACAAAAATGTCTAGTATGAAAACTATTAATCATCCAAAACGAAATTGATAAACATGGGGACCACCTCACTGAGTGGAACTAGTTTTCCTATCGCTCGTTTCTTACAAAATGAAAAATATTAGAATTAACATTCATATGACATGATGAGACAACCCTATCGCCCCATGTTCTCCTCATCCATCTACAACCACAAAAGTCAAAACATAATAAAACCTTATACGAATTGGGTTAAAGATGAGTAGGTTCATGTTCTGTGGCATCTAAGTGTCACGCACTATCCAATCCTACACATCTCCTTAAGCTTAAAATATGTCGATTGATATAATTTTTACATGGTCACCACAAGCCAATTTGTTTTTATAGGTCAACTAAAAACATATCGGGTTGGCTCAAACCTAAACCAGGTAAAACCATAACTTCTGTGCCCAAAAGGGTAAAAAGATATCTTCGTGACTAAAGAAAAATATAACGAGTGTCCCACTCGATTCGTCAGATGCATACACACAAAATTTAACCTCGACGCTGGCAAAGCCCTACACATTTGGATCACCGACCTTACATTTAGAAAGACTTTTAAACTGTATAGTTAAAGCGCTTAGTGGTTTCATAGCGGTGGTGGTGCAAAAGTTATAGCGGGGATAAAGTAAGGAAAAAGCAGTGATATAGTGGTTATAGCGGGGATAAAGTAAGGATAAAGCAGTGATATAGTGGAGATGCAAAAGTCTTTATTAAAATAAAATTAAAATACTTAAAGTTAATTTATCACATCATTTGCATAGGAAAACGAATAATTGTTTAATCATATGCAACAAAATACCAAGATTTGTGCAGTCAAAATTTGGCTACTACAATGGATTTCTAAGTTATATTGAGCACTTATACCTTAAAATTAGATCTTTATCCTAACTTTGTTGATTTAGTGCATAGAAGAACTAGTCAAATCAAACTGTTTCAATAATGTTGCTAAAACGTGTGATAAAATGCCTTGATTTAGCCGGTGTATTGAAAAATAGCAGGACTTAAAACGGATTTACTATTTAATCACGCTATATTGAAAAAACATAGCGGTCGAAGAGTATTGGCGCTATAACATAGATTTTGCGATGGTTTAACTGCACAGCTTTTACAAAGAGCACGTATATATGATTTAATGAAACTAGTGTCATATAATTTACTTTCAGACGGTAGGTGTTAACACCAGAATTGGTCACTAACACTCTTGAATAGAGTTATGTAGAAAGATAAATGAAGAGAGTAAGTTAAAACTGAGGAATTACACGATAGAATGCAATAATAACTATAAGAAACAAGAACACCAGATTTATAGTGGTTTGGCGTAACTGCCAACGTCCACTTTGAGTTTAATCTTTACTGCTTTCTCAATCACTTGAATACAGATACAATCCGTAAACAAATCACTTGAATACAAATTTGAATCGAAAAGGGGAGAGTATCAAAAATGGCAGAGTCTTCCCAGTGTTCTCAGAAAAAGGTCTCTTTTTCACTGCGCCCATGCCCCTCTATTAACAGACGAAGATAGGCTGGACTTCCTTCGTGGGCTCAAATCCGAGCTGAATCGGCCCATATGGGGCAATCTCGAGCTGGCTGGTCCATTCTTGTCGAACGACCCTTACTGGTCTTCCCGAACTGAGCTACTTTTGAATAGGACTCCCCGAGACCGAACGAGAAATGCCGAGTCGTCTCGACTGAACGACACATCTCTTCCTTTGACCGAGCCATGTGTTACTCCACTTCGTTTGGCCGAGCGGTACATGCCGGGCGACGATGACTCAACTGACCGAATGAGGCCTGCCGAGCCATCTGGACCGAGCGACGAGTGTCGAACCGTACTTGCCAAACCGTGTCGATTGCATCAAACCTATATATCTTCGGACTCTTCTTGGTCAGAATTTTGTCTAGTGCTAACGATAATATCTTCAACTATTGTTTTGTAGCCGGGCCAAGATACCGGGTAACAGTAGGAAACTGTGTATCATTTTCCAAAGCATTAAGTTATCTATTTCTGAATCAAAATAGTTTCATATTTGTTTGTGCAATAAGGAGTTAGGAGTTTGATTCAAAGGACCAGTTTCAGTGTATGTTATGGATAGTTGTATGTTATGGAAAGAGTCTTTTGTGCGTAAGATGTTTTTATTAGAAGGCTTGAGAATTGTAGAATGATAATATTCCATATGCTACGAACTTCTTACTCTTAGAAATCACTATCCAACGCCGTGGTACATTTGCGAAAAGTGGGAGTATCCATTTAAGTGTATATTTGTCTGATGTGTGAGAAATGATGGAATTTATAGTGTGATATTTGAGATGAATGTTGGATTACTTATATAAGTGAATTGGAATCTTATTTTACACACCGAGGAGAGATAATATCGTATTATTCCATAATGTTGGTAACTCAAGTGTACCGATTTGATATTGCGCTGTGGAAACAACTTTAGTAAGTTTGTTGCACGTGTATACAATTATTTCATAATGTTGTCAACTCAACTTTAACATATTATTCGGAATACTTTAAAGTTTGACATGGCATTGTGAAATTATTTGACATGGCATTGTGAAATTTGCTTTAGCAAAGTTTGTGGTGTGTCTAGGCAATTATTTAGAGTGTTGTTGACAAAATATACAAATAAAGGAATGAATACATGATGCGTTGCATTGTAAAAATAGAACACATTACATGATACAATGCATAAATACCAACAAACCATGTGGTTCATGATACATTGCAGAGTTAGGAAACCTTAATACCCTAAAGGGACTTGTGTGCAGCCTACCTATTAGAGCCTAAGAGAGTGTATTGTGATACTACGCATTATACTTCGACCAATTGCCTCGACAACTGACATACTAGGTCTATAAAATAAACAACGATTTCTAATTAATATACGATTAACTTAACATTGACTAATATACTAGGTCTACAAAATAAACAACGGTTTCTAATTAATATACTATTAACTGAACATTAACTAATATACTAGGTCTATATAGTAAAAATTAGTCCATGGCTAATATATGATTAATGAAACATTGATATACTTGATTTATACAATAAACAATAATGATATTTGGACTACATTATTAACAATAATAAACACTACTAATCAAATAATATTCAATTAACATAACATTGATTTACGAATACTTATTTTATATTTATATTATTATATAGCAATTATATCGCGAGCGGTCCACGTACGATGTGTATCTCTCTGGTAGCTTCTACAAAATTCGTACGTCGTAAATCGTCTCGAGACCAAGGGTAATGTAAATTGGACCGACTTGCCCATTTATCTGTTTTCGAATGGCATGTCTTATAATTTTAGTGACATGCGAGGACATTAAAATGTTTTTTTTCATTAAAAGGGACAATTAAAGCAAGAGGTTATGAGGGGAATAATGGTTAGACTCCTCAAATATGACATGACGTCTATTTAGACTCCCGATGGTCCGACACTTGCTAAATAGGCTTACGATAAACAGATAATCAGAAGCTTATTGAATAAATGCCTAAATTTCAAACGCATCCAAACTCAAGTGTAAATAAACTCAAGCGTAAACAAAGGCGATTATTGGGACAAACCCAGTCTATGTTGACCGGAGATGCTCAACGCACAAAAATACTTCATTAAAAAAAAAAATTTCGTTTTCCAACGAAATGAATAACATTTAGATTCCATACACTTCAATCAGTTTAATTAACTAAGGATTAAACACAGCAAAATTAATCTTAATCTAACACAAACTGAATACTGCAAATCATACTTCACCAATATTATACAAGCACGATACTACGATCCTTTGCCCTTTGCTCTTCGAGTTAATTTTCTTGATACTTTACTCTGATTTCGTAGTTTATTTATCAATTGACAAGTAAAATCATACAAAAACTAGCGCACAAGACACAAGTTATTCAAAGATCTCCACTTTGGCAGCCAAGTACAAAAAGTATTGATAAGTTATAAAGCTTTCTTTCTTTTTCAAACAAACGGCGTCAAAAAGGATTTGAGGGAGGAAGGAAAAAAAAACCCAATTTAAATTCAAATTAGTAATCACGCAAAGTAGCAGCAACAGATCTCACTTGCGCATGATAGATCTTAATCAACGTCCTTTCGTCTCATTCTATACTGAAATTTTTTCATTCTCAATACGAGATCAAATTAAATGTACAAGAGGGAAAATTGTTCATTTGTTCATTGATCAAACATAATACCAATCTCTGTACACACGTGATTTACAGAACCAAACAGAATCCATTTACTTTTCCAACAACAAAAAAAGGCATCAAAAGTGGCATGGAAAAGAACCAAAATTAGCATAACTTCGAAATCACACAAAAACAGCGGCGGCGGCTCTCACGTTCACATCATCAACCTTAATCGACTGTATTGCTTTCACCTTACTCGTTTTATACTGCATCTTCTCCTTCCTCTCGTCCATTTTGATCTGTTCATGTCTGCACTCTTCACTGCAGAAAGGAGTGTCTCCTTTATACATGTAGATGTCATCTCCTAAAAACAGTTTCCTTTTGCAAAGCGAACAATAATCCAGGAAGTGGCTGTCTTTACCGAATGAATACGACATGGATTTCGAACTCATTCCTCTTCTCATATGAATTCGCCTGCTCGCACAAGATGATGAAGGCGAATACGAAGAAATTGACTCAAACGAAGTTGAGTGAGCTATTGTTGGAGGATTACACATTATTTTTGTTTAGTTTGTTGGGTTTTATGTGATTTGAGAGTGATGAAGTTGATGCGCTGATTGGAAAATGGGAAAGTGAAGATGAATTTATAAACGAAAGTGGAAGTGGGAAGGAGAGTAAACCGCAGCCGGTTTCTGGTTTTTGGTTTTGGTTTTCATGATTGGAGCATCGAAATTAGAAATCATTGAAAACTGATTGATTGCTGTGTTTGGTAAAATTGCTCAAACGACCCTATTGTCCGAAGGATAGTATTTTGACGCTTCATCGTAATAGTATTTACAGGTAAATAGACACAAGGAAGAAGTTGCAAAAAAAATTAGTCTAAGCGACAAAAAGTTTGCTTTTTAGTCTGAAGGACACATTTTAGTGTAAACTGAAAATGATAGTTACAACCATCATTCTGTGATTTACACTAAAAAGTGTTCTCCAGCATAAAAAACAAATTTCTTTTCCCTGAAACTAAATTTTTTCCTAACTTTTTCCTTTAGCCTAAAAACCCCTATTATTTAAGTTTTGCATATCAATCTTTTAACCATAAAGGAGGGTATTTCAACACTAAATATATTAACTTTTTTTCCTCCTTTGAACAACGTCGTGCTTTCCTCTGTAACAATAAAGAACATAGGGTATTTTTGACACACGGGTCCTTGACAGGTTTCATATTTCACAAAGACTCCAGTGGAAAAAATATATAAATTAGGTCTTTATTTTTCGAAAATCATCAAGAAACATATGAAAAAAACTTTCAAATTTTAAAACTTATTTCAATTAATATTTATCTTCGTATTCATGTAAAAAAATAAATAAAAAAATGATGAAAAGGTAAAAAATGACATACAGTATATTTCAAAAATGCTTGCAGACGTTTATGCAATTTTAGAGAATAATTGCATACATTTATGCAATTATTCTGTATAGCATGCTTTTGCAACTAAAAAATGTAGATATGTCTGCAATTTTAGGTAATAAGTGCAGATATTTACGTAAAGATCATGATTGTTAAATCAAGGTGCCGTTATTCGGTGAATAATTGCCCGCAAATATATGGAACAATTTTAGACAAGTCCGCAATTATATAGATTTTTATTCAATGTAGTTATTCAGTGAATAATTGCGTACATGTTTGCAATTATATGGAATAATTGCATACGTATCTGTAATTATTCAAAATGTCTATCGAATGCAATTATTCAGTAAACAATTGCAGACATATCTGTAATTATATGAAACAATTGCAGATATATCTGCAATAATTTCAGATATGTCTGCAATTTCTTTTTTCTTTTTTTCAGAAACCTAGTTATAACATTTACAATTTTTTGAATTTTTTTTTAAGCGTTGGCGTAAAAAAACACGAAAAATACATGCTGCTACAGTAAAATAATTATAGGGACCTACTTTACAATTTTTTTTTAAGGAGGATGCCATTTGAATTAACTTTGTTTTAGGAATGCGTGACTAATATTTACAAAAACATATGTACAAACGCGTTCAGCCTAATATTGGGCTCAAGACACAAAATACGATGAGTAAAACCAAAACAAAAAACCTAATAATAGCCCAAAACCGGAAACTAAGAAAATCAGCCCATGTCATTTTCAGGTACACACCATCAAACTCCACCTGGAATCTCGAATGTTTTCCATAACTCCACCACTTCCATTTTGGACCCTTCATTATTCCAACACTGAAACTAGGTTTATTTCCCCAAATGATAATGGCGGCGCTTCTTTCGGCCCAAACCACTCGTCCGCCAAGTAAAAATCAGCCCAGCAACATAGCAGTCCACTCCACTGCAAGTTCAAGTTACTCACAGCTCCCTGGGCTACTCAACTTTGTCACTAAAAACTAGCTTCATATGCTGTTTCAGTTTTCTCTTTGATTTGTAGAAGTCAATTGTTGTTGCGTTAGTGTAACTTCCTCCTTTTGAGGTTCGAAATTAACCGCTACAGATATTGCGGTTATCTATAATATTAATTTCCAGTGACAAAATACGGTAATACAAATGTTACCCATAATATCAGAAACACATCAAAATGAAATATTTCAAACAAATTTCAAAACAACTTTTCTCATTGCATTTAAAATCAGCATCTCATATTCAATACATGATCTCATAGCGTTGCGGAGTTAAGATAAATATAGTTATTAAAAAATACATCAAAAGCGACATATGAAGATTTCCTACATAGCTAAATCTGCCTCATGCACGTCTTCGGATGCTTTATTTGTCAAAACCTACCTGAAAACATTAACGCTCAACCTACTAATTAAATTTTGAGCATCCGAGAGTTTAAGTAGAAAACATAAAGTCTGGTATGAATAATAATATAACATCTCGATTTATCGATATTAAGTGAAACCACGTCGTCTAGCGGAACGGCTTTCCCCTCATTAATATCCTTTAAAAGCATATCTTTTGCAATCGAAATCCTGCAAATAAACAATATACAATAACATGTATGCATACAAAATAGGTAATCAGTGGACTATCTATCCCAACATCGTGGTTTTATCAGGCTGACTATACACCTATAGCTGACTCGGGCATACCAAACATAATAAATACTATAACTTGCTGTTAGAGGAAAACTGGACGGTCTGTCCGAAACTTACTACTTCTATGGTTAACTAAGGTTAATGGCTTCGCAGGCTCACCGATAATCTAACTCTACTATATATATTCCTTTCCGTGTGTAATTTTCTTTTAGTCTTATCCATGACATAGCCCAATGCACTGAAATTTTGAAATTTTATTAGCTAGGGGCTACTAGCTAAAGTATAGGACGCGACCCTACGCCAGTCCCATTTGGTTTTCTAATTTCCGAGTCATAATTCTAGTAAAATTCTGGGTTAACTATCCTATCCATGTTTCCTTTATGAAAAAAATCTTTGTAAATGATTTACCCTTTGAAACCACACTTAAAACAAGAAAAACATTGGTTCTTTACTTTACTCAAAATACTTATGTCAAGATATATGCTTTACAAAACATTGTTGATGAAACTCGAAATCATTAAGCCCTTCGACCCTCTTAAAACTTAGGTTATAAGGCCAAAACTATGTAATACCTTTACAATTATAAAATTCGATGGCGTCATCGCCACTAAAGATCTTTGCTCACTCAAAAGCATATCGAAGTCTCTTATTTGAAAATATATGGGGATGATGTCGATATCATAAGTTCATAAGTCATAGTGCTACATTATAAAAAAGTTGAACTTCAGTGATACTCAAAATTCACGAGATAAAAGGTTGACTAGGTGCGGCGTCGATATCAATGAAGTCAATTTAATCAAAAGCGGGATAGGCTCGATGACAATTTAAAGAAATAAGGGTTAGGCTCGATGGCCACCAAATCGACGAGGCTGAAAGTCGAAGTCACTTAACAAAACAATGCGACATCGAGGTTATGGGGGTCAGTGAGTCTAAAGAAAATATGCGGCTACGAGCCTCTTTGAATAAAATGCAGTACGCTTACGCATTGACATGGCCATATCGTGGGCCATCCCTTTATCTTTGTTATTGTCTCGACGAGCTCCAAACCAATCTGCTTCATTTAAATGTGTATTAGTTTGTCCCATGTTGATGACGATGAAGTGCAGTGGCATATGGCTTGACTTGGGCAACGTCGACATGTCAAAACTGTAATTAACTCGAAAACTGCCAATTTACTATAAAAGGTAGTATCTATTCAAAAAATCTCGGTAATTTGTCAAAATCTTATTGGCTAATATAAAATTTATTAATTTATCTACTGAAAATCTACCCTCCACGATAGTTTGAAATGTTAAAACATTTTATATTTTAACCCTTATTATAAAACAATTAAACAATTAAGAACTTTTGACTTAAAAAATTTATTGATCATTTCTAAACACCTAGAGAAAATCCCTAAAAATCAAAATAAATCAAATTAATCATACTTTTTGACATATAAAAATTTCAGGATTAAAATCTTATTTTAATTATTTTCAATAATTAAAACCCGAAATTAACCAATTTCTTCATTTAGAAAGTTCATATAAAATCCATGCTCGCGTTGAAAATTATGAAATTAAAAACCCACTTCTAAAATGATTTTTCTGGCATTATATTAAAAAATCAAGTCATTTGAGTATTATATGATAAGTTTCCAATTCAAACATATCACTAAATTTCATGTTTAAATTCTAGAAAATCACTGGCAATCATATAATCATTCAAACTACTTAAACATGGCATAATACTTGCAAAAGAAAGAGGTTTACACTTAAAACCGAATCAAATCAAAAACGCGAGATGTATATTCATTATTCACATTGATTTGGATGAGAAAGATAAAATATGGTGTGGAATTGATTTCTTTTAGCTATGATTCCTTAACCTTTTAGTTTCTTCTTGTTTTCCCTTTGCTATGGCCAGCCTCTCTCTATATTTAGTTTATATGTGCGTAAAATGAATGAAGAAAATGAACATAGAAGGATTTAAGGGGTAGGAATGAAGGCTATTTTCATTTTACCCTTATCATTTTCCTCCTTCTTATCCTAACCTTTTATTTCGCTAATTAGTTTATTAACTAAGACACGACCTAAACTTAATTACCAAATCTCAATTTTCTTATCCATTTGCATTCTTTTATTTAATTTATCTAATTAACTGTTCTAAATAATGCTAGTCAAAATTAGGGACATTACAGACTTCCCTTCTAAAAGAATTTCGTCCCCGAAATTAGGGTAAGATGCATACATCAGTTAAACATAAAGGAAAAACATACCATCAAACAAGTCATGATAGTGTCCCTAATCATGCTCTTTGTTTTCCAAGTGCAGTCACTCTCATCTTCACTTCACCATATCTTTACTAATCTAATTGTCCTATTTCTTACCTTCTTCTCATCCTTAGCCACTATACAAACTGGCTGACTAAATATGGTCATATATGCTTCCATTACTAAATCTTCTAACACAATCGAAGTACCAGTAGCTGGATCTTGAACATACCTTCTTAGATGAGAAATATGAAAAACATTGTTACGAGCTAGAATTTTTTTTGGCGACTTGTTTTTGCTTGCTTCATAGTTTCTTGGTCCATTCCTTCATCATTTTGTAGTCCAATTCCTCTTATTTGAGTCAATTCTATGACTGCGGAAAATTTGACGGTAACAGTTTGTTTATTGTTATTTTATTTGTTGTGTAGCTTTGACTTTACTTCTTGAGATGAAAGTTGAATATTATTTATTTTTAATAATAGTGCATCGAAAATTTTCAATCAAAATATGTGTGTTTAGCCTGCATGAACTTATATAAAGTTTATATGTTTTATTTTGTAATCTAAGTGCCCCATGTTAGTTTAATATAAAATCTAAAGTAAATTTGTTTAGCATATAAATTAAAGAGAAATTTTTGGTTAAACAAGCAGGCATGTCATCTCCAAAGTTTGAATTGCAAAGTGAACGAAAATCGAGTAAGTGGTTTTCTTTACCGAAGAAACTAGATGTGGATTTGAACTCATTCCATTTCTCAAATGATATATTTTGTCATTAAAAGTCGATGAAATATATTTAAATGAAGATGAAGGAGTAATTTATTGAAGGGCTACTCATTGTCAAATCGACCGTTAAGGAGATTTGTCTATTGTAGGATGGAAATCAAATTGGTCTGAAGCTCCAAAAACGTGCAACAGTACATCCACTTTCTTTCTGATATTCCATGCTCTTCTTTTTTCTCCAATTTTCAACCAATTCATGTTTCCTTATCAGTTCTCATTATTCAAATTCAATATCGGACACATCTTTGTTTATATCGAACTCCTTATTGTTTGTCGATAATTCCATTTTTCTTCGTCATTTCCCCAGAATTAACTCCAAATTTCTTGACCTAATCTTGGAAACCTAATTTTTTTAACAATTTGTAAACCTAAGTTTAGAAAAACAAAGATATTTAATCCATCTCTCTTCCCATTATGCTTTTGTTCAGAGAAACGGTACATAGGCTCCCAATGTTGAACCAATGCTTCATTAAATCGATGTAATGGTGGAGATAGATCGTTGTAAACGTATTGCACATTCCGTACTTTTATTTCGAGTTGGCGACATTCTCCAAAACAAGGGTATGTTTCAATTTTAGTTCATAGTGAAAGCTTTTCATCTAATATATGCATGGCTTCTCTAATTTTTTTGTTATATGGATCTAATTTGGTTGATTGTGAATGATATTATAATTCTAGGATCGAAGAAGAAAAGGTCATGTGAAGGTTTAGAGAAAGGACGAAGAAAAGTCCATTGAGAAGAAGGAGTGGAGTGAAATCCTGTAGAATGTGCTATAGGCTACCAGTCGACTGATAGAGTTTACCAATCGACTGGAACTCGTTCCAACCAATTGGTAAACTACTATTAAAGTGGGCTTTTGCCAAAATTGGACCTGAGCATACGACTATGCTCGGAGTCGACTGTAACTTTTTTCCAGCCGAATGATCAAAAGTTTTAGTCGGCTGATGGTGAAAAATATGGAAAAATTAATGCTCGAGTTTACAAGTGTATTTTAATCTTTTTTTGCAGTACTAGAGTTTCCATCGTAAAATCAACGTATCTTCTGCAAATAATCTGATCCAACGACAAAGACAATCCAATATTACAAATAGATATTGGGTTTATTGTTATATCATATTTCTCGTTTGAAAATAAAGAGGGTTTTGTTCTTGTTATTCTTTAAGGTTTAGCCTTCAAAATAGAAATCAACATCATAATCATTTTTACTGGTAAAGTTATAAAGATCACATCTCTCCAAAGTGGATACACATTATATCGCGATTATGGAACTGCTATAAATCTCGTGCATGGTTTATTATTGCTTGTTGCACCTGTAATATGTGTTTTTTTCTGCATTGGATATTGGCCTTTTGTCTTTTTATCTCACCATCCACGCATTTCTATTGCTACTTTCACTGCATTGTGATTGATTTGGATTTTTCAAATTTTCCCCAATAAATATTATGGATCTAATTTATCCGTAGCCGCCTGATTATTTGTTTTTAATTTCTTCATGATTTAGTATCAAAATCACTTGTTGCTTGTTATTAACTTTTGGTTAATCAAGAATTTTCTCATAAAAATTTTCTTATATTTTCTCTAATCACCACTGCAAATTTGAAACATTTAATGGTATAATTGATTATTCAATGTATATGTGAATTAGAAAATGAAGAAGGACATGATTTGACTTGCATAACAAAGCAGTTAGTTACATAAATCGAGTGAGGACATGATTTGAGAAGAGTACTTCTTTTGGTGTTGATGGTTGGAAGAGGAAATATTTACAAAGACCAAAATTTTGCCAATTTTTTCACCTTTATTGCGCAACCACATGACAGTAAATGTTGTTTTCCAGTTTATTTTTTGAGGCTTAGATAATTATAGGGTGCTAAGGAGAGAAAATGCATTGGTTGAATTAATAGTGTGAAAGACTTATAATACTTTAGTACAAATACATCTTTTCAAATGCTAGCTTATGACTTTTTGAGTATTCCTAGAAAAAAACTTGATTTTAGTAGATTTGTTATTATATGTATCGTCTAACTGCATCTTTACTGGTATGATTACTGTAATATCGTTTAATCCATTTTATGTTTCTATCGCATTATTTAATGAATGTTGACTTTATTAGATACTCGAAAGAGCAATAAGTATCGATGCATTTGAGAAGATGGTCCCTCTTCAAAAATATATGTTCATGTGTTAAAACTAAAATTGCCTATGTTTAAATTAGTCTGAATGAAAAACCTGAGATCAATTTTAGTTTGAAAGACATGTGTTTTTCAATTTAATCTAAAGGACAATAGAATGATATATTATTATAGCATCCTACAAACACACACACACACACACACACACACACACACACATATATATATAATTGTTATATTCGTATGAGTATGGAACGAAACTAAATTTTTGGAAATGTTCATTCGGAGAATCATTATGAAAAGGTTTTAGGGTTGATCATGAACTCCAGAGATATTGTGGTCGATTCGAAGTAGACTGAAGCCATAAAGAGAGTGATAACGCTAGGAGCCAGGTGGGAAATGCAAAACTCAAAGGGTAAGGCTGTCGCTTTGAGTAGCTTCATATCAGAAGCAAACTATAAGTGTTTCTCATTCTTTTATGCTTACCAGAAGGAGAAGGGAAGTTCCATGTGACGCCTCACCTCTATACTCACACTAACCAAGACCACAACTGAGTAATGCCGTCAATTAATACGAAAAATAAGGTTGTTAAGGAGCAACCATCTGTGTAATTGCTTTGTGTGAATACCGATATGTTAGATAGTACGTGAAATCTAACATATCAAATACAAACTCAAATCTACTACACAGTGGCTATGTGGCCTTCAGAAACAAATATAAAATAAGCATAACATAAATCAGTCAAAGATATTCATATCACTAAGGCGGAAACATATATGAATATAACACATATATATATGTACATCAAAGTAGTAGCCATACAAGATCCACCACATCACGAAAGAATAGAAACACGTGCTAGACAAAAGAATATGTATACATCAAGAAGTCTCTATCTCGAATGTATAAAAACAAAAGCTATTAGGCTAAAGTAGCAAGCCAAAAGTCAGAAGCTAGTCCCTGCTAAGAAGTCAACCGGAAGCACCTGAAACACATCTGTCTGACCCGAGTATTATGTAAGAAGAAAAATAATAAACGGACCAGTCTAGCTATAAATATCATATAAGATGAGATAGAATAAGAGATATGACAAATATATATATGGTAACAACGAAAATCATACAATATCTCAAATCTTCTCAAATACCAAAAAGAATGTCATATTCTTTATTTTTGTTCACCAAACAACAAATATTTGATAAAGCTTATCAATACAAATCACGAAAATGGATGAAACACAAAATCTAGAAATCAACAATTAGAAATCAAGAAAAAACACAAAGGGAAAGGTCTATCAAAAACGGGAGCATGAAAACTCACCAATACGTGTATCACAAACAAGACACTATCCCATGGGTCGCCAACCATAAAATACGGGGTACAGTCCCCCCTGGAGACGAATGAGCCGAACATCGACGCACCTAAAAGGTACGCCCCATGCATAGCCGAACATCGACGCACCTAAAAATATACGCCCCATGCATAGATTTATTGAGCCGATTGCTTCATGAATGGTCAAAAGACCATGGGTCGTTAGCCTATAAAAATGAGTCGAAGCTCCACAGAACGGGGTATAGTCCCCCACGCGGACAAATGACATCGTATGTCGCTGGTCCAAACCATAAAATGATCATCATTGATCAACAAATAGTGTAAATTACACTAAACTAGTACATAAATGAGTTTAGTTTTATGTCCCATAACCACTGGCTTAACTTAAATGTTTACGAACAGATTGTAGATTTCCACTCGAAAATTGTCACAAGATTTCAATCGAACAAGTCTAAGAATTTACCGACGAAGTAAACGCAAGCATTTCATACCACTTGTTTTGCTAAATCGTTTAATTGGATTTCTCATACGAATGAGATAATGGCTTGTATATACTAATAGATTGAAAACGGTTTTAAAAATGAGCTTTGTATCAAAAGTAAATGTTGAAATTATTTTTTTGAAAGAGTTTGAGTATTTACTATTAGTATAGAAACTTTTGTATTTTAAAGTGATAAATCACAGAAATGATTGTAAAAACAATATATCATCAAAAATCCATATTCGACGACGTGAATTAAAATCATGAAAATCGATGTCAAATCCATCAAATGGAAATACCAAAAATCAGAAAAGAATTCACCAAAGTCGATAATAAATGACAACAACTAATCGGATCAATAAAAATCGATTAAAACGGAAATCCACTAAAAATAGGCAAATTGGCTTAATTTATCAGGATCAAACGTCGGGTGGTTTTTCCAGACGTCTGAGCTAAAGGTTTGAAAATTTTCTTCCAGATCGCGCAGACGTCTGGGAAATAACCTTAGATGTCCGAGCTGTAAATATGAAATTTTTATTCCGTAGCATCAGACGTCTAAGAATTTTACCAGACGTGTGAGCTGAAGTTTAGGGCACATTTTGCTTAGGCCACTGATTTACATCAAGCGACAACCCAACCCTATAGGCTCTTCAATACACTCCAAACAACATGTCCAAACATCCATAGTATGATTTTCATAGATTTTGAATTCAAAATATCAAAATTGAAAAATTCACCAAACCAACCCAATTCAAAAGCAAATGAACATGAAATAGATGTTAGGAATTCATGCCTAACAACAATGAAAGCTATGGACATAGATGTGAGATCAAGGTCTCACCTTAAAACTCAAAAACAAGGAATGAGATGCTCTAAAACAAATCAAGACCAATTCTTCTTCACTACACCTCTAGAATCTTCAATCTATGATCAAATACAAAGTTTTTCCTAAGTTAGGTTATAGGAAAAATCAAGAATTAAAGAGGAATTGAGATGAAGAAGATGAAGAACATGCTTACCTCAGCTTCTCCTTGATTTTGGAACACGGATTTGAATTTCCTAGTAATTTAGGGCTTAGAAATTTTGATTTTGCCTCATTTCCCCCCTTTTCACGTTATCTTCAGTGTTAGAAAATGAGGAGTAGAATGAATGAAGAATAGAGAAGTTAGATTATTTGGTAAAAGAGTTTGGGTTATCTTGTTGGGTTAGTGGACTAAAACACAACCCAAAGCCCAAATGAAAATACCAAAATTCTAATCAACTCCGAATATATCGATGTTTATACTCAAACAAGCTGTAAACGTCGTTTTGAACTCAATGAAAGTGATCTCGAGTCCGGAATCTACTATTTACAAAAAGTTACATTTTGGACTTTAAATTCAACTAACTAACGATGACATATCTATTAAATAATAGTAAAGCAGAAGAAATTCTAGCTCTCACATTAATTCTAGCATTTCTCTCACCTCTCCTTAATTTTCTCTAGATATTTGTTTAAATTTTATTTTAAATATCTAATATAATGCATTAGTTTTGAATTGTTTATAAGATTTTATTAATTTTACACTATTGTTTTACATTCAAAAATCTACACTTTCTGCTTTCTACAATTATTTTCAAAGTCCTCAATCTTCATGTATAATTTACATTTAAGTCCGTATATTTAAATTAACTAAATAATTTAATTATAAATTATTTAAAAAATAATAATTAACCATTATTTATTAATTTGTCTAATAAATAATATAGATAATCATGCCAATAAAATATCATGCTCATTGTAACAAAACAGTATAAATATGGATCACAGAAAAAACAATACGAACAACTTTAATGTGTAATTATTTATTTTACTAAATTAATATTTAAATAATTGAAGTTTAAAGATCACAAATCATCACGATAATTATAAAATTTTCACCCATACTCATTAATTCTCTTCGTTTTTTTTGAATCCATATAAATTATCATTTTATAGTTATCCAAAATATCATGTTAATTTTTTCCATGATTTTATATCCATATATACCAAGATTTTATAATTTCTACAGTCATTTACGAAGTTTTCATCAATTTTCTTTTATTATTTTACATTTTAATCTATGTATTTAAATTAACCAAACACTATAAATCTATACTATATAAATAAATTCAAGTAATTAATACTCATTAAATTCTTTGATAATTTATAAACAAAATGACAATTTCAATTTATATACCGCATTAGCAGTAACACATGGTAGATATTTCTTTCAAATATAAAAATATCTAAATCACTTAACAAAAATTATAGGCATAAACAATAATAAAACGTTTAATTTATGATTGATATATCGAACATTGCATAACAAAAATTTATTTTAGCAACATTTAAAGTATGAGTACCATGTTTTTACAAAAGTAGTGTGTGCAATGCATGAGATACATTCTATTACTTTATTATTATTATTATCCACAATTTTAGTAAATTAAAAAAAATAGTTTTTCCCTTAATATCTCATGTTACATTTAAAATTCTTATCAATACAGATATGCAACTTGACATCTAAAACTCATCATCACGCGCATGCACACCGCACATGTGCGGGTGCGCATGCGCATCAAAAAACACAGGATCATGAATTTACTAAATATTACTTCAAAAATGAACATATTACATCTATATTTTTTTTGAAATTTATCGTATACATAAACACTAACAATTATTTCACATGCGTCGGTATATCGGTCATATTTAACGTATAATTTCTTAATTTCAAAATATAAATTACACTTATTTTAAAATTACATAAAATATTTTGAAATATAAAATTTTGGAAATAACAATAGTGTGTGTATATATATACACATACATTTTTTAAACGTAAAAATCAATAAAATAATATGTTCAACATATAATTTCCTTAAACTTCAGAAATATTATCGTAAAACTAATTTGAAACAAAATCTATCATTTTAAATAGTTAGAATATGAAAATAATGAATATATGATTATTTTTAACTATTCGAAAATAAATTTTGAATATATTTTACTATGAAAGCATAACATTTTTACATGCTAAAATCAAAAAAAATATGTTTAACATAGCATATTACATTGTACGTCGACTATTTAACTATGTATATTTGACAATTTCTTTTACAACATTACCGTGTGCAACGCACGGGTTACACACTAGTTTAAATATAATATTTAAATATATAATCGTAGATTCGACTGTTTACAAAAAGTCATTTTGAACTTTCAACAAACGATACTATATTTAAATAAAATATTTAAATATATAACCGTAAAATATGCGGGTTGTTATATTCCATTAGACATATGATTGCAAAGCTGCTTATTGGCCATCGTTGGAACATCTTCAAAAATCCTCCATTTTATTGAACTCGTTGGACGAAAAGGACTTATAAATTTGTCGTTTATTGTGGACTCATGCGTTAGCTGTAGCTTTGATGCATGAAGTGGCGAAGATCCAACAGTAGATATATTAAATTAGCAAATGGTTAACATAAGCAAAGAATTGCCTTTGTACTTCCAAACTCGTTCAAAAAGAAGGTTTATCGATCAACCATCAGGTTTTGACTCATCCTTAGACATCAACATTCTCTAATTTTTACAAACGTACACTAATTGATTGGAATTGATTCGAGATGTAAACTTTAATGTTACATTGAACATAAGATAATTGGAAATTGTGTTTCGGATGCACGAAAATTAATCCTTAAGCAAGAGGGAAAATTTATTTGAACATTAAACAATTTAGTGGAAGATGGGGTTTTAATTAAAATATTGTGATCCAATTTGTTCTTAGTTTATACAAAATAAAATTAGTTTTCCATACACAGGAAAGAAGATAATATGCACTTGGTTCAAAATTTACTTGTTGCACTCAAATTCCAAGAACTATAAGCATCTTTTGTTTCTACCGTCTTTGTTAACCCCAAGTTGGGTATTTCTAAAGTAAGAAATTATGAAAATAAAATGTTTAATAATAGTTGTAATGGCTTTCTTGACACACATTTTTTAGTATCAACACGAACCACAAAAAAGGCACCCCTATATATTATTTAACCTTAACCATTTAAAAATAAGATTTAATATTAATTTTTTTTACAAATTCAAAACGATTCCATAAATAGGATTTAATTGAACTTTCTTTTCAAATTTAAAATACTTTTTTATAAATAAACAAATTTTAATACAATTTGAAAATAAAAAATTATTCTTTTCTGACCGCTTTTAAGTACATGCAATTTATAACAGAAAGAATTCAGTTTCCAGCCGTAACACTCGTAGAATAAAGAATAAGAAATAAGCAACAATAATTGATAATGCTGTGAAAGGGGAGCACATATGGCAGTTAGGTGTAAACACGTGTGCATGAACCCATGCCTCGTAGCCTGTGAGTCATCAATATTTTATGCCAGCACATGCATTATTGTAGAGAAATAATATATGCACGATCACGTCCGTATTAAACAAACGTTGATTGCGTATGTTGGCGAACCTCTCGTACTTCAGCAAGGGAATCAAAAAATTCACGTCACATGTTTGCAATTACAAAGTTTAACTTTGCAGCGAAAATTCGAAGTTTGGACTCGGTAATGAATCGGGGCATAGAATGCTATTGCTGCTGACTGTTTGCGGTGTATTGAATTCAATTTCGGTATATGCTCGCACCCCAACGTCCATAATTTTTTAGATCGATCTTGATACATGCATAATTCGAAGAGGATCAATTGCTGAGCCCAAAATACCTATCATCGGTGTGCAAAACCTAATGCCGATGATATTGATTATGGATTGGATTCAGAAAATGTGTGAACCATTTCTTTAAATTTTGATAATTGTAGTTTGTGATTGTGTACAACTCCACTGAGTGAGAGCGGACGAGGATGAGCACGAGAAGAAGAAAATTACAATATCGGTCGTTATATATTTCTTTTAATAATAGTTGTAATACGTTTGGTGTTACACTTTTTTGGTGTAGATATGAACTATCAAAAACGCTTTTTATGCTTTATCAAATCTTAATCACTTAAAAATAAGATTTAATATTAAACTTTTTTTGCAAATTCAAACGCCACAAAAAGTAGGATCTAACCATTAAAAATGTTTTACAAATTCAAAACGATTCTAAAGATAGAACATAAAATTAAATTTTCTTTACAAATTCAAAATAGTTATTTACATTTACATAAACTTTAATGTCACCTGAAAATAAAAATTTATTTTTTTAACTGATTTTAACATATACAATTTATAAGGAAAACAATTCATGCGCGAAGCGCGTGCCGTATCACTCGTATTTAGAATTAGGTTATGTTCTTTTGATACACGAAAATGACATGAGAAATAAGCATCTAAAAGGCGCACAAGGAAGAACTGTTACAACCACTCGTTATCTCCTCCGACGTTTCCATTTTTGCATTCCATAACCTGTTTCCAATCTACAACAGTCGTGATTAGGGGTCCTTCTTGAGGTTGTCAAACTTGTTTTTCTTCTGACTGTGATTGATATCGACATTCATCTTTCTGTTGAAGGCTTATGTTTGTGTTGAAGGCTTTGAAGATTTCGTTGTTCCAATATGCAGCCCGATCTTTGTGTGATCCGATGTTGACGAAGCAAATGTCGATAAATCTCAAAGTTCGTTCCTTGATCCCTTCTATAACGTGGCGGATAGAAACATCGGAAAATTCATGTGTCGATATTCTTTGAAAAAAAAAATAGAGGAAAATACAAAAGGTAAATATTAGTATGAAAAATACAAATTCGATGAAATTTACCAAAAAAAAGTAATGTAGAGCAGAAAAACGCGTAAATTTTCGGAATGAGCGAAAAAAGTGTGGTTTAATGAAGAAAAAAAAAAGTAGAGGAGAAGATACAAAGAAGAAGGAGCGACCATTGGTAAAAGCCGGCGACATCTGATGTATCGAATGTCAATTATTCGATTGTAACAAATTGGCCAAATGAAACAATCGTCTGAACCGCAAGTTTGAAGCTTTAGTTAATATTTTTTGGCTACGAACCCTGACTTGGTGTTTTTCCAACATACCAAATAGTCTTTTCCCAACGTAGGAAACAGTCTTTTTTCCTACGTACCAAAAATTACCCTCTTTGACAGAGGTAATTAAAACGAATAGCTACTGTTTTGGCATCATGTGGCGCTGTTATGTCAACTTGTCCTGCAATAATAGAGCTGCTGACTATGCACTGAATATGTCCCTTAGCACCTTTCTTGACTCGCTGCTTTAATCCATAGATTTAATACTAATGAGGTTATTAACCGACATAAAATAACATTTGTAAACGTAACATTCGTAAAGCTTTTAAAGCTTAGTACTCACGACTGAAGAAGAAAGGACCAACAGCGTGAGGACCCCTTCCAATCAGCGTCCAAGATTGACGTCCCTAAAATGGACATACAATGCAAAATGCACTGACGTCGACGCCTATGTTTTCATATGCATATGAACTTATGAACTTATGGTAAATTCTGACCATAAGTTATGGAAGGACCAAGTGACCATATGACCATATGAACATATGAACTTGTTTTACAAGCTTGATCTGGGGTACATAAGTTCATATGGCCACTTGGTAAACAAGTTTTTTAGTTAGCTCAAGTTCCCTACAGCGCAGCCTGAAGATGCTATTCGGTTGAAGAATGTTAAAGCTGCTTAACAACGATTGGCTAACAAGATTTTTGTGGGACAAATTAAACAGGCCATGGAGGTATACTCTTGAAATTAAATAAATTAGTGGACCACGTTACACGTTGGGCAGATGCTAGAGATACTCTATAAGTATGGAGTGAAATTAAATTCTTTTAAATGTTCGGTTGGAGCATTATTGGGGAAATGTTTTAGGGTTCATGGTGAATTCCGATGATATTGAGGTCAATCCAAAATAGAACGAAGCGTTAAATGAAATTGACAAATCCAAGAGCTAGGAGGGACATGCAAAACTCAAAGAGTAATGTTGCTACTTTGAGTATTTTCATATCGAAAGCAAAGTATAAAAACTATATGTACATTTTATTCTTTAATGATTCAAAAGGAACAAGAGTTGTCCTGCTACACTTTAGAAACTTTCAATTTAAGGAGGCATGTAGTTGAAAATTTCGAAATAAAAATAGTTCTGCAGTAGTCCGGCTAAAACAAAGAATCAGTTTAGACGGGTCTACCTAATTTCCTATCCTTGAGCAGGGGTTTAGAAAGAAAAATAAGAATAAAATAAAATCTGGGGAAATGGGAAGTTGTTAGTTGTTCGAAAATGAATCCTTATACAAGAGGTGAAATTTATTTTAACGTTAAACCATTCAATGGAAGATGAGTCTTCGATTAAAATATTGCGATCAAATTTATCCTCAATCTGTACAAAATAAAATTAGTTGCTCGTGCACGAAAGAAGACAATATACACTTTGATCAATTTGACATTTTATTCCATTCAAATTCCAAGAACTAAACATCTTCTGTTTCTACTGTCTTTGTTTACCCCAAGTTGGGTATTTTTAAAACAAATATGAAACGGATACATAAAAAGGATAAAAAAATAAGCATCAATCATGGACTTATATATGCTGCGAAAGAGGGAGCACATAACGCTACCCCATGCCTTGTAGTCTGTGACTCATTGCTAGCACATGCATTGTAGAGAGACAATTAATATACAAGCAGTTGAGTATTAAACTAAAGGATGATTGCGTACGTTGGGGATCATCTTGTTCTCCGGTAAGGGAATCAAAATTTCATGTTCACATATTTGCAATTACAAAGTTAAATTTAAGCGAAAAATAGGAGTTTGGATCCGGAAATGAAAGGGGGCATAAAATGCTATTGCTGTTAATGGTTTCACTACAACAAAAGAGTCTTTTTACAACAGGCAAAACCCGTTGTAATATGGTTTTCGCAACGGGCGTGTGTCCGTTGTAATATGCCTCGTTGTAATAGATCTATCGCATTTTACAACGGGCAAAGCACGTTTTAAAAATTGTTGTTGTATACCTTTTTACAACGGATTATAACCGTTGTAATAGACTATAATACAACGGTCAAAACCCGTTGCAATAGACTAACCATACTAGTCGCATAGTCTGTTTCACAACATGCATTGACCGTTGTAAAAAGCTCATATGACAACGCACATTGCCCGTTGCAAAATACATGCAAATTTAAAAAAAAAATACAGCAGCATCCATGCAATACATTTATACTAATACTAAATATTGTCATAAAATAATTAAAATCGCATACGAAAAGACTAAAAGGTAGAGTCATAGAATTCTAACACTCCAAAAAGTTAAATAAGTTTACATGCCAAATACATAAAGTATTAACGCATAACAGTCCGCTACAAATATCATGTTCTAAGTACAATCACACTATACCACCGAGATGAAGTCTTTATGCCACGCGACGGTTGATCCAATGACCTTTTTGACCAACTATCACTGTTATATCGTCTAGCTTGCCACCTATAAAGTAATAAGAAAATACCAACTTGATGTTAATATGTTGAGAGGTAAATAGTAATTGTGCTAGTTATACAACTTAAATTTGCTATGAAGTTTAGCTCTTAAATATGAAATAAGTCATTTAAAAGTTCCGCTTATTTCTAACTTATTAACTTATTTGTTATTTTTAAGTCACAAAATTTATGTTGCTTTCAAAACGCTTCTAGCAACAAAAGTACCTACCGATATAAGTTTTGACCAAACAGTCTCTAAAGGGATTCAATTTTTGTCCTCAAAAGTCGTGCGCCGTCTATTCTCCGCAATCACAAGTATTCCATCGTATTAGTTAATTGATTTAATTAATTAATCAATAATGAATGGCGAAAACTAAACGAGAATGAAATTACATGAGCTTTGAGTAGAGAGGAAATGAGCTGCTCTAAAGAACACACATGCGCCATTTGAATCTTTGTCAATAAAAGTTGCCTTGGTTCTGTTGATTGCAACCAAATCTTATTTTATATGATCTGTTAAAAGTTAAAGAATCATGGTTTAATTTCTTTGAACATCTGCTTATACTTTATACATATATTTAATGTGATTACATGGTCGGAAAAAAGAAAATACGGATCTTATTCGTTCATGTGAATTTTTACAAAGTAAAGGTGGTGGTATATATTTCATAAATCACTATAGTATTTAGCATGATGATCTACGGTCAGTTGCCCCTACCTATATTGTTGTTATTAATCCTTTTTGTCACGCCAGCTAACAGCGAGATTGAGATCACCTGAGTATGATTTCTCTATATAAAGCTTACATTTACAAAACCTACCAACAGTCCCTTCACATAAAGAATCAACTAAGAAAGATATTAGGTAATACTTGTTAATTACAAGGTACCTGAATTACTTTGCTTGGGAACTGTATAAAAGAATGAACATATATAAACGACTGAGCATCATATATAATCCAAGAATAGGAAAAGTCAAGGAATTTCATATTTTAACTAACATGAACTGCAAGACACCACAGAGATCATCAAGAACTAATAAAGAAAATGCATGATAAATATGAATGAGGCATGCAATTCATGTATGCATTTAATGTCCACCTAATACCGAGATTGAATGCGAAAAAACAATCTAGTATCACACATAACATGCGCCACTCCCCAACTGAAACAACTGGGCAAATTCCGACATTGCTCAACTACCCTCAAAACCTTGGTTCTATTTAACAAAAGGCTTGGTTAATGTATTTGCACACATTCACATAAATACTTTTTAATTGTCTAATCAATGCTCCAGGTGATCACAATTATAACACAATCTAATCAATTCATAATTAAATCGATCAGCGTTGAGTAAAAGTGGTAGTCTTAACATATATCCAAGCCTTCTATGGTTGCTGCCAAATTCAAATTACAGCTATCTGATGTAGGGTGAAGAAGGTTTAACTATCTGCTTTCAGAAAGTCACTGATGATGTGTGTCATATGTCATATAATAAAGAACAAAATACTAAACATTTCTTTAGGATACCATCACATGGGTCAATAAAGAATGAGTGTAAAAATATGTTTACCTCAATGAATGAACATATTTCTCTACTGCTTTTTTTTTCTTCTTCATTAAAAACAAACCTCTTATCTAGTAAAGTAACTGAGTCCCAACTCCCAATCTCTGAAAATAAAATTGAATTAGATTATCTGTTTCATGAAATAAGACTAAAAATAAAATTAGAAAAAACACCTTGAAGAATTGTTATTGATCTGTTTCCATAGCCATTTAATTTCCAAAATATTTTCCCATTACTTTCCAGTGTCACAGGATCAGTTCTGACAGCGTCAGCTCGTTAATTGTCTGCAATATAACATTCAGTATACGTTAAAGAACACATCGTTATTTGTTATTGTAATGAGTTATATTATTTGTTATACGCAATAACATTAATTGTTATTGCAATGAGTTATATTATTTGTTAGGGTGTTGTTTGGGATATCTGAGTATTATCTTTTAATTTTGGTAGCTTAATAAAAGAATTAACTTTAATAATGTTCTTATTGTTGCCTTTAGTCAATAATATATACTTGCATACACAAACTATAATTTAATAGTTGAGGTATGAACCTATACTATGTTTCCTATACTACCACTAACTACTTTCGAATGTATGGTATGAATGGAATAAATAACAACAATTTGGGGAGATAGTGCCTTAAATTTTCCCAATATATCCAGCCCAGTGTCATCTCCTCCATCACCTTCACACATTTGCACTGCTCCTCCTTACAGGCATCAACAATCACCAAAACATAGCCATCAACCACAACATAGACACAACCTTCACCACACTTCAATCATCTAAAAACAAAACTACCTCTACCTTCACATACAAACCTTTGTGCATTCACATACAAACATTCACAAACTTCACAATTGCCTCACTGCACCTCACTGCTACCTACTGCAACAAACAACAACCCTACTTCACAGTGCACCCACCTGCCTCCTCACAAAACTGCAACTCTTGCACATCATCACTTGCTCTAACCTATCTACAATCATCTACAACCACCATCCGACCGTCGCCTCCTCAACAATCGCGACCATCATTTAAAAAAAACAAACAGTTTGAACCCAAATTCAAACTCCTACCACCAAACAATCACAGCATCACCTCAAATTACTTCGATTTTCTTCCCTTCCTCTGCCACAAACCCGAGTATACATCCACTGCTCTTCACAAATTATATATGCATGATACATTCGAATCCAAAGAAATTGTATATGCAAAAGATAGCACAAATTGATTATTTATAGACAACCAATACTGTATCATCTATTCGAATCAAAGATAAATATAGTTTCCAACCAATAATAAAATGTAAGTTATTACCTGTATGCAATGGAGTATAGGCTAAACCAATAATGTTACCGATAGTGCAGGCTGAAGCAAAGACATGTTTCCAACCAATAATCAAACATTTATGTCTGAACCAATAGAAATACTAATTATGTATGACGTAAGCAAGTAGTTGCTATCTGAAGTTAGTAAAACCAATATTATAACTTAAATGGTAAACAAATTCATGTCTAAGTAATTTAGAACTATAACTTAGCAAACGGTGGACACAAGACAAAAAATTCAAATGCAAATCCTCGAATATAATCGTCGGTCATAAATCACGTTACATACTCCATAAGTGAGTGCATTTTACTTTTCCAACATGATTTCTTTTACAGTAAAACATTGACAAACAGCAGGATTTTCTGTAAAATATAATAAATGTGAGCAAAACTTTTAACTGTTGTGAACTTGTGAAATTTAATATGGTGCATTTTCAAAGAGCCATAAAATATTAGTAAGAATCAAATTGGATTGTGAAACAAAATTTCTTCTCGACTATCATTTTTTTACAAGAGAAATTTAACATAATGTCCAATAAGAAATTTCATAAAACAGCATTGCACATAACCACAGTAGCAGAAAGTAGTTTATGCTTTAGAACTTGATGAAAAAGACCAATTAAGAGGTATATATACTTCAAACGGTGTTGCATATTATCCAATCAAACAATTAACTTCAACATAAATTACTTACGTATAAAAATGCCATTTGATTTAGTTGACCCCAAAGATTTTAAATTCGTACTTCCCCGTTCCAAATAGTATAAACAGTATAATACTTAAAATTGAAAACATAGGAATTCAAATAGAATTTTTCATTCATCGCAAAATAAAGCATTTAACATTGATAAGTACATAAAACCACAATCTAACCGCCCCTAAATAATATAAAACATATAAAAAAGCAACAACATCTATGATCAAGCACTAGTAAATTTGGTCACGGCCTTAGTTCCCTCAGACACAGCATGTTTGGCAAGCTCGCCAGGAAGAACGAGACAAGCAGAAGTCTGAATCTCACGAGAAAAACCGTCCCAATGTTTGTTCTAATTTCTTTGATATATGAAACAAAGTTCAAAATCAAATCGAAGTTTTCAACAATTTGATACACAAAACAAAATTCAAAATCAAAAACCTATACATAAATCAAAAAATTCAACTATTTGATACGCGGACTAAATTCGACGTTGAATTGAATCTAGAACTCGAATCAAAATTCAAAATAAAATAGAAAATAAAATTACAATTTTACGAAGAGAAAGATGATAAATACCTGAAGGATTGAAGAGGCGAAGGCGGTTTCCCTGGATGAGGCAAAGGCAGTTACCCTGGATGACGCGACGGCGGTTACCACTGTAGAACGAACTCGATCCAAACTGTAGAGGAACGAGCAAAGGAACAAGGCAGGGCAAAAACGAAATAAAAGAAATAAGGGCCGGCCTTGTTTTTTTAATTGAAAATTGTGGTTTTGATTGGCACCTGTTACAACGGACGCTTTTAGCCCATTGTAAAATTGGCACCTATTACAAGGGTCTGAATGGACTGTTGTAATAGCCTTCTGTTACAACGGGCAACCAATGCCCGTTGTAAAAATGGCATTGTATGCACAAACTATTACAACAGGCCTGGATGGACCGTTGTAACAGCCTTCTATTACAACGGGCAACCATTGTCCATTGTAAAAAAATGTTGTAATAGGCTATTTTTGTTGTAGTGTTTGTTGGATGTTGAATTCAATTTCGGTGTATACTTTTACCCTAACCTCCATAACTTTTAAGATGGACCGTGATGTATATACTGGATGCGTTCTACTGACACTCGTGAAGGACACGAAAAAAATAATATTTGAAAGAGACACGAAAGTAAATTATTTAATGAAAAAAGAATTGAGTTCTTGTGTTGCGAATGGCGTTTTTGAAATTTTAAAGGGATGTTTGAAAGATATATTAATTAATTATTATTATTAATTATGTTTGAGAATACTTATTTATGCTGGAAAGCGAGACCAACATATTAATAAATATAATTTTATACACCAAACCTTGAATAGAATCATAATAGTTCATAATCGTGGTTTTAAAAGCTGACCATGTTGGACTGTAAAATTATGACAATCATTTTTTTTTTCAAAATATGCATGGTTAATAATACAACAATTTATATCGTTTATCAAAATATATTAAAAAAAAATCTAAATTAGGAACAATTTTATAATTTTTATATATAACACAACTTTAGTTCGTATAGTTTTGTACAACAATTTTATAATTTAAAAACCAACCGTTGATCAGAATTAATAAGCATAGTTTGTATTTTTCTATATAACACAACGATATTTAAGAATATGACATACGAGATGGAATTGATTCTTTTAAAAATTGAAGCCGTTGGAATTTTTTTCACAAAATTATTTGAATTGATTATCACCAAGAGAGGTCCAGTGTAACCCCACTAGGTTGGAGCACCGGGGCAACTGCCCTCGTTGACGACGGTCGATCTGACTGGCCAGGTCGCGGATTCCAAGAGATAGCGCCGCTTTTAAAAATGTTATATCTAGTTCGTGTTTCTATTTGAGTTCAAATGTAAAAGGGATATGACAATTGGGACCGTAAGGACAACTATATTGTATGATTTTAAATTTTGAGATGAACTATGATATTAAATATACACTAAACTCAATGTTAATTGTTAATAATTTCGGTTGATGTCCAACGCAACGCCAACAACATAATTTGTTCGATTAAGTTGAACAAAACAAATGCTGTATCTCACCTTTGACACATTGAATTATCCGTTGTAACGCCACCAGAACACGAGCGTTCCTTTTTATCGGAAGAGGAGGATCAACAATAAGCCCAAAACGCCTATCATTAGTATACAAAACCGCCCTTAAAAAATATTTGTTGAATAATCAAATCAATCGACTGACATTATTAAATGAAATTTGCATTTATTCCATTTTTACTAAGAAGTATGATTTCTTTTTTTGATGTAATGAAGATAATATTGGCAACTGATGGTATTTGAGAAAATGTGTAGACTTTCTTTGAATTTTGGTAATATTGTTTGTGATTATGTGCAACCACTATAAGAAACATACAATTTTCGACGGTTGGCAGCCGTCGGAAACCGACGCAAAATGTCGTCGTAAGTTATCCCATCGTTGTAGAGTATTTTTGACGGCTTCCAACAGCATTCGTCGTAAACTTTTCGACGGCTACTCACAGACTGCCCAACGGCTCTTGACGGCCGTCGAAGACACGTGGACGTTTAGGAGGGAGCAAAAAAACTACCGCTAGCCATCGGAAACTTTCGAACTGAAGACCGTCCCCAGCCGTCGGAATTGCTGAAGCCATTTTTACATTCTGTTGCGTTCTACCCTAATATACAATCCAGAAACATAATATAGCTACATACAAGTACATATCCAATTCAGATATTCGATATAATATCAAATCAAACAAATATACTCAAATCACATAAAGAAAATTAAACCAAGCATAACTCGCATAAAATCAAACCAACCAACACTTCGTTAACATAATGTACATACATGTCATTATACAAAATATGCACCGTGGAACATCAACTCCCCACCATCAACCCACAAATGTCAAAATTACCATAACCAAATGTACCATCAAATAATATACACAACATTTCAAAGTATCCAACTCTATCAACTCAATATATCATCAAAAAAACTAAAGAATGATGCAAAATAAAAATACATATCTACCACTCCTGTCAATTACCTCCAGAACCTTCAGAACCAGCTGAAGATGGAAAACGGCCACTATACTACTGCATGTACTCAGTAATACGCTGGCCCAAAAGCTGTGTTATTTCAATGACCTGCCGATGGTTCTGTCCTCAAGCTGCGCCACTCTAGCTCTCAACTCTTCGATCTCTGCTAGATCGATCTGAGCTCTGCTTTGACCGGCTCTCCTCTGTCTACCTACAATACTTTTTTAATTTACTAAAAATTCAATTACTATAATATTACTATCGAAACTACAACATAACATGTTAATTGTTATATCTGTAAACTTATTATTGAAACTAAAACGTTGTGAAGTTATTTAGAACTGAAAGATTAATAAATTGTTATATCTTAATATATTATTCATTAACACTTGATTGCCAAAACCATAACGCCTGCTCCCTAAAGATAGATCAATGACTGACTCGAAAATAACATCCTCTTCATCCGTAGTCACCTGCTCTTGACCAGTTTCCTATAAGAGTTTCTGCCGTTGTTTCATACCGTGCATGCATGAACAAATGAAATACATTTGAAATTGATAGCATGATATCTTAATTCATTATACTTTAATAATTGAAACAATCACTAATAGTATATAAACAAAAATATGCTTACTTGGCACTTCCGCAATTTATCGTCATGCTAAGTATAGGAAACAGTCCCGTCTGGATTTACATGTTCGACGGTATGAGTACGGATAAATACATTTATGTACCATACAGGACCCTACGCCTCAACTTCTTGAAATTGATTATTATGTACTATTATTGTATATTCAAAATTATACATTACAATAACTATCTACAATTCACATTTAACAAACTTATCAACTCCTAGCGATATTGTTGAAATGACTTGGACCTCCTCGATAAGTGACAGAATTTTTATTCCTATTTACAGAGTTTCTTTGCGACCCTGCTTGTACATTTAAATAAAAAATACATTATTTACTTGGCAATTTTTTTTTTGATATTTACATATCAATCAAATAATTAATAAAAAGTTAGTACACTTACCTTCGTTACGTCACCATTCCAATGCGCCAGCCATCCTTCCCATACATTTTCTCCCATTCAGTTCGGCTTCCCCTCTTTATGCTTGACAGCCAACATAGAATTCCAGTAATTCTTCCTCGTCTTTTGCATCAAGTAGTGTCGTACCAGCTACGTGTCTTCTGTCTGTACATTGACTGTGGCCTGCACTTCATGATAAACAAGCGACAAATAATTAAACAATAAAAGACGAACAATGAATAAGTGACAAAAAAATTAAGAATGGAAAACAGAGGATTATATTTACAATGAAATTTTGCCTTATACACTGCATAATGTGGGAAGGGATATTATCCACTTGGGCCAACAAGCCATCATCTTGCTCTTGTACGAATCTCTCGAAACTGATAGAACTATAGTCAACGGTTGTAGGTTGAACCTCCTGTGTTAAATATGATATAGATTATTATATCGTACACAAAATATTTATGCGCTGAATTTTTTTTAATACTTGCTCCTCCACTCTAGGCGTCAGATATAGAGTGGGACACTGTGGGGAAGCGATGGTCCGCCGCCATCGCCCCAGGATGAATAGGAAGAGCTCCTCCTTCTGGACGACATGATACATGTCACATACACATCATTTTATAAGCGAATAATAGTATAATAATGAGAAATATTGTATAATAATGACATAAACGACGTAAAGAACATAAAGTTCAAATTATACCTGATTCAAATTGGATCTCATATTCCGACGATTAGCAAAATATATTACATTTTTAACATAAATTTCTAAATAAATGATAGAAATTCTAATGACATAAATGACGTAAATGACGATAAGCAGATTTGGTTTCATAAATTACATAACTCGCAAAATAAATATCATCAATTACATTAATTGCATAATACATCAGAATTCAACATAATATTTATATCAATCCCCATCGTCTTATAATTCAGGTTCGGTCTCATATTCTACCTTATTTTCCTCCCTGCTTTCCAATGCTTCTACCAAAACGTTTGGTTCATTGTTTAGAGGTCCAAAATCAGTACGATCGTCTATTATTATTATTTCGTTGCTTTGCTCAAGATCTGCCTAATAAGTTTGTTCGTTTGGAATATTCTTCCCATCCAACATAAATTTTGTATTTGTTTCAAAAACTACCGGCCAATCTGCTTTATCTCTTTCTATAGATGGATAAGAAGTGTAACGGCCCGATATTTTCAACCATTCGCATCCATTATAAGTGTATAGCTAGACACTCATGCCGGAATTGAATTGCTCAAAATACCGCGTTGTAAATAAAAATTTGGCAAATCTCAGAATATGCAGTAAATAATAATCACAGATCACGGACACAGAGTATTTAATAATGCAGCGGAAGTAAAAGAAATAGTAGTTCATGAAGCTACTATATAAATATATCAGAGCTAATTAAAATACAACAGAAGAAAATAAAGTACAACAGAAGTCTCAAGATGACAACCAAGTACATGCTGAATAAAACAACAGAACTGGAATAAATAAGACTAGATAAGTAGATAATCTCCAGCGATTCCAATCTCCAGAAAGTGGAATTCAAATCTGTGAATAACTCAGGCTGACCCGAGCGTAAGTAAAAATACAAACACTCGAGTCAGGACATACATACTTATACAATGTAAACCAACTCAAGTGAATTATAGTAAAAGTACAAGTAACTTAGAAGATGCTTGGGACCGTCCATCCTTTAAGGATCCGTTAAACTATTTACTATGTAGTAATATTGCGCTATTATAATAATATCCAATAGTAAAATAAACATGCTTTTAAATAGCATTAAGGCTTTACATTTTCTACCTTAACACGTAATAGTCCTAGTAGTCCATTCAGTATCAGCATATCTCCAGATCGGGAGACAAGCCTAAATACTCCACGGGCTACGGAAGAAATCCAAACTCGTAGTAAAGGCTCGGTATGGTAGGTGACACGGCACACAAGGCAATGCCAGCATGGATATACCATTTACGACACTCGGGCTGGTGGTAACGCAGCAGCCACATACGCCCACCGCGGAACACACTCCAAATCAAAATCGGAGGATGGCCATCTAATCAATCATAAGTATGAGTATAGTATTGAAGAAATGCGTCCGCTACGAGGTGCGACCTCAACTGGCCCGAGACCGCTCATGTTTTAGCCACCTTATGCCAATTCATGGGAGTTGGGTCCACGTAATATACCTCAAGAACGTCGCCACCATCCTACTTCATTCTGAAATCTCCACCGCGTACACAGTTGTCAAAGTGGTTTTCCGTATCGACAAAGAGTATGCCAGATATTCGATCCCGGTCTATTTGCCAACCAATCGTTATTATAGCCCATGGTTATAACTTTAAAATAATATTTTACTTCAAATAAAATATCATTTCCAGTTCAAATCTTTATCAAAATAAAGATCAAATCATTTACAAACCATTTTAATGTATCAAAATATAATATCTTCTCAAAACTTCATTTCAAATCATTTTAATATATCAAAAATATCTTATCTTTCAAAAACTTCATTTCAAATCATTTTAATATATCAAAATATCATATCTTTCCAAAGCTTCATTTCAAATCATTTTAATATATCAAAATATCTTATCTTAAACATCCTTTAAATTCAAAGGTAACATTCATTCATTTTCAATCCAAACCACTCTTTAAATGATTTATATTTCAATTAAATTACTTCATTTAAACCCTTTAAAAGTGTAATTATTATTCTTTCAATTCAGGTATCCAATTTCCAAAGTTTCGAACTATTCTGAGTTCGTGTACTAAGTCAAAAACCATAATTATTAAAATTCCAGCATTTCACAGCATATAGAAAAAGCTATTATAAGTTACACTTGAAAACATTTTAATTCAGCAAAGACAGCATTGAAAACTGCTGTTAGAACTCAGTTTTAGTTTAATTTTAGTTCAAAACAATAAAGATAGCATTTTCCAGAAATGTTGTAATAGCTCAGGTTCAAGTGTAGAGTTTTTGCTAGTTTTCGCAAAGACAGCAGACTACTACAGCAATTAGAGAACTGCTGTAATAAGTCTGAGTTCAATTTTAGCCTATAAGTTCAACTACAACCACTACATCATTTTAGAAATGCTATAATAGCTCTTTTTACTTAGTTTTGGTTAAATTCAGAAACCATAGCATTTCTGAATGCTATTAAAAGTGAATTACAGATTTTAGTGTATTTTCAGCAAATAATTAACTTCATTTTAAACTCTTTATACATTTTAAAAATCATAATTTAACATTAAAAATGTTCATTAACATATCATTAAACATATTGATTTTTATAAAGCCAATTTCTTATAAATAAATCCAAATTTCAATAATTCCACTTATTAGTTCAAGTGTATAATTTCCTTTCTTCACTTTTCAACAAATAAACTTAACATTTCAGATTTAAATTACCATTTCACGAATTTAACTAAATTTCCAATTTATTTAATTAATTTAAATCTTTAATTAAAACTCAAATTTCACATTTCCAAGTCAAGTTATATTTTAAAATTTCACTTTTAAGCATTCATTTATTTAACCACTTAAATTCATAGAAAAATCAATAATACTTTAATAAATCGCTTAAATTCAAATTTAAATCAAATTATCATATTTACCATTTTCCAAATAAAATTTAAATTTCCATTTTATTTATATAACTTAAATATCATTTTTAACCAAAATTCCAAATTTCCAAACTGAAGTTATATTTCAATAATCCAACTATAATTACATTTTTAACTCATACAAAAATTATAATTTCTTTGTTTTAAAACATTTCAAAAATCTATTTAAATCAAATTTCATAAAATTATATTTTTAAAATACTTAAAAATATCCAAAAACATTTTATAAAATAACCATGGGTCTGTATATAGTTTTCTAACCTAGGTCAAGTGATACAGATATGTATCATTTCAGTCCGCGGTTTAAAAAGAAAAATCCGAGTTCTATCATTTCAAACCCGCAGTCCCAAGTTAAATAAATTAAATAAAAACCGTTCAGGCCTATCGTTTCAGCCCATAACGATTTTTCCCTATTCTAAAGTCCGTTCGGGTATGTATCATCTCAACCCACAGTGATTTCTAATTTACAGGGAACTTGCAGTGTGATAAATAGATATAAATGAACAATAATAACACATATATAATAACAGATGATATGACAAGAAATTTAACAGGTTTAACATCATATATAAATAATCATAGGCAGTTATACATCATATGATTTTCTACACATTCAATTGTTGTTTTTTTATAATTGCATAAGTATAAACGTCGTGTGAGTTTTACTCACCTTTATGGCTGGAGATTGCAATACAAATGACACAACGGATTCCAGAAGGCATGATGATACAACAATAGGCTCAAATGGGAAGAGATCCAAGCTTAGAACTTGAGTTACAACCCAAAACAAAACAAACTAAAATTACAATTCAATACAACATTCAATTTGAAATAACTTTGAAATGAAATGAGATTTGATTGTCAAATCTTTTGCCTTGTTTTCTACAATGCTTTGCACGGCCTAGGGGTTTATTTAGGTTAGGTTTGACATGACTTTGGCTCAGGTTTGATCATAAGAATGCATGGCATAAAGCCTAGAACATGTGGAGGAAGTAACAACATAAGAATATCAAGAGACTAGACAACATAGTGGAGTTTGGTTCAACTTTTGGCTCGGTCTATGGGTCAAATGGCTCGGCCATCATCAGGTACACGTCTGGACAGAGGTTTAGGCTGTGAGTAGTGGTGGTATAAAGGTGGTGGCGGCGGCTCTAGGTGGTGGATGAAGGTTAGATGAAGGTAGGTCCGGCTATGTAGTTGTTCATGGGGCTTAGACATTGTTTTGTGGTGCTACCTTCAAGGGGAGGTCACGACCATATATGGTCAGAGGAGGAAGAGGATTAGGTCGTGGATGTTATGGGAAGGAGTTGGTGTGGTGGTCATTGCAGGAGCGGTGGTGATAGGCCGAGCAACATATGAAGGAATCAAGGCAAATTCAAGCAACATTCAATAGAAAAAGTGAAGTAAAGAAGAAGAAAAAGAAGGCCATTACCTAAAATTCTTTCATGCCGTGAGAAATGAAATGAGATGGTAATATTTCATGTGAATGAGGGATGAGAACTCACGGCTGTCACAAAAAAAATGTACGGCTAAACAAAAATTAAATGAAGAGTTATGGAAATTGAAAAGTCTAGCAATTGAAAAGTCAAAAGAAAAGGAAGAGTCTTTGCCTCTTCAAATTTCCATTTCTTTAAAAACAAATAAAACAAATAATTTCAAAAAAATAATTTTAAAACCGAAACAAAGTGAAAAAAATGAAAATAGATAATTAAATTTAAAGGAAAATAGAAAAGAATATAAGAAATTGTTTAAAAATCCAAAACAGTGTCCAGAAATTACAAATGAACCACCATTGACTTTGGAAAATTATTTACTTCATTTTAAAAATATTTTAAAACTCAATTTTGAAATAAAAGGATTTTTAAAACATTTTAAAAGTGAAATAAATAATTAAATTTAGAGAAAATAGAAAAAGAACTAAACAAATTGTTTAAAAATTGGAAACATGACATGAAAATTACAAATAGATATCACCAGCCTTATAAAATTCTATTTTACTTAAAAAAAAATATTTAAATAAATAAAATAAATAAGGAACAAAATAAAGTAGAAATGAGTATAAATAAGTTCTTAAGAAAATATAAAGATAAATAAGGAATTACTTTAATTATTTGAAACTAGGAATTAAAATTTATAAATAGAATACAGCTGACATTTGAAAATGTCAATAACACTTTTAAAAATGTTTAAAACCAAAATATATACATAGCATGTTATTTTACCCATATAAATATAGTTATAACATTTCATGACCAAATAAAATATTATTTACATAATTTAAAATAAACCATTTTGTTAAATACAGCAAATTACACGCAATAGTTAAAAAGGCATAACTTTCACATTATAAATCAGATTTCAACGAAACGAAATGCAGTGTTCTGAAAATTTTATTTACTTTCATAATAAAAAATAAAATTCAAATTTTCAAATATTTAAAATTTAAATTTAGAAGTCAAAGTTTGACTATTTTAACCAAAATTCACTTTTTGGAAAATTATTCTTTTTAGTCATATTTGGAATTCTAATCCATATCAAAATCAAAGTTTATATTTAAAATAACAAAATTTATTCTTTTTCATAAATAAAGCTTTTAAATCTGGAAATTCAATTTAAGAATAATTGTAGAATACATGGTTGTTACAAGAAGCGTAATAAACTTGAAATACTTGGTTGACTAGTACAAAAGGATCGTACTTGTGATAATACGATGTGTGCTTTATTTTCAATAAGATTATAATCCATGTGCGCATTAATTTCAGAACCTGGAACATTGTTAAACCAATTACAACTAAACAGGAAAAACATTCTCCACGGGTCGTGAGAAATATGTCAGTTGCAAAATTTGGATTAAAACGCCATAAAAATCATTTATACGATTTTCTAGATCATCATTACCTTTAACAAATACACCTATATTACTAGTTAATTTTTCAGCACCATATCTATGGTGTTAAATTTATATCCACTGACTAAATATATTAGATATGTCTTGACATTTCTTTTTGGTCCCAATGCAAGATGTTTCAATCCTTCGTCGACCATACAATTTCGCGGTTCATAAACGTACTTTGAAAACCAATCAGAAAATTGTTTACTGAGATCTCCATGTGGATGTACTCTTGCATAAAAACTGCATATATGAATTAAAATACTGCATTAAATTCTACACGCACATGCATTATTGAAATGAATAATTCAAGAATTATTATTTCATATTACCTAACAAGTGGTGCAATCTCACACAGTTAAGAAGAATATAAGTGTGTGCTACGTGAAGATCTTTATCGTCAAACCATACATCTACACATTTCTCAGAAGGTCGAGCATGTTGTCTAAAAATAGATAACATTATTTGAGGGACTCTTTTGGTCACCTTCATCATTATGTGGAACATTTTCAAATGATATGTTCATATGGTCACTTAAATAGTGAGAGAAAAAGAACGAAGCTTCTTTTTGGATGTATGATTTATAGATCGAACCTTCAACTCGTGCTTTTTGCCTTGTTTTTTCTTTAGATGATTCTAGTATCTGTGAAAATTAATTTACATTAACTCTAACTTTCGAATGTAATTAAATTAATAGGTAATAGATTACATACCTATCGAATGGATACATCCTTCCATATTGCACAGAACCTCGAAGTCATGCTTCAGATGGGAGATGAATTGGTAAATGTTCCATTATATTAAAAAAATCCGGTGGAAATATTTTCTCCAATTTGCAGAGCAATATGGGAATATCTTCTTCAAGTTTACGTAAACGTTGCGCTTTTAACATAGTCAAACAAAGCTCTTTGGAAAATAGTCTTAGTTCCGTTGTTACCTTCCAAAATTTAAGGGCAATGGTTCTTTGAATATAATGGGTAACAAATTTTCCATCATTATGTGATACTCATGCATTTTTATTCCACTCAATTTACCTTTTTTAAAGTTAACACATCTACGAAGGTTTGGTGAATTCCCATCAGAAAATCTTAATGCTTCCATCCATTTTAACACAACTTTAACTTGATTATTATCTAACTCATAACACGCTTTGAGTTTTTATACCATCGTTTGATTTCATATGAAGCTTAGGACGTTTACATAATTCTGGTATATTGTGTCTTGATTTCGAATCATCCTTAATTTTTCCCTTGACATTCAAAATTGAGTTAAAAACATTATCAAATACATTTTTCTTGTTGTGCATCACATCAATGTTATGACGAAGCAGAAGGTCTTTTTAGTAAGGAAACTCTCAAAATATACTTTATTTGCACCAATTATGAATAGTCGATTTACCTACAATTTCTTTTTGCACTTCAGTTTCATATATCTTTGGTAGTCCCTTACAAGTTTATACATGTCTTCGCTTGACCATATCATTGGTGGTTGTCTGGTTTCTACTCTACCAGCTGGAAAGTATTCTCTATCTCCTTTGAAGCGATGATTGACATGTAGAAAACATCGATGTGAGTCAAACCATGAAATTTTCTTACCATTCAGTAAAGAAAATGCATGTGTTTCTTCTATGCAATAAGGACAAGCTAGACGACCAGATGTACTCCATCCTGAGAGCATTGCATGGGCAGGAAAATCACTTATAGTACACAACAAAAAAGCAAACATACAAAATATTTTTCTTTGAAACGCCGTCTGTTTCAACTGCTTCGTTCCATAGTGTTTTTAACTCCTCAATTAATGGTTGTAAATAAACATCGATTCCTGGTGTCGGATAGTCGAGGCCAGGAACGACAATAGGAAGAAACATATATTGAGTTTTCATACGCATCGACAAAGGTAAATTATAAGGTGCAATAATAATGGGCCAAAATGAATACTTAGCACCAATTGAGAAAATGGTGAAAAACCATCCGCACATAATCCAAGTCTAACATTACGAATCTTCGCTGCAAAATTGAGATAAGTTTTGTCAAATGCATCCATGCTTTTCCATCGGCTCAATGTGTCAGCGTACCTTCTTCCTCTGTTCTACTATGACATCTCATATGAAGTGTAGTTACAGAAGATGTGTATAATCTTTGAAGCGTAGAAGTGATAGGCAAATATGCATACATTTGTATGGAACTTCCTTTCCTTCTTTTTTTCTTGGTTTGTACCTTTCCTCATTACGTATTCTACACTTACTAAGAGTGATGTTCTCTTTCCAGAACAACATGCAGCCATTTAAACATGTATCTACTTTTTGATAAGGTAAACCAAAAGCCGACATAAGTTTTTTAACTTTATAGTGATTTTCACACATTAAATTATCGAACGACATATGTCATTTTGCAGCTTGTACAACCGGTATAAATCTGGCTCCGGTGATGTTGTATTTTGGTTTCATCGCAATGTATTCTACGATTACTGATAGCTGAGTGTCGCTTTTACAACCATCCCAAAGAGGTTTCTTAGCATCATCCAATTAATCGTTAAAAAATTTTGCTTCAATATTTGGTTCTTCAACATTTACATCGTCGTCATCAACTTCAACCGTAGGGAACATTGATCATGCTATATCTTCAGCCATATTTTCTATGCGATTCTTCATAATAATTTCATTACCAGCAAGCTCTAATTCAGACTCTGCAGGAGAAATTCTCCATGATGATCCCA
This sequence comes from Allium cepa, assembly GCA_030765085.1. Lineage (NCBI taxonomy): Eukaryota > Viridiplantae > Streptophyta > Magnoliopsida > Asparagales > Amaryllidaceae > Allium > Allium cepa. The sequence continues at coordinate 476,526,006 of CM060937.1, forward strand.
AATATAATACTCCGGTATGAAACTATTTTTGCACAAATGAACTTTTACAATATCTGGTAAAAAATTACTTCAAATATTTACGCCTACTACACGGACAACAAATTTTACATCATTTCCATTATTTCTTAAAACAAATTCAACAAATACGTGTATACTGTTATAAAAGTCTTTCTTTATTTAGCCTCTCAGTCCCTTTCTTTGATACATCCATATCCTCTGATCAATAAAATAATCGATCATTTTTTCTATTTCAAAAAATGTCACAAATACAAAATATGTTGGCTATTTTACGAATCGACATTTTATTTTTCAATGTATTTGATACATAATCTTATACGCGTCAATTTTACCCAACTTAAGAATACAATATTGAATGTTGGTTTATGGTTTTCTTTTTCACTGGTCAGTCATCCTACTTCCCATTACAAACATTGCAAACACATACATTTCGTACATTATTTCATTCTTAAACGATTTAACAAAATTTCGACAGCACTTTACATTTGTTTCCTGCATTGTACGCAAATGCGTGTACACATGAAACCAAAAAGAAAAGTGATGCCAAAATTTCATGAACTGTTTAAAACGATGTACGAAATATAATTGTTTACCGTGTTTATAACTTGTCCAGTATAGGGATAAATTCAGCAAGTATTGTACCAAATGAATTTATATGTCTGTTTTATGACAAAAATGATTATCTATATAACGATCACGTACAACACTTGTCGGACGGGGCCAAAAACACTCTAAGGGACGTAATAAAAAAGCACTTTATACAAAAATTGGAAGTTTTATAGTTTTTCTTCTTATTTATTATATAATATATTATTGTTTGTAAATGGTTGAAAATGTACTAATTTTACATATTTCAAAAAAATTATTAATTTACCGTATTATTCCACGTATTTTATCGAAGGTTGCTTCAATATTGTTGTCATTTTCCAATACAGTTAATTTCCCATTGAGACTCATGCATTCATTTTTATACAAGTCAAGATGTTTAGAAGCAATGCAGATGGATGATTCTAATTCCAACTGTAGTAGAATGTTTCTCTGTTTTTCGATAAGTAACTTGTATTTTCAAGTTCTACGCCTTTTAGTTTGAGTACAGAGGGAGAATATTCCAATAACACAAGACAATGCTGGAAATAACACATATATAATGGTTTGCACATATACACAAATTCACAAATTATACCTATTATTTACAATTTCAAGCTAACAAATGAAATAGAGATACCATTGGATACTATAAACCTTCATTTGGCAATTAGAAACAATTAGAGTCACTAATTAGTCCTAATTTATCAACTTATGCAAATCTAAATTTAGGATAAAAATTAGATTTTTCACGAAAATAAGAGATTATACCTGAGATTGTAAGTAATACAGAGTGATTAAGAAGCCGTGGAGGATCCAGAAACTTGAATTTGGGGTTTGGAAGCAAGAAACTGAGGTTTAGGGGTTTAATCCTCTTTTTTCGTATACTGAAATGGGGAAGAAATTTGAGACTTGTATATCGTGAATTTCTAACGGCTTCTAACAGCCGTCGACGGTCCATTGAAAGCCATCAGAAAAGCGCTGTCGGAAGCCATCGCCAGTAGCTGTCGGTATTTCAACTTTTTCTAGTGGTGAACCCAAGTGAAGATAAGAAAGAGAAAAGGAAAAGGAAAAAGAAAAAAGCAAAAAAGAAGAACGAAACTGTAACGAACAGGCTTTTTAACCCTTGAAAACGACACCAATACGTCCACGGTATTGCGTACCGAGCATTTAAGTGCCGAAAAACACATCGTTAAGGGAAAGATAGAAAATAGAAGACAAAAGGAAACAAAAACAATAATAGAATCTCACAATGCAACGGAATAATATATATAAATCAACATAATACTTTACAAAGCCATTTCAAAAATGATACATCATAGTCGTACTGTTACAATTCTACCCCTAGACAGTTATAACGGCCTGGCATTTCCTCACTGATATAAGATGCGTATAATACAACGACAAAGGAGAATAAATAGCTATGGATGAAGCTTCCTCCTCCAAGGTTCTCCAAGATGCATCTGTGGGAAACTTGAACTACTTGGCTGTCCATAAAAATTTGAGCAACCAAGAGTTTTAGGAAAAGAAAAGAAAACTCCGGATCAGACATGTATCTGGTGTGAGTAAACTCAAACAACCGAATCATTATTTTTAAAACTAAAATAAAAGGTATCTCGTAAGACCGCGCAACACATAAACAAGGGCGGGCTTTCATCTTACGGTAACCAAAACACTTTCTATTTGAAAATCCAGCGATGTTATAATAAAGTCTAAACATTCAATGTAAATATACGAAAATAACCGAAATTATTACCATTGTTAAATTCTAGCTTCATAGGCTCTACAATTAAAACTTTAAAGGCACGTATTAGAGATTGGATTCCATACTATAACAAGGCACCAATGTACCACAAATCACGCTGCACGTCTAGAATACGTATCGAGGACCTCGTCAGGATCCCCTGCCAACACAAGGCCGGGCTAACACAGACTGGATAGTACCAAATATGCTATCACCTCGGTTGCTTTGCAGCCCTTTTTATTTGAGATCTCATGCACAACAAATCCATAAATTTGTAGATGTATATAGAAAAGTGACGACACATCCTAATGGGAGAGACCCACTTAGCCTTGCTGTATCTGCTTTGATTTTAGTCATTTCGATTGATGAGGCTTGAGGCCTTGCCTACCTTTTGAATATCAATCCCACTTGAAATGCTAATACAGTTTTCTAGGCAGTAATGCAGTGCCAACATCCATCCATACAAGTTGTCTAGGATAAGGACAAACCGAAGGCGCTACTTCTGCTACATCCATTATGGAATCACCCTCAGGAGTTGTAGCAAGCAGCCCTTGCATTTCAATGCTCCTTCTTCGATTCCATATTCTTCAAGATGTCTTCAGTTCAAAACGCTTGAGTTGGATAGAAGTGGTTTTTGGATAGTAGATCCGATCCCGATCTTCTCGAAACAACTTCCGATAATTTCGATAAACTCAACCCTGGTTCTATAGGAAATAAAAAGACAAAGATAAGAACAAAGTTTACCTCATAACTGTTGGCGGATGGATTTCCTTATTATTTATCCTAAAAAAACGAAACTAGGTTTATACGCATATTATAACATCATCGAGGTTGATTGTGCCATATAACTTACGTGTTTCTCCTAGATATTTCCAAATATACGTTTAGGTCCAAATTTGATATCGGTTATTTAAATATTAAATAAACAATCATTCAATATTGATTTGATTCCATATGAGATCCACTAAGCCTTTATTTAATTAATTTTAATTAATTAAAATATTTTGCAAAACTTGATCGAAAGATCTTTCAAAAACACTATTCCCAAAACCCTTTACATCCCTTTTATACTTGGAAAACAATTTTTTACTCATCTCAAAATATATGTATTTACCAAAAAATTTTGAAAAATTCCCTTTTCTCAAATTCCTCACTAAATGGCTAAGAAATTCCCTTTCCAAAACCTCACTTACTATAAAACTCATTTACTTTATAAAATTCATTCACTTATATCTAGGTCGTTCGAAATAGCCATTTTGTGAAAATATATAAGTAATTTTGAATGAGTAATTTTTGATACATCACTTGGCTCGTTATCATCACTGTCAGTTATATCACCTCGAAGGCACAAATCGGCTTTTTCGCTCTCATTGCCCGTGCTTTTATCATCTTCATCAGTTTCATCCCAATTGGCTGCAAAACTTCTCCTTCTCGGTTTCTTTCCTTGGCTGAGTCGATTCTGGGGACAATTGGGCTTGATGTGGCTAGGTTTATTACACTTGTGACAGATGATTTTCTGCTTGTCCGAATTGTCTAGTGCTTTGGCTATTATGATTTTGAATTGTTGATTTAGAGCTAGATTTCCGTATTTGTGATTCCACCTTTTGAATTTCTTTATTAATTGTGCTAGCTCAGCTGCTCCATCATCGTCGTCGTCGTCATCACTTTCTGTTGTTCCTTTGAGAGCTATCGATTTCTTTCGAGTATCAGCTCCTTCATGCTCTTCCTTGAATTTCATTTCTAGCTCATAAGTGGTGATATTTCCGATGAGTTCTTCATCCTTGATTTGTTTCAAATCCTTCAATTCTTGAATGGTTATAACTTTCGCTTCAAAAGTTCGTGGAAGGACTCAGAGGATTTTTCGAACTATTTCCAACACTATATTTGATTTTTCAAGAGCTTTTGATTTGTATATGATATTGGAAAGTCGTCTGTACTTCTCTTTGACATTTCTTCCTTGGCCATTGTGAAATTCTCATATTCGCTACTCAGCATGGAAAGACGAGATTCTTTGACTTGAGATGTTCCTACGTGAGTCACTTCGAGTGTGTGCCATATGTCCTGTGCAATTAGACAATGTGAGACACAATTAAATTCAATTTGATCCAATGAACAAATAAAAGAATTCATAGCTTTAGCATTAGCATTCTGTAGTCTATTTTCAAGATCTGTCCATTGATCCATCGGCTTATCTATTTCCTGATTATTTACCACTATAGTTGGTGTCCTATATCCTGTCTCAACTATATTCCAAGCATCAATGGTTTCAGAAAAATTTTCATTCTAATTTTTCCGTAAGCGTATTCAACATTGAACATTGGTGGTCAAACTATGGACTGACCCTTAGCAAAAGCTTCATTAAAAGAATCCATTTTGAAAATCCAAAATTTTTAAATCAAAAATTGGTTTTCTAAAAATTAGATTTTTAAAACATAAATTGACTTTTGAACCTGGCTCTGACACCACTTGTAGGATCGATTTCACCTAGAGGTGGGTGAATAGGGTGGTACTATCAATTACAAAAATTTAATGCGTAAGTATACAAAATAACTTCAACACATATATAGTAGAATAGTAGCAGCACCGATAATAGCAGAATAATAAATGCAGAAATAGAACAACACAGAATTACTCATCTTTGACAAAATTCTACCTATGTGCTGCCCCCTAGGTTTCTACTAGAAATTAAGTAGTTAGATGCTTACACACGTAAACTCGCGACACCCGCTATCAACTAACCTAACTCCATGCTCAAAATCCTGCCACAACTCAGCCACTAAGTAGCAAATTCTCGAACTACACCACTGTAGTTCATCCAGTAGTCACACGACTAGAATTTACAAATATTTAAAAGTAAATTACAAAATAGAAAGCAATTTAAAAAACAACAAAAACCTAATTTATAAACTAAAGGCCTTGTATAATAATTATGAACCCAAAGACAATAAAAATGTCGGCCCAAATATTATGAAGTGATAAAACCATTGTCCCCTTTTTCATTTATCTCTAATCGGCCCGTGTTGTTTTTCATTGACACATGGCTGCTTCCTTTAGTTTGTTCATTCCTCTGTAAATAAAAATTAGGGCTTTGTGATAATTTGAAGTCTCCACTTGAATGTTGGTCGATTACAGTGACTATTGCTTTGATTTTCTTCGACAATCGACTCACTATCTCCAATTTGCTTTCGACCACTTCTCGATCGAGTTTGATTTGAATTGGTATGTTATTTGCCATTTACTTTTCTGGTTGATATACTTGAAATCGATGTTTTTTTACGTATGATGTTAACGGGTTTATCGGGTTTAATTCCCTAAAATTTCATTCGAATAAATTGTTTGAACTCGTCTGATAATTTCGTATGGCCATTTGATTATGCTTGAATGCTTGAGATTTCTCTGACTTGTTCAATTCGTATAATTTTCTGATCTAGTTGCTTGATCACCACGGCTTGTTTTCTGATTTGCTTTCATTCATTTTTCTAACTAGTTCATCGTATTCTTTGATTTCGTGAATATCACGGCTTTTAATTTGCTTTGGTTGTGGTTTTGTTCTTTTCTTTTGTGACATCTTTGATTTCGGTACTTAACATTATGATAATATTTTTGATAACGTGTTCCTCGCTGGCTTTGACTTTGATATTTAATTGACTTGGTTATTTTGAAATTCCCTATACTTGTGCATTGCATTTTCCACTGTGTGTGCTTCAATATGCATTGTGCTTGAAGTCTGTAGCTTGGTTCTCTGGTCTTTGTAGCATATATATGCTACATGTTTTTCATGTAGATTTGTACTTGATTCATGTCCATATATATACATATGTATAGAGTCTGAATCAATCAAGTTCACCAGTGTCCATGTTTTATAAGTGGCCAGTGTTAGTGATACTGTATGTTAGCTTGCATTGAGTTGTTCTGATTGTCTGTACTATTGCATAGTTGTTGTGAATCCGTCTCACTTGAACTGTTTGCATTTCCATATGAATTGATATGTGCTTGTGTATATATGCACATATTCTATTTGTCACTGCTGCATTTCATATATATGTTTCTTGGTTGCACTGTCCACATGAGTTCATATGCATGTAGTCCAGACATTATTGTTTGCTGTTCTTGCAGTCTCCGGTATCAATGTTGCATTACTGTTTCATTTTTGTTCTTGTCTGAGATTGCTCATTTGAGTTGTTATATTGATGTGAAAACCTTTTCTTCTAAGTTTAAGCTTGAATCTGGTCTGGTATACATGTATGTATATCCTAATGCTCTGGTCTATATGCATTAGTGCTCATCCATGCTTCTGTTTTATACTGGTGCACTTGATATCTTCACCTGTGCATGTCACTTTACCTTTTGTTTTCACTTGATCTGGTTTGGAGCTTGAAATGATTTGTTGTTTTGGTGGAGACTGCGTTGTGTGCCCTTGCCATGCCATTGAAATTATATACAGTTGAGCAAGTTCACCTGCTATGTCCTTATTGCCTTGCATTAAATCATTGCGCTTGTAACATCACTGGTGATCTTGTATTCTCTAATATGCTAGATCTGGTACTCTAACATTTTTGTGGACTTGATGTTGATTGCCTCTGATTGTTGCTGTAGTCCAGATTCAAATGAACCTTTGAGCTTCGTACATGTTCATTATTGAGTTGAATTATTTTCATGTGTACACAATTGGATTTTTGGTCGAGGCTGATTCCGGTCATTTAAGACTTGACCATTTTATTGCACTTGTATGTTTGGATTGCACATGTGTTGAATCCAGCTTATAGCTCGGGTCTGACCTTGTGCTCGTGTCGTAACTTTATTTGTATTGCACTTGAGTTGAACTCGGCTTTTGATTGGGCTTGACCTTGTGCTCACCTGTCCCTGTAATTTTATCAAGTGTATATCGGTGTGTACGGCCTTGTTGCGTGTACAGTGATATACTGTGCATGTCACAAGCTGTTCGTGTATGATGAATTCAAAATTAAATGATGACGAACAACTCAAATAACGGAGGCAAATAACATTTTCAAAATACATTTTTTATTTTACACTGAACAAATATTTCTTTTTCTATTCTACTATGTTGGTATTTATTATGCAGATAACTTAGATGCTGGATTCAATCTGGAATAGAGTTGAAGATTAAATACGAGTGAATGAGTGAAATGTAGTGAGGTGTAAATGTAAATGAAAATTGTGATGTAATCAAAATTGTATTGTAATCAAAGATTGTGGTGTAAATTTGTACTATTCAAAATTGTAATAAATTATTTATTTGAATAAATTATCCGTTTGAATTTAAATTCTGTGTTATTTATTTTATTCAGCAAATATTTTTTTAATTTTGTGAAAATAAAATAGTAGATTAACAAAAACATTTAAATAAATATGTGTTTATTATCATCAAACAGAAATCATATACTAGCATATTCAACAGAAACAGTGAAATTCCAGGTCGTTACAGAAATAGTAGCAGATGAGAAGTGGTTATATGTTTGATTTAAGTGCAATGGTAATTGCAAAATGGTGGTTTAAACCGGCCAATTTTTTATGGTTCAACGGACAATAAAAATCAACACAGCTCATTTTTTATGGTTCAATGTATCATTTTAATGGTTTAATGGACAATTTTTTATGGTTCAATGGACAATAAATGTGTTTGACGGTGCGAAAGAGATATTTGAATGGAGTATTTAAATTATGATTTTTAATTTAATTGATTTATAGTTACTTAATTATCTGTTTTTGTTGTGTAATATATGTTTAATAATTGCAAATAGTAAGAAATATATTGCACAATTTTATAAAAACAAACTAATACTTTTTTAAATTCAAATAAATTAAAAAACAAAAAAATAGTTGACAAAGATTGCACAACAAATCCAACTCGTACATTATATATCCTGTTATTTTTTCGTCACTCAATTTTTCGACGATATCCAAGTATGTCGATTCGTTGCGGAAAATTAATACAAGTTTCCTCCGCTGAATAGGTAGAAGTGAGCCATAACAACATTGCACGGCATTGTTGAAACGATTTGTGTTCACGATCGACCTTCCAATGTCATGCCTGTTCAAGTTGCCTTGCGCTGCATCTAAACGGCGGAGTAACTAGAGTGACACGAGCCATCCAATCGCATTAATAATTCATACCGGCTACGGTAAAAGGATGAGCGGATGGGTTAAGAGCTAGTCTCTTTTCTTATGCAGCCTCCAAAAAAGTTGATCCAACTATACGTTTGAAAACGAAATCTTCTCTTAATCTTTTGAATTTTTATGCAGTCGTATTCCACCACTACTCGGGACCGTCCATATGATCGCTTTTCAAATCTCAAATCTCTCCTTCTAGGTGCAGCAATCTGTTCCAGTCAACCAAAGTACGTTTCAAATTGCATCATTTGTTCTTTATTTGCGTTTGAGACTAGTGAAAATTCAATCTGTTGTTAAATATGTCTGTCATAGATAAATAAAACGAGCTGATAATTTTTTTTTTCGATGCACAAGTTTATGAAAACTACAAGCCTTCCGGATGTTCATAAAGTAATCGGCTAAGAGAAAGTAGAAAATCCAGAAAATCCATGCGACATGCTGAAAATTGAAAATTACAAAATATAGCAAAAACTTTATAGAAAAATATATATTATCTATCCCAAAAATAAACGTAAAATCGTAAAAATATATCTGAAAAGATAATCAGATTGCGGTGTAAAAATTGTTGAGTTTGGACTTTGGAGTGTGGAGGTTGAAGGCTGGTGGATGAATAAATAGAAGGAAGAAGAAAGAGATAGAAAGTTGCCCGTCCGTGGGGAAAACATGACGCTTCCGACGACACCTTGCCATTTACTCTTATCGGTCTCAATTGACAATTTGTGGACTGTAACGCTACAAAGTTTGCGTAACCATGAAAAACTGCGAATAACGATTATTTACAGGAAAACGGATAGCAACTGTTTTGGCTTTACGTTGCGCTGTTGTATCAACTAGTGCTACAATAGTCGAGCTGCTGACAATGCACTGACTATGTTCCTTTACACCTTCCTTGACTCACTGCCTTCTTTAATCCATGAGTTTAAAAGCAACGAGGTTATGAACACACACAACATTTGTATGATTTCAGTGGAGGTTACGAACACAAGAATAAAGCTTCCATTAATAAGAAAGCTAGATTCCCAACAAACGCACAGGGTGAATAAAATCTGGATTCCATTGAACTCAATCCGTTTAATCAATTTAGGATTAAACACTCTCTAATAAAAGCTTATCGAGTTCGTCAAATCATTTTTTTTTTACATCAGTTCCTGTTTTCATTTGCATTTTACGTTAGTTCCAGCTTTCATATGTCAATTTATAAACAATAATCGTACGCTGATACTTCAAAGATTTTCATATATTTCCATTCGAGCAGCATCTCTTTATGTACAAAAACTAGAAAAAGCTCTGATATGACCTTTCTTCTTCTAACAAACCGCAGCAAAAAAAAAATAAAGAGGAAAAAACACCCGAATCTAATCAAAATAAATGCAATAATTAATCAATAATCACGCAAACACGGTTGCGGCACCAAATCTCACTTGCGCATCATCGATCTTACCCGACTTTATTGAATTCTTCATACTCGTTCTATACTGCATCTTCTCGTTCCTCTCATCTATTTCCATCTGTTCATGTCTGCACTCTTCACTGCAGAAAGGAGTGTCTCCTTTATACATGTAGATATCGTCTCCCAAATACAGTTTCGTTTTGCAAAGAGAACAAAAATCGAGAAAGTGATTCTCTTTACCAAACGAATTAGACATGGATTTGGAACTCAGTCCTCTTCTCGTGTTATATCTTTTGTAGTTAAAAGAAGACAATGGCGAGTATGAAGAAATAGATTCGAAGGAAGATGAAGGGGTAATTATTGGAGGATTACACATGACGACTTAATTGGGTTTTAGGTGAGACGAGAAATCGATGAATTTGATGCACTGAAAAAGTGAAAGATGGAATGGATTTTATAAAGAAAAAAGGGAAAGGGGGAGTCATGTAAAACAGCAGCTGGTTTCTGGTTTTCTCAATTTTGATTTTGGCCTTTTCCTCTGAAATCCAGGTGCAGCTGATTATTGTACTAGCTTGTTTTCCTGGAAAATTGTTCTAGAGTCCAAAAGGATTATACGACATGTCATGCATCTTACGTGGAAAGTAGGACGCACAGGTCTTTCTAAAACTATATTCTCCCCTCTAGAAACAATTTTTTACTTTTTTTTGTTTTTTAATTTATACTCTTTTTATTTATTCGGTTTCAAATTTAAAAATCACAATCAATATATGTTCATGAGCAGTTATGAATTATGAACGCATACCTTAAAAACACACGCTGAAATTAGTAAAGTTATACATATACTATCATTAGTTTCACTTATTTTTTCGAAAGTAGTAACGTATTTTTAAAAAAAACAAATTTTCCTAAAAATAAATATATTGAAGGGGTAGAAAAAGAATTTTTTACATAAAAAGTATTGCTATACTATGGGTTTATGCCTCATGGGTACTAGTGTAACATAGGTTTATGTCTTTCAGGTGCATGTGTCGTCTATGTTTTCAGCAATGCAATTTGTTTCACTCAAATGGAACGAGAAAATTGAACCATTGACGGTCGATGCATCCGATGTCATCCGACGCATCAACCATTAATGATTCAATTTTCCTTCCTCTTATATGAATCTACCTCTGCTACAATCCGGAATATTCAAAACTTCATATTTAAATATTTGAATCTTGGATTAGATACGATTAAAGTGATTTAATAACATTGTTAACCCCCTTTTAATATATAATAATGATGGTAAACTTGTTTTAGAAAAATATTTAAAAAAAATAGATACTGCGAAGGAATATCGATAATATGACCGAACATCGTTTTATCGATAAACAACTTTTTACGCGTCAGAAGTTGTTCGAACTTCTGTTACATACATTGAAACACTTAGAACATTATTAATATGAAATAAAAATATTTTGTCATTTATGCAAAATAAAAAATGATGATGTCATGGGTGATGTCATGGGAAGTTATTTTGAAAAATGAGTATTTAAGGAAAGTCTTAAGTGTTAAGTAAGAGATGTAAATGTGTAAAGTAAAAGCTGCAAGGCACATGGAGGAGGTCTTGGCCGTGTAAAGGGGGTCCTTAGGCCTGTGTATTTACTCATTATCTTTTGAAGCTTGAAAATTATAAAAATACTCAAAAAATGTGGAAGTGGATTAGCACTCACCTACTTTGTACCTCACCAATCTTTCTTTAGTTAGTTCAAATCTCTTCCAAACTTCACCAAACTTTCATCAACACCTTAGGAAGCTTAGATCTAAAGTCAAAAGTGGAGGAAGCAAAGAGGAGATGAGGTTTCCATCTTGGACCGCGAGCATGAGGAAGGAGGGGGAGCTTGGCTTTGTGTTGTGAGAGCAAAGGGGTGGTGTCTTTAGACGCTTAGGTGATGGTAGAAAGTAGTTCTTTATTCTTTTGTGTTTAAGCTTGATGTAGGCTTGGATTTAGGTGAGTTATCTCACTATCTTGTACGTATATATTACGTGTGTGTGTCTATATATATATATATATATATATATATATATATATATATCCGTGTGTGCAAATATAAAGTTAAAATGAGATTACTAAATAAAGTTATAAACTTTGGATCCCTCTTACTTTCGAAAACAAAAGACAACTTTATACTGCATAACATCACTCCTATTACCTTTATATCATGTTACGTGGGCTTAATTGATTTTAAATGGTTGTTTGGACTGGTGCTGTATTGAAGTATGTTTGAAAGTGTTTAAAACGAGAATGGTCATTATAAGTGCACTTTAATATCTCTTAACTTTAACTTATGTAAATGGAAGATTTATGACCTTAACTTGGTATAACTTTTTTTGGTTGTTCTCTACACATATTTTGATGCATGTGACTGTAAAGAAATGGTTTGAAAAGTTATATAAATTGTGAAACAAAATTATGAAAGTTATTAATACCTTAGATATTGATATTGATGACAACAACCATACAAAATTACTACTAACGTATCTTTGAGTTTTGCGGTACTTCTAGTTATATCATAGATACATTTACGGAGATAAACAAAAACTCAATGGAAGCAAGCAAATTATATATGAGGAAAATAAGAGCAAATGGAAGAAAAAAATTGATTGAAGAAGAAATGCAAGTGCTGAAAGGACTGAGGCATTTGAAGTGATTAGTAGTTGGTTGAACCTTAGAATCTTTGTTAAAGACTCTATGTCATACTTGAAGATCGTCAATGATTGACCTCAACCGAATCACAAAATATCCATAAATACGAGATACTTTGATATAAGACGATCTACAACACTTTATTGGAGTTTTCGATTTTTTAAACGCACATATGTTGACATATGCCTTCCAAATCTGTGACATACTAGCCTATATGTCGGCATATGCCTTCCATGTATGTTGACATACTAGCCATTTTTCATTTTTTAAAATATTCAAATGAAGGGATTTTTCCTCCACCTTTTCATCAAAAGAAATGTCTCTTCAACCACCATTTAAAGGCTTTGAAAAACGAATTTTTGAAACAAAAATTCTTATTTTCTCTTACTCTTTCATATCCATACATTTTTGAGAGAAATCATTGCATACTCTTCAATTCTCTTTGCAAATCCATATTTTTTCACTTTAGTTCTTCAAGAATTTACAAACCACACAATATCAGAGAGTTTGTACTTGAATTTATATCATTCTCTCCGGTTTCATCATATTCCTCATAAAATTCAAGGATATATTGCTACTGGAGGTCAATAGGATAATTATATCAGATCTGCAAGATTCTGTATTAAAGATACGGCTACTTGCCATAATATAATGTTTTTTGTAAATAGAATATGGTGTTCTTGTAGCCTATGAAATCAAGAGGGTGTTCTTGTAGCCCGATAAATCAAGGGGATGTATCTTGTAGCCCGTATAAGAATGAGAATACTTCTATGTAATTAAACGATTTGGTAAAAATACGTGATATGAGACATATGTTTACGCCTCATCACTTAATCTCATTCTTATACACCGAAAATAATCTAAATAGGCTAAAATATATTGAGAATAATTTTATAGAGAAAACGAGAATTTTAAACAATTTTTAGAGATTTTTTTGAAATAAGTTATATGAGGAAAAATCCATTTATCGAATAAATTATCTATTTATAAAATACTTTTACAAAACAAATAATTGCTTAAAAACCTTTTAAAATGACTTAAAAACATTATTTAATTAACCATAATTTATAAAAAAAATCAGAAACTTATTCGAAATGAAAATCAATTAAAGCCATCGAATTCTTCAAATATCGACATTTATCGATATTTAGATTGGAATAGAATTTAAATAAAATTTAAATTCCAAAAATTTCAAAATCAAGCCAATCCGTTGTCGGATAAATAGACTTATACATTCATCATCAAACTTATTCACACAATATTCAAAATCATCGAAATATGCAGTGAAACAGTTTATGAAAGCGCAAATAGGAGCAAAAGAACAATCTATCAAGCAACTGAGCTTTTGGTTGACTTTGGAAAGTAATTTAGGGTATCAAATAAATCCATATTTCAACGAAATTTTGCTGCATTGTTCTGCAACATGAGGACTATAACATATCAAAAATTCGAAGCTATTCGCTGCAAAATGAAAGAGTTATTATTTTTCGAACATACCACCTTTCAGCAAGCAAAATAGAGCAAGATTTTTTGCCATTTTGAACCAACGATTTGCTATATCAGAACAATTCATAATTCCATGAAAAATTTCAAACATATTATATAGTCCAACTACTGCAATATATCAAATATTGGAAGCAATTGGCTACAAATTTAAGAAGATATGATTTTTTGAAAATGATGCTTTTTCGGCCAACAAACACAGATGGATTTTTGGCCGATTTCAACCAACAATTTTCTATATGAAAATAATTCAAAATTCAATAAAAATTTCCTGCAAATATTATATAGTCAAACTATTACAACATATCAAAAATTGGGAGCAATTGGCTGTAAATTTAAGAAGATATGATTTTTTGAAAACGATGTTTTTTCAGCCAACAAATAGAGATGGATTTTTGGCCGATTTCAACCAACAATTTTCTATATCAAATAACTCAAAATTCAGTGAAAATTTCCAAAAATATTGTACAGTCCAACTATTGTAGGATGTCGAAAATTGGGAGCAATTGGATGTAAATTGAAGAAAATATGATTTTTTGAACATGATGTTTTTTCGGCCAACAAACAGAGAAGGATATTTGGCCGATTTCAACCAAAACTTTCTATAGCAAAACAATTCAAAATTTAATGAAAAACCCATAAATATTATATAGTCCAACTACTGCAAATATCACAAATTGGGTGCAATTGGTCGTAAATTGAAGAAGATATGATTTTTGAAAATGATGCTTTTTTGGCCAACAAACAGAGATGGATTTTTGGTTGATTTCAACCAATAATTTTCTATATCAAAAAATTCAAAATTCAATGAAAATTTCCTAAAATATTGTACAGTCCTACTACTGAAACTTATTGAAAATATGGAGCAATTGGCTGTAAATTGAAGAAGATACGATTTTTTGAACATTATGTTTTTTCGGCCAACAAACAAAGATGAATTTTTGGCCGATTTCGACCAACAATTTTCTATACAAAACAATTCAAAATTCAATGATTTTTTTTTGAAATATTGTACAGTCCCACTGCTGCAACATATCAACATTTGGGAGCAATGGTTGTAAATTGAAGAAGATATGATTTTTTGAAAATGATGCTTTTTCGGCCAACAAACAGAGATGGATTTTTAGCCGATTTCAACCAACAATTTTCTATATCAAAACAATTCAAAATTCAATGAAAATTTCCAAAATATTTCACAGTCCAACTACTACAACATATCAAAAATTCGAAGCAACTGGTTGTAAACTGAAGAAGATATGATTTTTTGAACATAATACTATTTCAGCCAACAAAAGAGAAAACCTATTCAATAAATTATGCATTTCAAGCAACAAATAGATAGCGAAATTTAATCCATCTCTGTTTGTTGGCCGAAAAAACATCATTTTCAAAGGTTCAAAATGGAAAAAAATCTTGCTCTATTTTGCTTACTGAAAAGTGCTATGTTCGAAAAATCATAACTCTTTCAGTTTGCAGCGAATTGCTCCAAATTTTTGATATGTTATAGTCCCATGTCGTAGAACAGTGCAGCAAAATTTCGTTGAAATCTGGATTGTTTTGATACTCTAAATTACTGTCCAAAGTCAACCAAAAACTCAGTTGGACCGTATAATATTTCTCATTCTTATATGCCGAAAATTTCATTGAATTGTTTTGAAATAGAAAATTGTTGGTTGAAATTGGCCAAAAATCCAGCTCTATTTATTGGCCGAAAAAGTATCATGTTTAAAAAATCATATCTTCTTCAATTTACAGTCAATTGCTCCCAATTTTTGATATGTTGCAGTTGTTGGACTGTATAATATTTCTACAAATTTTCAAGGAATTTTGAATTGTTTTGACATAGCAAATCGTTGGTTCAAAACTGCCAAAATTCTTGCTTTATTTTGCTTGCTGAAAAGTGTTATGTTTGATACTTCAAATTACTATCCAAAACCAGCCAAAAACTCAATTGCTTGGTAGATTGTTCTTTTGCTCCTATTTGCGCTTTCGTTAACTGTTTCACTGCATATTTCGATGATTTTGAATATTGTATTAATTAGTTTGATGATGAATGTTTAAGACTTTTTATCCGAAAATGGATTGGTTTGATTTTGGAAATTTTTAGAATTTAAATTTTATTTAAATTCAATTTCAATCTAAATATCGGTAAATGTCTATTTTTGAAGAATTCGATGGTTTTAATTCGAGAACTATAACATATCCAAAATTTGGTGCAATTCGCAGCAAACTGAAAGAGTTTTCATTTTCTCGAACATAGCACTTTTCAACAATCAAAATAGAGCAAGATTTTCGACTGCTTTGAACCAACGATTTGCTATATCAAAACAATTCAAAATTCCATGAAAATTTTCAAAAATATTGTAATACTCCAACTACTACAACATGTCAAAAATTGGGAGCAATTGGCTGTAAATTGAAGAAGATACGATTTTTTGAAAATGATGCTATTTCGGCCAACAAACAAAGATGGATTTTTACTTGTCAATGAAATGAGACAAGACTCGATGCCACTTTAAACTCATCAAAGTATGAGACACAATGAGTTGGGTGCTTTACCCTCGCTAATGAGACGAGGCGGTGTATGTTTGATTTGGATTTTTATGTATGTTTTCTAATGTGGCATGACTGGCGATTAGTAAACCAATAGTTGTGAATGTATGGTATGGGACATACATTAACGCCCATTGGGTTCCTATTCGAGAAGTTGCGACACATTTAAGAGGTTATTAGTACTATAAACCGAGTATACGATTGGAATCATTACGTTGTTTTTGATGTCATTACTAGATTCCAATCATCATGATGTTTTGCTCGAATTTTATGATTTGGGTGTCATTGCGATATTCGACTATTGTCAATCAAATGATCACGATGCTAAGTTGTTAATGACCCCAAGTCATCACGATGTATGGTACCAAATTATAGTAGTACTAGTCAAGAAGAAAAGCACATGCAATTTTCTATGAAGTTTTCTATGTTCGATTTCACTTTTTTGTGATGTTGTTATTTGAATACGGCCATGAGTATGGTATATGCTACATTTATATTATGCTATATGGTGATTTCGATTATGATTGCCTTTAACTCTTATTGAGTTCTTATGATAGATTATGATGATTTGATGTTTCTTTATGAAGTTATTATATGGTTCTCATCCCTTATCCACTTTACTTATAGATGTATTTAAGAGAAACCATATGCATGTTACTTATTGAATTCCCTTGAAATAGATAGACGAATCATTGGTGTCCCCTTTCTTATGAATGATATGATGAATAATATGGCGTTCCGCTGGCAACAACGGAGTGATTTTCACCCTTTTGCTTATTACTGAGATCCTTACTGCTGATAAGTTTAGCTTGTCTGACCCGTGTGCCTTTCTTTCGGGTCAGACAGAGTTGCATGTTAGTTTGGATTGCTTCACTTCTTGGATCAGCTTGATAGCTTTTGTTGAACTTATCATTTTGGACTTGGATGTCGTTTTTGAGTCGTCTGCTTTTATGTCGTCTTATTATATATTATTTTGTGGGATGGGTGTATATATGATTCAGTAGTCCTTGCTACTTATGTATGATGTATTATTACGAAGATGTATGGTGATGTATGTATGTATGTATATTGTCTGATCTCGGTTTGCTGTTCTGTGACAGATGTTTTCTATCTGCATGTATATTATATTATTTCTGAAATGGTCCGAATCTACCATAGTGTGCTTTAGTTAGGGACTAAGCGTGTCTACCACTTACGAAGTAACTAAAAAAAAATCGAGACAAAATTGACATGCTTAGCTCTTAACTAACGTATTACTATGATGGTCGCCCTTAACCAGCCCTATCCTCTACATTATTAGACATGATTACTTATTAATTATCTTTACCAATGTAGTACTCGAGGTGGGGAGTCACATCTTGTTTTCTTATGGCAAGTTAAAGAAAAATATCAAATTTTTGCTATCTATTTGTTGCTCGAAGTGCTCAATTTATTGAATAGGTTTTCCCTTTTGTTCGCTGAAATAGTGCTATGTTCAAAAAATCATATCTTCTTCAACTTACAGAAAATTATACCCAATTTTTGATATGTTGTAGTAGCTCGACGGTATAATATTTTTGAAAATTTTCATTGAATTTTGAATTGTTTTGATATAGAAAATTGTTGATTGAAATCGGCCAAAAATCCATCTCTGTTTGTTGGACGAAAAAGCATCATGTTTAAAAATTCATATCTTCTTGAATTTATAGCCAATTGCTCCCAATCATTGATATGTTGCAGTAGTTGGACTGCACAATATTTGTGGAAATTTTCATTGAATTTTTAATTGTTTTGATATAGCAAATTGTTGGTTGAAATCCGCTAAAAATCCATCTCTGTTTGTTGGGCCAAAAAGCATCATTTCCAAAAAATCATATCCTTTTCAATTTATAGCCAATTGCTCCCAATTATTGATATTTTGTATTAGTTGGACTGCACAATATTTATGGAAATTTGCACTGAATTATGAATTGTTTTGGTACAGAAAATTATTTGTTGAAATCGGCAAAAATTCATCTCTGTTTGTTGGCCGAAAATGCATCATTTTCATAAAATCATATCTTCTTCAGCTTACAGCCAGTTGCATACAATTTTTGATATGTTGCAGGAATTGGAATTTACAACATTTATCAAAATTTCATGGAATTTTGAATTGTTTTGCTATAGCAAATCGTTGGTTTAAAACAACCAAAAATCTTGCTCTATTTTGCTTGCTGTAAAGTGTTATATTCGAAAAATCATAACTCTTTCAATTTGCAGCTAATTGCTCCAAATTTTGGATATGTTATAGTCCTCTTGTCGTAGAATAACTCAGAAAAATATCGTAGAAATCTGGATTGTTTTGATACCCCAAATTACCATCCAAAGTTAGCCAAAAATTCAGTTGCTTGGTAGATTGTTCTTTTGCTCCTATTTGCGCTTTTGTTAACTATTTCACTGCATAATTCGATGATTTTGAATATTGTATGAATAAGTTTATGATGAATTTTTAAGTCTTTTTATCCGACAATGGATTGGCTTGATTTTTGGAAATTTTTCGATTTTTTTTTAAAATTCTGTTCAATCTCAATATCGATAAATGTCGATATTTGAAAAATTCGATGGTTTTAATTACTTTTGGTTTCGAATAAGTTTCTGATTTTTTTTTATAAATTATGGTTAATTAATAAATGTTTTAAAAACATTTTAAAGGTTTTTTAAGCAATTATTTATTTTTTAAAAGTATTTTATAAATAGATAATCTATTCGATAAATGGATTTTTTTCCTCATATGACTTATTTCAAAAAAAATCTCTAAAAATTGTTTAAAAATCATGTTTTCTCTATAAAATTATTCTAAATATTTTAGCCTACTTTGATGATTTTCGGCGTATAAGAATGAGAATTAAGAGATGAGGTGAAACGGGATTTTCAAACAACTTTTAGAGATTTTTTTAAATAAGTCATATGAGGAAAAATATCCATTTATCGAATAGATTATCTATTTATAAAATACTTTTAAAAAATAAATAATTGCTTGAAAATCCTTTAAAATGTCCTAAAAACATTTATTTAATTAACCATAATTTATAAAAAAAAAATCAGAAACTTATTCGAAACCAAAATCAGTTAAAACGATTGAATTCTTCAAATATCGACATTTATCAATATTTAGATTGAAATAAAATTTAAATTCTAAAATTTTTCGAAATCAAGCCGATCCTTTAAAAAGAATTAAACATTTAGCATCAAACTTATTCATAGAATATTCAAAATCATCGAAATATGCAGTGAAACAGTTAACGAAAGCGCCAATGGAGCAAAAGAACCATCTACCAAGCAACAGAGTTTTTGGCTGAGTTTGGACAGTAATTTGGGGTATCAAAACAACCCAGATTTCTACAAAATTTTGCTGCATTATACTACGACATGAGGACTATAACATATCCAAAATTTGGAGCAATTCGCTGCAAACTGAAACAGTTATGATTTTTCAAACATAGCACTCTTCAGCAAGAAAAATAGAGCAAGATTTTTTTTCATTTCTTTTCATTGAATTTGGAATTTTTTCGTTATAGAAAATTGTTGGTTGAAATCGGCCAAAAATCCATCTTTTTTATTGGCCGAAAAAGCATCGTTTTCAAAAAATCATATCTTCTTCAATTTGTAGCCAATTGCTCTCAATTTTTGATATGTTGCAGTAGTTAGACTTTACAATATTTTTGAAAATTTTCATTGAATTTTGAACTACTTTGGTATAGAAAATTGTTGGCTGAAATCAGCCAAAAATCCATCTCTATTTGTTGACCGAAAAAGCATCATTTTCTATATCAAAACAATTCAAAATTGTTCGTTGAAATCTGAGTTGTTTTGATACCCCAAATTACTGTCCAAAGTCAGCCAAAATCTCAGTTGCTTGGAAGATTGTTCTTTTGCTCATGTTTGCGCTTTCTTTAATTGTTTCACTGCATATTTCGATGATTTTGAATATTGTATGAATAAGTTTGATGATGAATGTTTAAGTCTTTTTATTCGACAATGGATTGGCTTGATTTTTGAAATTTTTAGAATTTAAATTCTATTTCAATCTAAATATCGATAAATGTCGATATTTGAAGAATTCTATGGTTTTAATTGATATTAGTTTCGAATAAGTTTCTAATTATTTTTTATAAATTATGGTCCATTAAATAAATGTTTTAAAGACATTTTAAGGGTTTAAAAGCAATTATTTATTTTTTAAAAGTATTTTATAACAAGATAACCTATTCGACAAATGAATTTTTTCCTTATTGTAATGACCCGATTTTTCGACGTTCGAAAAATCAACATCAATACGTCCACTCTATGAAATGCCGAACAATCGGATGCCGAAAAATGAATCATTAGGGTTAAAGAAGATGGAGGTAGAAGAAGAAATAGAAAACAATACCAAAAACTCACAATCGCAGCGGAACAATAAATAATAGACAAATGAGTGAATCTTCATACAAAGAACCGTATCTGCTATATACATTACATCATCAGAGTACAACAAAATCAAGAATAAAATTCAGGACAGTCATAATAACTTGTCCTTCCAAAGCTGAATATACGACTTACATTGAACAGCGGAATATAAATCAATGGAAATAGGTCTCGTCATCCAGTTCGTCTACTGAGCTTCACTGCAGTCCATCCAGAATCTGTACTCTATAATACTCGGCCTGAGCCGAGCATTATAGTTGAATAACACCCGAGTCAGTTTGGAAAATCAGCGTGAAAAAACACACTCGATTGGATTATTAAAGTTGCAAAATCCTTTGAAATCAAAGGTATCTCGTAAGACCACGCCACAAATAAACATGCCGGGTTTTCACCTTAAGATAACCAAATATTTTTATCAAATCCTTCTTATATCATAATAGTGTATATAGAAGTAAAATAGAATCAGTTGAAATGCTTGCAGCTCACTTTTCAGCATAGTTGGGCACAATCAAAACCATACAGGCGCTTATTGGAGATTGGATTCCGTACAATAACAGGGCTACTGGGGTACCGCCCATCACAATACGTGGTCTAGATCACCGTACCGAGGATCCACCCTGATCCCTTGCATCACAAGACCGGAGCTACCCCCTACTAGATAGTCCAAATAAGATCACCCAGCGGTTGGGATCAACAACCACCCACACAGCCGAATACAAGGGACCTCTAAATAGGGATGACCTTACCCTAATTGGTTGCTGGCCATTTAGCCTTGTATGCACCTCTCTTGTTTTAGCCATTCCCGGTTGATGAGGCTCGAGGCATTGCATTACCTTTTTAGCACACATACACTTTGAATGCTCACCGTCCTCCTGACGATGTTCTGAAAGCATTCGTACATACAAGTCCGTTCTGGGCCCGAACAGAACCGAAGGCATTACTCCTACTACATCCATTTTGGAATCACCCTCAGGATTAGTAGCGATTTTCTTTTGCACTTCATTGCTCCATCTTCGACTTCAAGCTCTTGTCTTCATCACGGAACGTTCAAACCTGATCGAAGTGGTTTTCGGGAAATTAATCCCGATCCCGGTCTCTTCAAAACGATCAGCGCATTGGCTAATATTGATAGTTGGTTATTTAACTATCAATTAACATCCATACACAATCATCAGCCGTAATAATTTTTCAAATTATTCATTTCAAAATATCTAGGCAAGATAATTTTCTACACTTCAACCCCTTGAAAATAGTTTCAAAACACTTTTTCACTCGCGGAACAAATTCCCACCCAATTGTTTTATTTCCACTAAAAAGTACCAAGTCCTAATACTTTAGACTTAAAAATAGTTTAAATCACTTTATCCAAAATATATACTTTAAAACGCTTGAAATAAAAACTATTAATGAAATTTCCTAAAAATTCTCAAGTACAACATAAGCCAAAACAAATTTATAAAATAAAAATAAAAATTATGAAATTCTATGAAAGTTTTAAAATAAAAAGTTTAGCCACCTATCATTAAAATAAAGCTACTCTATAAAATATAAATATTAATAATTATTTTTTTAAATCATAATACCAATTAACGTTACAAAATAATTACTATTATAACTAATTTAATAAATATTTACCTTTAAGTTTTAAACATATTAAATAATAATTTCTCAAAAACATTCTTTTAAAACAACTTTAAAACTTTTAACTTATACTTAAAAATCTGCTTCGAAAACGTACTTGGCTTTTCAGGGAAATACACTATCCTTTCACACTTTAAAAATAAAGCACTATTAATTTTTAAAACAATTTACCCATTCCTTTATAAATTCCCACCGTGAATTTATACTTCCAAATATCCACCGATATTTTATTTCGCTTTACAAAAACAGTTTATAAATTCCATTGTCTCATCCTCTTTTAAATCACAGTTTTACACTTTAAATCAATTCTCAAATCGATTTCCAAACTTTGCTCCATTTAAAAAATAAATTCCTTTACTTACACAAGTTTATTTCAAAACCCATTAACTTCATATTCACTTCTAAATTTATGATTTAAAATCTTATTTTAAACTGAAATACCCATTTCATACTTCATTCAAAATTTCCCTTTTTATTTCTTCGAGGCATTTTAAATCTTTAAACTTTGAAAAATAAAATCCTTTAGTTATTAGACAATATCACTAAATCTCAAAAACTCCATTATTTCCATTTATTTAAAATTTCTATTTCCGTTTCCATACTCAAAATTATTGAATAGATTTTAAAAATCAAACTATTATATTTTTCTCCAAATTCATTCCTTAATTTACCCGATTTACTATATTTATTTTACTTAAAAAATTCCTTTAAAAATCCAAACTTATATATTTCATTCTCTCAATTACCAATATATATTCAACCAAGCCACAGTATTTAATAATTCATTTCCAAATATAATCAACATAATCATCATAGATTATCACATAATTCACGTCGTTGAATATAAAATAAATTCAACGTTTTGTGGAATCCAGTTGGATCCCTCCAACCTATTTCCCTGCATCCATAGATGTTGGCACAATATAAAATACCAATCCCGCTTCTAGGCAAGATATCACGGTATAAAGGGTCATCCGCTATTATGCAGGGCGCATAGGGTCTCATCCGCTATATATCGCGGGAAATCAATCACTCCAATATGTGTATACTACTATAAATAATAGACCACATCCAAACTGATATTAAATCATCAATCTAAGCAATCAATCAAATAATTTAAATGTAACTATTTAAATTTTAAATGGTTGTCCAATTGAGTGAGATTAACTCACCTTGATTTGTTGCAACCCATTCTCAATCCGGCTTGCTTTTATCATGATTTTAGACCTTGAATAACATTATACGTTTTATTATCATTTAAACAAATCGAACAATCAATTTCTGCTTTAAATAAATTTAATTAACTAATAATTAGATTTTAAACTAATTTTCCTGTCATAAATAATTTTTAGAACTAAAGTAATTGAATAAATTAATTAAACAATTTAATCACGATCCATTATTTTAAAATAAACTAGTAAGTTCAAATATGTGAATATATTCTTATATAGATATATTTATGCCTATATTATGTTTATTTTTTCTTTGAAACTCATATACCTATAAAACTTATTTATATAATCTAATTTCAAGTGAACTTTGCAACAATTAAAACCCCTTATATATTTCAAAACCATAACCATACACTTTCTTCTTTTTGTCAATATTTTTTTTAAATTAGAATACATATATATGTATGTGTGTGTATATATATATATATATAAACAAGACGGTAAGTTCCAGTATATTCTTTTAACCTACATACATAGATTTTAAAAATTAACGGTTCTTAAAAATATGTGTGTGTATATATATATATATATATTTAAACAACTTAAACTTACTGTAAGAGTATATTATCAAATTTAAATAGAAAATAAATTCGCATAACTTCTGAGAAAAAAAGTTCGAACTCGAGAATGCCTAAACCCTCAACGACCCTTGCTATCGGGCGCCTGGCCTCGAGCCACTCCCTCACCGCACCTCGTGGCGTTTGCACTGGCCATCCAAGATCCTTTCGCCTTCGTCCAGCATCGCGACTAAGCCAAGACCCAACGATGACAATCGTTTGCTCATGCTCCCCACCCCGTGAGTGCCCATGGCCCATCCTCCTCTGCGCGACAACCCTGACCTTAAAACCCTAGCCGAAAAGCAAAATCCCACCGCCTACTCCGAATACGTGCTTGCGACCTCCACGTGAAAGTCCACTCAAGTGCGCGATATACCATTTGCATGCGAATTCGATTCGATCTTGATTGATCACAGAAAGAGAGAAAGTGGAATTGCGGTTAAACTGAGGGGAAAATCGTGAATTAAAATTGAAAAGGAGGGGCCATTATTCTCTGATAAACGAATTGATTTGAGATAAGGGAAATACGATTCCGGTCATTACTTACTTTTCGTTCACCATTTATTTCTATTTTTATTTTATTTAGTTTTATTTTTTTAAATCTGAAACATGCTTGACAAATGGAGTAGGAAAGAACTTTAATTTTAACGCGTGTCTTCAAGAAGAGCACGTGTCCTAACAGCTACGGTAATCAATGAATTATATCATTTATTTAAATTTAAATCTAAATTTAAATCATCTTGAATTCACAACTCAAAATCTCAACCTCCTATCAAGGCATGCCGCTAGGCTTTTATATGTTATACCCCGATTCCGAACGAAATGAAAAAGGTTCGAGTCCTAATTCGATCGTATGGAAAAGATAGCTTTTTCGACCAGTTATTATATTAAATTTCGATATAAATTTCAGTGCGTTTACCCATCGTACGCTCATACAACAACTCCAAACACTACGGGATTTGAAATCTGTAATAATACATGTTACAGATCCAATGGAACTGGTTTCATCGAATGCCAAGACTGTGCCTCGGAGGGCTATTTTTAAATGTCAATTTAAACTATATATTTCTAAAACTGAACAAAACACTTATAAGTTCAATTCTAAAGCTTTCCTTATCTTTAATATCATAGTTATAAATTTTCCAATCCTTTGAAATATTTTTAGCCAACTTGAAATTCCAGATTTCATATTTTACTCAATTACCAATTATTATATTCAATAATTTAAATATCAAATAGATGGAGATATTTGAAATTCAAGCTAAACTAACTTTCAAATATTCGAAATCAATTAAATATTTCAGTTTCAAATATCTAGAAATTCTGGGCCTTCACATTCCTTCCCCCTTAAAAGAGTTTCATCCCCGAAATTACTAGTTGAGAAGAATGATCCATAACCCGTTAACTTTTTCCCCAAAATCAAACATTTCAAACAACTTTCCCAACACGATTTTTTTTATTAAAGTCACACCATCATCCTACTAACTTTCCAAACTCATCCATAGATTACAATCCATATTATTGACTCGACCATTTCAAATTATAATTCAAACCAAATTTTAATTTCTCAAAATTTTTCTAACTCCCTAAATTTTTGAAAAATTCGCCATAATCTTCTTTGCTCGGCTAGATCGGTACAACTACAAAATGCCTCTACGGCTCCCAGATTTTAAAAGAAAACAAAAGGCCAAGCAGCTAGACCATAAAATCATCAAATTTCACACAGAAATTTTATATACATACCTTTGTTGAGCAAATTTCATTTATCTTCTGAAATCAAAAATCCTAATTCCCTTTGCTTTTAAACACCTGTATCCTACTAAGCAATAATGTCCAGTTACAACATTCAAAATCATTTTACACATTTCTTTACAAAAGTTTCAATATTTGATTTACTTAAGTCGTACGATGCACATATATTATACATACGCAATACCAATTCTGATCGCTTACTCGATCACACAATTTCATTTCCGAACTAGTATCATCCACCCGACTTCCTAGTGCGGACTTAGATCTGGTTTCTTGATTGGAAACCGTCATTCTCCTTACATAGCCGCAAACTATGATAGAAAATTTCCAAAATCAATCAAAAATCCACATCCATGGTTCGTCGTTGAAAATCGAGTGAAAAATTCCAACCCAGATCGAAATAGCTATCTCAAAATTTTATGCTCGAATCTGGATCAAATCGCTCTACGAATAAAATAATATACATACAACCTACGTATTTTGTCTAATTGATTCTTAGCTAAATCCATTTCCTTTCTCATTCACATTTATTTTGATTTCCCATTCACTTTATTACAATTTCTCATTTCACCACTTATGCTTTTGTATCTATTTTCATTTAACTCAAATTTTAATTCCATTCCGAGTTTAATTTACCTTCCTTTTTAAATATTGAATTCTATTCATCTTATTTTAAACCATATTTCATTAATCACTTCTTTAATTAGCTCCACTTACTAATTTATTTTGAATCTTAATGGATTTTATTCCAAACCCTTATTATTCTTAGCCAAATTCGAATTAATCCTTCAACTTCACTTTTCTTTGCATAAAATTAAATATCGTCCTAATATTCCTTTTCAATTCATTTGCTTACCCATTTAATTAAATTAGTTTACTTACTAATTTTATTTTCAACTTTTTTGTCCAACTCAACTATATTTCCCGTTTTACTTATTTAACATCATTCAAATTTAATTCCAATATCTAGTTTCAATTTCATTTACTTACAAATATAAATTCATTTGTTCATTCTCAAATTTATTTCCAACTAATAAATTTTATTTTCAATGACTTATTTTATTTAGCCTACTTAGCTTTATTTCCTTAACATTCATTTTTAATTTAACTTGGCTTAATAACATTCAAATTTAATTCAGCATTCAAACTTTAATAAGTTCTCCAATTCGTTTTCCTTCAATGGGCTAAATTCTTTTAATTCACTTCAATTAATTAGCTCACCTTTCAGCTTATTTTGTTTTCACACTTACTTTTATTTACTTTACTTGCTCATTTTGTTTCATTCTTATTTAATTTTAACTCTTCTTAAGTTGAATTTTATTTTAAACAAATTTCAAATTTTTATAAGTTTCCAAACTTATTTATTATTCCATAAACATTTTAGATAAGGTTCCAGAGTCCTTTAAACAATTACTCAACATTTCAAAATCATTTTTGAAATCAGTTATATCCAGAATCCTTCAATAAATTCACTTATCTCTTTGAATTTCAAATCCAAACTCAGTTTTTTCCTACGATTCAAATTTTAAAACCATTTGGCAGCAATTCCTCTCCTAGAAACCTGAAAATGAACACCAATGATGTCGCGATCATCATCAGAATTATTTTCCAACGATCGAAACGAGTACAATGCTTTTCTCTCTCTTTAAAACCCTTCAAATATTTTAAATTCCAAACTATACCAGATCTTAAATCCAATTCAAAAATATTTCTTAAATAATATCACCATTATTTCTCCAAAACCTTTTGAAAATCATTTTCAAACCCAAAGAAAATTAAGTTTCCTAATCTTTTTCAAATCTCAAATCCTTCCAATCTATATTCAAATATTACTCTGGAAAATTTTTCTTTTCCAATTATAAATCACATTTACGAATTACATTCACAAATCCCATTTATATATGAATTTATTTCTTAGCTCTTAATTATGATTTCAATCTCTATTTTAATTTTTTACAAAACAATGATAATAATTTAATATTATCACTCCTATCGACCAAGCAACCATATATAACTATAATAATCCATGGAAATAATAAATTATTTCTTTTATATACAAAAATAATTTGGGCCAAATTAGTTTATTTACCCTATTTTAAAACAGTAATGTATCGGTTTATCTTGTTTTGGAGTTTAGAAACCCCTGTCGATGACATGGCGTCCCACATATCGACTAGAATCCATAAACACTCAACCGATAAGTCAACACAATATAAATACAATTTTTATATTTACTAACAAATATGCGCTCATATCTATTAATACACTCAAACTCATTCTAGAGTATTACAGACTCTATTTCTAATGAGTAGTCCCCACCAGAGCCAAGGTTCTCGCTTAACCTTAAGCTCTGATACCAACTGTAACAACCTGATTTTTCGACGCCCGAAAAATCGACATCAATAAGTCCAATGCATCAAATGCCGTAGAATCGAATCATTAGGGTTAAGAAGAAGGAGGTAGATGAAGAAACAGAAAACAATTTCAAAATCTCACAATCGCAGCGGAACAATATGTAATGAATAAACGACTGAATCTTTATACAAAGAACTGTATCTGTTATATACATTTCATCATCAGAGTACAACGAAATCAACAACACAATTCAGGACAGTCATAATAACTTGTCCTTCCAAAGATGAATATACCACTTACACTGCAAAGCGGAATATAAATCTACGAAAATACACCTTGTCACACATTTCATCTCCTGAGCTCCACAGCAATCCATCCAGAATCCGTACTCTAAAATACTCGGTCTGACCCAAGCACTATATTTAAATAACACCCGAGTCAGTCTGGAAACCAGCGTGAGAAAACACAATCGATTGGATTATTAAAGTTGCAAAATCCTTTGAAATCAAAGGTATCTCGTAAGACCACGCCACAAATAAACATGCCGGGTTTTCACTTTACGATAACCAAACATTTTTATCAAATCCATCTTATATTATAATAGTGTCTATAGAAAGTAAAATAGAATCAGCTGAAATGCTTGCAACTCACTTTTCAGCATAACTGTGCACAATCAAAACCGTACATGCGCTTATTGGAGATTGGATTCCACAAAATGCAGGGATATTGGGGTACCGCCCATCACAGTACACGGTCTAGATCACCGTACCGAGGATCCAGCCTGATCCCTTGCAT
The DNA here is from genome assembly GCA_030765085.1 of Allium cepa. NCBI lineage: Eukaryota > Viridiplantae > Streptophyta > Magnoliopsida > Asparagales > Amaryllidaceae > Allium > Allium cepa. The sequence goes on from CM060937.1 coordinate 476,555,374, forward strand.
CACAAGGCTGGAGCTACCCCCTACTGGATAGTCCAAATAAGATCACCCAATGGTTGGGATCAACAACCGCCCACATAGCCGAATACAAGGGACATCCAAATAAGGACGACCTTACCCTAATTGGTTGCTAGCCGCTTAGCCTTGTATGCACCTCTCATGTTTTAACCATTCCCGGTTGATGAGGCTCAAGGCAATGCGTTACCTTTTTAGCACACATACGCTTTGAATGCTCACCGTCCTCCTGACGATGTTCTGAAAGCATTCGTCCATACAAGTCCGTTCTGGGTCCGAACAGAACCGAAGCATTACTCCTACTACATCCATTTTGAAATCACCCCTAGGATTAGTATAGTCCTCTTGTCATAGAACAACGCAGCAAAATTTCATTAAAATCTGGATTGTTTTGATACCCCAAATTACTATCCAAAGTTAGCCAAAAACTCAGTTGCTTGGTAGATTGTTTTTTTGCTCCTATTTGCGCTTTCGTTAATCATTGCACTGCATATTTCGATGATTTTGAATATTGTATGGATAAGTTTGATGATGAATATTTAAGTCTTTTTATCCGAAAATGGATTGGCTTGATTATGGAAATTTTTAGAATTTTTTAAAAATTCTATTTCAATTTAAATATCGATAAATGTCGATATTTGAAGAATTCGATGGTTTTAATTGATTTTGGTTTCGAATAAGTTTCTGATTTTTTTTTATAAATTATGGTTAATTAAATAAATGTTTTAAAAACATTTTAAAGGGTTTTTAAGCAATTATTTATTTTTTAAAAGTATTTTATAAATAGATAATCTGTATGATAAATGGATTTTTACCTTATATAACTTATTTAAAAAAATCTCTAAAAATTGTTTAAAAATCCCGTTTTCTCTATAAAATTATTTTAAATATTTTAGCCTATTTTGATGATTTTTGACGTATAAGAATGAGAATTAAGCGATGAGGTGAAACGGGATTTTCAAACAACTTTTAGAGATTTTTTTTTAAATAAGTCATATGAGGAAAAAATATCCATTTATCGAATAGATTATCTATTTATAAAATAAATAATTGCTTGAAAAACCTTTAAAATGTCTTAAAATCATTTATTTAATTAAGCACGATTTATAAAAAAAAATTCAGAAACTTATTCGAAACCAAAATCAGTTAAAACGATTGAATTCTTCAAATATCGACATTTATCGATATTTAGATTGAAATAGAATTTAAATTCTAAATATTTCCGAAATTAAGCCAATCCATTGTTTTATAAAAAGACTTAAACATTCATCATCAAACTTTTTATAGAATATTCAAAATCATCGAAATATGCAGTGAAATAGTTAATGAAAGCGCAAATGGAGCAAAATAACAATCTACCAAGTAACAGAGTTTTTGGCTGAGTTTGGACAGTAATTTGGGGTATCAAAGCAAACCAGATTTCAACAAATTTTGCTGCATTATACTACGACACGAGGACTATAACATATCCAAAATTTGGAGCAATTCGCTACAAAATGAAAGAGTTATGATTTTTCAAACACAGCACTCTTCAGCAAGAAAAATAGAGCAAGATTTTTTTTCATTGAATTTTGAATTGTTTCATCATAGAAAGTTGAAATCGGCCAAAAATCCATCTTTTTTATTGGCCGAAAAAGCATCATTTTAAATAAATCATATCTTCTTCAATTTGCAGCCAATTGCTCTATGTTGCAGTAGTTAGACTGTACAATATTTTTGAAAATTTTCATTGAATTTTGAACTATTTTGATATAGAAAATTGTCGGCTAAAATTAGCCAAAAATCCATCTCTGTTTGTTGACCGAAAAAGCATCATTTTCTATATCAAAACAATTCAAAATTGATCGTTAAAATCTGAGTTATTTTGATACCCCAAATTACTGTCCAGATTCAGCCAAAATCTTAGTTGCTTGGAAAATTGTTCTTTTGCTCCTGTTTGCGCTTTCTTTAATTGTTTCACTGCGTATTTCGATGATTTTGATATGTTTAAGCTTGATGATGAATGTTTAAGTCTTTTTATCCAACAACGGAATGGCTTGATTTTGGAAATTTTTGGAATTTAAATTTTATTTCAATCTCAATATCGATAAATGTCGATATTTGAAGAATTTCATGGTTTTAATTGATATTGGTTTCGAATAAGTTTCTAATTTTTTTTTTATAAATTGTGGTCAATTAAATAAATGTTATTAAGACATTTTAAAGGGTTTTTAAGCAATTATTTATTTTTTAAAAGTATTTTATAAATAGATAATTTATTCGTTAAATGAATATTTTCCTTATTGTAATGACCCGATTTTTCGATGCATGAAAAATCAACATCAATACATCTACTGTATCGAATGCCGAACAATCGGATGCCGAAAAACTAAATCATTAGGGTTAAAGAAGAAGGAGGTAGAAGAAGAAATAGAAAACAATACCAAAATCTCACAATCGCAGCAGAAAAATATATAATAGATAAATGAGTGAATCTTCATACAAAGAACTGTATCTGTTATATACATTACATCATCAGAGTACAACAAAATCAACAATAAATTCAGGACAGTCATAATAACTTTTCCTTCCAAAGCTGAATATACGGTTTACACTAAACAACGGAATATAAATCTACGGAAATAAATCTCGTCATCTAGTTTGTCTCCTGAGCTTTACAATAGTCCATCCAGAATCTGTACTCTATAATACTCGGTCTGACCCGAGCATTATAGTTGAATAACACCCGAGTCAGTTTGGAAAACCAGCGTGAGAAAACACACTCGATTGGATTATTAAAGTTGCAAAATCCTTTAAAATCAAAGGTATCTCGTAGGACCACGCGATAAATAAACTTGCCGGGTTTTCACCTTACAATAACCAAACATTTTTATCAAATCCATCTTATATTGTAATAGTGTCTATGGAAAGTAAAATAGAATCTAGCTAAAATGCTTGCAACTCACTTTTCAGCATAGTAGGGCACAATCAAAACCGTACAGGCGCTTATTGGAGATTGGATTCCATGCAGTGGCAGGGCTACTGGGGTACCGCCCGTCATAGTACGTGGTCTAGATCACAATACCGAGGATCCACCCTGATTCTCTGCATCACAAGACCAGAGCTACCCCTTACTGGATAGTCCGAATAAGATCCCACGGTTGGTATCAGCAACCCCTCCCACAGCCGAATAAAAGGGACCTCTAGACAGTGATGAACTTACCCTAATTGGTTGCTAGCCACTTAGCCTTGTGTGCACAACCCCTGTTTTAGTCATTCCCGGTTGATGAGCCACTTAGCCTTGTGTGCAACTCCCCTGTTTTAGCGATTAGCGCATTGGCCAATATTGATAGTTGGTAGCTATCAATTAACATCGACACACAATCATCAGCCTTAATAATTTTTCAAATTAATTATTTCAAAATATCTTCGCAAGATAATTTTCTACACTTCAACCCTTTGAAAATAGTTTCAAAACACTTTTTCATTAGCGGAAAAAATTCCCACCCAATTGTTTTATTTCCACTAAAAAGCACAAGTCCTAATACTTTAGACTTAAAAATAATTTAAATCACTTTATCTAAAATATATATTTTAAAACACTTAAAATACAAACTATTTAAAACACTTTATTTAAAATACAAACTATGAAATTTCCTAAAAATTATCAAGTAAAACATAAGCCAAAACAAAATTTTAAAATAAAATAAAAATAATGAAATTCTATACAAGTTTTAAAATAAAAACTTTAGCCTGCTATCTTTAAAACAAAACTACTTTATAAAATATAAATATTAATAATTTTCTTAAATTATAATACCAATCAACCTTGCAAAATAATTACTACTATAACTAACTTAATAAATATTTACCTTTAAAATTCTAAATAACTTAAATAATAATTTGTCAAAACATTCTTTTAAAACAACTTTAAAACTTTTAACTTATACTTAAAAATCTGCTTCGAAAACGTACTTGGCTTTTCAGGGAAATACACAATCCTTTCACACTTTAAAAATAAACCACTATTTATTTTTAAATAATTTACCCATTCCTTTATAAATTCCCACCGTAAATTTATACTTCCAAATATCCACTTGTATCTTATTTCACTTTATAAACCCAGTTTATAAATTACATAGTCTCATCCTCCTTTAAATCATAATTTTTGACTTTAAATCAATTCTCAAATCGATTTCCAAATTTTGCTCCATTTAAAAAATAAATCCCTTTACTTACTTAAGTTTATTTCAAAACCCATTAATTTCATATTCACTTCTAAATTTATGATTTAAAATCTTATATTAAATTGAAATACCCATTTCATACTTCATTCAAAATTTCCCTTTTTATTTCTTCCAAGCATTTCAAATCTTTAAACTTTGAAAAATAAAATCCTTTAATTCTTAGACAATATCACTAAATCTCAAAAACTCTTTTATTTCTATTTACGTTTCTATACTCAGAATTATTTAATAGAATTTAAAACTCTAACTTATATATTTTTCTCCAAATTCATTCCTTAATTTACCCAATTTACTATATTTATTTTACTTAAAAATTTCCTTTAAAAATCCAAACTTATATATTTCATTCTCTCAATTACCAATATATATTCAACCAAGCCAGATCATTTAATAATTCAATTCCAAATGTAATCAATACGTTCATCACAGATTATCACATAATTCACATCGTTGAATATAAAATAAATTCAACGTTTTGAGGAATTCAATTGGATCCCTCCAGCCTGTTTCCTTGCATCCACAGATGTTAGCACAATATAAAATACCAATCCCGCTTCAATGCGGGATATTGTGGTATAAAAGGTCACCGCTATTATGCGGGGAGCCAAGGGTATCATCGCTATATAATGCGGGAAATCAATCACTCTAATATGTATATACTACTATACATAATATACCACATCCAAATTGATATTAAATCATCAATCCAAGCAATCAATCAAATAATTTAAATTTTACTATTTATGCCTAAATGAGTGAGATTAACTCACCTTTGATTTATTGCAACCCATTCCCAATCCGGTTTGCTTTCTTCATGATTTTAGACCTTGAATAACATTATACATTTATAATCATTTAAACAAATTGAACAATCAATATCTACTGTAAATAAATTTAATTAACTAATAATTAAATTTTAAACTAATTTTTCTATCATAAATAATTTTTAGAACTAAAGTAATTGAATAAATTAATTCAACAATTTAATCACTATCCATTATTTTAAAATAAAGAGGTAAGTTCAGGTACATATTCTTATATAGATATATTTGTACCGATATTATTATTATTTTTATTTTTTCTTTGAAACTCATATACTTATCAAATTAATTTATATAGATTCAAAATCTAATTCTTAAGTGAACTTTTCAACAATTAAAACCCCTTATATTTTTCAAATCCATAATTATACATGTTCTTCTTTTTGTCTATATATATATATATTTTAAATTAGAATAGATATGTATATATATATATATTTATACTTTAAAAAAAGATGGTAAGTTCCAGTATATTTTTTTAACCTATATACATAGATTTTAAAAATTAAAAGTACTTAAAAATATGTGTGTGTGTGTGTATAAATAACTTGAACTTACTGTAAGAGTATATCAAATTTAAATATAAAATTAATTCGCATACCTTGAGAAAAAAAGTTTGAACTCGAGAATGCCGAAACCCTCAACGACCCTTTCTATCGCGTGCCTGGCTTCAAGCTACTCCCCCACTGCACCTCGTGTCGTTGCACTGACCATCCAAGATCCTTACGCCTTCATCCAGCATCGCGACTAAGCCAAGACCCAACAATGACAATCGTCAGCTCGAGCTTCCCTCCCCGCGAGTTCCCATGGCTCATCCTCCTCTACGCGACAGCCCTGACCTTAAAACCCTAGCTAGAAACCCAAAATCCCACAGACTACTCCCAAATTGTGCTCGCGACCTCCACACGAAAGTCCACTCAAGTGCACGATCCTTCATTTGTACGCGAATTCGATACGATCTTGATTGAGCAGAGAAAGTAAGAAATTGGAATCGCGGTTAAATTGAGGGGAAAATCGTGAATTAAATTTGAAAAGGAGGGGCCATTATTCTCTGATAAATGAATTGATTTGAGATAAGGGAAATATGAGTCCGGTCATTACTTACTTTTCTTTCACCATTTATTTCGATTTTTATTTTTTTATTTTTATTTTAAATCTGAAGCGTGCTTGACAAATGGAGGAAGAAAGAACTTTAATTTTAATGCGAGTCTTCAAGAAAAGCACGTGTCCTAACTGCTACAGTAATCAATGTAATCATATCATTTATTTAAATTTAAATCCAAATTTAAATCGTTTTGAATTCACAACTCAAAATCTCAACCTTTTATTGAGGCATGCCGCTGGCGTTTACGATGTTATACCCCTATTCCGAACAAAATGGAAAAGGTTTCGAGTCCTAATTCGATCGTATGGAGAAGATAGCCTTTTGGACTCAGTTAGTATATTAAATTTCGATATAAATTTCGACGTGTTTAGCTATCGTACGCTCACACAACAAATCCAAACACTATGGAATTTGAAATCCAGTAATAATACACAATTACGGATCCAATGGAACTGGTTTCGTCGGATTCTAAGACTATGGCTCGGAAGGCTATTTTAAAATGTCAATTTATACTACATATTTTTAAAACTGAACAAAACACTTATAAATTCAATTAAATTAATTAAATATTCCATTTAAATCATTTAAAAATGAAGTTATTATATTTAATAATCAAATTTTCAATTCTCAAAATTTTACCATTTTCAGAATTCATTTGTTTACTTTAATTTATTAAAACAGTGAAATTTCAACTTTCGTAGCATTTAGAAAATGCTACGATAATTTACATTTTGAAACAATTCATTTTAACAAAGTGAGACGAACACGACTTTCTCCCCACAGAAAATCGTATCATCTTGGAGGAAGAAAGGGATAGAAAAGAGAAAAGAAAGAAGAGAAAGAAGAAACAACATCAGAATCTAAACAGCGGAACAAATAAATTATATTAATAACATAAATTACATAGTTTACAATCATTATCAGAGTTACACAGATATACACATCACATACTAGACAGTTATAAACACCTGTCTAGTTATACAACTCAATACAATACAAGAGAACTACTCAGAGAAATCAACACGGCGGAATACTATATATCTACACGCAGAAGCCTCCTGCTCCATTGTTCCTCCATAATTCGTCAAAGCTAACCCGAATCCCTTGGCTACTCGTAAAATTTTGAGTACCTAAGAGTTTAAGAAAAACAAAAGATAAACTCCGGGTCAGACATGGGTCTGATGTGAGTAACAGGTTAAGGTTGCTTAACTTTTAAAAACCTTTTGAGAAGAAAGGTATCACGTAAGACTTCCCATACATAAACATGGAAAAGTTTTTACCTTACGCTAACCAAAACATTTGATAGGAAATCCGGTGATATTATAATAGGTCTAGGGTTTTCAAGTAAATATGAAATAGCCGAAATTGTTACATTCATTAAATTCCAGCTACTAGCCACAAAAGTGGGTAATACAATCAAAACCAAGGGCACTTATTGGATTTTGGATTCTATACAATGGAAGGGCTACCGAGGTACCGCCCGTCACAGTACGTGGGCTAGATCAACGTACCGAGGATCACTCCTAATCCCCTACAACACAAGGCCAGAACCATTCCTTACTGAACAGTTTCGAACAAGACAACCCCACGGTTGTAGCTAGCAACCACCTACAAAGCCGAATAAAAGGGACCTCTAGACAGGGAAAAATCTCGTCCTACTTAGGCATGACCCACTTAACCTTGCTGCACCTCCCCTGTTTTAGCCATACCCGATTGATGAGGCTTGAGGCTACGATTACCTTTAGTGAACACATCACTTAGAATGTTCATCGTCCACTTGACGATGTTCTGAAAGCATTCAATCCATACAAGTTCGTTCCGGGTTCGAACGAAACCGAAGGCATTATCTCATTACACTTATTTTGGAATCACCCTCAGAGTTAACGACAATAACCATTGCACTCCGAATCTTCATCTTCACTTGAGATTCACGGCCTATCGTTAATTTGGATCGATGTGGTTTTCGGATATCCAAATATGGAAACCCGATCTCATCGAAATCCAAAACGTGTCTTTTAGGTCCAAGTTGTTTTAAAGTTTAAGACAATTCAATTATCTATATACACACAAGATAGATAACTCACAAATCACAATTGATAATCAATATTATCATTATAAACAGGTAATCCACATTATCATTATAAACAGATAATCCATACTATCATCAAAATAGGTAACCCATATCACCATCACAATAGATAATCTATATTATCATCACAATGCAACCAAAGCATTCATACCACACAACATTACTTATCTCATTTCTGAGATCACAACCATTCAAGGCAATCAATATCACCCGTTCTTACATAAGCAATGATTTACTTAATCACAATATAATTAATTTAAAATGAATTAAATTAATTACCTCCATCTCTAATTAATTTAAAAAAATGAATTAAATTAATACATCTTCTTTAATGAATTTAAAATAAATTAAATTAATTACTTCACCAATACAAATCTTGCTTACTTAACCATTTAATTGATTGCAATCAATTAATTAATCATTCAAATTAATCACTTTAATTAATCACCCTTGATTAAATATCCTTTAATTACATTCAAGTAATTATCCTTAATTAATTTCAAAAATTCATTATTCTCAACCAAAAACAGCAATTAACATTTAATTGCTTCAATTAATCAATTGTAATTAACTACATTTATCCTTAATTAATAACATTAAGTAATTACCTTTAATCACTTATCATTGATTAATTAATCTTAATTAATCAACTTTAATTACATCAATAATTGTATTAATTAATGATCCTTAATTATATTTAATTAATTATCTGCTCAAATTAATTACCTTAAGTAATTAACCCATAATTATAGATCCCCTCTGATTAACCATATTCAGTAATTAACTAACTTAATTACTTTATTAAAACAAATTAATTATTCCTTAATTAATTTCTTAATTAATCCCTCTATTGATTACTAAGTAATTTAATCCTAATTTCTTACATTATTAAAACATCTTTAATTAATTACATCCTGTAATCATCAATCAATTACTTCACTAAGTAATTTCCAAACCAATAATTACATAAGTAATTATCATCAAAACATCTAGTGTTTAAAATTAATTAAACTTAATTAATCAATTTAAACAATCACATTAACATAATTAATTACATTAACTAATTAATTCCTTAATTACTTTCATTTAGTAATTACACTTAAACAATTCACAAATATTATTATTGAATTAATTAATCTAATTAGTTTTTTAAAATTAATCACATTAATTAATTATTAAATAATCTTGGTTAATAACCTTCATTAACCATTCTCTACTTATTTTCATTAAGTAATTAACTTAGATTAATCACAAATTAAATTATCTTTAATTATCCATTAACTAAAGTCTAATTATTTAATTAATTAAGAGTTAACTTTCACTTAATTAATCCTTAATTATTTAATTAATTAACCTTGATTATAAATTAATTACTTAATTAATAATTCTTAAATCATTAATTAAAAATCTAACTAATGATCATAATTAAAAATTTATTAACCCTTAATTAATATTTTTTATCCCAAATTAATTAATTAATTATTCCTTAATTACCTTATTAATTAAATTAATTTCAAAACATTAATCTTAACTTAATTTTAAGATAAAACATTTCTTAATTATGTTTAAAAACAAATTTATTTGAAACAAATTACCTTTGGACTTACTTTTAAATTTCATTTTATATACAAGATTTAAAATGAATATAATTTAAACTTAAACAAAGTTTTAACAATTTAAAACCTTTTAAAATTATAATACAAACAAGTGCTTGTCTTAATAAAGAAATTCATAAGAGTTTGAAACTAAATCCATTTCAAAATTCAATAATTTAAATTTACACTTTGTTTAAATCTTTCAAATTTAAAAACTTCTTCTAATTTCAAAACTGAAGTTCCTATTTAACTTCTGATTTCCAGATTTAAACCTCATTTTAAACTTGCTTTATTTTAATACTTCAGTTTAAAAAAATTCCAAACTACTAACTATTTTACAGTAGTTAATAATTCCAGTTTTTAAACTATTTTTTTTTTATTATTTAAAACTGAGATTTTAGATTTAACTTGAATTCTAAAATTTAGACTTGAATTTAAAACCAGGTTTAAAATTTTCTTAAAAAACTTCAGGTTTTAAAAATTTTAAAAACTGAAATTCAGGTTTCTGTAAAACCTGAAAACACAGATCAACCCGAGACACTACGAAATTGCTTCGAGTCTTCAACCTAACTTCCCCGAGTCAACTGCCCTATTACTTCGAGCAACCAAACAACTTCCCCTGTTACCAAACTAAACCAAAACATCACAAGAAAAAATCTCATCGCCGTGCATATGCACGGCGACTCCGGCCACCATTGGTCGTCGCTGATGATCGCTACCCATCTGAAACCGTCACTTCAACCCACCACGAACATCAAATTCGAGACAAACCTCCAGAAATCAAAGATGACACCCAATATCAAAACCTGGAAACAACAAACAGGTTTTCTCTCAAACCTGTCAACTCCAAATTCTTGTCGCTCCGACCACCTGACGGTCAGCCTCTCCGGCCTCGACTTCATCCACGACCAATCTATCAATTCCCAAAAGATCGTAACGCTCGGTCAATCCTACAAACCGAAATGATCAACTCTTCAAACCCATTAAAAACCAGGGTTTAAAAAGAATTTTCAAAGCCGCAACCTCTCTAATAAATTTTATCACCATTACCCATTTTTCTTAGCATCTACTAACACTCCTCTATTACCAAGAAGAAACCTGAGCCTCCACAATTCATAGATCACCAGAAAATGCTTAAAATTCATTTTCAGTTCAATAACAATCTGCACCCTTAACTAAATTCTAAAAATCCTAATTCTTGATTTAAAAATCAAGCTTTAGTTAATGCTTTTGATTTATGATACTGAATTGCAAAATTAGTATGTTTGGATTTTACAGTGGTTTGAGTTTCCTATTAAAATCTTATTTCCAGAGCAATTATAGTTTTAATTTAAGTTAAATAAATTTTTAAGATTTAGCTTATAATCAAAAAGAAAAATTTAATTAGATCCTAAGTCTTAAAAATCAGTAGATCAAGGGGAAAATGATTTAATTTGGAAAAAACTGGTCTTGACATCTAGAACAGAAATGTTCTACAGATTTTTCAAAATCATACAAGCATCACTCATCACAAATACATAGGAAATTCCAACATATATATACCAATTACAACTTATTTAAAGCATAAATCAAACAACCAGATTAATCTTTAAGTTTAAAAGGAGTTACTAACCTGATTACAGAAGAACAGAGTATTCTATATTTTGAAAAAGCTTGATCTTTTAAAAAAATGAGTTGCATGCTGTTGAAACTGGAATGCTTATGCTTCCTGACCAAAACTACATGCATGCAGGCTTTGATCTGGTTGACTTCAGGTTGAAATAAAATGCAGGTTTGATTTCCAGAGGAAGAAATGCAGTTGCATGTAGAATTCATTTTTTTCCAGATTGCAGAAAAAATATGATAATGCAGTTTTGCTTGATCTAAAAACTTCTGTTGAAAAGGCTCCATTTTGAAGATGTGCAGATTTTTGAAATTGTTTGCAAGCCATAGAATTTGAAGAGGGGTTTGATTTTGTATTGAACATGATTCAGTATTTTTGTTTTTGTTTTTGTTTTGAAGATGCACAGATTTGATTGAAGATAGCAAGTGCAGGTTTTTTTTTAAAATGTAGGTTTGATTCTGAAGAGGACTTACTGATTTTTGATATGAAGATGTTTAAATTTGGATTTATATGTTCAGATTTGTTTTGAGCTCAAACCTTAAATTCCTTAACTTTGATTAGAAAATGAAAAAAAACAAGTAAGAGTGAGAAATGCATGTTTATATAGGTTAATTTCTGATTTTATTAAATAAAAGAAAAATTAAAACAAAATGACACCTGTAAACTATTTCAACATTTGTCAAGTGAAAACAATTAAAAATCTATACTTTGGATTTTAAATTCAAATCAAATTCAAAATCTAATATTTAAAAATCAAGTTATGAACACAAATTAAATTTGAAATAACAATTGCTATTTTTATTAATAATCTAATTGTAAAGACAATACATTATTAATATTGTTTTTAGAAATGACTCATCAATAAACTAAAATAATTATAAAAGAAATTATTTGTTTACTAATAAATTACCTATTTTATTAAGCTATAAATTTTTTTGTTAACTCATTTTAAATTTAAAACTCAAGCCAAAATTATTAAACATTTAAACATTTGTCTTAACAATTTAAAAATCATATATTTATTTATTAAATAGCTTTGAAAACTTAATATTAATTTAAATCAAAATTCCTAAATTATTAATGTATATATTAGAATTTTAAATCATGATTCATATATTAAGTTTAAACCACGATTATTTATTCAATAACTTTGAAAAGCTTATATAATAAATAAAAACTAATTTTCCAAATTACAAAAATATTAGAATTAGAAAATATGTTTTTTTATTAAAATTAAAACAATGCTA